>OZ023323.1:10122085-10730030 GCA_964007375.1 Ophion obscuratus | reverse complement strand
TATTTCTGCGTGCCCCCCTCGTATGGGCCTCTCTCTCCCTCTTCGGGCCCTCGCTATCTCCCTCTTCGGGGCCTCTCTCTCTCTCTCTCTATCTCCCTCTTCGGGGCCTCTCTCTCTCTCTCTCTCCCTCTTTGGGGCCTCTCTCGGCTACGTACGCACACACCACCGAAGGCAGACACTCACACGAGCCAGAAGCTTCGTATCACACTGAGAAGGACACGCACCAGGGACGGTCGTACGAGCAAAAGAGCGACGAAGAGAAAAAGAGAGAGAGAGAGAGAGCTTGGACGCGCCGGTCCAACGTGTTTGCGTGTTAAAACACATACCCAACAGCGTTCACCACCTCGCGAAGAAAGAGGGCTTGACCGTGGCGGGTTCGTGTGGGATTGGGCTGTGACTGCATCTTTTTTTTTATCTCTCTTTCTTAGCCAACAGATAAGGTAGGGAGAGGTGGCGGGACGCACCTCTTGCGGAGAGACGAATGACCATCGCGGGTACGCACGCAGTAGACGACGGATAAGCAACACCAGTGATGGAAAAATCGATTCACACGTGACCCAATATAGATAATACGAATACAACTGCTACGAATAACCGATAAACTTTCTACCGAGTTGATCCTTGGACGATTGTCGTTAGGATCCGCGACATTTTTCTACAGGATTTATAGCGCGGGAGGTTGCAGAGCGCCGGCGAAAGCTCGAGAACGCATAACTCGCGGGGGTCGCGATAACTCGTGCGGATAGCCAATAACTCGTGCGGAGTCCGCAAGGGGTAATAAAAGAAGAGGCAAAAAGGATGCCTGTCGAGTGAGAAGAGGAAGGAGGCGCCCGGTGGCGCTCCGAGGTGAGGCACGGGGAATAAGGCCCCCGAAAGAGAAAAATACGCGGTTGGTGGGAGGTTCTCGTCGAGAGTCTCGGAACCCCCGCGCGAACCCAAGCCAAGTACATTTTACCAATGCGAGAGACAAGGAGAAGAGCCTCCAAGAGAACGAGAAGCGGTGAGAAGAGAAGCGGGCAGCCGTGGAATGCGGCCGTGGGCCCGGTATACGTCCAAGTATGCGCGTATTTGTGTTTTTATGTGAAACACCGTGAGCGCTCGTCGTGAGAGAAGGGGGCGGGAGGGAGGGAGAGAGGGAGGGAGGAAGAGAGGACGGGAGAGAGAGAGAGAGAGAGAGAGAGTGACCAACCAAGGTGTGCCAGCGATGGTGAGGCCCGTAGAGACTGCGGCCGCATTGCCGAAGATGCATTTTCGAGATCCCGTATACAAATTTGTTGGCAAGTCCCAAGATGAACCTACACCTCTATGGGGCCTTGTTAGGGACACCGCATGTGAGGAGTCCTCATTGAGATCCAATTGGCTTCTGCGCTTGTCACTGATGGACGCCATTTGAAAATTCTTATCCTTTGCGAGACGAAAATATGTGAAAAGTCACGACAAAACACTCGACGTGTTGAAATATAACCTGCACGCTTCGTGAGCGTGTACTTGTGTGGTGGTATTATTTCAAAGTGCAGGAAACAAACAAACGATGACTACAGCGAATTTTCAGTGATGTGATTCAAATCGATTTTTAAGATATACTTTTTTGAGCGATTCACACTTTTTCAAGATCCGCTTATTTTGTATAGCCCTATATTTTGCCCAAAGAAAATTCAACGCACGTAATGCGATGGACAAGAATCGTACGGGATTCTGTTCGATAACGCGAAAATCCTTGAGGATTCAAATTGGATTCGTATGTCAGATTCCAATGGGGAATCCCGATTACAATCCAATATACGGGCTTGACGTTTTAGTATAGAGATTCAATGTGATGACCCATTGGATCCCTAGCAGGAAGTAGGGACAGGTATCGGAATCCAATTGGATCCCTACGACAATTTCTGCACGAGTTTGTGCGCTTTTGGGTTTCACCTCGCGGACGCAAAATGATGTCGCCGAGCGGTGCGTTCTTTCATTCGAGGAACATTCTGTCGTTCGAATGAGTATACATCCGCGAGAGAAGAGAGAGAGAGAGAGAGAGAGAGAGAGAGAGAGAGAGAGAGAGAGAGAGAGAGAGTTTGTTTGGTAGGGGAGTGTGTGTGTGTGTGTTGGTCGCGAGGAACAACGATTACCTGGAACGATGAACGCGACACGGGCCGCTCGCGGCACGTGAGGGAATGTCGTCGATGCGACCCGTGTTGCTCAGCGCTTCTTGGTGGTTTCCAGGTCGGTGGGAGGGAGAAAATGCCTACTGCCTGTTACCATCGCTCGCTCTTGCCTCCTCCTACTCTCTGCATTGTCTAATCTAACCCTCTCTCTCTCTCTCTCTGCCTCTTTGCCTCTGACTTCTCGCGGTGTACGAATCCTCGGATGCCTCGCGTTAACGCGTTCACGAGCAACGGCCGATGCTGGTATTCCAGGCACGCGGGGAGAAGCGCCGAGGAACCACGGGGGCCCCGAGTTAAGACGCATCGGTGAAATAGGAAACGGGGCAGGGGCGCGCAAGGGGGGGGGGGGGGGCGAGAAACATCGGACGCCACAGTCGGGAGGAGGTGAATGACGATTGAGACGGTAAGAGAGTAATCTGCCGGAAAGAGTCTGACCTTTTGCATTATTACTAATTTCATGTGGTGCGAGCCTCAGTCATTTTTTCCCCTTCCTCTCTCTTTGTACCAGAGCTAAAACCTCTCTGCCCCTTTGTCCTATGCCTTCCTTTTTCAATCTATCATATGTTATTCTTTATAACGGACGTAATTTGTATCTAAGTACGGTGTTCTTGGAGAACTTCCGTCTCCCTCTTTCTCTCACTTGTTCCATTTTGCAAGGAAAAATCACATTTGCGCGAGATTATCACAAGAGTTGAACGGCAAACGCGTGAGTGGAAGCTAAGCAGGCAACGTCGTCTCAGGCGGTCCAGTGTGGCAGAGTGCGACCGCGGCCCTCGCAGAAATAACGTCCCCCGGTCCCCGCCGCAGGGTCCTCGATCTCGCTGAGATGGGAAGAAGGGGGCGGCGGTAAAAACGCGAGGAACGAGCGAGCGGGTCTTTGCTCGCGCGCGGCTCGTCCCCCTCCGGGGAACCCGAACAAGGGAGATGCGGGGAGGGCGGGAGACAAAGGGAGAGAGAAGGCTTCGGGCTGCGTGGGAACCGGGGAAAACGTTTCCCGCGTTCGCTGGGCCTCCGTCTACGGGGCACACGTACCCCCACCACTTGACGTTGCCCCTGCCCGGCTTCTTCTTCCGTCTTTCTCTCCGCCATTCCCTCCCGCGCGCCGTCGTACGAAAAAATGTGTGAGACGCGTACGTATGCGTGCACGTTCGAGTGTGTTACGGGGACGAGAAACTTGAACTAGAGTGTACGCGGAGACGCGGACACACGTGAAAATTTATGAATTACAAACAATTGTTTCGAAACTTGTAAACGGTGGTAGGCGGGTGGTTCGATAAGTAACTTGGTTCCATTTGAAATACAACAATTTGAGTTTTGTATCTTACTATAGTTTTTGATCTGATCCCCTCGCAGTTGGAATGACTTGTAACTATATAGAGGCTTCATCCATAGGAAAGAAGCTTCAAAACCACATATACAGATGTCGCTGTCGTCCTATCTCAGTATGCGAACCATAGTCCAACCTCCCCCGTACGCGCGCTCGAGAGAAACCGAAAAAAAAAAAAATTAACGGGCGCAATTCCACTAGAGATTGTCCTTATCTCGGCTACCAAATTCCCGATAATCATTTGCGATAAAAAAAAAGAGATAACGTTGAATAAGATGGAGACGCGCGGCTGGCTCCACAGCTCCCTATACTCGGCCGTGCAATGTAATATATGAATATACCACGTATTATTTATAAAGAACAAATTCGCAGTGTGAGCGAGAATGGGGATTGTTGTTGTACGGAAAATCGTGTGATTATCGACGAAAAGGCTTCTTTATTTTCTCTCTCGTTTTATCTCCGAAGCGAGGCAGAATTTTGTGGACGCGACCCCACTGCGAAGATGGCAGAAAAGCAGGGGCGGTTTACGGGGTAAGCGGATGAACCGAGAAATATTTTGAGGGCGCCTGAGAAAAGAAGAGATAAAGAAGAAAGGCCGGGATTTGGGGGTACGAAAGACGAGAGTAAAATGGAGAATATGTTTAAGGGGCCGGGGGAACCCTGAGCGAAGAAACGAGCGGTCCAGATGAAAGAGACCCGAAGTAGGAGGTGGATGCCCTTCTTCCAAGAACCCTTGTAAACTCGGTGGCTTTCCCCTCCCTGTTCCTCCTCTCACGCTTCTACTTTCTTCTTCCCCTCTGAGCTGCTGCACCAACTCGCCCACGCATTCTATATTCTCTATTTATTTTTCTCCTCACTCCTGCCCCCGTCGTTCCTTCTCTCTCTCTTTCTCTCGCGTACCCATCGTGTCCCGTAGTTCTCACAGGCGCACACGAGGTTCAGCGCGGTGTAAGTGTGCGTTATTCGAGAACGCGTGTGATGCAAGTCATTCGCACTGTCCTCAAACTCTCGCCATTTTAATTTATATACATTGTAATCGCGACGGGAAAAAAAGACATTTCAAGCTTACGCGCGACTCGTTTGGAGAATATTATGGGAGAAAAATGTTTCGGGGGGGGGGGGGGGGGGGGGTACTTCGATCATCGAATCGTTTGCAGAACTTAGGGAGAGCGAGCACGGAATGCAAAATACGTGGAAGGGTGCATTTGGCTGCGAATAAAGTAATCACCGGGGTAAAATTGCTTCACGAGATAGTCGGATTGGCTTCGGCCACTTGACTGCTCGATTGTCCAGACACGCCTCCCTCGGGCTAAATGAAATTTGATTTTGTCGGGCAATTTCGCGCCCAAATCGGAGTTCTCCAACCCCCCGAGAAAGCCCTCGACCCAAGAGGCCCGTATGTACCCAACCACCTCTCGGCCGCTCCTTCTCTCTCTCTCTCTCTCTTTTAGCCTCGGTAGCGGAGGCGACCTCTCGAGGGCTTCGTAACCTTGTTAATAGAGGGAGACGCTTCGCGGTATTGGTCTCATTGAGTGCTGCTTCAGGGCTTGTCTTTAGACGCTTCGACACGAGGCTCCGCATTTTTTCTCAACGTCATTTTCCCTTCCGATCAAAGACGATCGATACTGTCGGCATTCTTGCATCACTGCGAGAAATTCAACGTCTTTTCTGCCTCCATTTAAACGACCATATAAAAACACTGATGTATTTTCTCTCCAATCGTTATGATCGAAAGGTGACCCAGACGGCAATATTCTACAGGTACCTGGGTATGGACATATACGCGTGCGTGTGGGTGTACCCGCGTATATCCCACGAATCTTGGCCAGAGAGTGAAAGAAAGAAGGATACAGAGGAGAGAGAGGGGGTAGGAAGAGAGAGAGTAAGAGAGAGAGAGACAGCGAGTGTGTAATGTCGAGAGGGGCCACGAGGAGGCGGAAGCAGCAGCGATCAGCAAGTCAGATACGAGAGGAACGGTGCACAGCACACACGCGGAGGATCCGCCATTGATACGCATTGAGCTTAGATACACTCCGATAAACCCAAAATACACTTTATTATCATATTTCGATATTCCGCAACTTAAATTGTCACTAAAAACGAAGAAATTCCCTTCTATTTTGGCGATAACGCGGCATCGTCGAAGCTTTGCTATGATAAATCATTGGCCATTTCATCGGTTGTGTAAAATATACATGAAGATAGAAAAAAACTTATTGTTGAACGATATAAAAAAAAAAACGCTTGTCAGATCGGCAAATGTAACTTTATGCCTTTTCGATAGTCGTGGATCGGGGATTCGTGTAACCCGGCCATTTATTCGCTTGAAACGCCGCCATTTTAATCTCGCGACGAAATTATCGAATAAGATTGGAACTTTGATGCTGCTAAAAAAAAATAGTACCGACTTGGATACCAGTCGGTATAAGGCGACCAGGCCAGGAACGTCCAATCGTATCGTACGTATGGCTGGGTCACCCGTTGCGAGGACAACATGTAGAGAAGAACGCGAGTACGAGGGACACTGACGCGTCTCACGTCGTCGCATTGTTCGCTCGAGCGAGACTTGATCATCCTTACGTAACGGCCACCTGTACCCTTCTCGCCGTCAACGAAGCATCGCAACACCCTCCACGTCCTTCTCCATCCCTCCCTCGCTCTCCTTTGTCTCCCGATGTCAAAACGTGCAAATTCCGGACGTGAGGAAAATTTGTCATCGAACGTGCGGAAAAAATGCCTCAACGCGCTAGTCACCTGAGGCGCAACGCGCTGCTCGGCCGGGGGCGCCCTCTCGCCAAGTCAAACACGGGAGACGACATGCGGCAGGCGGATCATCGAAAGAACACGTGGCTGTCTTCCGTTTTATTTTTTCACATCTATTTCTCTCGTCGAACGGACAACGCGAGTATCGCCCCCGGAAAGTCCGTCGGACCAACAAATGCAATGCACGTAACGAGTCGTAAGTTTTGCAAGTGGCTGTCGAGCGTGAAATATGCGGAATATTTCACGAGAAGAATCTCCAAAATATACCGTACTCGAGCGGATGTATCCGAAAGAAAAGGGAAAAAGCGCCGTGCACTGTGATATGCGCGGTGATATGTCAAAGTGCAGTAAAATAAATAACAAATGATAATTACCGTTGATTTTCTCTGATGTGATTTAAACGATTTTTGATATATACTTTTGCTAGCGATTATGACTCTTTTTTGGGCCAAGATTTATACTTTTCTTAGCTCCACTTATTTTGTTATATCAATATATTTTGTTTGGAAAATTCAACGTACAAAATGCGATGGGATCCATGAAGAATCTTATCGGATTGGGTTCGATAATGTGGGAATCCCGACTAGAATTCAATGTACGATCGTGATGTTTTAGTGATTCGATGCGACGACCCATTGGATCCCTGTCAGGCAGTGGCAACAAGTATGAGAATCCAATCGGGGCCCTTTGACAATTTCTGCACAGGGACAGAGGGATCTGCCGAAAAAAAAGTGCTTCAGTATGCTGCAGATGAAAGACAATCGAGTCTTTTGTACGGATATCATACCCACGATTGCATAAACGAAGGAAAGAAGATGCATTTTTTTCGTCCGTATCTATCGGGTTGCTCGGAGGAATAGCCGCTTTTTGATACCTGGTTCTTACGGGAGATACCATTTTCCGATACCACAGGCGACGAGAACGAACGAGAAAAATAATGGACGCGAAGGAGTAGCGGAGAGGGCAGGAAGAGCGAGAACGAGTTCTGCGGTGACGACACGGGGGTGAATGGTTGAAAAGGTAGTGTATGGGTTGCGGGGCGGCGGCGTTTACCATCAATCTTCATTAAAGCTTCCGACAGGAGCCATTCCGGGCGACGCACCCGCGAAGAGCCACCTCGTACATGCCGCGCCATCACCACACCCCTTTGAGAATTCAACCCCCCCCCCCCCCCGTACGCTGCTGTGCGGCGCCCGGTGCGTAACATCGTTACCGTTTCCCGCTACTCGGAAACACCTCGCGAAAGGCGCGAGATCGATCGACCAAACGATTCCTCGTGTCGTCCATGATCGGACGGGAAGGCGCAACCTTTGCGACCTTATCATTTACGCTCGACAAAATAAAAATATGCGCTCGCGCGCGGCTATAACCGTGTGCGCGCGATCGAAGAGCCGCGGGGCGCCACTTGCCAAGCTGAGCGAGAGGAGCGCGTTTGGTCTCGCATCGAAATTGGACTCGTGACTATCGTGTTTGACGCCGGGAGTTGACCAAATTAACGAGTCCTCTGTCGCTCTCCGCCTCGTGCACACGATTCGTCTCTATAAATATACGCTTCACGCGGCGCTCACGGTGTTGTCGATACGAGTATCGATATGTGTAAATATATATTTGCGCCGAAATAACTTACGGGCTTTGGATCGAAAGTATATTTAGTAAGATAATTGGTGGAAAAAGATTCCTCCCGCTCCGCGTGTTTTACGCCCTCGATGCAGTTGTCTCAAGCCTAACATGATGATCATTCCTTATTTGGCTGAAAAAATTCCACGGTGAACCACGTGCGGTGGTGAACGTTGTTGCGCGAAATCGAAATTAGTAGGACTCAATTGAGTCGGCCTTTTTCAGACGCAGAAATACGGAATAATGATTTTTCGAAGGCACAACTGGAAGCTTCGTCGTGCGATCGCCAACAACGATTCGCGACACCTCTCCGAACATTGAACATTCGGTGATATACCCTTGGGTATACCTGCAGCAATGATCTCTCGTTCGAACGTTCAACGTTTCAATCTTATCATTCGTTTTATTGCTCTATAAATTGTTCAAACGGCTGTCCGCGATCTTGAACAGGGGACACGTGAGAATAAAGTAATTATAGCGTTCATCAGGCAGTTATTTGGAAGAAGCGTGCTTGCCGTTGAAAGATTTTTCGACACTCGACGCAATTCTTTGCGATAGATTGAAAAAATGCCTCGCACGACGGAGGCCGCCATCGAGTCGGCCCCGAAAGTTACACAACAGCCGTCAACCTCGTTGGAATGTCTGCACGTCTCGTGTAACGTGACGTAGAGAGAGAGAGAGAGAGGCTCAGCCCGAGAAATCGAGAACGAAGGAATGAAATAGATCGAGGTGTGCTTGCGAGGTATACATTTGAGGAATTTCTCGGTAGATCGAGCATCGAATACAGAGGCACGTATGCCTTGGCCGCTTAAACGAACTCGATACAATAATAACGAGATTATCATCGATATATATGTACACACATGTACGCGCGTACGCACGTATATCTGTGATATTTTTTCGCTTGAGTATTTCTGTGCGCGGAATACTTGAAACAGTAGTGACGAATTCGTACGAATAAACTAAAAAATTAACGCGCGATCTTTTGGATGCGAAATTATCGAGTACCAAAGCGAAATTCATCAAGAAATTAACTGTTCAGTGGAGGAATGTCGGTGAAAAAAAACGTATTTGTCATTCATTCGAAAAACCGATTTTCAACGATGTTGCAAAATTAATGTAAATTCATTTAACTTTGATAGAATCGTTTATTCCGAATAGTTTAACCATCAAATTGACCTCAAGAAGTCAAAAGTAAACGTGCGAATTGTATTTCCAGAGGAAAGGCTGAAAAACTTTGGCAGCCGGCCGAATGATCAAGGAGAACCGTCCATTTTGAACAACACCTTGCAACGGAGTTTGAATCGATTGAAGCAAAAAAATTCTTACCGTGGCGATAACGACGCGGGAGTGCGTCGTAAAAAAAGTGTTCCACGCGATCGGTGGCGAGCCGGGGAAGACGTTGGTCTCGTGCCCGGCGTCCATTTTGATGACGATACCCAAGTCAGCGTGGCAAGTACGAAACGAGCGTGAAACGCGCGGTATTCCTTGGCTGTCGGCCCGACTTGGTGAGACAACGGCGGACTATCGTCGCGCGCCTACCCGTTCGTGGAATAAAGAAACTCCGTTCTCGCGCGCACAAATTCGAGCAATAAACGCGCCGATACATTTTCTTTCGGGGATTCGAATGTGACCGCATTTTCGCAAATCGCGACTACCACCGAGCGAGTGAGGGAGAGAGAAGGAGAGAGAGAGAGAGAGAGAGAGAGAGAGAGAGAGAGAGAGGGAGAGAGAAAGAGAGAGAATACCTCGGAGACACGTGGGCTCGTCGTGGTAGACCAGGTGCCTCGCAAACTTGTCGCTACGACTATTCACGTGTACCACGCGGGTCGCGGCGGGCCGCCATCTTGATTCGCGCGAGCACCATGCGCACTGATATCCCCCACTGCGCGATACACTCGTTGAGGTACTCGCGCGCGCACACGAGCGCGAGCTCCTACGGGTACGCAAGATCGGGCTTCGCGGTTTCGGCAACCCAAACCGAGACGGGACGAGCGAGATGAACGAGAAAGAGAGAGAGAGAGAGAGAGAGAGAGGCGGCCTCGAGCGAGGATGGAGGAGGACGGGAATCACGGGCGCGACCCTTCTCCTTCTTTATCCTCTCGGCCAATCTTTGTCGTCATAACGAAGCGAGATTCCTCCGGGAAGAAATTCACTTGCCGACACCGCGTGGCCATGCCACAAGTGTGGCGTGCGCGTTCCAACATTTAAAATCGTTCTTTCGATACGCTTATTTTTCAATTATTTTTTAAATCCTCTTTCGGTCTCCGTTTCGGGCGAATATCAAACCGCGGCTTCGTGTTCAACGGCGGTCGAGAATACTTTCGTGATTCCTACTATTCTTATTTGTCGGTCGAGCGGAATTCGTCGTTATCAGCGAAGCAAGGTTCGGGTTAATCATTCGGGAACGGATGTCGCCGTGCTCCGTTGGTAAATTTGGAATCGCATGTCTATCGCATATCTCAGTCCTTTCGCCTCGCAGCCGAACACGATTTTGAAAACCCTCGCCGAATAATTTTTCCGGTATGAATCGTGGTACATCCATGGGTGAATCTCGTTCGACGACGCATATTCGCTATCGCTTCAAGATGTAACAGCGTCATGGTCTTCGTCATAATCATTCTCGTGGTAGCGATAAAGCGTCGATGACTCATGCTCTACTCTCGTTGGTAAATCCATTCATCGACGTGATACATAATCCTCTCCCTCTCTCTCTCTCTCTCTCTCTCTCTCTCTCTCTCTCTCTCCGCCCTTTCGCCGAGTACCGATCTAATATGCCAAACGTTCGAGTGGATAATGAAAATGCCTTGCCGCGTCATTCCATCGTTGTCTCATTATTTGGCAAATTTCCAACTCTTCGTCAACTCGTTTTCTTCGCACTTTTTCTCTCTGCCTTGTATGGAATCGTTCATCCGACCCCTATTTCCGTTTCCCTCGCTTCCCCTATCGCACGAACACTTCCGGTCGTCGCGTTCATCCTTCTTATTTCGTTTTGTGGATGCTTCCCGCGCGGTGCTACGGAGCTGCGACGACGGTTCGAAACTTCGCGGCTCGTTAATTATCCGTCTTATCAGGCCAGAAGCCGCCAGGGTTACGTAAGCTAGCGCTCCGTGCAAGCTTCAAGCGAGGCATGTATTTCTCGTTCACGTACCTGCGATATCAGCTGCTTCGCGGGCTGTATCGACAGGCCCGTCTGACATTCGAGCATTAGCACTTTTCATCTCGACCGTTTCCCACAGCGAACTTTACACAACGCGTGACAGTTTACAAGTTTTCGGCTAACATTCCAAAGTATGCGGCACTAGATTAATCACGGAAAACACGTGTTTGAAAGCTGACGAGGGAAACCTCTCAGGGTTGATACGCCGGTGTTGGCGATGAATTCGGAATGACGACAAAGACGCAGCGAGAGAGGTTGAATTTTTTCCACAAAAAAAAAAAACAAACCTTCAATGTCGATTTTTTCCCACAGATATACAAAGTTTCAGTCTCCAATATTCTACTTGAATAGTTTGGTAAAAGGCTAATAGCTTCACGTGATGACTTTTGCAACACAATTAGACACGTTGCGATAGCCAAAAATCATGTCATTCCGTAATGCGTTAACCGCGCAAACTTGGTGCCGTGAAGAATCGAAGCAAGTTGTACAGGAGCGAGAAAGAGACAACTTTAGTGTATACAAACATGCACACGTGCACGCTTTTCTCCGCTGCTTCTATCGCTCTCCGTCCTCTCAATGTACATAACCGAGATTCTCGCATGCGGAGCAACTGCGCAGATTCGAGACGTCTCGATACAGTTCGTTCAACGCGCGCACGCGCGTGGATATTTGAACCTCGTTTTTTTCTCCAGCAACGCCGAAAAGTGCCAGGAGATAATGTCCGATGCTAGAAACCGGAAAATCCGTTGGATTCTCTTATCGTCGTTTACCAATTTAGTCGTTTTCCAAAAGGCACTTCGGTCCTTGGAAAAAAAGTAATCCGATAACTTATTCTTGTTCCGGGCGAGCTTTATTTTCGACAGACTTGTTTCCCGGCTGCAGTCGCGTTTTTTTCCCACGAAATAGGTCGGCGAGTTTAATTCTTCCTCTCGCCGTACGTAATTCTCGACTCAAAGATAAGTCGAACTTGTTGCATTCGCGTATCCAAAGTACCGACATAAGTAAGCCTAATTTCTGATGATATTGCGATGCTCACAGTTCATGCCTGCTGTGCGCAGATATACGTGTGCATGTGTGTGTGTGTGTGTGTGTGTGGCGTTGCGCGAGACGGTAGTAGTGATGATCGCGATTGCGCAGAGCTCGAGGCGCGCGCCTCCGCCGCACGCGTTTGTAAAGTCAGTATACTTGGAATACTAGCCGAATGGCGTTGGTGCGTCTCGCACACAAGACACGACGCAATTGCGTCGGATTTTGTTTGTTTACTCGATCCCTCGCTCTCACTTCGAGCTCCCCCCTTGTTCTGACATCTTCTGCGGCCCACGCTCCTCCATCACAACAATTTCACGAGCGTATGTTCGCATCGATGCACGCTACCGGCGTGAAGGCCCTTGTTTCGTCGTAGGTGAAAAATAGTTTGCCTATTTTAGTCTTGTTTCCTCTGCGTTTGTGCAAATCGTGTTAAAACGACCGCAACGAATTGCGTATCCCGCATGCGTGCAACCCACGCGTATGTAGAATGGACAAGCGCCAAAGTAGCTCACTCGGTCCACTTGTATAGCCTCGTGAAAAACTTTTAGATCCTTTTCCCCTCTGTTTTCTCCGCACACGTGCAAAGCGACGTGTCTGACCGAGTTGGGAATTGAGAAAAAATAGTGACGTATCGCACGTTAAAATACGGTAAAAGTCACCAAGAGAGAGAAAAACAAAGTTGAATGCACAACCCCACTGGGGGCTGATCACCCACGCACCGACGTTGTGGCGCGCGGTTCGCGTGGGACTGCGCACGCTTCACGATTCCCCGCCACTCTCGCCCGGCCGCCTCTTTCCGCGACTTTGCCGCCGGTGAAACCGAACGATTCCCCACTCCCCCCTCGCTCACGTCGCTCGGCGACCCACCACCGAAGCTCTCCCGTAATCGTTCTGCACTACCGACCGACGACGGTACCGTTCTCGCTATCGTCTCCTTGTCGCAAGACGGTAAATACACCGAGAGTGGGGGGGGGGGGGGGGGGGGGAGTTCCTTCAGAATATTATACACGTACCTGTTCCCGTGCAAAAATTGTTGCAAGGATGCAATTCGATTCCCATAATCGTCCCTACTTCCTGATAAGGATCCAACGGGTCATCGCATTGGATTCATATGCTAAAACGTCACGCTCGTACATTGGATTCTAATTGAGATTCCCCATTGAAATTCAATGTACGATTCCAATTTGAATCCTAAAGCATTCCCGCATCATAGAACAGAATCCGATACGATTCTGGATGGATCACATCACAATATGTACGTTGAATTTTCTATGCGAAATATATAGATATGAGCGAATCTCCCTAAATGATCACTTTGAAGGACCACGAAATTTATAAACAAAAATAGTTTCCTTTTTTCATATCAACATTGCAATGGATTTCAGTTCTAAACGATATAATATAATTCCCTATGGATCAAAGTGATTTTTCATTTATGAGAAATGGACCATGACCGAAAGAAATAGTAGTTCCAGGGAAATGATGGAAACTTTTTCCAATTAAGTTGTGATTGGTTTTTTGTTTCAGCTTTTCCTCGTTCACCCGTTAAAACCTTTCGTATCTCCGTTTTTCAGTTTTTCCTACGGAGTCTTTCTTCTTTCGATAACGACATGGCAAAAAGCATTCCCCTGAATCTCACATGTTAGGAGCTACCCAAAGGAATGATTATTCAAAGGGCTTTTTATGCCAGCGCGGCATGCGGCGTTTTTCTAACCTCACAGTCTGGCGGTAAGTGAGTGTCTAGAAGTTCCACTTAAACAGGTAACGAGTGACTTATTTAATTGAAAAATGATACAGTTGAGAATTACCAGTGGAATGACTCCCTCTCCTATGACACCACCTCACAACACACGAGGTCTGTAAGAAAACTGGTAAGCTACGCAATGATACGGCACAAGCAGCCCCTTCGGAAAGAGGAATGATTGAGAAAAACGGTTACATAATTGTATTATTTATTGTGAGATACCTATGCTTATTATCTTTTGTTGTTTATTTTTCAGGGAAGAATTAATGTTCCTGGAATTAATGGAGGAATGTCCAATAGTTTCAAGGAGTGTTTATTCTGATGTTTTTCAATTTTTAGTACTTCAGCTTGCTGGTGTATATCCCGATTAGAAATTTGGATCCGGCAGCCTGAAAACTTATCAGGCCGCTATCAAGCTCCATTCCATAATACCGTAGTACGGCACGTCTGATCAGTGCCGGAAGTCCCCCGAACCAGTGGAAACTTAGTCCGGGCGCGAGTAGGCACCCTGAACGGGTGCCAAATATGGTAGCCTGTATGCCGCCGTAATATGGCGTCCATGGACACCGTGTTACGGCACGCCTGCTCTGTGCCGGATGCCGGCCGGATCAGTAGGGCCTTAGTACGGACGCGAGAAGGCACCCTGCACAGGCCGAAGTACGGTAGCCTGTATGTCGCCGGAATATGACATCCATGGACGCGAGGTTACGGCAGGCCTGGTCTCTGCCTTGGGTGGACCGGATCGGTGGCACCTCAGTACGGACGCGAGGGGGCACCCTAAACAGGCTCAAGTACGGTAGCCTGTATGTCGCCGTAATATGGCGCCCATAGACGTAGTTAGCGAATCAAGATTTTCAGATTAGGTTTCATTCACGCCTGCGATATAAACCGCATGAATTCGAATAATCTACACTCTGCGAGCAGGTTATAAACATGGGCTTATTGTTTATATACAAACGAACTGAAACGATATTATTTAATAATACATCATTCAAAATATTCTTAATGGCAGAACTTAAAATGACTGATTATATATATATATATATATATATATATATATATATATATATATATATATATATATACACACACACCTATATACATACATACATACATACATACATGCATACATGCATACATACATACATACATATTATTTTTATGAATTTTGAATGATTGAATATTTGGAATGATGTATTATTGAATAATATCGCTTCAGTCCGTCTGTACATAAACAATTAGCCCATGTTTATACACATGTTTATACACGAACATGGAAAATGCACGAATTTGTAAATAGAAAAATAGTAAATTCGCTTTTATTCTGATATATATATATATAAAAGAGCGAATTTGGTATTTTTTTCGAAATTACATGCATGTGAGTTGTTTTTACAGCCTAAGGGCCTTTGCACATGGCGTATTGTCTACGCGCAGATGATGCGAGACAAACGCAATACACACATGATCCACACGCTTTTTGGACTGAAAAACGCATATAGATCAAGTGTGTATCGCGTTTGTATCGCGTGGTCTGCGTGTAGAAAATACACCATGTGCAAAGGCCCTAAATGGGCAAAAAATATTCAGCGGTAAAAATATAATTATTGTTACATTGCAATGATGTAACTTTAAACATCATACATAAAATTATTGACATTCTGTAGAATATAATTAGACTGATAAAGATAGGGAAGAAAAGAAGAAAGTTTACACAAGTGTTAGGATGGCTAAATAGGTAGCGCGCTCAGCTCTAGAATAAGAAGGCATAGGTTCAATCCCAAGGGTAGGTAACAACTTTAACAAGGCAGAATATGTTTTAATTCAATTATCATATAGGCAGGAACATAAATAAGGTGTATGGAAACAAAATATACTAACAGAATTTTTTTATTCATAATTTTTGGATTGTTTTTATTTGTCATTTCAGGCATAGATGCGGCAGCCGGATCAGAGCCTGCAAGGGTATACTGACCAGGTCCGTAACCAGCATCCACATCAGGGCCGGATGCAAAAAGCGTTTCACGCCTGTTGAAGCCCTGATACGGCTGCCTGCAAAGTGCCGTAGTATGGAATACGGCATGCCGGATACGGCCCTAGTCTGCTGCGTAGCAAAATTTCTAGTCGGGATGAAGTCTGAGCAGTTACACTCCAGAGGGATGATTTTCGTAGTCAAAATACGGAAAAGAAAAGGATAACGACGATTTTTCTGCCAAATCTGTTTGTAGGAAGATTTCGAAATATTTCAAACTGTTATTCCTCCGATTCCAAAAAAACCTGCAAAGTAATCGAATAACATCTCTTGAAAAGGTCAGATTACATGCAAAATGATCGTTTCAGCAGAATTATCCTATATACAAAATGAGTAAATCTTAAAAAAGCATAAATCGCTTTAAAAAATGAATCGTTTAAATCGATTTCAATCCTACTGCTAACAATCCACTGTAAATTATCGCGCGTTATTTAGTTTACTGCACTTTGGCGTAATATTACTACACGTAGAAGAAAAGAAGGTAATTTGGAAAACGATTTTATTTTAAGCCTGCGACTTTTACTCTGTAAGGTGTAAACAAATAAAACCTTCATGAAATTGAAGGAATATTAATATACTATCAATCGGCAAGCTATAAAAAATAACAAAACGTCGCTACTGGGTACAATTTTAGTTTGAACGCAACATTGCACAAGTCCGCTTTCAAGATGGAGTGCAGGTATTTTGGAATAGGAGTTTTTCAAAATATATTCGCCGTGCTTAACTTAGCTATGTAGGCTATTATTATTAGACCATTGTTTTAGAAGAAAATGCACGGCTTATGATTATTTCTATAATCAATTTTTAATCAGCCTTCTAGGTAGGAGTCTCGCTACAGTCGTTATTAGATAAATCCTTGATTTTTAAATATGTATGAGTTTATGTTATAAATTTTTATATGGCGAAAATACTTGATACCTCACCGAAGATTCCAACAAGTAATGTTGGGTTGGAAATCGAAAAATTAACCCGTCGTTTTATGGGAAAGCCGTTCCGTCAACATTGTAATTACCAAATTCATCCATCTATCGATTTGATAGCATTGACCACTAATTTACCAGTTGCTACTGGTAAATTAGAATCTGAAGATTCCAACGTGATTATAAAAATATAGGTTCGCCGAATTATTCGAAGAGAACTTTTAAGATAGTCTCGATAAAAACTTTATTAACGGGTTACCCCCACTTGCGATTTTGAAAACATCGATTTTTTTTATTGCATTTTTTGAACTATAAGTATCTGAGAATATGTCCTGAAAATTTCAAGTCGATCCGAACAAAATTGACTGAGATATGAGCGTTGAAAGAGAAGAATCCGTTGTGTAAACGACCGGCTAGTGAAACTTCAAACGCGTTTTTCTCAAAATGGCATTTCTGAAGTCGGTGACCAAGATTACTCGAACACTAATGAACCGATCTTCTTGAAATTTTTCAGGCTTATTTAATACATAAAAATGTAATCTTTAATCGTTCGATTTTTTTTTCGAAAAAAATGGCCGTTTTATAGCCAAAAAACGGCCGTTTTTCTTCGTTAAAATCGAACCATTAACTTTGACTGTCCGCCATTTTGTGAAAAATGAATATTTTTTAAAATCCTTCGATTAAAGACTAGTTTATACTTATATTTGACTAAATCCATCCGCATTTTTTTTTTCAGATGATCCACTTCGCCGCAATGTTGGTTACCGCAAACCGTGTATATAAAAACATTTCATTGACGGCCATTTGCAACTAAACAATGTAATATTTTTCAATAAAAAAATTACTGAAAGTTCTTCAAGATGTGTTCTTTAAGGTGGTATATTGATCGATTAAAAAAGTTTTGTAGTTTTCTTTAAAAAAATTCATAAAAAAGGCCTTTTTTTGTGCTACAAGTGGGGGTAACCCGTTAAATAGCAAAAGACCGACTGCCGCGAAGTAGTTGGGTACACTTGGCAACATCGTACGTGAGCGTGTACCCGGTATACCTTTCGGGAGCTCTCGGCAATATATATATTATCGAGAATACCCGAAGTAGATTATATCGGCGTCAAGACACTGCCGCGTCTCTTGACGTTTATCTTGCTCTGAGCAAGTATATACATTTTTTTTCTTTTCAATCATTACCCTGCAGATATTAATTTTGTTTATTATGTGAATGAAGCAAATAGCATTCTCAAAGTACAATTGAAAACACAAGTTATTTCATTGTATATATTTTATTTATAAAGCATAATAACTTGTATATAACATACAAAAAAAATATAAAACATGGTATGCAAAATAATTCTTCCGCGAGGTATGCTAATTCAACTACTCAACGATTTGAGAAAATGCCCTTCTCCGCCGGATCCACGACTTTTTTGTCGATGCGAGAATATTTTCTCGCCACTGTTTTCTTTTACGAGAAATAAACTGTTCTTTGTCAATGTCGTGTTCACACTGAATATTGTGTAGCTCCATTTGAAGATAACCGTCGTAAATTCAGCACCAACACCAATACAACTGGCAATTTGGTGGCGACGAATATACATATATACAATATCGAAAAGCGCAGCGCTGTCAGATCAACGTCGTTCCAGGAAACTTGCATGTATACAGGGTGTCCCAGAACTCAACGTTAAGCCGAAACGGGGTGACAGGATTGATTGTAACCATCATGAGAAAAATCAGAAAACAAATAAAGGAGAAAAAAAATAAAGCAGAAAAAAAATAAAGCAGGGCCTTTCAAAGTAGACAAATTTTGAAAATTTTAAATTCATAGTTTAACAAATAGCCTTAATTCTAGGAAACTTGGGTTTGTTTGGGTTTGTTTCACAATAACCGAAAAATGGTTAGTTTGACCAAATTTCTAGGTTTTTCTTAAATGCCCATAATTTTCAAACTGCATGGGATAGATTTTTTTTCGGATTTTTCTCATGATGGTTACAATCAATCCTGTCACCCCGTTTCGGCTTAACGTTGAGTTCTGGGACACCCTGTATAGCTGTTTACAGCTGATCGTAACCGGATCAAATATTAAATTCTAAATGATTTCTAATAATAAATTACGAAATATAATTTAGGGTAAGTATGCGTGAAGTATCATCGCTGAAAGATTTTCGCGACGCAGAAAACTTTTCTTAAGGTAGTCGGCCCAGTGGTCGTCAGGGTCCTAGTGATCGTCATGTTTACGCATTAAATAAGTATTTTAAGATAAAAATCAGTCCTTCGTGCAGATCTGTGGTATATTATCTTCCAGGAGATGTTTACTGTGTTGTATTACATTTTCACAACCGTAAGTATACGTATAAAAGAATAATCAATTTAAATATATTCCGCTACGACGTCTAGCGGTCATTTCGGCCGAATCCTTCATTAGGAGGTTAACGTGAACCATGTCACATCTCGGCTGATTTGAAGATGCCTTTGGACTTGCGTAAAGTAAGTTTTCCTTCACGTGATTAACAAGGATTTTCGTTTTGCGTTTGGCATAAAAAATAATAGTTTTATGTTAATTTCAACGAATTTTTATATATGACGATTACCGGTTCAGCAACATAAACACTCTGCCGATTAATCGCCACGGCTGCCCATAACTGGGACAATGTTAGCAAAAAACGAGTCTCACGAATCGAATATTAGTTTGTAGGAAATTAGAAAAGAAATATTGGGTCCGTAATTAGCATTATCTGAAGGATCCACGGACCAGTAATCGTCATACACATATTCGCGATAGTAAAAAGATATACGTATAAATAAATGTTGTCGATTACTGGGTCGTGTCCATGTCGATAACTGGGCATGTCTTGAACACAGGTGAACAGCACTCGATCGAAATTATATTAAACATCATTTTATGAAAAAATAGTTGTTTATAATGACTACAAATAAATAAAAAATTATAATTCTGACGCAATAGACAATAATTAGTTTTATTTTTGAAATTAATCAAGTTCCATGGAAGAGAAATTTATGTTTCAAACTCTTTATCAAATGTGATAATAAGAATCATAAAGTTTGTGACAGAGTGCGTAAAAAATTATTCTGCCGTTCTATTTGCAGATATAATCGAGTCAACACAGTCCTACGAACCTTTGCATAATTAGTTAAGGCCTTATATACCTCTGGATGGTCGGAAAACAAGGCTTTTTGGGATTTAAAAAAAATACTAATAAAGCAATCAAAACGAGGTTTAGAGGGTTTATTTCACATATCTGTAGGTACCTCCAACGAGCGAACTCGTTGGAGTCGCACATGTGCACCCAGAAGAATTTTTTTTTCCCCGTAATCTACATAAGTTTTGCTACCGGAGTACACACGATTATTATAAAATATTTATTTTTGTACATCTAGCCCGATTTTTAAGAAAGTCGTATTTTCGATTGAAACAATGGCCTTTGTTCGTTTCCAAAATCGTAATTGTTAAACGATTGTAAAAATCTTGTGTACAATCGCTGTGAAATGTATCTAAGAAGTTATAGTTGAAATTTGAAGTCAATCGGTTAAAAAATGCAAGACCTACGAGTCCGCCGGATTTTGAAAACATTTCTTCGTGAAAAAGGCGTTTAAAGTTTTAAAACAATTTTTCTACATGCCTTAAAAAAAATGTCTACCTAAAATAACTTTTGCATATTATTTTCGACACGTTTATACATAATTTAAGCAAATAAAAAAACAACATTTTTTTTCAAAGGTATATACGGCCTCAAAGCAGTTTGAACGCATGTGACGATTAGGGACGTTCCCATGGCGATTACCAGACTAACTGTCATGGCGGCATGACGATGACTCGTACAATAGCGTCTTATAACATTTACGAAATATTTTCTCGAAAACTGTATCAGGCACGGGAATTTCACAACGACCTTCTTCTTCGTAATAAAAAACTGATTAAGAACGACTTAAAATAACTTTTACTCACTTTCCTAGTTGAGCTATATATAAATTTGCAAACTCTAGCGATCTGCTTAGGGTGACGATTACTGGGCCAACAAAATAACCTTACATTTTATTTTGTTTCAACGATTAAAAAACCGTCATTTGACTACCATGTAGCGAGACTCCTACCTCAATCAGTTTGAACAATTAAATAAAAATATTATTTTAAAAAATCACAAATATAGGATCCACCTTCATAGCCGGCACATTCACTTTCCCCTCCCGTCTAAACTATACTTTCTTCTACAGAAAATACACTGCATGAGCTGCAGGCGGTCTTCCACTAAATCAAGTTTCTAGTTCTCCTGACGTATTTGACTTACGACTGTTATAAGAGTTGGAAGATTCCGAACGTTCAGTGTCACCATCGTCGCTTCCAATAAATCTTCGTAGATATACTTACATCTAGTTACGAAACTGATGGTAATTTGGAATACTCTAAATTATCCTTAGATCGAGTATTTTAAATTATCTACAAGACGTAGTCGGGCATAACATCTATTTTTTTTGTTCATAAATATACAAATATTTGGAATCACAGCAATATACAATGTTTATGGTCTATTTTACAGTAAACAACAGTCCTTCACAATTCGATCTCTGGTCGCCATCGTAGAAAAGTCGCGGACGAACCGTATGTGAATGTAATGACAAGAGACGCCTTTTTTTAAAACACTTTACGGCCATAAAACCGCGATTGTGCTACTAGTTTCTGTGAAACCCTGCTATTCCAAATTACCAGCAGTAATCCAAATATCTTTCCTTTCCTCTACATGTGCACGAAGCATACAGGTTATGTTTTAATACGCCAAAAGCGACGTTAAGCGGGGAACAGTCCAGAATCCAATCGGATCCCAATGAGGACCCCCCTATTTACAAATTAGCCTAACAAATCCCTGTAGAATTGTGGGTGTATCTTGGTACTCCCCAATAAATTCGTGCACGTGATTACGAAAGGATATTTTTTTTGAGAGATCCCGCAAATGCTGGAGGATTTCAAACGAAAAATTTTCAAACGACGTCAATCGAGAAATAGCGCGGCATCATCTTGGACTCCCTACGTGCGACGTCCCTATTGAACCCCCTATAGGGATGCGGTAGGATCTGGGGACTCCCCAACAAATTTTTGCACGGATTCATCCGTAAAATTGTCCGTTCGTGCAATACATATTTCTTGCTTTTAATGTGCATACAAAAAAAACAAAACGTCTGATGTCTCTATGAAAAAAAACCTCTGCAGCGGAATGGAGGACAATAACGAAGGAGGAGAGCGAGTAGTACGAAGCAGAGCGCGCGTCGTTATTCGAATTAGTGGTTTCGACCGCGGCACAAGTACTGATGCAGTCGAATAATAATCGCTTATCGGTAGACGCGCGCAAACGACGGGGAGAAGCCGGCGTGCTCGCTTCAACGATAAATACCGAGAGAAAGCAAGAAAGAAACGGCGGTAGGAGCGCGGGAATGCAGAGTCGCAGGGTCGGTGGCGACGTATGGAACAGCGACCTCGACCGGGCAACGACGACCAGGAAAAAACGACACGCTCGAAAAATCTACGACGTAGAAGGGTCACGTGATCATCTGACGCTGAGAAAATCGAGCTCGGGAAAACGAGTTGGCTCACGTGTCGGCGAGGACGTCACGCGCGTCCGTATCGCGCGCGCGCGCGCGCTCTCATCATCGCCCGCTTGCACTCGACGTCGCTCGATAATACCCCGCTCCCCCGTATCCGCCCCGCGCCATCAACCTCGAGCATTGTCGTTTCCGTTTTTACGAGCTTTCTCGCGAGGTTCTCCTTCAGGGCAGAGTTTCGTCGAGTGCGGAAATCGATTCTCTCGATGATTCGAGAATAGCGCCCGGCCATTTCGATTCTATCGGCGGAGCGCGATGAGATCATTCGTGCGAGTCACGTTGGTCATAAATAGTCGTTTTTTTTTCTCTTCGCTATGAACGATATTGTGACACACGCGGCGTTGGAATTTCCGAAGCCGGCGCTTCGCGCAATAACGCCGAGTCACGATTAGCGAGAACGTGAAAGAAACGCAAAAAAAAAAGGATAATGCATTGTGATTCACGCGCCTCGTCAAGAATCGCTTGTAACGATCGAGGGTCGGTTTGTTCGATGTTGCGCATGAATCAGCGCACGTGCAAGTAACAAGCCCGGTATTGCTTCCGCAATTCCGGCGGGCCTAAATTGAAGCCTTCGTTCGCAAGAAAATTCGTAGAAATCGGACAAATTCGCGTTTTTTGTATGTTTGTTTGGGTTTTGTTTGTACGGATGGAAAGGACAAGACGTGTGGACTTTCCGCGAGGCGCGGCTGTACGCCATTTACGGGGCCAAGAGTATAAAAGTCGTCTTGGCACAAGTAGCAGTCTCGAAGGCAACCGCGGGTTCCCTCCGACGCAGCGAGCACGACAAACGTCGGGCCGGCTGGGATGCCGCTCTTCTGCTGGCCGGTCCTTCGAACGCGGGACAACTTTTTTGTTTTCTTTCTCCGCTACCCTGCGGCTTCTTTCGCTCTCCCTCCCTCTCCTTCTTTCTCGCTGCGGGACCCATCCACTTCGGCACGACCTACGAGACTCCGAATCGACTTAAGAGCCGAGGATCGCTCCTTTCCAATGAATTCTGTACGATGTAGCCATACTATACACGGGAAGACAAGATTTGCAAGCGAGAGCGAGAAAAAGAGAGAGAGAGAGAGAGAGAGAGAGAGAGAGAGAGAGAGAGAGAGAGAGAGAGAGAAAGGGAAAAGACTGTCGCAACCATCCCGCGAGACTCTCCCTGCCTTTCTCAATACAAAAACCGGATTCTCCGAATTCCCCTGACTCTTCGGATATTTTCTGCACACACGTAAACATACGCGGGTGTGATCGATCTTACTCTCTCCTCGATCTCTCCGCCAAGAATTTCAGACGATACACACTTGTTGTCCGTTTGAAATATCAAAACTCGCCATATTATTTTCATCCAGTAACGCAAACCGAAAACGGAGGGGGAAAACGGCAAGTCGTCGATATCTCGATAATACACTGCCAAACAAAATATGTAAGCCTCAATCCGTAAAGGTATTTGAGGCACCTAAATCCCGTGAACCTGGATCGTTTTATTTTTCGCACTACCAAACCAACAATTGTCAATGAAAAAAATCTGAAAAAATTCATGGTCAATTTTTAGGCCGTACTTTCCAAGGGAAAATAGGGTTTTTTTCTTACTTATTTTTAATATATATATATACTTTTTTCCATTAAATATTAAGCAACCTGCGAAGAAAATTATTTCGTCAATGATGATTAAATCAAATAAGTTTTTCCCTTGCCTCACGGCCTACTACAGTCTTATTTATTTCAAAGATATTTTTTTATTTCTTTCAGCTATTATTTTTAAATTTAAATATATTCAAATTGAATTAATAAATATTCAATTAAAAGAAATCTTTATTTGCTTACAATATACACTGTAAATCCAAGTGTACTACATGCATAAAATATTTCATCGATCCAAAATGAAATGAAACGCTTAATTGAGAGTATTACCACAATGATTTTGTTTCGTAATTCGTCATTCTCTGGCCTTTTGAAATGATTTTTTTCGAAGAAAATATTTCGCCTATATGGAATCAAACATCAAACCTACCTACTTCTAGCTACGCACGCGATCCCTATGCTACCGAGTGCTTGTAGCATCCTGGTCGCAGATATGGCAGGAGAGACCAAATGAATTCCGATAATTATTTGTTGTATCACATAAACTATATCAATTAGTTAATATCATTGTGATTGTGAGAGTTTTATCGAATCGACCATGCTGTAGACTTTTCAAACATAACCTATATATATATAAATAATTCCTCTCTCTCCACCCTCCCTACCCGCCCCCTTTGATGAGTTCAATCGAATAGAAAAATGGTTGACTCTACAAAAATTCTATTTATTTTTATTTTTTAATTAAATAGATACATTTATCAAATTCAACTAAATTGTTATTTTGAACAGATGAAACCGAATCCCAGATTTATTAGGATTAAATAAAATATTTAGTTATTGAACGATATTGAATAGATTTTTATTTGAATAAATAAATATATTTAAAATAAATAATTCCAATAATGGAATGCAATAGGAAAAATTTGACTTCCCGAAAAATTTAGTTAATTCAAATAAGTGTAAAATAAAACACGCGGTTACTTAATATCAATAGAATTGTTCTGTCAGTGTAGCAAGATAACGATAAAAATGATTTTTCATTCCGTCGCCCTTGACCGAATACACTCGTTACTGGCAATGAGAAATTCTTGTTTTTTTGTTCCAGCAAGAATCGCCGTGGCATCAGAAGCGCAATTACACATTTATGCTTGCTGCAACTGTGCGTGTCGTTTCGTCATCCGTATCTTGCGTCGCGACGGGCGATACATCGAGAGTCAGGGAGAACGAGAGAAGACGAAAGATGAACGAGAACAAGAAAGAAAGGGAGGAGCGCGTAGAGGCAGTAGACGAGTACCGGGACTGCGAGCGAAAGAACCATTGGGGGCGAGTATATTTTTAGCGGTTACACATTATTGTTGACGCTGCCCTCCAACCCGAGGATCGGTCCCGAGGCATTGAACCGTAAAAGAACGACGACAGAGAAACGCACATGCGCGCAAGGGTAACACAATTGCTACTCCGTCAACACATTTAGTAAGCTCATAGTGAATCGAGGCGAGCCTTCGCTCCGGCTCTGTAATCTCATAGTCGTCGCGCCCTTCGAGATGCGTCCTTTACGCGGGTGGTAATTTGTCCTCCATCAGCTAGATTATGGTCCAACTCTTTGGGCAGCAACATTTATCGAGTACGAACAAGCATACCAATTATTCCCGACGTGCACTCTAGAAACATTAGTTCTCGCTCGTTCTCAAATGACCGGCACATTCGTTCGTTCTAATTGATGGAGATAGAAACAAACAAAACATACGCAACCCTCAAACCGGGACCATGATTGAACTATCGTGAGTCGTGATAATGACTGACAGGGCGAAATCAAGATCGGCAAGTACGATGTTACGACCAAAGCCGTGAGCCACGAAAGAAAACTATTTCGGAATAACCGGAAGTGGATGATAGCGATTCCATTGCTCTCGTTCGTTATATTCACGTCACGAAATGTGACTCAAGGGACCCGTAACATCGCGCAACTGTTTCCGGGAAGCGCTAGTTGTTTTATACCAGCGGGGCCGCGACTATTGCCGGCGGACCGAGTTCGCGACCTCCGAGCAGATAACGAAATTCATTCACAAGTTTTCGAGTTTGCCGCACTTCGGACCGATGAGATTTCTTAGTCACCGTGCTCGCTCGTGCAGCTGCTACGAGCGTTAATTTCGTATCGCGGGGCTGCCTATCGGCGCCGAGTAAACGAGGCTCTTCGTAAAAACGAAACGGTCGCGGCGACGATCGTGACTACTCTCGGGCGTACAGACTAACAGTGAGAAGCCATTAGACTCCAAAAATATTTCGATTCATTCGAGTTATCCGTTAAGCGTATTCTTGCCCGAATGGCCAAAGTTCCGAAAGTATTCGTATCAACGACCTCAAAGGAATTCTTCCCGATACACGATCTACACATGAGACTAGCTCCGAAATTTCCCATCGAGAATAAAGTATAGAAATATTCGATGCAATTTTGTTCGCCCAGATGGCGTGTAATCCTCGCGCGACATGTTTCGAAACGGGAGGAAAATACTTTATTTTCGGCAAATCGGGCAAACGGGGGGAGGAGAGAATGCGCCGAGAAACACCTGGACCGAAGGATGCGTGTCTATATATGTGCAGACACACGCCGAACCCTCGCTGCTCGTGGGGAGGTATAATACACTCTGGCATCTGCTCTCGAATCCACTTTCAATCCTCCTTCTGTCGCGTGCTCATTTTTCCTTTCTCCATCTCTTTTGCCTCGTCGTTTCTCCGCTAGACCCAACGTGTACAGCGGGCTAACGGAGATGTTTATTTACACGAGTGGATCACGTATGCACTCGCGTTGCGCGGATTTTTTTCCGCAACGACGATGTAGGTACGAATGTGATAGTAAAAATATCTATTCCTATTTCGTGGGCTACAAGGGACGATGAAACGAAACAATTAATGAACGTCTATTAAGGGGAGAAACAATTTTTTTTTAATTTTTAGCTTTCGGCAACAACTTGGTGATACACTGATAGAAAAATGCTATTGATATTGAATAGATGCGTCTATATGATTTTTTAAATTTCAATTAACTAGATTTCCATTATTGGAATTATTTATTTTTAATATATTTATTTATTCACACCAAGATACATTTAATATTGTGAAATAACTAAATATTTTATTTATATCTGATCTGTGATTCTGTTTCATGTGTTCAAAAAACAATTCAGTCGAATCCACTAAATGCACTTAATTTTCATGAATCCATTAAATTTAAAAAATGTAAATTCAATAGCATTTTCGTAGAGTCAAACATTTTTCTATTTGAAAAGAATTACTGGTTTGTCTTTATTGCAACGCACACATCAAGGGGGGGGGGGGGGGGGGTTGAAAACGGGAAGAGAGCAATCATTATGTAGGTTATGTTTGAAAAATCTATAGCATGATATTCGATAAAACTCCAATTATTACAATGATATTAATTATATGATGTAGTTAATGTGATACAACAAATAATTATAGGAATTCATTTGGTCTCTTATGCCAAATTTCGGACTAAGACGCTACAAACATTTGGTAGCGTAGGGGCAGCGTGCGTAGCTACAGGTAGGTAGGCTGTAGGTTCGATTCTGTGTAGGCGAAATATTTTCTTCAAAAAAAAAAATTATAATAATTTTAGAAGGCCAGGGAATGACGAATTATGATACAAAATTATTGCGGCAGAACTGTAAATTGAGTACTTCATTTCATTTTGGATTTATGAAATATTCTATGCATATATGGTAGACTTCGATTTGCAGTGTATATTGTAAGCAAATAAAGATTTATTCGAATCGAATGTTTATCGTAGTAGGCCGTGAGACAAGCAAAACATTTATTTGATTTAGATAGATTCTATTTAAATTATTTAAAAAATGTTGGTAGTCTATTCGTAATGGGCTCGATAATGGGACTGTAAAAGGATTTCGATATACTTGGCAAATGCCCTTGGATTTACCCCGATATCTCGAATCGTTTTTCCGGGAAACGCACTTGAGAACTGGCCAAAAAAGAGGCCAAGAAAAGCGAATGCATGGAAAAATTCTACCAAAAATCGAGAAATAATCAGAAGTCGATTAATCAACCGGCATTTAAGGGATGGCACCACTGTAATCGCCCATTCTCGACCCTTTTGCTTTGGATTTTTTTTTTCAAAGAAAGGAATAAAGTCCATGGTCAAAAGAACTTTTGTGCTTTATTAGGTATATATTGAAGTGGGTTAAAAAAAATGTATTTGTGAAAAGAATACAAAATGACGGCGCACGCGTCGCTATAGCACTACTGGTTTCCAGCCAACCCTCTCCGTAAAATGCAGTAGAACTGTCGTGATTTTAATTCTGGAACTGAGAGTGAAATATTTGCGTGAATTATATTAGTTTTAGCAGTCAAGTACGGGGAGAAATTAAAAAATAATGAAGAAAGTACAGACGTGTTTGAAAAAAGTTTTCTTTTTCGACTATAATTTTAATATAAAATGTGATTTATTTTCAATAATTTTCGATTAATCGTAAAAAGCGTGCGTACTCGACTATTAAAGCAATCTAAGAAGCTACCGTTAAGATTTCAAGTCGATTGGAATAACATTTTTCGAGTTCTGCTGCGTGCCGATTTCAAAAACATGGTTTTGAGAAAAAACCGCTTCGAAGTCAACGGTTTTATAGACGCTAGAGCTGATGAAATTTTTTTCTGCAATCCAATGCCACCTATTGGTAGAAAATAAAACTACTCTTAGTCGGTAGTTTTTTCCCCAAACCAAAGAGTCGAAACTGCGTCTACCAGCGTGAAATCGGCGGAGGCGCTTTTCAGCGCCCGCAGACCCCTCAAAAATAGCTCGAAAACTCCTTTGAAACTGTTTTTTTCGGCTACAAACGAATATGCACAATATTTTTGAAGGTTCAAAGAATTATTTTTCACCGTTTACAAAAACCGATTTTTCGAAAATTTGACAGTGGTGTCGTGCCTTAAAGGAGAAAACGATTACGAAGAGAACGAGCGCGGAGCAAATTTTCAAATGATAACAAAAAAGAAATGAGCGACGATTGAGTGAAGAAATATTTTGGCCGAGGTGGATAAAAAAAATGAGATCCCAAGTACATGGTCGGTCTAGAGAAGCATCCAAGGGTTTCGCTTCGGTCGAAGGCCTCACGGGTTGAAGGTTGAGGTGGTCGCGAGCCGGTGGAGTCACGAGAGCAGGTGACGGGACTCGTGTGCATCGACGAGAGCCTTCCGAGGCTATGGTGAGGCGATGCTTTGCGCGCACCATGCACTTCTTTACACGCTTATATTGATATACACATAGGTACGCATACACAAGTGTACGTACGTGGCGTGTAAGGATGGGCCGTGTGCGTTCGCATGTGTCGGGCTGTTATTGTTGCCCGTGTGGCTCGTAAAACGAGCTAAACGAGCTCCGACGCTTTAATGACGATTATCGACCGACGCTCTCACAGCACGTGTACGTACTCCTGTTATTTTAATCGTACACGATCGCTACGCTGTGGCATTGCCACGTTATGTACTACCCCTTCGCCACCGCGTCACTTCGATTGATCGCACAGGTATCGCATCGTAAGTATCGCACCTTACCCCGCAAGGCCTTCATATTTTTACCTTCTTATGCAATTCTCAATATCCAACGGAACAAAAATTTGACCTCGGAAAAAACCTCGCGAAGAAAGATTGCCGATAACGGGGTTGAAGAGTGCGTCAATTGCGATTCCTATTCCCATTCACTTTACGAACTGTACTTTCCACAGTAGGAATACCGGAATAATAGAATAACGATAAGAAAATGGTATCTGGATTTCATCAGTTCGGCCAAGTCTTGGGCAAAGATACTTTTGGATTATTGCACGAAAAAGCGAACGATTTTCGTTCGCAAATCATTTCTCAAGCAGAAAGCTCTTAAAGCGGTCTCCCCCGACCCGAATCACCACCGGGGCAGACCCGAGACGCAAAGTCGTAAGGACGATGGGGTGGTGCAGAGTCTCGAAGCGCGCGCGGTGATGATGGAAGGCTGAAAAGGAAGCGAAAAGAAAGAAATACGAAGAGAGTTATTATACATATAGGACATAGGAGGCGGAGGACGAGAGCCTTAAGCAGGGGGGGGGGGGGGGCAGCAGGTGATGCGCCAGGTGGAGTACGTCGGCGCGTGCGCGCTGCCCCCGGCCTTCCGGTCACGTGTCCAACGTCGCCGTCGTTCTACAACCGAGAACCCCTAAACCTCTTATTTCATACACACACACACACATATATATATATATATATTTGAACGCGCGCGTGTGTGTGCATAAGTAGATACGTGTACAATTGGAAATTAAAAGGGCCATATCGACTATGTGCAAGTACATCTTTGAGCCTTTGTGGGTATTGTGTCATTGATTTCAAGATGCAAGTATACCCTTTATGCTTCAATTTCGTTAGAAACGGGCGCCCTTTTTCACAACTTTCGTTCTTCCTCTGCTTCGCTTTTCCCGGTCCAAGTTTTTTTTTTGTCTTTGAATTGTTGTATCCTCGTACCTCACCGAGAGTGCATCGTGCCTCTCGAGCCTGAGCGAATTCTTCATTCTTTATGCCACGCGTGTATACCTTAACCCCGCGCAACATCCCACGTTTTACGTACTTGCTGTATTATGTCCTACGTCCGGTTACACTCGACTCTGTTCTTCCCCACGGGTCGCAGTCAGATGAGTACATAATTCGCGCAACTCCGTGCGGTATTCGTCTCCCGAGGGGTACCGATCGAAGAGGAGATGAAAAATGGTTCAACGCTATAATGTCTCGAAAACATTATGCCTTTGCTACCATTATTTCCACAATGTTCATCCTCGAATTGCTTGTCTTTTTCCTCTGTATCAACGCGTGCATCTGTCGTTGGAAGTCCAACATTAATTGCCAATTAACGTCCCCGTTATAGCATGCGTTATTTCGGAGTGAAAATTCCGTTCCGCGAATACTCCGTATAATTTGTTATGACTGAGAAAAGTGGTACATAGGTGAGCCAGGAGAAGCGCGTGCCAAAAACGTACCAAGTACATTACGGCTTTACAGACGCACGTACCCGTACATTACAGAGAGGAACAGGATCATTCGAGACTCGCATGACGGAGCGTTTCGGTGAAGAACAGCCAGCAGATTTTCATCCCTTGTGTTCAATGTTCATCCGAGAGTAAGCAAGAGAGAGAGAGAGAGAGCACAAACTTTCCCGTTTTTACCTGCTTCGTATTATCATTAGTTTTTCTCGTTGTCCGTAAGGTCTCGAAAAAAAGAGCCACAACAGCCGCGAGCGACGAGCCCACACACTGGTGACTAGGCGAAAAATGAAAGGGTCCGATGTAAAATATAAAAACGTATCTACGAAGCGTAAAGTTTAAGGAAAAACCGGGCAACAGATAGCAAACGAAAACACGTTGAGAAGGGAGCGAAGAAAATAAATACGGGACGAGGTTCGCCCCGCGCACTAATACTGCGTATACGCACACACGCGGAAGATACGCGCGAAGGGTGAACGAAAAAAGCGGGCACAATACAACGCGCAAAATCACTTCATCGAATAAGAGCCCCGAGAGCAGATGCGCGCGGCAAGGAGCAACGAAAGTTCCGGCCGGTTCGTTGCGCGCCTCCATGCATCGCAGCCCTCGCTCTAGCCGGTGCAGGCGAACACACACGCACACACGCGCGCGCACACAACATATAGTTAAGTCTACGAAAACAACAAGTTAAGAAGTACACGCGCGAGAAACAAAAAAAAAGCATCAATTTTACTTCACAAAAGCAATAGCGAGAGGAATCCTTGGCGAGGTCGAAAATGCCGCGTTCTCTGGGTAACAGATGTGCATGCGGCTTCGTTCGTACATCACACGTACAAATGCACATATACACGTGGATAGGAGAGAATACGGCAACTCGCTGCCGCCCTGTCGGCGCACTTATCTTCCCTCGTCGTACTTCATTTTCGCCCAATATTATACGGTCCCGTTGTCAGGTGAAATTGGCACGGGCCGAACAATCGAGCAGCGGGACGAGGGGCCTGAAATGAGTTCGAAAAAAATCGGCGCTCGTGGTATGCTTGTATACGTCAAGAGAGTCAAGTTTCGGAAATGAGGAAAAAGGAAATGGTAGACCGGGGGCATGAGAGAGCGAGAGAGCGCGGCGCTGAGGAAACACATGCCGCGGGTGAGGCTCGTGCCACAGAGAAGCAGAGTGCATGTACAACACCCGGATACACACAAATGTATACGTACGAAGGTGTGCAGCGTGCGCGCGTACAGGGCGCGTATACGTTGCAGCTGCTGCCCCCCCCCCTCCCCCCCCCCCGCGCCCCGCTTACTACTCGCGCGATCACGAGAGGACGCTCGTCGCGTAGTCCCGATCTCGAGGAGCTTGAGCCTATCTCGCTGCTTCTTCTTCCTTTAGACGGAGCCGCGCATTCGGTGAGTCTCGACCACCTGTCCTCCGTCTCTCTTTTTCTCTTTCACGCCAAACCTCGGACCACACGTTCGGCGCATCCGCCGAGCACGCCGACGGTGAAAGTGTGGAGGCCGAGCGTGTGAGAGAGAGAGAGAGAGAGAGAGAGAGAGAGAGAGAGAGAGAGAGAGAGAGAGAGAGAGAGAGAGAGAGAGAGAGAGAGAGAGAGGACAGGTGTTCGAGATTTGGCAAATGCAGAGTCCTGACTTTGCTTCCTAGTGAAACGCGTGTACGAAGCTTCTTCGATCGGTCCCCTATCCCGTTTTAACTTTGACACCGCAAAATGTCTCGAAAATATGGCATTGTGCTGAAGAAATATGTGGTACATGCCCGGGATCCATCTAGAAAGGGGATCCTTGCATTCTTTTTTTGCGTGCATTCATACGTTCTCTGGTAGCTTTGAATACCAAAAAGGGCGAGAAGGGAAGCGAAGTATAACGAGATGGTGGGTGGAGAACAAATTTCTTACGTAGGCATGCACGCGCGGGCGCGCGCACGCACGCGTATGACGTTTAAATGCTTCCACATCTTTAGACAGATCTACATCTATGCATATGATAAAACTGTAAACTTTGCGTGCCTGTGCATTGAAAACACCTGCAAACAGATTAATCGGGTGGACGAAGGATAAGTGATGGAATGCGTCAAGCTTGTTTTTCGAAGTTTTGTCAGTTCGTACGTTTGTTTGCGCACGCATCACGTAAAACCGACTGGTCCAATCTTGGTGGAGTTTTCAGAAAATATAGGCCATTGAAGAAACATTTAGTTTTTAATTCATCGCAATGGGCCCACTCAATCAAAAGGTATGCGACTTTCAAGTTTTCAAAAGTTCGTTTAAAAAACGGCATCGGTACGTATTTTAGTGGTCTGCGCGTGCCAATTATCGGGTATAGCAAGCCTATCCCGACTCGAAATGTTGCTACGGGGCAGACTGGCGATGCATCCAGCATACCGTATTCCGTGTCACGGCACGGTACAGGCCACCGGATCAGGGCTTTACCGGGCGTGAAATGCTTTTTTGCATCCGGCCATGACGCGGATGCTGGTTACGTAACTGATCAGTATACCTTTTCAGGCCCTCATCCGGTTGCCGTGTCTATGTCTCAAATTAAAATTTAAAAAATCCAAAAATTATCCACAAAAACATTGTGGTAGTATTTTTTGTTTCCATATGCTTCATCTATGATCCTACCCTATATGATAAGTGGAATAAAACGTATCCTGCCTCGTTAAAGTTGTTTTCTACCTACCCTCGGGATTGAACCTACGTCTTCTAATTCTAGAGCTGAGCGCGCTACCTATTTAGCCATTCCAACACTTGTGTAAACTTTCTTTTTTTTTTCTTTGCATATTTTTGTTCCATTCTCATTCTATTCTAAAGAATGTCCATAATTTTATTCATGACGTTGAAGTTTGCATCGTTGCAGAGCAACAATAATAATTTTGTTGCCTATTGAGGCTGTCTCAATAACTCACACGTTTTTACATATTCTCATTAGAGTGTTACGACCGGAATTTGCAAAACAAGGCTTGCGATGAGGATTTTGTAAAAAAAAAGAGTGTAAGTTATGCCAATAAAATTTAATTCGATTAACTTGATTGATGACCTTTTGACGATGATAAAAATAAACGAATGAAAAGTGAAGAAAAAAAGCGTTGCATTCCCACGATGAAAACTTCAAATTTATTTTCATTCGTTATTTGTATCGTGATTTGGATGATGACAGCGTCCGCATGGACGCCATATTACTTTTATTAGAATCTTGCCAAAGTTATGCACGCAGCAACAGTTGTTTACTTTGATGGCCCCGAATAAGGTTATCCGGTAGACATCCGTCGCAAATCAGACATAAACTTTGAAGTGCATGGCGAATCTGCGCCGGATGTCCACTGGATTAGCCAACCTCGGAGCAAGGATAGGAGAAGGCAAATCGATTAGGGCTTGGTCAGGTAACTTTAACAGAGCCATGTGAGAGACGGGTTACGGGTTGACTGATGTGGGCCTGATTAAGCCTGCCTTCTAACATCGCTGTCTGGGAGCTACTGATACGACAGACATACGGTGCCGATCAGGCACGTACTTCTAACAAGGCCCTCACAAGATTGCCTGATTCAGGACCGATCAGTTTGTCTTCATTACACCCGATCTCCGTAGTCACTGATCCAGTGGATATCCAGCACAGATCAGGCGGGCGCTTCTACGGTATTCCGGACCGTATCTTGAAACCTGCCTTATCAGTGATCCGGCTGCCGGAACTACATTTCCAGTTGGGTATTATAATTGTACAAAACGGTACGTTTGTTTGTTGCTCGATGACGTCTCCATGATGCAACGGATGTGGACAAAATTTCCCATACAGATGTTCTATGACCCAGAGCAACGCATAAAATACTTTTTGATTCGACCGATCAGGCTATACTCATTGGATGCTACGTAATCCATTACTATATCCTAGAAACAAAGATCTTTTCTATATATATATATATATATATATATATATATATATATGTATATATATATATATATATATATATATATATATATATATGGACACGCAGTCTTTATGCAACTACTTATCATCGTATTCACTATTTCCACGCAGACGAGGCCGCGGATAAAAGCTAATGCATATACGCCCGTATGTGTGTTCGTGTGCGTACGCGAGGGTCGAAAAAAGGAGAATTAAGATGCGCGAATGCTTTGCACCTGGAGTCTCGTCTGTTTGTGCCCCTGGCAAGGTCCTCACACAAGTATAGACTAGCTCATTGCGTGTATACGAGGAAAGAAGTTGTGTGCACTTCACAAGATGCCCACTTCACGCGAACCGCGCCGCTTCTTCGCCATAACTTACCACTTCATATATATCATGTCGAATATAAATAATAACTCTGCCAGCAGTGCGGCGAGAAGTCAAGATGAACAACGGAAAAAACCAAGTTTCGAGGGGTGTTTATGATTTTTTTTAAGACCTCCGTGACTCCGGTTACGTCTATACCGATATAGACGAGAGAGCGTGGAAGAGGCAAAGAGAGGGACGGTATTACCCAGGTAGGAAATCAAAAGGCTGACAATGGAAACAAGCTTGTGCGAGCCTTGTTTCACCGAGCCTGAGTGAAACAGACCTGGGCCAGGTTTCATTGCATCGTTTGGAGCACCCTGGAATCAAGACTGGCTGCTTAGCCTCAACTCAGGGTTACTTCAAGCTTTATTCAGCCGGTGAATTTTAAGGCTAATAAATCAAGGCTGGATGCAGGCTTGTTTCAGGTTGTAATAAAATAAAATAAGTTGAAAATAATATTTTTTCTGTACTCTTATGAAAAAAAAATTAGCAATAAATTTGTCGGGTGCGAAGACACGAAAAACGAAAGCGAAGGAGGCAGCTCAGAACATTTGAACGTATGCTCTTGTCGATATTTATGAGGTACACAAAAAAGTTTTTTTTTCTCGCCACACAGATTTCGTATATACCCACTCTCTGGAGTTTGCGTACACTCCGTGTATTACGTGTCCCATAAATAACAAATAAAATAAAGTATTGTTTTTAAAAATATTTTATATATATATTTTATAAGAAATAATATAATGAATAATAAATATATATAATAAATAAAATGAATTCTTTACAAATTTATTAAATTTACCCCAATGTAGAATATAGAAAACTAAAAACACGCCTTATACAGTCTCGAGAAGAGTTTGGGATAAGCCTGGTCATAAATGCTCGTGAAGTCTTCATTAAGGCTCGTTTTGAGCCTTGTTGTGTCGTCGTTTCAGGCTTAGTACAGGCTTTTCTACCAGCCTTTCGTCAAGCCTGTGTGCAAGAGCCTGAAACCGCGTTATCTTTCAGAGGTTCAGCTAGGCCTGAAATCAGGCTGATGCTCAGCCTGAATTAAAAAATGTGAACCTTGTTTCAGAGCTTGGCGAGCCCTTTTTTCATCGTCAATTCCTACCTGGGTATGTGCAAGGAGCCAAATATTGTAACCCTGATCGCGTTTTGAGAATGCGATCGCATAAATAGAAAAATATACTATGTTTATCTGACCTCGAGCAACTTTAAAGTATAGGGGGTCTTAGAATGGCCTCATGGATGCATCAAGTGCTAACGAACGTAACCATTAATTCCGCGTGTAACGAGGCAATCGGTAACAAGTTTGAAACGAGTTTTTATGGCAAATGTGAAAAAAAACGAAATGTTTGACGTTGGGGGATCGATCGGCCCGGAATACGGAGCGAGAATATTGGATTATTTGGGAGGCAGTTTATCGCAACCGGCGAGGAAGAAACGGCAGAAGCGACTACTGCTCCGGGTGGCGAAACACGCATCGTCGAACAAATTTGATCGTTGTCGCGGCATTTGACGGCTATTTGGGCAGCGAAATATATTCAGTTACCGCGGCCTTAACACGAGGCCCGCGTCTCCGTAACACGATCACTCTCGTACTTGCTCGTCTCGTCTTCTCTCGGAGGGTTGTCGTTTTTTTTGTCTCTCTGAGCTTCTTCTTTTTTCTTATTTTCTTTTCATCCAATTTTTTATTTGCCAGAAATAGGGACGAAGATGATCGGCCTCCGGATGGGAACGGACGGAGCGCCTGGCTCTCCAAATACCGGCAAAAGTGATTTTTCAATCGGCGACGACAGAAAGAAGAACGAGCCGCAAAAGAAAGAAAAAAAAACAACTTGCAGAGGGCTTTAGCGCATACGAGAACATCGAGGGTGGTCGTGACATATCTAACACAACGCGTCTAAAAAGTGTAATATTACACAGGAATCGGTCGATGCGAAATTAATATTCGGAAATGTCCTCTTACGCGTATTCACCGCATCTTTTCTCTCGTTCTGGTGAAGAAGAAATTGTCGCGCAACATAACGTTCGTTGTGTATCGACGGCACCGGAAGACGATTATATTTAACGTCGATAACGTTTCCTGCCTAAAAAAAAAATGTACGATACTCAATGACGGAAGGGAATTTCTCGAGGCAGTTTAGTGTCATTACTCGCGGACCACAGCAAAGGAACGTCTAAAAGTCAGAAGCAGGGAGAGGCTAAAGTCAGAGAAGAGCGATGCGAGATGAGCGAAAACCGACGCCGAGGCCAAGAAGCACTTAGACCTCACCTCACGGCAACTCACGGCGTCTAGTTCGATTCACGTCAAAATCTGAGAGAGAAAGCTCCCCTCGCGCACTTTCTTATTCGACGCAAAGAGCGCGTTGGCCTGCCAAGCTACGTGGCACGGAACCTTTTCGGGCCGAGTTCTATCCGGCTTTTGAGAGAAAATATAAAAACGGGTTTATACGATTGTACTTTTATAAATACAACATTGATGGCAAGCACTGAAAAATAAATTGTACGCTCGATCAATACTTTGTGTAGAAACAAAAAGTGAAGAGATAAAGATGCTTATATCGCTGAAAACTCTTGACACAGTGGATGTCTTGAAAGAATAAACGAGGGACGTTAGTGACGAACGAAAGGAAGAGCAAATTTCCTCACTCAATCGGGGCACCCCACCGGGATACCGGGGAATACCATTCCAGTTACATTTCGAGGAAATTATTTGACGGTGAAAGGAGCTAGGCGCGGGGATAACTCTGAAGAAATGAAAGTGGGAGAGAGGTCAATAGGCCTGACGGTGCACAGAGTTAAATTTCCAGGGAAATTTTACCGCAGAAAAGTAATATCAGCACGCACAGTTCTCCCCGATGGCATTTCTATCCAGCAATATTATTCAACCCCTACGCCTGCAGACTAAACTCTCATCGTTAGGAGGCGAGTAGAACGCCCCCTCGCCGATGAAGCAGACGGCGACGCCATTTCCGCGTGGGCGTGCGTCGTTTTCGTCGGAATCTCTTTTCCATATGCGCGCGTGCAGCCTCACTCTCTCCCGATACTCTCTAAATTGCAGAGTACGTCGTCGTGCAATCACCATCCACGTAAAATCGTAACAGTCGTATCAAACAACCGCGCGATAAAGTTCAGCGACTTCAGGATCGATTCGTAAAAACGTCAATAATTGATCGTAACGGAGACTCGGCCTCACTCGGCCTTTTTTCGCTTCATTTCTTTCGTCAATACCAACGGTTCCGCTGATACCAGTTTGCGAGGGAAGATGGTGAAATTCTGATGACTTATGGAAGTGGGCCCAAACATGAGGGAAGAGAACACCCGGGTGGCACAAGCGAACTCTCGATGGCCACGAATGGACCACCCGGCTTTCCGCGATGCGTCGGAATCCCAATATGACCGAGACGGATCGTCGATACGAAGGGAGAAATAATGTGAAGAGGCGCGGTACGGCGGGGAGTAGCAAGGGGCAGGGGGGACTGTAAGGGAGTGTAACACGGATACAGTGACGCTTACGCACCGGCAAAATGGATAAAGCTTACACCTGGACTCCGGATGGTCGACGTCGGCACGCGCCACTCTTCCATCTTCCCTCTCCTCTCTTTGCCGGCTCCTCTTGTACTTGCACAGACCCGATGCTCTTACGCACACGATGGCACGTAGAACGAGAAAGAAAATGACCGTACGTATCCTTCCCTTCCTCTCTATTCTCGCTTTCCTCGTCCCGGCGTTCTTCTGTCCCTCCCTCCCACCCTCCCTCTCTCTCCCTCTCTGCGCCACGTATATATATCATGGATTGGAAGTAGCGAGCGAGACACACACCTGCCTTTTTTACCAATACGTATCTCCGGACCATTGCACCCCGAACGGAACGGGAGACGAGGGTCGTAAATGCACACGGATTACTTGAAGGATCTTCGAAAGGAGAGAGGTGGACGGGGATATATATATATATAAAGAGGGAGGGAGAGAGAGAGAGAGAGAGAGAGAGAGAGAGAGAGGTGAAAAATTGGTAGAACCGACGGGTGCAGAAAGCCGACAACCGGCTGTTGATGGCGAAGCCTCTTTATAATGACGTTCACACACACGCTTAAACTGCCCCGCCCATACTTGGGCTCAGAGGATCTCTGTACCGAACTCGGCGGAAATCGTAATGTTTTTTAAATACCGTATGATTCGGTGAAAAGCACGCGCATAGTGTCGACCTGGTTGAACGACCCCTCCCTAATGAATTGATAAGATTCGTTGTGCTTTTATACGGAGGGCGATTAATTATGTCGCGATGTAAATTACAAGGATGCATGTTATCAGTTGGCGCGCGCCAGCCGATCGACCGCATTTCGATCTAAGCAGATTTCATCAATCTGAATTGTGCTTTTTTTCACAATCCCTCCGATAGCGGCGTTTCCAAGCATCGTTATCGAATACGATGACGATTTGTTTACGCTCGAATGCGCGTCACCGATGACATTGGATAGACATACAAACAGAGCTTACACGGACGACCGCAAACGTGGGGGTGGGGCAAAGCGCGGCGAGGATTTTCCACGATTTACATTTGCGCAATTGCGAGATACGAGAGTTACACGGACGACTTCTGGGTGCACTCACACTCGAAAGATCGCAAACGTCAACGCTTGCTACGGCACACACGCGAGAAAGAGGCGAGAGAAAAAAAAATGAATAGCAGATGCGCTTTCGTACAGCCGAGGCAAATGCAATTCGTGCCTTTTACGTGTGTACGACGAAGAAAAAAAAAATAGCTACGTACGAGTCAGATAAATTCGTTTGCGTAAGCACTTACGCGAAAAGACGACAAATAGATGCACGGCCGTACCGTAAACGGACGGATAAAAATGTATAAATAGAAAGACGTTGATATATCGATCGTATTGCGGATACTATTCTCAATTGACTATAATTCAAATTCAATCGACTACAATTCAAAAATGGTGAAAAAGAAGATAGAACAAAGTTCCAAAAAAGGGGGAAACTGAAGCATGCGTTCAAGCAGTGGTTGATGATGGTTGGCAAAGTCTAAACTGACAGGAAAATTCTATTGATATTAACTAACCGCATCAATTTGATTTTTTAAAATTTGAATTGACTAGATTTTACGTGAGATCCAATTTTTCCTACTGCATCCCATTATTGGAATTATTTATTTTAAGTATATTTATTTATTCAAACCAAAATCTATTTAATATCGTCCAATAACGAAATATTTCACTTAATCCTAATAAATCTGATTCGGTTTCATCTGTTAAAAAAACAATTTAGTTGAATCTAGTAGGTGTATCGATTCGATAAAGCTCTAATTATCACAATGATATCAAGTAATTGATATAGTTTATGTGACACAACAAATAATTATAGGAAATTCATTTGGTGTCTTATGCCATGTCTGCGATCAATATGTTACAAGCACTCGAGAGCATAGGGGCAGGGCATCGTGCATAGCTACGAGTTGGTAGGTTCTAGGTTCGAATTACGATACAAAGTCGTTGTGGTAAAACTCTCAATTCAGTTTTTTAAATTTTATTTTGGACTTATGTAATATTTTATGCATATAGTACACTTGGATTTAGTCTAAATTGTGAGCAAATACAGATTTATTTTAATCGAATCTTTATTTATTCAATTTGAATATATTTAATGATTGAAAAGGATAGCTGAAACAAATAAGATCGTAGTAGGCCGTGCGACAAGGAAGAAACCTGTTTGATTTAAATAGATCCGATTTAAATTAAATTTTTTTTTTGGCAGTGTAGTCGACAAATTGGATGTGAAAACATTACGCGTCAATGGTAAGAACGGCCCATGCATTATTTATACGCACGCGCACACATTTGCAAGCTATGCAAAGATGCGATATAACGTACGTGGGTGTGAGAGCAAGAATCGTTCAGTGGCTCGTCGCTGGAACATGTACCTACCAATAGGATGATGTTAATTGGCCCCGCGGTATACAACGCACATGCCTTCGCGTGCAAATGTGCCTTCTCGAGTCGAGTGCGCGCCGTGCCAAACGGCCCTGATACAACGCTACTCGACGTCGATGCGTTATTCGAATAAACAAAGAGCGAGTAAAACCAAAGGTCCAGGCGGCGAAACTAACCAGGCTAATTTTTGCGCGAAAGCTCGGTCACTAGAAGCGCGTCGATGAATGCGGAACTGTCAATCAAAGCTCCCCAGGATAATATCCCGACTACACATTTTGCTACGGTATAGACGGAGACTGAATGCGTTCTAGTGGCGTAGCGCGTACTACGGCACTGTACCGGCTGCCGGATCCTACGCGTGAAACCCTTTTTGGCTCCCGGCCTGGAAGTCAATGCCGATTACGGAGCTGGTTAGTACACTCTTTCAGGCCCGGATGCGGCTGCCGTATCCATGCCCGAAATTTTAAAAAAACCAACGAACAATAAATTATAGTGCCATTTTTTGTTTCCATATGCTTCATTTATGTTCCTGCATATATGATAATTGGATAAAATCACATTGTGCCTTGTTAAAATTGTTGTCTAACCTCGGGATTTAAACCTACGACGTCTTTCCCTAAAGCTGAGCGCGCTACCCACTTAGCCATTCTAACACCTGTGACACCTGCTGCTGTAATTCAATCGGATTGTTCAATATCTTAACGAGGTATTGATTTATTGTCCGCTTCGTACTTTTTAACGAGGATTGCTAAGTGAATATAAAAAAAGAGGAGGTCAATTATTGATTATGTGGCGAATAACGCAGCCTGTATGTATATATCGATATAAATCTACACAATACTCACATTGCAATTCTTCGAAAAAGTGCGTTTGTGCGACAACTTTTTTTTACATAAATGTCTTTTATGGCAGTATATAACTTTCGATAACCGGGCCGGTAAGAACACTTTTTCAACGGGCCACAAGGATTTAATGAGGGCCCAAAGCGTCAACGTTATGCGATATAAAGCATTTCGCAAAAAACATAAAATCAAGTTGAATTTTCATATTAAAAAATTGAGCAGTCGATTTTGGGGCAGGCTGTCGAATTTTGATTCGGCAGCCAGAATGCTGATCAGGCTGCTACTAAGCTGCGTTCCTACCGTAGGAAGGCACGCCTGATCTGTGCCGGATGTCTACTGGATCAGTGGGACCGTAATATGGCAGTGAGAAGGCACCCTGATCAGGCCGAACTTCACTCATATACGGCACAAATCAGCCGTGTCATGACACGGCTTTCGGGGAAGCATCGTTACAGCGGCATACAGGTTACCTTACTTTGACCTGATCCGGGTGTTACTGATGTTTCCAGTCAACGTTGATCATATCGACCAATATGGGTGATTAACGAAAATGGAACGGAGGGAAATGACTCCTTGATTGCCGCGTGTATACGCAACCGTGCATCAAATCACACGAAATTGATACAAATCGATACGCGTGAAATTTTCAAGTTTTTTCCTTAACTTGCATTACATATCGAAGTTGGAGATCGATTCCTTAAGTTTATTCTGACCAGGATGTGCACTCTGAGCAGGCGAAAAGTTGAAATTCTTGGTGCACAACTGCTCGGACAATTGCAAAACATCGCGCAACACGCTGAGCAACTCGGAGTATCGGATGAGGACTCCATACGTGTGCGACTAAAGGTACGAGACTGAATTTATATGGCTTGCCGCAACGTTCGACAATGATACCAGGCTCTGTTTAAGTCGTTCGACTAATAGCGAGTGCATAACACGAAGTTCGCGTGAACGCGTCACTTCCCTCTCTATTGGTCGTCGCTACTGCGTACACAGCATTGCTCGACCGTGTACGGCCAAACACACACGACTGAGAGTGCGTTTGCCCGTACGGCAACTGCATCCGATGATCGTCGCGAATTGTGGATGTACGACGAATCGACGTTGCACGTCGTGACGAGCCCGTGAGACGGAAATTTCCAGACACGGTAGCGCATCGCGATGAAATTTCGTAACGGCACTGATACATTCGTTTCGTTGTATGCGCGAGTCCGTCGATGCCGGGTCGTCGGGACGGTTAACTATGCAGGTTCGAGTCGGTAATGCACCTCCGGAAATAGCGGAGGAGCTGAGAGGAACGAGATAACGTCAATGAGTCGAGTGTAAGGGCAGAGGAGGGCAACGAGCGCGGTTGGGCATGCGGAAAACCGGAAGCTCTGTAAGACGTTGAGAGGCGCGATATCGTCTTGGGAGTACTTTCTATTAGTGGTGCATTCATCGAGCCACGCGAGGACCCGATATCGACACGGCCTCCTGGTCCGAAGAGGCCGTAACCTCAGACATCGACATACACCGTATCGAATTGTCGATCGGTTCCGACCAATTTTACACAGAGAAAAAAAAAATCGTTGAAACATCTCCCGGAAGCAAATGACAGGTCTTCAGCTTCGGGAAGGGATTTGCTTCTCCCCCCGCATATCGTGCGAAACGGTTGTCGGAAAATAAAAATCGTCCCGTTACGTTGCAAACAATTTGCTCTCTGGTCGAAAATCTGAGGCCCTCCCGGGCACATCGCGAAGACGAGTGCTGGTAATAACCGCATGTGGGTTTGCGTAACTCATCTGTATCCTCTCGCGTGGCTCGTGTGTACGCGATTTTGCGAGCCGCGTGGCGAAACGGACGCGGCTAGACGCGTGCGGAAGAGCGGGGTGTGCAGCGACGCGGGACGGAGAGCAAGGGGGGGAGTGAAGATTCCGAGTTCGTCGACGGGTCCTCCTCGTATGCAGAGGGAGAGAGGGGGAGGGAGAGAGAGAGAGAGAGAGAGAGAGAGAGAGAGAGAGAGAGAGGGAGAGAGAGAGAGAGAGAGGGATAGAGAGAGAGAGAGAGAGAGAGGAGGTCCAAAGTTTTCGCGGTTCGAGGACCACAGCCAGACGGTACGCAGACACCGCGAACTATTACTGGACACCACAGCATCGCAAGGGGTACGAGCGGGTGCACGAACGAGAGCCAGCGGGCTTGAGTAGCCGAGCACGCGAAACGGTACCACCGAAGAGCGACCGAAGAAAAGACAAACGAGAGACAGCGGGCTGAGAAATAAAGAGCAAAAATCGTCGCGACACTTTTTATCTGTCTGTTGGGTTCGTCGTGCGTTTGTACACATAAAATAAAGGCTTTATTTCGGCGACGGATCCTCTCGATCGTTTCCTCATCGAGAAAGCGCGTTGCCTGTATATTTAAAAGCCTGAATAATACTCTATACTCTTCGCGCACCGAAGCTTTTCTTGCGTGTCTTTTCGGCTGTCTGGCACTCGCGTAATCTTACCGCGTGGGTGGGTGACACCCTCGTTGCCAGAAATATTAACGAACCCGAGTGACCGCATACACGCCACATGTACCGACGTATTCGTGTATATAATCGAGGAGTCGCAAACAGTCGGCCAATATTTGCGCCCTCGCAACGCAAGCGTGGCTTTTTCCACATCGTCCGTTCGAAAAGATTGAAAAAATATATTTTTCAAATCTACTTTCTTTATAGAATCAATGCGGAAGAAAAATTGTGACTGGAAAATTATATTGTTTTAAGGAGAAGAGTCGACTAAAATTGATTGCAAAATTAAGCACGTTTAATTTTTTTATTTTTCTATGGCTCGAATTGATGATACAGTGCGGGCAAGGGTTTCATCCATAGCCTAAGTGGCTTCGACGTTACCGGTCACCTCGAGGCGACGCTAATGCAGTGTCCGAAACGCCACTGGGGCGCCTGATGACGTTGACCTCGCGAGCGAGAGGATCGTGACAAGAACGAGGGATAGAGAGAGAGAGAGAGAGAGAGAGAGAGAGAGAGGCCTCGAGGGCCGTTCGACACCCCTCTCGCTCTGGTTTTGCTCTCTCCCTTGCGGTGCGGGAAGCAGGCCGCCAAGAGACGATGCTCGCGCGCCGCGACGCTGACACACCGCGTATATTTGGCCTGAGTCTCCCAGTACAGTGTCGTACCGAGAGAGAGAGAGAGAGAGGGGGGGGGGGGGGGGCTGTTATTCACAGTCTCTTTCTCCATTCTACACTATGGGGCCAAGTCCACCGATCCAATTACTGTCCTCCTCGATATCGACTGCCGGCGAAAAAAAAGTGACCAGCAGCGACACTTTACCTGTCCAAGCTCCCGAATTTGGCCGTTTAGTCTACTATTAATCAACGTACGATCAATCGGGACACGGCGGAATGCGAAATAGCGAGGGGTCTCGCCAACAAATCGGGGAAACCGAACTAACTGGATAAGACGAAAATGCAAAGCACCACCGGTGCCTTTCCGGCTTGTCGCAGATAAATTCTCCGAAACAATTTCGATAAAGGTTGTGCAAGCGATTGAAGAAGCTGCCACGTTTCTCATCGTATTCTACCTGCGTTACGTTTTCCACTTGGAATTCATTGCAATTGAACACGCGTTTACTTGGAGATGACGCGTCTCTTCTTAGACAAAGACTTAAGATAAGAAATCAGCGTCAGCAAGAACAACCATAGCCCCACCTACGAAATTGTGATTGGAGTGAATAGTGAGCTTACAGGAAGGTTGGAGCTTTCTTGACATTTTTTGAAGGTGAGCTTACAGGAAGATTCGTATCCGGACTCACACATGGAACAACCTCCTTTTGATCAAACCGTTTACATCCTGTAAGGGCAAACAGATAACTCGCAAATTCGGCGAATTATTATGAAATCTCAGTATTGAGTGAACGGATTAAAAAATAACCTAAACATAAAAAGATACCGTAAAACTTTGTAATACTTTGAACAGATTTTGGAAGTTTTTTCTATGTAACTTTTTTTTAACGTCCTAGATACCAGTGTGTCATTTGAATATCAAGCGTATAAGAAAGTCAAACTCCACCACCCCCTCACAATTTGATATATACATTTTTTTAAGTGTCAAAGTAGCCCCGAGTGTGGGGCTTCTTTGACAGGGCATTGAAATTCAACTTATGTCAAAGATTAAGGGTTACTTTGGAATCATTTTGATAAAAAATGTAATATTTTATCCATTATACACGGAATTATATGAAAAACGATTTTTTATAACCAAATTGTCATCGTCATTAAGGCAGCAGAACTCGAACAATTTTCGTCCAATCGACTTGAAATTTTAACTGTAACTTCTTAGATTGCTTTAACAGTCAAGTACGAGCGCTTTTTTCGATTAGTCGAAAATTGCTAAAAATATATCTCTTTTGAGATAAAAATTATGGTAAAAAACGAACGTTTTTCCAAACTCGTCTCTATTTTTCTTTTAACTATTTTTTAATTCCCCCCGTACATAACTGCTAAAAAAATATTAACGAAAATATTTCACTCTCAGTTCCGGGACTAAATTTACGACAGTTGTGCTGCGTGCCGCGGAGAGGGTTGGCTGAAAAACAGTAGTGACTTGTACGCCGCCATTTTGTATACTTTAGACGAATTTTTTTTTTACATACATCATTATATACCTTATAAAACCTAAAAGCTCTGTTGAGATTGTATTTTATTCCTTTCTTAAAAAAAATCCAAAGAAAACGGTCGAAAATGGGCAGTTACAGTGATGCCCTCTCTTAAGGTAGTACGAGCACGCAATCTTGATTTCTATAGATTTTGTTCAAATTTCAACCAGACATTGTTCATATCATTATGCACGTTTGAGTGAAATTTCAGAGCAGTCGACTATTTAGATTGAGAGATAATGGGTTTTTAAATTGTAACTTTTAACACTGCAGGGTCTGCATTGAAATTTAGACAGAATGATTTTCCGTTAAAAATATGTGTCCCCTATAATGAGAAGAAATATGGCAACACCGCAGAACAGTATTGTTCAATATTTCGAGAAAAAATAATTATCGTGTTCCTAAAGTTAAAAATGTTGTCACGAAAATATGTTTGCATTATAAATATTAATATTTAATATTGTTTATGTTATCTTTATTAACAAATAAACGTGTTGATTTATTCATAACTAATTGGAAACTTTGTTCGATTAAAAATTACTTCCAAATAAAAATGTTTGTTGCAGTATTATTTTAAATATACCGCGCAAATTCACGTCATTGGATACGTGGAACGATGCGGTGTTGCCATATGTTTTCCTATTATAGGGGACAATTATTTTTTACAGAAAGTTAATCTGTCGAAATTTCAATGCAGACCTTGCAGTGTTAAAAGTTGCAATTTTAAAACCCATTATCTCCCAATCTAAATAGTCGACTGTTCTGAAATTTCACTCAAACATGCATGATGATATGAACGATGTCTGCTTGAAATTTGAACAAAATCTATAGAAATCAAGATTGCGCGCTCGTACTACCTTAAGGAAACATTTTACAGAAAAAATATCAAGTACCTGGGGTGCTATTATAGGCACTTAATGAGTCTTATAATTGTCATTCAGATGAAAATCAACTTGAGCAACGTTACAATCAACTTTAGCAACATTATAATAAACTTAATCAACAATTTGTTCCCCGCACCCGCCGCCTGCCACAGAAGGTCAAGCGGGCTCGCTGCGCACACATTTTAAATGTATTTTGGCGCTCTGTCAAAGTAGCCCCAAAGACTGTCAAAGTCTTACGGTATCGATAGGAAAAAATCACATTACGTTGGCAAAATGTCATTAGATTTTCGTTTCGTTGACGCGATTTCGCGTGACGTGGATTCAGAGTTCGACAACGACCAGTAAAAGGCCACTTTGCTGTTTCGACACAACGCGGCGTGTTCGTAGCTGACGTAGAAATAGTCAGTGGCATCGAATTTTTCCTTTTTATCACTTGACGTCAAGGCGCTGCCGCGCCTCTTCATAAATTCACGTCGCGTAACACGTTTATATATGATTACATTTATGGCAACAGCAATGTGGTGTGTGGGATAATTGGATTACAACTGAAAAGACAAACAAATGGGGGAACGAAATAAAATAAAATAAATTTTCTTTACCCCGTATTTGAGAACTCAGTTTGATATAGTAAAAAATGTCAAGGGACGCAATAATCAAGTGGACCTTACAGAGACCAGAAGGGCACGCAAACTGGAAATCACAAAAAAATCGATCACGAAAACGTGTGCAAGGACGTAACGTGAAGAAAAACGATAAGTCAACAAATGAATTATCATTGCTACAATGCAGTCAAAAAGTGAACGATATAAAATGATGAGAAGAAAATCATCCTATAAAAAAATTAAACTATTCAATGAAATCAAATTATTGTGGATATATCGAAACCTCTAAGTCGCTGCCGTCAAGCAACGTGCATCTCAATCGACAAACGAACATGTCCCTCGGACCTCTAACACGGATCCTTCAAAATAAAAGGACACGGCCATAAAGTTCGGACAGAATTAAAGATTGTCGTCAATAGATTAATAAACTAAAAGAATAGAGTAAGATAAAATGAACGTGCACGTATCAAAACCTCTGAGCCGCTGTGATCAAGCAATGTGCCTCGGGATTTTCAGACGAACATGTTCCTTGGACTTCTGACGCAAATCATTTTTTTTTTATTAAAAAAAAAAAGTTCATTTATGTCGAACAGGATTTAAAATTGTTGTAATTAAAATAAAATAAAGTGATCGAGTGAAGCATTAAATGTCAAAGTTAAACGATACCTCCGTGTCGCTGTCGAACATGCCAATAGTTCGACACATGTTTGACAGTGTTCAATGTGCATTCGGTGATTTTTCTTTGGTAGGATCAAATCGAAAGGTTTAATTATTAATTCTCTAGCGTTCGGATTTATTCGAGCGCGATAAATCGTTCCTCTCGGATCAAAAATCTTTTAGCCCAGAGACCATGGAAATGATTGTGAAGAAAAAAATGTATCATAACAAGTTTCCAATTGCTTTATCCTTTGCAGAGACCACCACAAAACGAGAAGAAAATGTAAAAACGAAAATTAAAACTAACCGATTGTAGGGGGTTTTGCATGAAGCGTGCTGCTGCAGTTTGGTCATCGGTGGCAAAGATTCTCCTCCGCCCTCGTCGCCGCGATCATCCGCAGCTCCGTCGCCGCCGGTCTCCCCGTCGTCTGCACCTTCCATCGCTGTCAAACGACACAAAACATTTTCTCCGTTATTTTTTTTTGTCCTGTCCTCGGTACTAATCAACGCAAAAGTACGAGCAACAAGGACAATCGGGAAGCACCGATTAGGCCCATCTTTGTCTCTCTTTCTCTCCCTTCTGCTCCCTTATCTATAGGGCTACCACCATATATGTTGCGATTTGGAAAATTGCTATTTTATCGAAAAATAAATACGAGAAAGAAAGCAAAAAAAATAACGTCAGAAAGAAGAGCCTACGCGAGACTCACCGGATATCTCACGTACAGACTGCGGCTCGGGGGGAAAGGGAGCGGTTTCTTGGATGGATCTAACACACGTCCGAGCCAGGGACTTGTCGATCCGATCGAGATACCGAAGAATAGTACAACACTCACAGAAACGCAAGGTTTCTTCCTGATTTTCCGATTCTTCGCTCTTTATCGAGACGCTCAATCGGATCAAAGCATCGTATAGTAATGACGGGAGCGTTTAGTGAAAGAGGGAGGGAAAACGCCAAATTCTATATCAGCTACGCAAACCACTCTTGCGAGAGTCTCTGTGTGCTCGTGTCCGAAACAGGCATCGTTCGTACGACTGCCAGATCCCGGAGCTGCTTATAACGTCGAGAGAGAGAGAGAGAGAGAGAGAGAGAGAGAGAGAGAGAGAGAAGCAGTGGGAGAGTTTTCAGGGGTTCCAACAGACGATGCCCATGCCTTCTCCCGCGTCGTCTCTCGGTCTAGCCGGTACACCCCCTTCGGATATGTATACATATATACGATTTGATCTCCTCCTCGCGCCCCACGTTCGAGCTATTGAACTTGTCTCTATCGACGAGAAGCGGAGAGACTCTCAAACTCATTTAAATCACCTGCAGTATGCGATATCCTGTGAGCGAGTCAAGTGCAGAGAGAGCGCACGGACAAATACTGCACGCGATTATTTGCGATGGAAACTCGGGATGGGATGCGTACACGACGGAAGCAGCAAGAATCGACGCGTCGAAATAAAAAATTGAGGACATTTAAATAACTGGCCATTTAAATTTCCTCAATTTTTTCCTACCTTTTAAAGCGTAAAAATATTATCCAAAGAAATATCATGTATCGTGTTCTTCCGAAAGGTCCACTTTGAGCATTTTCAGTTCTGCCTTTTCGAAAAGGACCACGTGGCAGGGGTGGGGCATGCATATACAGGGTGTCCCTCTTATCTCCGCCACCTGAAATAACTCGGCAATTATCGACGTCACAAAAAAATGTTCAAGACAAAAGTTGTACGGTGGGAACAGGGCCATCAAATGCGACCAATATTTTTCATTTCGCTGGTGCCGCTGGCGCACAGTGAAGGTCACCTTTAGTTTTTTTTTTAAATGGAATGGTACTTTTTTTTTCCAACCATCTTGTGGAGCACCTCAAGCCGTATAAACAACATTGGGTGGTCAAAGTCGTTCAAGGTCATTCAAGGTCAGTGTCGATGATACAAATCTAAATATCTCGGATCACTACCAAATATTTGGTAGTGATCCGAGATATTTAGATTTGTATCATCGACACTGACCTTGAATGACCTTGAACGACTTTGACCCCCTAATGTTTTTTATGCGGCTTGAGACGCTTCACAAGATGGTTGGAAAAAATGTACCATTCCATTTAAAACCGTGGAGGTGACCTTCACTGTGCTGCAGTGCCTCAACCGAAATAAAAAAACGTGGTCGCAATTGATAGCCCTCTTCACACCGTACAACTTTTGTTAGGAACATTTTTTTGTAACGTTGATAGTTACCGAGTTATTTCGGGTAGCAGAGATGAAGAGGGACACCCTGTATGTGTGTGTATATATATATATATATATATACTGGGCAGGTTTGATACACATTTCGCTCGAAAGTGAAATGCGGAAACAATTTGAAAAATCTCATTGATGCATAGTGAAAAGAGGTTAAAAGGAGTGAATTGGTATGGAATGATAGCGCGGGCCGCAGCCTCGTGATGATACCTAGAATAAACGGCGAGGGTTGGTTAGAAGGTCGAGAAAGGCGTTCGAGTGGCGATGGACAACAAGGTAGAAAGCGCTAGCGCGAGAGAGGGAGACAGTGCTGGAAAGAGCAGAGGGGCGTGGCAAGATGAATGATCGCAAGACGCAAGAGTATTGATCCCGAGGACCGTGTATATACTCTCCCTTGCGCTCGCGGCCAACGTCGTAGTTCGCTCTTCTCTCTTTCTCAACCTACCTCTCTCTCTCTCCCTCGGTCTCTCTCAGCCAGGGCGGACGCGGCGCGGACCCTGGCTCCTAGTCTCATCTTCCTCTCACTCTAGCTTCGAGCTATTTCACCTCTCGCTCTCTTTCTCTCCTCGCCACTTTCCATCCCCCGTGGTTTGTCGAGGTTCGCACCCCCCCCCCCCCCCCGTCTCCTGTACCGGGTGACGTGGCGGCAGTTGGGTTCAGGGTCATGCGTACAACCCCCTCGTCCCCCTCGGGGCGCCAACATCCGCGTTGGCTCGTTTCTTCTCCCATCTTTTTTCGTAGTGACCTGAAAAAGGTCTTCGTCCTTTCTCACTTTCTCTCGCCTTCCTGTTGTCTCTCCTCAAGACTCATCCGAGCGCCCTGAGAACAGCTTCGTTTTACCTCCACTGCTGTTGGGTATTCGTAAACGACGGAGGGAGCAACCGGAAGACGATATCGCGTAATCTTGCGAAGATAAAGGGAGGGCCTCGGTAAACGGAAAATACAATACGCGCAAACCTCGCGACGATTCTGAAGCATCGTTGAGCCCTGCAAAGCTTTCCGCAGCTTTTCAAGGAGCATCGAATCGAGCAGTAAAAAAAATCGTACACGGTTGGATAAGGGAAGAAAATTGGTCAAGTCTCTCGGCATTTTGAGAGCTGGAGTGAGATAATAAATTGTTGTCCAACACCCCGAGATATATTGTAATCGGGAGGCCTGCTAGACTTGAGACAAATGCACGGCGTTATATCCTATCTATTAATTTTTTGGTTCGCTCGATCGGCGTTGATTGCGGAGCTTATTCACCTGCACGAACAATCTATATAATGGTAAACAATACCCAAGGTCCGTGTCCAATCTGTAACGAGTGGTCAAGTCCTGTCGAAATCAAAACTGCATGCCCGTGAGCGAAACAGATCACTTGGCACTTGGTAGATGCTCAGAAAAATACGAAAGAGAAATCAGACTCCCCCGAGAGGAGAAACAACGAAGTTTGAGCTCGCGGGAGCTACAAGTTTTTCGCGAAAGAGTAACCAGGAGAGATGGATGCTGAAGGATTGAAGTCGGTAGGCGCTGGAAGGTAAATCGGGGTGCACACCCGGTTTGCATAGAGTTCTCGGCATTGGATGATACACAGGTTAGCCGAGTTCGGTAGATTTGATATTCAGAAAATGATTGCCTCAAGTCACGATGGTAGATCAAACTGTCACTCCACACATGACGTCCAGTATGTCTCGCTTCGCTTGGAGGTTTGTTACAAGAGACGCAACAACCTACCACCAACTTTTATTCAATCTTTTTGCCTCGACCTGTAGGTAGGATACAATTGCTACCTTTCGAAATCGTTTTCAGGCATGTGACATCGCAAGTATGGGGTACTCGTAGGTTCAACAACTCGGATGGTGCTGAATTTGCAACGTTGTAACGCATCATAATTCATCAATATTTTTTTATCTCGCAATCTTTTTTCCTTATTTAGGTTGTGGGTCCCTAAAAAGGACGTTCAAAAATGTTTCAATAATTTTTGTAGTTTTAATGTCGTGAAAAAAAAAAAATGGGCGGTACGAAAAAATGTCACTTCGTTGCATCCCAACAATGCAAACTTCAATACCATACAACTCGGGATGTATACGGTCTGTTACTGAAAGCTCATTATGGTCGTACGACGATTCGAGAACAGTGCTCTGAATATATATACATATACATGTATACAGGGTGTCTCGCTTATCTCTGCCACCCGAAATAACTCGGTAATTATCGACGTCACAAAAAAATGTTCCAGACAAAAGTTGTACGGTGTAAAGGGCCATCAAGTGCGACCAATTTTATTTTTTTACGGTGAAGGCGCCGACGCACAGTGAAGGTCACCTCCACTTTTGTAAATGGAATGGTACATTCTTTTTCGACCATCTTCAAAACATTAGGGGGTGAAAGTCGTTTAAGGTCATTCAAGGTCAGTATCGATGATACAAATCTAAATATCTCGGATCACTAACAAGTATTTGGTAGCGATCCGAGATATTTAGATTTGTATTTCATTTTAATAGGTGACCTTGAATAGCCTTGAACGACTTTGACCCCGAATGTTTTTTATGCGGCTTGAGGTGCTCCACCAAATGGTTGAAAAAAATGTACCACTCCACTTGAAAAAGTGGAGGTGACCTTCACTGTGCTTCAGCGCCACCAGCGAAACGTCAAAAAAATTGGTCGCATTTGATGGCCCCCTTCACACCGTACAACTTTTGTCGGTTATTCCGGGTGTCAGAGACAAGAGGGACACCCTGTATACGTATACACGTACATACGTTCCCGTTCGTATCGACGCGTATCCCCTTTGTACAATAGTAGGACAAGCGCCGCTACGTGTGTACGTGTAAAAAAGTGTGCTTCGGCATACAGCGAAATCGTACGGGGGTGGAAGAGCAACGAGAAAAAAAATGGAGCCGGAAAAGGGATTGTGCTCTGGACTCGGTGCTCTCTATGGTCGAGGCTAACGGTTAGCGTATATATTATTCAGGCGACACGCAAGGATCATCAAGAGACAAACTTTCGCCACTCTGAAATCAAAACGAGTCAACGAGCTCTCGGTCACATTCTTTTCCGCGACCCGTCGCTCTCAGTTTCACGTCCAATGTTTCAAGCCGAGAGTGTGACGGAATATGAAATTATGCAATAATAATAATAATAATGATAAGGCGAGAATAAATTTGCGAGTCAATGTGTACCTTGTAGAAATTAAGCATAGCCGAGACAAAACAAATTTCCTAGAACTTTCGTGTACTCGGCTCGTAATCGATTTGGCTGTATGTGGGCGGAAGTCGGAACTCGCGACACTATCATTATCGGCGAAACGTGCAATTTACTCCTGTTCCTCGCAATCACGGATTTCCACGATATGGAGCACGTATTTGTGGAATTTCCCCGTACACGCACACGCGCGCGTACGTGTAACGTTGAATTGGATTTGGATGAGTTTTTTTTTTCCAGAGAGGATAACGTACACGCGACCACGCGATCAAGGTCAACTTGTGTGTGTGTCACGAGAACGCGTGTCCTCGACGTCGTACTTTTCATTTCCGGTACGAGAGCGAGAAAAAAGAAAACGTCCGAGTGACGAAGGGAGGGTACTTTATTCGTTCGTGACCTTTTTCAGCGAAAAGAAAAGACGAAAAACCCCTGTGGGACGTATTCGAATCGAGTTCCGAAAGTAAAAAAAAAAAAAACATTGAAAAAAACATACTCTTGAATCATATTTTCACATTTCCGACTGCAATTTTTGCAACTAGAGACGCTTCGCAAGCCGGTTTCGACATTTGAATTTTCCCTCCGCGCGATGCCCTTTTTATCCCTCGAAATCGTAGGGGAACCACTTATCGAGCTCTCCTGGCGAATACATGTATATAATACGTTTGCTCCTCTTGTATTTCTTAGAGCGCGTGTGTATGTGTGCGTGCGTGTGTGTATGCGCGCGCGGCAAAAGCTCGGGAAGGACGAAAGTGCCTTGAGCCTGCTAGGGGATGGTTAAGGGGGGTGCAGATTTTCCATCTCTCTCGCTTTTTCTTTCGGGCGATCTCGAGGCTACACATACACACGCATACAGAGCTGAAATTCCTGCGTGGGACTAGTCGCACCCTACTCTCATCTTTTTCACCCTTCGTTCTCTCTTCCGCTTTCTGCCCCCTTTTTTCGGTGAGACGAGCGGCTCGTCTGAGCTTGCAGCAACCCCCTTAGGCCGAGCCCTTCTCCCTCCCGACAACGAAGACCCGGAGAAACCGGCGAGAGAAGAGCGAGCGAGATAGAACGAGGGTAAAAACAGCGAGGAAGAGTAGGACGACGAGGCCGAAGACGAACCGACATCGGGACAAAGGAAGAAAAGTATAAGGAAGGCGCGAGAGAGAAAGAGAGACCGTCGCGGAGTTAGATCAATAACAAACCATTATGGACCCACGGGGTTGTTCACTCGCCCTCTCCCTCTCTCTCGCACGCTCGCTCTCTCTCTCTCTCTCTCTCTCTCTCTCTCTCTCTCTCTCTCTATCTCTCTCTCTGTAGGTTGGTGCGAAAGAGTTTAAAGAAAATCGTGTAATTTTTCCCTCTCTTCGCAAGAAAGGGTGAACCGTCTCTATCGGCAAAAAAAAACAAGGTTAGGATGATCAACTGGATTTCGATCGCGTGCGCGGCCATGTATTTCATGACTGAACGAGCTCGAAAGTCCTGTCTTTGAAAACCCAAAGTGTAAAGGTCCCAATTTCTCTATCTATTGATTTTATTTTTCGGTCGTCCTCTCACCTTAAGATCGTTTATCGATGAATCTGCACGTTCTTGAGGTATCCACATGACAGCAACCTTGCACAAAACAAAAAGTTTGAGAAATCGTCGGGTGGTGCAAAGGCGAATGGTCGGGAAACCGCAAAATATGGACACTGCGACACGCGCACTGGAAAATATTATATTATTCATTTCACTTCTTTAAGTGATACGAACAAAAATTGTGCGCCACCCCTGCTGATGTCGTTTTGTTACTCAAAAGTAATATTCTTGATTAATTTTGAAGTCCGAGAACGGCAAGGACCAGAGAGAAATGTCAAGATTCGGCGGACGCCCGCGCGCGCCGTCCACGCCGGGACCGGCGTGGCACATTCTCGCGAACACGCCTGCACCGCCAGCAGAGCGGACCGATCGATTGCTCATCTTCAAATCGACGACGCGGATAATCGACAATGAATTTTCGTCGTTTTCGACGTCGGCTCGGTCTCGCAACGTTGTCCGGATGTTTCGTCCGCCTCGCGCGTTAGGCCACGATCGATTTTTCCCGAGAAATATTTTCCCACGCTCCAAGGAGCAACGTGGCGGTACCAGCCGGGACGGCCATGCTTGCCACTGGCGGTCCTCGTTTCGTCCTTTCGGACTAGCCACGCCACTGGGCGGTTCACCATATCGTTCTTTCGCGTGATTTTTCCCGAAGCCACTTATACACGCACACTCGCACATCGAACAATTCCCGATGAAAAACAGTTTTTCACGGCACGAAATCATTTGAGCCGAAAAGTGCAGGCGTCACAGCGGAGCTTCGTCATTACTTTTCACCTAACCGTTTTCCCTGAACACTCGGGTTTTGCGCGTACACTTTGCACCCCTTCCGCACTGTACGAATCATTTTGGCACAGATTGAACCCCCCCCCCCCCCCCAAGGCCTCTCGAGAGCCAACGAGCGAGCACATTGACGAATGATCGCGCATTCACGAGGAACGAGTGCGAAATTTCAATATTTAGCGAGACACTTCTCGGAGATGAGACGGTCGTTCGTTGACTCTCGCAAATACGAGTTCTAGACGCACGCCGGGGTCATTCTCTATCTCTCTCTCTCTCTTTCTCTCCGCGTACCGGCGCGAGTTTTGCGATTGGCTCGACGAGTGGCGAGGGGGCCCGAGGGCGAGCGGGGTTGCGGAGAGGGGACGGTGAACAGCAAGAGAAACAAGAAAAAGGGAAACCCCCCGCGTACCTCGCTGATACCGAAGACGACGACGCAGGGCCAGAAAGGCGTAGAGGACGCGCGCGACGCGAAGCCGCGCGGGCATGACGCCGCCACCGTCGCGCGAGGGCTCGTGTAGGGGACGAATCTCGGGTATCCCCGCGGCGCATCGCCGAACCGGCAAACGGAGCTACGGGAAAGAGAGAGAGAGAGAGAGAGCGAGAGAGAGGGACGGAGGTGCCGTACGTACATTCGGAGGGGAACCGGCGTCGCCGTCGCGGGAATGCACGGCCGACGGCGCCGCTGCGGCGAGGGCGCCACCGCGTGGTCGCGAGCAACCAGATAGAGAGAAGGGAGAGAGAGAGAGAGAGAGAGAGAGAGAGAGAGAGAGAGAGAGAGAGAGAGAGGGAGAGAGAGAGAGAGAGAGGGAGAGAGAGAAATAGAGACAGAGAACGCCGACGCCCGCGATCGATAAACGTGCGTTGGCCACGCCGGCGTTCACCATCGTGTACGCATAACGCGCGTATAACGCGTACCAGAATGACGAAGAAGAGTCCGCGCGACGACGAGAGCGGAGACGATTAAGACGCACTGAACGAACGGAACGAGAGAAGGGGGGGGGGCGGTATTTATTTCGCCCTCTCGGGCCACAGCCGCCTAAGAGCATCGTGCTAGGACGGAAACATTGCATATCGTTCCAGAAATGTACGGAAAAAGAAGTAAATTACATAATAAAGTTGAAGTTTGAAAACTTATTCAGGAATGAAGCATATAGAAATTAAGTGTGTATGAGAGAGAGAGAGAGAGGGAGAGAGAGAAAGCACGCGGAAGGCGAGCGCAAAAAATAGGGGCAAAAAATGGAGACGCGTAAAACGAAGGTAAGGAGCAAACGACATAAGCGACCGATCCGAAGACTCTCGAGCGAATTTATCACGAATTTGTTGCACAAAATGCTACCTCTATGGCCGAAAAATCAACGAATTTTGCTTTTCCTCGGAGAGAACTCTCCATTCCGTCGATGATTCATGAAAATACATTATGTAAGTATGTTAATACATTAAACATCAACAAATCACGTGATGGAAATCGAATTGGGACTCGTTCGAACCAAACTGGACTCATTCTCTCCAGAATAATTGTTTTCTTGTTCCGAACGAAACGTGCATATGCCCCGCGAGCTGACTCCCTTTCGAGCCTTTTCCACCTACTTATCCTCATTTTCAAAATTGCCTTGCACGGTATACGTTCGAAACGCGGCACAAAAAAAAAGTTCTATGCGATACAGTCGTATCCGCGTTAGTGTTTGTGCGTTGCGAGGGTAGAAGACGGAGAGAGAGAGAGAGAGAGAGAGCGAGAGAGAGAGAGAGAGAGAGAGAGAGTGCGGAAGGAACAACCGGATGAAAGAGCGGCCGGATGTGTAACGCTGTACAGTCAATTCGTAGACGCGTCGTGAGAAACAAAAGGGCCGCGAGTTACGCGGGCGAATCGGGGAGCTCGAGCCCTTTGTCGAGCGAGCCGATACGCGCGGGACGATGGAAAAGTGTGTATACGCAACATCCTGTATGTTACTCCGGATCCGTCCTAAAGCGGTAAAAACACATATGGAAGGTATGTAGGTCAGTCAAACTCACCGGGAAACGGATTTTACTGCGTAGATATCCGCACAAACATCCGAACACATGCGCCTCTTTTCTCTTTCCCTCGTTTATTATTTTTTCCACCACCCCAGCCTTTCACTCACGGCCCATCGACATAAACGCGGATGGAAAAAGCGAGGAATGCGCGGTTATTGGTTCCTTTTTAGTGGGCCAACGAGAGGAGGAAAAACGTGGAAAAGGCGGGGAGCGGGGGAGGCCGGCAGAAAAAAAGAGTAACGAGAGACGAACCGTGTAACGTTTGAGGTCATCGCACCGGCAGGGGAAAAAAGCTCATTCATTGATTGCATCGCTGTATAGCGCACCGCGGGAGTGGCGTGCTCGGTTAGCCTGTTTCTCGGTATATATAATTTCTGTATTACACGATGTATACATATGTATGTGTGTGTGTGTGTGTGTGTGTGTGTGTGTGTGTGTGTGTATGTGTGCGCGTGTGTGCGTGGCTGTGTATCGCACGTAAACGTGCGCGCGAGAGATATATAAGATATTCCGTGCGAAATCGACAATAATTCCATACTGCCGATTTTCCGAGTAAATAACCTTCATTAATATGGTAATTGACATTGGAATAATTTCACTGGCGAACCTATCGAAATCGCACTGGCTGATTTATGGTCCACTAGAGGCGCCATCAGAGTCAAATGTTCATTAATCAAGAGGACCAGTCGACGGAAAGTTCTCGGTGTGAAAAGGCTCGGAAAATTATTTGGCCACTGTATTTATCGGATGTGCGGTACTCGAACGCTTCGATTACGCTTTTGTATCGGGGATGGAGTTCGATTCGAGACGAGGAGCGTCGTACGCGCGGCAGTCGGTGACACTTGGCGCGCGTAAACGAGGCGTGCGCCCTCCGTGAGTAAGCGGAGGCGAGTGTGCGTGCGAAAGGGTGCACGCGAGACAAGGGAAAAAAAATTGTGCGGGGGTGGCAAAAACACGAGCCTATATATATATATATATATATATATATATATATATATATATATATATATATATATATATATATATATGAGCGTACATATTCCGAGAATGAATCGCGGAGCGCGTAGTACACGCCGAGGAGAAGTAGATGGGGTCGTGCGTGGTCAGACCGAGACGCGCTCGACTCACCGTGCTTTTTTACTACGTGCGATCTCCCCTTTTTTCTCCCCCCCCCCCCCCCCCTCATTCCGTTCTCGCAAGAGGCTAGACGAGCGAGAGATGAAAATAAGCTGGAGTGCAGTGGGAATGGGAACATGGCGCGGTGAAGAATTAATTTTTAGCCCAATTAAAGGGCAACGATGTCTCCTACGAGCGCGTGCACGTACCGATTCTGAAAAGTCAGAAGAACGTACGAGCGGATCGTTGACGGCTGACAACACGATTGGGATACGCCCTTCTCGCTGGCAACTTAAAAGCGACGCGTAAGAGCTGCACGAGTCTCGTCGAGACCAAGACATGTTGCGTCGGCTTAAAATAGCGTCCGACACACTGCCGTGGAATGTAAGGGCAGACCGAGTTTTATCGTCGCCTCTGCGAGCGAGAGAGACCGAGCGAGAGAGATCGAGAGCTCGAAGCCCTAAGTTTAACTCGGGCCAAGTTACGGGTGATGCCCCGCGAGCGTGTGTGCGCGCTCGAGGATGATAGCGCGTCGTTACGAGGACAGCACCGATTAATGCTCCGTACGTACGATCCCCGCATTTTTGGCCTTCGCTCTATTTTTTCAACATCGTATTTTCCCATACACATAAAAAATTGAGCAAATCGCACAAATAGCAGGAAAAACGCGCACGAGGTAAGAAAATATGGCGTTTCGAGCGGAACAAGCAGCCCATCTAGCAAGCCGCACAAAAGTTTCGTGCATTCGAATAAAGCGGGCACATACTTTGTTGTGCGAAAGAGAGGGCGAGAGGAGTAGCGGGAGGGAGAAGGAAGAATCAACGTTAACGCGCCGCGTCGTCGTCGAGCGAGACGAAAATTGACGACGACGACTACCAAGACGACGAGAGCGTCACACGAGGGTCAGGATTAAATATAACCGTTTGCTCGGGCTATTTATAAAGATTAACTTGTTGGTGAGATAACGAACGCGAGAAAGACAATGGCCCTGTGTGACTTATTATATATATCGTCACTCGACGATTGCGCGGGAATTCGCGTTAAAGTCATCCAACCGCCGAGAAAGAGAGAGAGAGAGAGCCAGGGGGATCTTCGTAACTTTAAATTGTCGTATTTAGGAGTACCGAATCGTTGTCGTTAGCACCGAAGATATTCTTCGGCTTTACAAGTATCGCTGGAAAGCTTCTCTCACCCGAACGGATATATTTTATTTCATTCGAGCAATTGAATTTCTAATTCAACGTTTTATTTAAAAAAAGAATGCTATTTGTACAGACCCGAGAAATACATAAACGAAGATTCGTAAATATTTCAATTTTTGCGGTACAAAGTGGTCGTCTAAAAATCTGGGTTCTCATTCATAAATCTTGTTCTCCGCCTGGTATCATTGCAACTCAAGAATACCGCTCGCCGTTTTTATCCCGCCTCGGTTAATACGAAACAAATAAAGAAAAACCTAAGAGAACAAGAATTGCGTTTTGTATATGTGCATAGCGAGTAGCGTGAAAAAAAGTATTTAAAGATTCACCGAGGGTGGAGTCCATGATACAGAAAAGGAGAGAGAACGAGAGAGAGAGAGAGAGAGAGAGAGAGAGAGAGAGAGAGAGAGAGAGAGAGAGAGAGAGGGAATCCGGTTTCCCACGTTAACACGCACAACAAGAGGCCTAATCGGTCGGGCGCGCAGCGAGTAAAGGACCCACGTGTGGGAGTGAGATAGACGACAAAAAAAGTGAGGAAGAATAATATGACAGATAGAGCGGCGGGATACGGAGCAAAGCGTAAGAAAAAAATAAGTTTAAATATATATGTATGTGTACTTATGGATGTATATTTATGTATGACTTGGCCGAGGTGTGTACGAAAAGAGAAAAAATTCCTAAGGAAATAACGACATCCAGGAGGTCCCTTATCTCGAATCGCCGTGTGGAAGAAGACACCGCCGGTGATACGAAGCCCGCTTCTTTTTCTTATATCCATTTTTTAAAATGCCTTCTCCCTCCTTTTCCGTTACTCGTCGATTCGCCATATCAGCGTTTTTTTCCGTCTCACTCGTCTCCCATCATTTTTATCATTCTTTCGTCCGCGAGCGGTGCACTCTCGTTCTCCGTTTCCCTCTCTCTCTCTCTCTCTCTCTGGCTCTCGTCGAGAAACGACGGCGAAGAACCGACGATGTTGTTTTTACTACTACACGAGTATACAGACGTGGCACGTCGCTCGTTTCATTCATTTGTCGAGTGAAGTTTGTACCCTGAGAAATATAGTACGTAGTATACGATATACACAGCTGTATTATATCTGCACTTTTTTTTTACCGGCGAGAAATCGCGTTATCGCTGGGACGCTTCGAATGTAACGGGTGTACTCATCGGATCCGAATTTACGAGGGATCCGGCGCGTGCGTGTATTTGTTTCGTTCTCTTCTCGAGATGTCGAAGAATTGGACGGAAAGAAGCAAAACCCAAACTAATGTTTATTTTTGTCAATCGTGAGTAACCCGACTATTTGCACAAAAGAAGGTTAAGTACGATGAGTTTTCCGAGAGCTATTTAGCTCTAAGTTTTATGAACTTTCACTATAAAGTTTGTGCAACAACTGCAAAGTCTATAGTTGCCGTTGTCTCGTCGCGCAAAACCACCACATACGCACCTTCGAGAGCGTTGTACAACCTGGCGTACGTCTGCGCGTATGCGTGAACGAGCCAACGTTGGGGGGAGCTTCGAACCCGTCTAACTCGAAGACCCGACATAGGCAGAAAGAGAGAGGGGGGGGGGGGGAGAGAGAGAGGGTTGGGGGGGGGACCCAGACAAGACTGTCATGCACCGATGGTGTATAGCATCGAGCGGCTTACGGCATAACGGGTGTAGGAAATGCAGCTGCCACAAGGAAAAGCAGCAGCGCGAAGCAGTAAACGCGTAGCGAGAGGTGCGACCGAGTCCCGTGAGCACATTGGTCTCGATAAGGACGGCCAAAGGGAAGAGGGCTACTACCGTACTTGTGCTTCTCTACCTATTTTGACGAACCGCGATCACTCATCAAAGCATGACCTGCGCAGGCTACCCGATTCGAAATTTTCACCCTATTTTGAAGACCTTTGACTCTATTAAAGCCTGACTTAAGGCTACTTAATGCCAAAAGTTCCACTATGAGCCTCCAAATGACACCCAAGTCAACTTTTCTGCTCCTCCTTCTTATTTATCTTTTCATATGTGAAATAAAGAAATTATTGGTAAAAAGAAATTGTGATTCTATTTATTTTAATATTTGTTTAGCACAAAGTTACCATACCGTAACTTTTATGATATCTATGCAGGATTATGAGTATATAATCTCCGTCTATCATTGCCAAATTATAGGAATAATCACAGTTCCAGCCGATTTTTAAAATGTGTGTAAATATTTAAATTATCATTGATACTCATTTCAGTACAAAATATAAGAGTCTGATCTAGAAATAGACTTTCGAAATTATCGTTCAATTTTATTAGTCTATGACAAATCTATTTTGAGTGCAAGCGTTGGATTTTTCAAAATAAAAACAATGTTTTAACTAATTTTTTACTCGCCTGATAATTTCATTATTCCCATAAATTAACGATAGTAAACAGGGGTTAATAATGAATAGTTAATAAAATTAATCATGCTCTTTTGATATGTCGTGTATATGTATGTGCATACGTACGTATGCTGAATGCGAAGGCGTATATGTGAGTGAGTGTATACGTGTGACATTGATAAACGGTATATCGACATCCAAATTAGCGCCCATAAGTGGAGAAAAGGGAAATTTGTTCCCGCTTTAGACGTATCATTTTACATTAGTTTGATACGATAGTTTCGATAGAAATAGTCCTCATGATGTCCGCCACATGACGAGTAAATAAAAATGTCGATCTATCGAAATTGAAATTATCTCCATTAACAACGAATGTGTTACCGTATACCAACTCTTACACGATTGCATGGTGTTTACTCATGCAACTACATTGAATTTGCACAATAAAAATGTGAAAGTTTGACGAAATAATCGTAAAAAACTATTGGGTTTTTATTAATTTGTATATTTGTTTTAACCGATAGTTACCATACTATAACTTGCACGATGTATATGCGGCATTATGAATAATCTCCGTTTATCATTGTGAAATTATAGAAATAATAATATTTTCAGGCGATCTAAAAAATGAGTATAAATATCGAAGTTGTCATTGATACCTATTTTATTACAAAATTTCGGCGTCGTAATTAGAAATAGATTTTCAAAATCGTCGTTTAATTTGATTAATATACAATAAATAATCAAAATAGAGCATAGTGTTTGCCCCATTTTTGCCCAGTGATATGACGATTGCGCGAAAAATTCGTAAGTGGAATGCGATGATTTTCAGTTGAGTATATATTTTTTAAACCTATCAATAAGGTAAAATGAAAATTCGTTAAAACTATTTTTAGTAATAAAACATCGTTAAATTATATTTCTATAATTTAACGATGTCAAGCAAGGGTATTAAGGCCTTATATACGCGAAAAATTTCAAAATTTGTCATTCTTTATAATTATTTTTGATTCCATTAGCCTCAACGGTTAGGACTATTTTAAGCTTTACAGAATTGAGAAATTCTAAAAATTATTAAAGTTACAAAATTTAGAGCGTAAGGCGCGCGGCGCGCCCGACCGCCAACTAAGTCGTTTTTCCACGATTCACTTTTTTGAACCTCGCGAAAGTTCTAACTCTTGAACGAAGGTTCAGATCGCTTTGAAATTTTTACAACATATTCTTAGTATCATCACCTATCGTGTGAACCACAGAAACAAAAATTTCAATGACACAAAAAAATATAAAAAATAAAATATCGATAAAAGACTGAGTAAAAAAATTGAGGTTTCGAATTTTTATTATAATTTTTTTAAAATTATAAATATGTTCATTTTTTTTCAGACACCCACATCGATGCCGAGAACTTTAATCATTAACGCGTGCGCAAAAAAAAATACATTGCTTTATTATGTTATTATCTCCGCCATTTGTTAATATTTCTGATTTTTTCACATATACTGAACCATGTGCATAAATGATCTGTAAAAAATGTTGCCAATATAAGCGTCATTTTTTTTAACGCGTCTAGAAAAGTACCTTCGAAAATCGGCGAAGTCGCGTATTTAAGGCCTTAGTAATGCTTCATTGATATGGCCTATATACGCATATCTATGCCCATGGCGACAGAGGGGTAGTAAAATTCTCTATAGTTTATTGAAAGCGTAATTGTAATATGGTTAACGCTACTATAAGCGAAAAGTAAATCTAAACATGCGATTTGCATGGCGTGTTTGACTACCTATTACCTCCGAAATAATTGTTCACTATAGGAAAGGCTTGGCCATATAGATAAGGTTTGTTCAATGCTATCACAAAGTCATGTTAATAAAGTAGCAGTAGCAGTAGAAAGTCATAATCGATATAAATATATACGCGCATTAATTATGCAATGTCCTAAAGTCGATATTTCAAAAGTTATTGCGATGCACTAAACATTTATTTGAGTGGTGACTTATATTATCAAAAAGAAGATCTGTGCAAAATTTCACCTAAATCGGAAGTACAGCCGAAATTGCTATTGTCTGTTATGCCATGTCTGCGATTAAGATGCCACTTAATGGCCTAGTGGCAGTGTGCGAAGTTATAGGCAGGTAGGTTGTTGTTTCAATTTCAAACGTAGGCGGAAAATTTTCTTCGAAATAAATCCTTTCAGGAGGTAGGGGTGAAGAATTATAATAAAAAGTCGGTGAGGCAGACCTCTCGGTTGAGTAGTTTATTTTATTTTGGATTTGTGCAATATTCTATGCATTTAGTAGACCGGCTGTGATGCGTTGTATGTCTGTATGCCTAATAGCTTGTATGTGTAAGCGTGTATACGCGTGGTATCCATGAACCGTATATAACGACATCCTACGTAGCGCCTAAAAGCGGAGAAAAGGAAAATTTGTTATCGTTTAAGGTAGGAATATCGGCAAGCCGTTTTTCTATAGATTTTTTATTTATTTTGAGGACACATTCCAGACACTATTAAGTGATTACCTGCAAAATTTTAAAAGGATTCACCGTTCTGTATTCGAGATATTGACAATCAACGATTGCACGGTTTTACACGTGTTCTTATGGGGAACGGTGGAAAATTTCACATTTCATACATTAACGTCGAAACTTTTCTACAGATTTTTCTTAAAAAAATTCTCAATTACAGAGGAACATATGACGAAGTGGGTAAAAAAAGCATGAATTTTGACCGTCTAGATTGAGAGATATAGCGATTTAAATTAAGGAAGTTCCCGCGACGCTAGCGTCACGAAGCGACTGGAGCAGACTAGAGCCGGCGGCGCTGCAAGTGTTAGGCGCGTCCATCGGTGGAAAATGTATTTTTCATAATTACTTTTTTATATTCCTATATATTGCTAGGTGAAAATTAGCAGATTAATCAAATTTAAAAAAAATCGTTGAAGCAATAAAAAAAAACACTTTTATTATCAATTCATCGAAGTGAAATTCATCAATTCACGACTCACGATACGATGTCCCACATTTTCGTTGTTCATAACCTCTACATGGTTCTCCTTTTCGTTTTCTCTTTATGGACGAGTCATAATTGCGACCGTTAATATATTTTTGGCGATCGTTTTTCGTTCGGCAAATTTGCCTTTATGTTCCATTATTCCATTTTATACTAAATATCACGGCAAAAATTTGCTGGGCTTGCGACGTTGCCACTATCTCCACGCTTGCTAAGCTACAGTAATGTGTGCATACCCGTATACGCAGAGTGTTTAAGTATCAGTGGTCGGAATAGATAGCCTGATACAAAAGTGAGGGTTAGGTGATGAAGGGATCGTTGTTATTTTTGTAACTCTAAACATTATAATAGGTGTTTTCTTCATTACTTTAAAAGTTTTTACATCCTGATAAGATGTACAACCGACATTATAAAGATATTTTGCAATATTTCAAAGCTTTCATCGATTGATCGGAGAATAAACTTTTTAACGCGACTGCGGCGGGACTACTACCTTAAGACATTATGTAGGAGTTCATTTTACATTAAATTTGAAGCTACTTGACCACCTTCATCTCCTACCACTGTAAGAAGCTGCAGGGTAAAAAAAGGCTAAAAATTTCGACTTGGGTACTTCACTAATTTTATCCCCTACCACTGTGAGGAGTTGCAGGGTCAGGATAGGCTGAAAATTTTGAATAGGGAAAACCTCCGAAACTCACCTACGAGTGGAATCCCATTTTTTTTCTTTGCCTCGTTGCATCGGGATGAAAAACAAAATTCATTCCGTTCATTAATGTAAATACCTTTATCACCATTGGAGACCCAGTTAAGTTTGCTTTTTTTCGAAAAAAAAAAATTCGCAATCTCATGACCGTATGAGCTGGATCCGCACCGTTGCATGTCGAGAATCGTTTGTCGCAATTTGGATTTCGATATCAATGATCGATCTTCTCATCGTGTATGCGTGATTAGACGTAGGAGTATTCTACGCCCTTGAACATATTAAAACAATATAGCGTCGTGTACAAAATCGGCATCAATTCGGACTCTTTCTCTCTGGGGACGTCGGGCGATATAGTCGATTAAAGCCTGCGCTTGCAAAAGTAGGAAACAGGGGCCTAGCACTTCTTGTCTCGTCTCGAGACCATTTTATTGGTATCTCGAAGCCTGGTCATCATCCTCGCACCACTCTTTTGATCTGCGATCCCCAAAGGATAATAAAAAGAGCCACGTCGAAAACGACAGTAACAACATAAGTTCCGAAAGACCCGAATCAGATCAACGAATAGGGGTTGAACTATCATATCCGCCGAGTTGATATCGCAGAAAATAGTGTGAAATAAGCCCCGTTATGTGTGTAACAATATTGTGATCGGAGAAGAAAATGATGCATGCAATGTAACGGTCGGATGTAACGGTAAACCATAGTGAAATTGCTAACGCCTTACAAGATTTAACCAGAGTAGAAATTGTATTCTCCTGTCTGAGTTACAACCTAGTAACTGGCTCGCGCCATCGAGCTCATACGAATCGACATATTATGCATTAGCTAGCATCGATAGAACTACACTACGGATAGTTCCATCGAGCCATTAGCTCATGACTGGCTGAGCAACTTGATTTACAAATGTCGTTGCGAATGAAAAAAATCCCCAAGTCGTTATGTCGCGATGACCTAGCCAACACTAGCCAACTGCGGCCGCACTATCCAGAATAAATGATCGGACAAATTCAATTTAACGTTATGTTATTTGATGCGATCATTACTCTCAATGCGAACGAAATGAAGAAATTCATCCGATAATTACATTTGTTAACCCACCTATTTTTCAAAAATGCAACTTTGTGTATTGTGACATATGTAGATCATACGAAAATTCAGAATTTCAACAAGGATAACTAGCTCAGTGGACATAATCACATCTTGTCACTCAGAGATCCCGGGATCGAAACCATGTTACGCATAAGCGTTTGTCTGATATAATTAAAAATTGAATCATTAATATATTCACAGCGTAAATATCATAACCGTAATTAATGAATAACGAAGAATATCATAAAATGATGTAAATAATGTAGAATTCACGAATATATATAACCGCCTGATTTTTTTATCTAGTCATCGCCTATTTTTTTTTGTTCCCAGTCACTAGCGCAAAAAAGGTCATGGTCAGCTCAGAAGTATTATACAGTCTTGAAATATTTCTTCCTATGTAGTCACCCTCTGATGTTTTATATTCGGTCACTAGACGACTAAACCGTTACAACGTTGGGTAGTCAATAGCTAAAACGGCTAGCTAATGGCGATTCGAAACATAACTTTGCAAGGGAAAACAAAAGGAGAACTGTTTTAGTTTACAACCGCGGAAGATGCGGTTGTAAACTAAGATTTTTTTCAACTTTGACCCCTCGATAAGGATGAGTTCCGTCGGTCGAAAAGCCTCAACATGTATTTTACGTTCCCTTATAGGTGACTGCAGCCAAAATGAGCAAAAAGGTATAAAAAATTTAAAAAACTGAAGAAAAAAACGGTGCAATCTTTGAACCCATCTCGATTATGGATATTCATCCGACTATAACCGTAAAATCTAGAGTGTCTCGCGAGGGCTTCGGTCTTTGTTGCTCTTAGCCCTTAAGCTTCAAAACGAGGAGGAGAGAGCTTTCGATTATCGCGGGGGTGATTCTTTGAGTGGCTGTGCGCGGGCCAGTGTCCTCGTAGCCGCGACATGTTTTGCGGGCGTTGCGCCGGAAAATTAGGTGGATCCTGTTTTTTTCTCCTTTTGCACAAACCCGCGCGTATCCGTATATACGGAAAACTACGGCGCGAAATACCCACGATTCTTCGCAACACTGAGGGGGTGGGACAAGGGCAGAGGAGGTGAGAGCGCCTTAGTAGAAAGAGAAAGAGGTTAGGGGGAGGGGGGAGCTGGCAGTGACGGTAATCGTGGCTCGTTCGCTTTTATGCACCCCTTTCGTACAACCCCTGACGACTTTTATGCGTATGTGCTCTACACAGGGTCTCTTTCAACACGGCGGTTCGCGGGACTCCTTTTTCTCGTAGCGTTTTCCAATGCCTCGCAATCTCTGCCCCGTCAGTCCGCACCCTTCTCTCTCTCTCTCTCTCTCTCCTTCTCTACACGTCGTTTTCTCTTGCATAAAAATATGTGCATACAAGTGTAATTTGCGTTGGCCACAGCACGTTCGTCTTCTTCGTATCCACGGGCTAATAACTCGCGGACGTTCCGCAGCTCCACCACCTTTTTTTCGCAATCTCGAGTGTACTCGACGATTATTCAATGTCTTCCGTCCATACCCTCGTCTGCTCAAGTATCGCAAATTATAATCGTCAAGAAGTTCACCCTCCTTGAGGAGAATAAATTTCTAGCGCTGGTTATCTACTGTAAAATGTCTCGGGCATAATTCAAGATAAAGGAGCACGATCAACAATGCGTAAATCAACGGGGCAAGACAAATCTATAATTCCGAGTTTGCGATTTGAAAGAAGAAAAAAAGGTACGAGAACGGTAACGGAGGCGAGTGCAGCTGTTTTGCGGTGGAACGATCTTGGTTGGCATGTTGACCCAACCTGTGTACACGTATAAACATATAGACGCACGTACGTTGGAAAGACCTGCTCGGAGAAACACAGAGAGAGAGAAAGAGAGAGAGAGCGCGAGGAGCGCGTAGAGAATCGCGCTTTCCCACGGAGGGAGGAATCGCGATTGGCAGAAGAAGCGAGATACGTCGTAGCCGGTGGCTCGCGAAGGATCGCCATCTACGTCGCATCCTCGTCTCGGCGTACACATCAGCACCGAGGTATACGAGCACCCAGAGCATCTTTACTACCTGATGCGGGGAATTGCTAAAAAGTGGCCCTTGTACACGCCGTCGCGATCGCGGCTGTATATACGAAACGACACATCGAACGAACAAACATCCAACTTCCTACACGCGTACGGGTCGATGGTTTGCGAAGAAAAGGCCTTGGACTCAGCATCTTTACCCCTCCGCATCGCCTGGCTCGGGCCTTTCTGCTTATCATCCGCACATTCATATGTGTGTGTGTGTGTGTGTGTGTGTGTGTGTGTGTGTGTGTGTGTGTGTATTCGAACGCAACGTTGCATATGGCGACGACGTAACTAAACGTCTCATAAATGGGCGAGAGAGAATCGCGCGGCAGTCCGAGACGCGACTCGATGACGCGAGTCACGTGGGTCAGGAGGAAAAACAACGCCAGAAGAAAGAGAAGGAGGCAGACGCGTGAAAGCATCGCAGAGAGAGCACGCGTAAACGAGAAACGAAATAAGTAGAATCGTCTCGCTCGGAGGCACAAAAATAAATGAAATATACTGCTCGTGACAAGAGGCGAAGAAAAAAAAATGAAGCAAGGACCACCGATGCCGACTATGCTCAGAGTTGCGAAGAAGCTGCGTGAGGCATAGGAAGAAGAATTCAGCAAACACGGCCAAGCGCGAGAACTTTGCGACTTTGCCGGGAACGCGGAAGTGAAGAATCCGCCGAAGAAATAGCACGAGAGAGAGAAGGAACGAAGAGGAGAAATGATCCGTGAAAGGCCGGGCTAAACGAGAGGGCACTCTCATTGCTGCGGCCTCTTCTTGACCATATATCGCCTCGAGATCATCTTCACGAGCACCACCCCATCGCCCCTCAGTCGTACGCTTCAACTTTCGGTATCGCGCACTCAGTAACGCCATTTTGACATTTCCCCGTAGAGAAGAAAAAGACAGGGCGCATTCCAACGGAGTAGACGAGGAACGAAACATGCGAAGCGGAAGGCGAGAAGAGAAAACGGACTCATTTGTCTACGATGGAAAAATGAGACAATATTCTTTCGCGAGAATGCAAACTGCAACGGAGTAATTTCCGTTCCGGAAAAGAGCGACAGGCGAACGAGAGCTTCGCCATATCTCTCGTACGAAGCAAGTGGAAAATGCATACTGAATGAGGCAAAAGTGAAGAAGAACAGATAGAAAAAAGAAGGCCTAGCAAATACTATGGTGTTGGCGAGAGTGCCTAGTATACATGTACACATGTGCACGCGCGTGTGTCTTTGTATGCACCGTCTCTTCCGTCGTTTGACTTGTCATCGCTCCTCTCGTAGCGTAACAGTACTGTGTCTTGGTCTCGGCTAAGCCAGCGCGAGTCAACGACAGAGAGAGAGAGAGAGAGAGAGAGGGAGCGAGGCGGGGAGAGGGAAATGGATGACTGACTGTATTCTATCTCACTCGCGCACCCGCGTTTGACTCTACTCACTCGTTAGTCACGCTCCCGTCTTTATGAATGGATTGTACGTATACCTCGCTACTCTTTCTACTCCACCACTACCATGATCCAGGACTCCCGGTACTCACTGCGCAACGCCCTCTACGTAAATGCTATGTAGACCATATCAATATGTATATATGTAGTCCGTCCGGACTGCGTCCGATGCCTGAGTAATTTGCATACCTATCAACATCATTTATACTTTTCGGTTATTTAGGCGACTGAAAAAAAATCGTGCCTATTCCAAAACTCGCGTCGTGCTCGACGAGAAAAGACAGGAAAATAAGTACATCAAATGTCGTCATTCCGAACAATGGCGTTTAGGCGAGACTGAATTTCAAAAATCGGCTGACTCGATGCGTCACTCGAGCGACATTAAGGGATAATACCACTTTAGAATTTTGGAAAAATCGTTTTGCCGCAGCGCCTCGGACTTCTTTCAGGCGTCTCGTACAACTTTAAACGCGTTCTTCTCGAAGCCACTTTTGTCAAACTGAGAGGACGGATTACTCAAACACCTTTGCATGGATCGATTTGAAATGTTGATAGTAGCTTAACAATTACATTCTTTATGGGAGTACGAAGCCGTTTTTTTATTGAATGTAAACTTTTTTTTATAAACATTTTACTGCTGATTTTTGGGAAAAAATCGATTTATTTCTTTCAAAGTGCGCCATTTTTTCAAAATTTTATAAGAAAAAATCCCTACGTAGTCCCATAACTAATAATATATATATTATAATTTTTTTTGGTTTTTGTTCCAGGTCTTATACTTTACGAGAAAACCGTTCTCCCGTGAAGCTATTTGTAAAAAAACGTTTTTCAAGATGGGCGCTGTCGCCGCCATTTTGTAAAAAATTATTCTAAAAAAAAATTTGTATACTTAAATAGGTGCTAAATAAACCCTCTTATAAGAAATCCGATTCCTTTTTTTTCATACTCCTAGAACAAATTGTCAAAGTTATGCCTTATTTTCTGCCGTTAGAGTGGTGTTATCCCTTAATAAGAATTTTGCAGCAAAATTAATTTCGTTTGTGGTAGCTCAGAAAAAATGTAGACCACCAAAGAAACGAGCATCCTCCGGAACGAAAATAAACCAAGTATAGAAGTTGTTTTTCGTTTCAAAATCGTTTCTAGTTGAGTGTAATAAAGTTGTTTACTTTTGTAGTTGCAGCGATTGCTTAATTTACGTTCGTTTAGGTCTTGGTCCCGGTTAATGTTAGTTTGGTTTGATAAGCTGTCGCGATCGTGCAAAAAGAAATCAAACTTCTCGATTTGCGACATAAGTTCACCAAGTCTCAACATTTAAAATACTGTAAGAAGAAAGGGTCTCGGGAGCGTGTTACTTGGCGTGAAATTGCCCGTTGGACGCGCTGTGGGATATTCGCGTCGTTGATCCAGGACACGCGGACCGAGGAACGGAGGGGAAACTCGGTGGCATTCGAGGAATGCCATGTAATAATCGAGCAGCCGAACATGTATACGCGTAGACGGAGACCAACAGGGGCACGACTCGAAACGCGAGGCGGCGCCACTGCTCGGCCGCAACAATTAGGATCGTGAGATTGAACATCCTCGTGCAACGAGGACCGGCTTCGATCGCCTAATCAATCTTTCGATACGGGTTCTCAAATGGAATTTTTTTTTTCACCCAATTGTTCGTTCTCGAACGCTAAAAAAACGCGCTGCAAGAATCTCAATGATAACATCCCGAATGAATGTGTGCGAAATGATATGAGCTGGTCGAAAGTTCTATAATTTTTTATTGCAAGAGATCAATCGCCGACGGCGCGTTCAATAATGTTACTTTTTCGCAATCCAATGAGGACTGACGTTCTATATTTTTCAAATAGACAACATCCCATCAAAAAACTGCCAACACCAACAATACGGCCGATATCTGGTCCAGTACAGGCTAACCGACTGTGGGTAACCCGTGTCGGCACAACGTTGAAACGATGGTTCTGCCATTTCTCAACCGACCCTTTTTTCAAAACCTAGCATCCAGCATAACGCCAATGTTGAAAGAGTTCAGGTTGAGGAGGTTCGGTGATTGGAGCGAGTCCAAGATAAAATACCGATCTGTTTAAATAGCATTGTCGAGACCTTCGTTCATGCGTATGCGGAGTTTCCACGAGATTTACCGTACAGTTTCTGAGTTATTAATTATTAAAGTCGATGAATTAGTCACACGTAGACGACAAAATGTGCCTGTCCTCTCATATATCGATTTTTTTGTGCTACGTAGAGCCAAGACACACGTAAAAAAAACTGACGGTTGCGTTCGTTGAATCTTTGTGATCAATGAAGCACTTTGAATTGGAAAGCCCACCGCAGAAATAAGCAATGAATTTAGAAATAAGCTAGCGAAAAACCTAAGTATTCGGAGAGCAAGACTTCTGGTGGCGTAACAGCAGCCATCTTGCTCGAGATGTGGCAACGCCGGACACTCACGCAAATTTGATTCGAGTATCGGATATTTTCAACGCGAATTAAAAATATGATTGTGCGAAGCCGTACATTTTTTAATGGATTATAAAGGGCCTTTCGTCGATATTTATTTCAAGTTCTTTTATGTATAGTGAAGGCATCTCAATATTTCTGGCGACATGTATACAGCGCATCTATATAAAAAATTCAGCATGGAAGAACCGCTATATTAAATGAACGTTCCTTTTTATATCTGCAAATATTGTGAAAATTGGGAACGGGAAGAATAACATAACAATCGATGAAATATGTTTTGACTTTGGACATATTGGACATTGGACATTGAGGTTAACCTTAACGCGACGTTTTTTACTTGCAATCGCAATATCATCTTTTCATTTTCTAATTCGTGTCCGACAGAATCTACCTTTGTCTCTAAACTAGACTTCAGGAACAATCCCGTTACTCTCTTGATAAACTTCTACGGTATTTTCATTCTCCATGTGTACCGGCTATAAAAAATAATAAGTCGGGCGCGTGGACCGATGACAGCCACCCAAATTGCGACGATGCTAAACGTCGATGATATGGCGTACTACTGAAGTCGAGTAGTAGATTATTACGTTTGTTTCCATATTGCAAAAATAATAGGTAGCTCGAAATTCAATACGTAAGAAAATATTTTCCGAAAAATAGGCCATGTTTAAAACGTGGTGGTATTACGGCGCAAAATAGATTCTGAGTTTACTATCGTGGTCATTACCGTACCTCCGTAACGACCGAGAGCAGACTGCTGGAGTAGACTACTGGATCCGACGCTGGGCCAGTCCTGTTCACCATTAATTGCCCAACGGCCATATCTAATCCCGGCACCAGTATTATACCAATGTCAGACCAGTATCGGCTACCGCCTGAGAGCCGACTGTTGGGCTAGACTACTGGAGCCGATCATGCACCAGTACTATCCGCCATTAATTTCCCTACGTTCATTTCTAAGACCGGGATAGAGCAATATGCCAATGTCGGACAGTGTCGACTAACGATGGAGAATCGACCATTGGTCTGGATAGGTCGGTCCGACCATAGGCCAGTAACATTCCCGGTTAATTGTGCCATGCACTGCTCGCGAATCGCCATTCACCCGTGCAGAAATTTGGACCGGGATACCCTATGTCCGATCAAATCCCGATCAGGATTTGTCATGGATTCCACAAAACCGGTATCCCGGTTAGAATCCAACTTGCATCAGTATCGACATATGTACGACGATGATGGCATCATTTTGAAAACTTTGGCGTCACGTGTATTTTCTGTATTACTATGGAATTCCTATCTATAGATAGGAATTTCTGTCTATACCCGTGCAGAAATTTTGACCGGGATACCCTATGTCCGATCAAATCCCGATCAGGATTTGTCATGGATTCCCCAAAACCGGTATCCTGGTTAGAATCCAACTTGCATCAGTATCGGCATATGTACAACGATGATGGCATCATTTTGAAAATTTTGGCGTCAAGTGTATTTTCTGTATTACTATGGAATTCCTATCTATAGATAGGAATTTCTGTCTATAGATTCCTATGTATAAAATTCCTAGCTATAGATAGGAATTACATAGTAATACCGAAAATACACGTGATGCCAAAATTTTCAAAATTATGCCATCGTCGTCGCACATATTCCGATACTGATGCAAGTTGGATTCTAACCGGGATACCGGTTTTGGGGAATAAGTCTCTGTTTATACCCACCGACATGTCGGTGGGTATAAACGTGTATTTAAGACAAATTAAAATCAAATTCACAATGATTAGATTATAATTTACACCAACCGTGAGTTCTTACGTATTTCGAGAGAAAACATTTCGTCGAGGCAAAGAAATTTTTGCAAAAAAAGTTGTGAGTTTCAAATATTACATTATAAATATGAAAAAAATCACAAAATGGGTTGTGAATTTCCTCAATTTGAAGAAAATAAAAATCGAATTCACGACAGTTATATTAAAATTTACACCACAAGTGTAAACGTATTTCGAGAGAAAACATGGTGTTGAGGCAAAGAAATGTTCGCACAAAAAGTTATGTGCAAAAATTTCTTTGCCTCGAGGCAATGTTTTCTCTCAAAATACGTACGAACTCACTTTTGGCGCAAATTTTAATCTAATCATTTTGAATTTGATTTTAATTTGTCTTAAATACGAAAAAATTCACAACTAATTTTGTGATTTTTTTGTATTTATAATTTCTTGTCAATACATTTGCATTCACAGATTTTGATGTGAATTTTTTTTAATTCACATCAAAATCTCGCGACGAGCGCGATCTGCCATTTGAATCTTTGGACAATTTTTTTTTATTGATAGTTTAATGCACTAAAACTTTATAAATGTTATTTATTTTTATAATAAATTTAACATGTCATAATTGCATTTTTGACATTGTATTTCAGCCTGTATTCACCCGTGATCCTTTCCAGATTCCTCAATGATTCCATGGGGAATCTATTTAGAGTCATTAAAGGATCCGGTTCTGGATCCCTAATGGAATCCAGTTTACGGATCTTACATTTAGTCTTCGAATCTGATGCGATATCGGACTAGAACCCGACTGGGAGCCCGGGACACAAGTCAGAATCCAGCTGTATCCCTGCCAAAATTTCTGCACGGGCACTGTTGTGTAGGTGTAAGTGAACGAACAGTTGGTCCATTGTCAGTTTTTCGTGCAATACTCAACTATTTTGTCTCCCGCGTATCTTTGAACCGGGCTTCTCAGCCAATCGTGTCCAAGTGTTCGAAACCGTATGTGCGCCAGGCGTGTGGAGTTTGTCGTCCTAACCGCAATCGCTGGGTTCGCTTGACAGCGTGTTTGCAAAAGTGTCACCCGAAAAAAGACGCGCTCGCACTATTTTAACCTACACAAATTAGATATAAATGAAATTGGATCTTGAAAAAAAAAACCTTCTTCGCTCGGTCGGTTTTATCGCGTGTTCGCGTAAGTGTGACCCGAAAAAAGGCGCACCAAAAGAAACATCATTGATGCGAATAACAATGCGTAATTCACATCCGCTCTCTCGTGTATCCGCCTATCAGTTTTTCTCGTTCTCATTTTTCATTAATATTTTATTTACGGAATAATTCTAAGGTTCGTATTATCGTATTATTATTGTCACCCATACTCACTATTCTCTCGTACCAACATTTACCAGCTTAAGGTATAAATTATAAAATTTGTACCTGAATTCAATAATAATGAATCGTGCAATAATGAAAGTCGAAGATACCCACGTAATCAAAGTCGTCAAAGAGTGGGAAAAAAGCTAGCTCACTCGTTATTTTAATATACTAGTTATTTTAGCTCACGTCGATGTAATATCTATGTCATTCCGACAACGTATTCTATTTATTACTGTGTACTACCATATATATTAATAAAATACTGATATAATATAATAATGGTCGAAACCCTGGGCATTATCGAACTATTTTTGATGATGGAACGGACCAACTTTCGTAAGATCCTGGCTGAAACTTGGGCCGACCTTGGCACGAACGTCGGCACCATCGCTGGTATGATATTGGCTGTAACTTGGGCCAACCTTGGTCGGGCCGGTTTCGAGCCCAATGTCACTCCGACAATGGTCCATTAATGGACCGACATTTATGGCAGGGAATGGCCAACCATACATGAGAGTTGGCGCAGTACTGGGCCAATGCGGACAGTTGTAATTTTTTGTATGGCATCACTCCTGTGAATCGCCTTATTCTCATTTTTCAAACATTCGTCGTCTATTTCATCATCTTTCCTGGCATATCTATTCAATTTGTTTGGGTTAATTTTGTTTTCAAGCGATTCTGTCACTTTCGGAGCCTCCTCCAATTGTATGCAATTTCATGTGACGGCTAATGATTCCATATCGTGGTACTCGAATAATTTCGCCGAGTCAGGGAGGTGATTCGCGATCGAGTACAACGTGCACGAAAACAACGAAACGCGATTTTGTCGTCTCGCTCTCCCGTACGCACTTGTCATTTCCGAAGGGTCTCGGGCGACGAGGATCGCCGCCACGTCTCGGAGGCTTAGGATAATATCTTTTCTTTCCTTCTCGCTTAGCTGCGCGCCGCTTGTAAAAAGCCTGGGAAGATTCGCGGGAACAATGACAAATAAGGGGGGCGAAAAATAAATAAATAAGGGTTGTACCGGAGCACAAAGGTGGCGCGTACGATGTCGAGAGACCAGACACTGCGTGCGTACGGGATACGAATGCGAATTTAATAATAAGAATAAATCATCCGAATGCCACACCACTCGCGCGTGTATACAGACCGCTACCGAACAAAGTGGCAAAGCTCCCGCAAAGTTGCGCTCTCTTGTCGGCCAGCGAACTGCAAACGAATATACAGTTCCAGAGAACTTTCGCTTCCTCTCGGACAGAGACTCTGGCTCGTCTGGGCATCGATTCGAGGAAGACAGGAGGGTTGAAAAGTTGCGCGGATGAAAGAGAATCAGACGCGTTAAAACTGGACGAGACGGCTGAGCGAGGCAGCGGGCGGATGATTGAAAAAAAAAACCGGTGGAATCACTTTGGCACCCTATTTTTCGGAGGGGTGCATCTCGCGATTATAAAAGACGCGGGGAAATGCTACGACCATTATCTCTCTCTGCAACGTTCTAGCCCAAAATGAATCCCCCCATACACCCAGACCAACGATTTATTCGAAACGAATGCATTTTCTTGCTGGTATATCGACCTACTGGTATTCTCTCTGTGGCAATCAATTCGTATTAATTATTTACATGATGAATAGAGAAAAAACGTTCAATGTATTAAATATTTAAAAATAATATTTAAAACAGTTGAGGAAAATAATAAATAGATGGTAAGAAAGACTTGTGTCAAAAGGGACCTAGAAGGAACGAGAGAAATGGGGAAAGACCATGGGAAAGTAGAGACACGGAGTCAAGCTCGTTCGTTCGTTCGTTCAACTCGTACTATTTATCTCCCTTCCACCTCGTTCTCTCTCTCTCTCTCTCTCTCTCTTTCTCTCTCTCTCTCTCTAACATGCTCGTTTACTCTACGGATAATTCGGAGCGTTCGGCATGAGCAACCTTGACCGGTGATGGTTGAATCGATTACCGTTTAGATTCTAACGGGGGTGGACGACCCCTGTACGTTTCCTACCTTCCATCCTTTCCCACCCCCGCTATCCCTCCTCGCCCGATGTATCTATCTGTCCTGTTTCCGCTGACTCGCGCTACAACGACACTGCGGGGGTGACCTTACCATTGCGGAATACCCCTGAGCCCCCCCCCCCCCCTACCCTCCGCTAATTCATCATGGCTCTGTGCTCTGCCAAACGAATATTACATATTTCATATCTGCGTGCCCTGCTGTACCGATTCACATTGGCTCCAGTGTAATACATTGATATTGGAAAATCTTTTATTTGGATTGTTAAATGATGATACAAAGTAACCTCTGTCGATACAGATTTGTATCAAATGTCCATTCAATCCTGTGAATTTTCCTGCCCCACCCTAGTGTCCCTAATAAAATGTTTCCATCAATATAAAATGTGAGTCAACTGTGAAATATAGATAGAAGACGAAAAAAAAGTTTCATTGGCAGTGGTTTTTGTTTGCATCTGCTGCTTTCCTTTAGCTCGTCAACAAGTGGACTCTCGGCGAATGAATGATGGCTCTGATTCTAAAAGAGCGCGCAATGAATACAAAAAAGACAAACTGGTCGAGTAGGTTAATAAAAGTCCATAAAAGTGTTGATCGAAGTACCAACGTACTCGATTAACTTGACGGGCACTCCCGGGACTGCGTATATCCTCCTGTGTAGTAAGTATCTATCACTTGTGACCGGCTTGTCGAGTAATGTATCAGATCGAGTGTGTCCTCTACATTTTTTTTTTCCATTCACTCGCATATATATATATGTGTGTGTGTGTGTGTGTGTGTGTGTGTGTGTGTGTGTAACAAATCCAACAACCCTACGGTCTCGAAACGAAAATTCCCTGACAGACAGGAAAATTGTCCAATATAGGCGTGCGTGCCGAATTAGATTTCGGTTTTTTTTCTTCGATTTCATGGGGAAGACTGAAACTCAGCTCGTTACGTTTGCTCCATAGGATGGGGAAAAAACCGTGAAACGTACGGGAGAACTTGGAGAAAAATGGGGTCTTGGTGACTCGTCCCTACGTACACGCGAAATGAATCAATTTGGGAGGGGACACATGAGCCATGTGAAATGTACGAAGAACGACGTACGTGAACCGGGAAGTGATGCGTCACGTGCGTGTTACTCGACGCGACCACGCAATCAACGTCGTCATCCAAGAGTCGAGCGATATACCCCAAAGCAGCAACGTTCATCGTGTAGGAAAAATAACGAGAGCTTAGGAGAATCTTATATCTTTACAACGATAGTTCACGTCGATACAATCCTTGAGGATGGTTAGAAATTTACAATAATTTGGTTAACTGACAGATTTAATAATATAGGCAAGCGCCTTAAAGGGGTTTTCTCACTTTAGACGCTAAAAAAGGCTATTTTCGTGCATTTTTTTTGTTAGTTTTATATTATAGATATTGATGTAAAAATGGTATAAATACACTTTCGAAATACGTTTACATTTTTTAAAATTTAAGTCACTATTTATAGAGGAAAATGGTAGTTAAAATCATGTCCTACAAGAAATGTAGGTCTGCGCTGTTGATGAAATCTCGGAGATGGATCATCCGAAACAAAACAATCAAACGGTTCTAGATTTAGTATGTTAATGGCTGTAGCGCATATCATAAGATTTTTTATATATGCAAAAATAACAAAATGGCGAACACTGTTCCAAATAAAAAAGTTTTTTTCACCGTTTTTGGCAAAAAATGAGTAAATATCAAAATTTGTTTAAATCCTTGATATGCGCTATAGCTATAGTTGTAAAGAATATGTGGTTAAAATTTCATACGGATCGGTTTAGTAGTTTCGAAGATTTTATCAACAAGCCGTCGAAAAACATTGTTTCGAAAAAAAAACGCGTTTAAAGTTTTTTTGGGTTACATAAATACATAAAATGTTTAAAAAAAATGTATTTCGAAAGTGTATTAAGTGTATTTATTTCTTATGTATTAAGTGTAGCAACTTTTATATCAATATCTATAATATAAACCTATCCAAAAATCAATGAAAATAGCTTTTTTTGCGTCTAAAGTGAGAAGATCCCTTAAGACGATGATCGCGAGCGTTTTTCTCAAGATGTCGAGAAAGAACGCCCCTTCGTTGTCCATTCCTAGGCGCCTCGCTCAGGACCGTTGGGCCTTTTTCCCTTGTCTTATCCCTTGGCTTCGAAATAAACAGCCCTCCCTGGCATTTATGACCCACTGAAGATTCATGCAACCCGATATCTGATAGAGTCCCATCGACGCATAAAGAAAAACGACGAAATATTCTTCCTACGATCGTCAAGATAGAAAAATTCTGCTAATGTATTTATTGTGATATTTGCCGTACGTGTAGCGAAAGGTCTAGGAAGGGAAAATTGATAAATATCATTCGCTTCCGCGGTCGACACGCAACTTTTTTACCGCTGCTCCACTGCCGCCTCTTCGTGACAATGAAAGTATGACGAAAGAACGACGTGTGGACGTTCGGAGCAAATTCAACCCGGTCGAATGTGAAAAGGACGAAAGTCACGGCTCGTCCGCCATACGATGAGAGGCTCTCGTCGACGCGACCAGACAAACAGAAAAGAGGTATTAAAAAGTGAGAAAGAACGAGGGGCCGTGACGCGAAGAGGGGCTTGGGAATATGAGTCGAGCTGATAAACGACCTCTGGAATGCCAGATAAAACGGACTAGCGCCGCGCTCAACGACGAACAAGCGAGCGAGAGAGAGAACAGAAATAGAAGTAGCGACTGGACTGAGAATGAGTGTGCTGAAAGAGCGAGCGAGAGAGCTAGGGACGCAAAGGGGGACGAAGAAGAGTGGGGCTGAGAGGAAGAAGCGAACAGCGCTATACAAATCACAAGAAGCGAAGGGAAGGGAGGAAAAAGGGGCGAGAACGAATCGAGAACGAGTTCAAACCGATAACAGGGGCTGTACATGAACGATTCTTGTGTCATCCGCAGAACGAATTATTGGTCCTATGGAATGTTGTCGACGATCACATCTTTTGGTTAAAAAAAAAGTCATCCAGACCATTCATTATTCACGACATACAATTTTCATTTGGGCACTCTCGTAATTATTTTACTAAAATACCCAGAAAAATGAGAATAACCCGGGCAACTTGCCTCCTCGCTCGGACGAAAAATTGACTATGGGAAGGAGATCCTTGTAAGAACAAAGCCTAACGTGCTTGTCGTGGCCCGTAGGGTAGATTTCCAAGAAACGTAGACCCGGGACGACGGATAGAGCGGGCATCGCGGTGGTGTTCTGGGCAAAGATTCTTTTTTTTTTGGACACCCTGAGAACTCGTTGAGCCAAGGCTGTCGAAAATTTATTGTGAGAACTGAAGGACAAGGAAGGGAGAAAAAACCGACAGACGGCACTGAAAAACGGAATAACCGAGATCAGTAACCCTGATAAACGACTTACCCCTACGTTTTCACCGCCTCGTCTCACTGATACCTCAATACGAGGGAACGAAAAAAATATCGACAGACGGTAAGGAGTACAGCAATTGCTACGTCTAGTTGACGGCCCTCGAATATTTGAGGCGAGTAATTATGCTGGCGACTGCCAGAAATCAGCTCATCGTAGTTCCTGTGGAATTGCGATGGACAGATGCAAAAGAACGTTACGTAAAATAAAAACAAACAACGTGCGAGTCATCAAAGCACGTTGCGCGAATGAGCGACTGTTGAGCACAATCCGAGGTGAGCTTCCCACCAAAGTGAGCAAATAGGGGACAACATTGAAGGCAGATGCATAAAATAAAAATCTCAATGGCTTCACACAAAAATAAGTCAAGTTCTACGAGTCATGCGCAACCAAAAAAAGCATACTTATGTCTGGACAATGCTAATTATTTCCAGTTTAGATCGAGTTTAAGAAAAAAAACATCAGAAGCCATTCAACACCTGGCAGGGATTTTTTACAATCATCAGCCGAGAAATACAGATATTAATACTGAAATGGATTTGCCAAATTTTTATGACTGCTTGAATTGAAAAGAATATATGCAAGGCACCGACAGACGAGTCGATCTCTTGGCTCATAGATTTGACACTTTTATCAAAGTGTCGAATAAACGAGAATTCAATGGCTGTCAATGGCTTAAAAGAGAATTCAATGGCTGTCAAGGGAAATTCCAGTGAACCAAAATTGAAATAGGTGCAGGTCTTGTAGGGAACAGTTAAGTTTACAGGTTTCAAAAAATCGGAAAATATTCAGAGTTACTTCTCAAAGTGTCTACAACATGGCCGAAAAGTTGCTGAAGTCTAAAGTTTAAAACCGTTGTCAATAAAAATTGAAGTACAGTAGAACCTCGATTATCCGAACCAATTGGGACCGAGACTAGTTCGGATAATTGAAATGTGGGTTTTTTGGGACGAGATCATAAACAACACCTTTTTACATAGAAACAGTACATACATATATATTAAAATTTGACATACATGTTAACGTTGAAATATATATATGTGTGTGTGTGTGTGTGTGTGTGTGTGTGTGTGTGTATGCATGTGTGTATTTGAAACACCCGAAAAAAGTCGAATGCTTTTTTTTTATTTTTTAAAACAAAATTGTCCATTTTTAATTGACGAACGGCTGTATCGCGTTTTTGAGTGGCTAAGTCTCGCAGCCGTTTAAGAAGGAGAAGTGGCGTTGGGTTGTTCATTGTTGCTCACGGCGGTGGCAGCGAGCAACAATGTATCTTTTGCGCCAACGTTCGGATAAACTAAGTCATCGTTTGGATAATAGAGGGTTCGGATAATCGAGGTTTTACTGTATAGTAAAAAATGGGGGAAAACGGGTGAGTTTGAAATTCCGACTGTTCCTCTAAAGACCCAATGTACTCGTGCAGGGTTAAACTCCAGGAATTCTAAAATAGGAAAATCTAGGGTTAAAAAGTAGGAAGGACCTGTTCAAATTAAGAGGAAGAAAGTTTGAATTTGACGTCTCATCCGCACATCTACCGATTTCTTGATAGTGTTTTTCCAAACCAAGGATGGAGAGAAATAAAAAAGCACCATAGACATGTGTTTTTTCAATAGCGTTATAAGAAGGTGTGGCTTAAGAATTATGCCTAGACAACGGCAAACTCCCAAAGCCGCAACGATGTGAAAAGTACTGCATGAAATCTCAGAGAATGAGTTATCGTCGTGACAGTGGGCTATTAGTCTTGCCTGTCGAAAAGCCATTGATGCCGTGCTGAGCTGCGTTGAGACACATCTATGTGCCAGCTATGAGCGATCGATAAAGATATATCAGTTGCCATTGAGTTCAGGCCCTTTTGTATAGGGATCAGAGCTGACGAGAAGAAAAATCTAACCCATTCTTGTTGACAAACTTGCGGACTTTCAAATTGCAACAGCCAATCTTTCGTAAAGAAGTAAAGTCCTCAGGCCGAGTGGTAAGGATTGTCCTTGGAATAACAATTAGGCTATTTAATAACGCAACAAAATGTGTTTCAGTTTTTCCAGAATTCCTGAACTAGGATTGGTACTTGCATCACTTGTACACGACAGATAATTTTCAAACGCCAACTCGGCGAATAATGGCCCACCGTCGCGTCGATTCGTCTGGAAATGCAACAAGCGATTGCTGTACGCGTAAAGATTCGTTAACGATTAAAAAGTCAGAGGAGGGTATAACCTGAAGCCTGGGCGAGGTTTCGTCGTGTTCTTGAGAATCGAGAAATCCGCGCGGATTCTCAGATCAAAACAAACGCCGCGTCTCAGCAAGAAAAAAAATGAAGCTCGAGATCTTTCGAGACTCGGTACACCTCGACAGAGAATATTTCTCCACAAGCCGTTTTCTTTTTTTCTTCACTTTGTTCCTTGCGGCCCTTCGAACGACGTAAACACACCGGGGCGAGTATGGCGCTCGCCACCGTTAGATATAAGTGGCGCCAACGTTAGGCAAATTTTAAACTTGCCGAAATTCGGACCGCACCGGCCATGCGCGCGCGCGATCTCGCAACTTATCCGCGTCGTGACACGCTTTTTCGACGCCACGAGGATCTTCGTGACGTTTGCATTCGTGAGAAAGGACGAAAAAGCTGACAAACGACGGATATTCATGCGTACAGAAAAAAAAATACATTGGGAAACGCGCTCGATCACGGGCATCCTCGGGAAGTGCATCAGAGGAAAACATAACCTCTAAAATCAAGATGACGCGTTCCAAAGAATCACCAAAAAAAGCGACGGAGATTCCGCGATAGTGTTAGGCGCCAACTCTTGGACTAATCTCGCAGCCCGGCTGCTCAAGTCGATCCCCTCCCTCCGAACACCCCCCCGCCCATCTTCAGGGACCGTGGGAAAAAAATACCGCACACCGAGGTAAAATAGCGATAAAACAAGAGACTCACGCTCATCCGTGTCTTCCATGTCTTCATTCCTGAGGAAGGATATATCTGAAACCCAACAAGCACCACGGGTTATAGGAGGTAAATATCCCTCGTGTTTTTTTTTCGCCCAGGCCCTCGTCGCCCGTACACAGGCACTCACTCACCCGCCATCTTGAAACAAACTGATGCGCGCTCTGGTGGCGACTCGCTAGCAAATACAGAAATTTCCCGTCACATTTTTTTTTCATGCGCACTTTTTTTGCCCCGCATGGCGAATTGTATGTATGCTGCGTGTACGAGAAACACACGAGACTGATGCGACTCGCGCAGATTCGCACCACCAAGTTCCACGAGAGGGCGCTACTCGCCGCCTTCACTCTACGCAGTTCAATGCCGCGGCAAATTTCCAATTTCTCGGACAGCGATGGGGAAACAGATTGAGAATCTCGGTAAGCTTTGATTATCCTAAAAATATCGTATCATGGCGAATTTTCGACTTTCCCGTATATATTCTTAGTGCATCTTTCGTTCACGTTGGAGATAACTGTTTTACACATATTTCGCGCCAACTATCACGTATGTGTTTCGGACGTTTGAAAAAATACAGACGCATAGGCCATGTCCATAAGGCTTCGTACGGACGTTAAGGTACTCCTTTCGAGGACTGTCGTATGTTGTGGGCGCACAAGCAGGGCCCTTCTGAACCATTAGTAAATTTCAGTGGCGCTTGATAAACATAAGTTACAATCAATTGTTATATCCAAAGATTAATTGAAATATAAAATTCCGCATAAATTTGGTAAATCAAAACATTTTCTCTAAACAGTCGCGATTGCAAAAATGTTTCTACTAGTCACATTTTTCTAACTTTAATCATCAATATTTTCTTTCAACATTCGAGGACCGCCTGTTTTTATTGTCGTTACGGAATTTTCAGCGTTTTTACATGGGTCGGGTAGTTTATATTAAACATCTAGAGTTATCTAGTATATAGATTGTTAGATAGAAATGTGGCTAGAACATATCTCTATAAAGTGGCCTATAAAGTAGAGGTTTTTTAAAGTCGTTATTTTTTGTTAAAAATTTGATAACTTGTCTTGAAATTTCTCCAGTAGACTAGGATGTACTTTTACTTCATTGTAGACGAACATCAGTCGAGGACTAGTTAAAATTTTATGAAAATACCGATTTTTGGTTTGCGACGATTTCTCAAAATATAACATCTCAAAAATATTCTCTGATAATGTCAAGCCGATCCGCCCAAAGTTGAGGGAGTTATGGGCGTTTATTAGGTCAGTTCCGCGAACCGGCGAACTTTAAACGCGTTTTTCTCAAAATATCTATGTCTAAAGCGGTGACTACGAGATCTCAAAAATCACAGCACCAGTCAATTTCAAATTACAGTACTACCTCTCTAAGAGAGCCCTCGCTAAGAGAGAATTTCCCCGCCGTTCCGCTTGAGCGCATTTTATGGCTTCCCCCACCTAGTTCGAGCTGTCCAGTGTACCCGAGGCCTCTCGAGTTTGTCGCCGACAACTCGATAAGAGATCGCGAGCGATTTCAGAAAATCGCACGTCGCACGATTGTCAAATGGATAATATTCCTTTGTATAATAATATATACGTTTGAGCCGTAAAGTCGGAGAAAAAAACATGCACCATAATTAAATTTCAAGTAGTAATTTAATGCAAGTAAAATATATTTTAATAGACATTAACACAGCATAGAATATTATTGATATTGATAAAAATTATCGAGGCTACATTATACTAGAGATATGTTTATGAGTAGTAGTAATAAATGCAAATATCGTACAGCATGTACAATATGTATGTTTTCATAACATATATACTATACATCAGAGTATAGAGTCCTGTTGACGTCCGCAAGAATCGTAGAGACGGCTTCATTTTCGTGATCAGCTGGCGCTCTCTTATCGAGTTCGAGTGGAGAAACACATACACGCTACCACATGCGCGATTTTCGAGCGCGCTAACCTAGCGGTGGGGGAAGGCTTCGGCGACGAATTTCTCGAGAATTTCTTCCCCTAACCGCCCTAGACCGCTCTCTTAGAGAGGTAGTACTGTATACGAGCTTCTTTTACATATTAAAAAGCAGTGCTTGAACCGTATTTTTTTTTTATCAGCGAGAGCGTTCTTTTTTTCAGCGAAAAACTATACTTTCACACCGAACTGCGGCCATTTTTGCCAAAAATCAATATGTTGTTAAATCCTTGGTCCAAGCACTAGATCGTTTTATACAAAAACTAAATGCATTCGATTTTTTTTTCGTGCGATTTCTTACCGAGCAACATATTTATAAAAAACTTCGAAACAAAAATTGTAAAGGTTACTTAAAACCGAACTTTTTAATGTGCAAAAATATTTCAACCCTCACACGTTTTTCCAGAGAAAATTCACGAAAATATCTCTTTACTCCGGCCACGTGTTAGGTGTGTTACGTGTTGATTGTTAAATGTTCGGGTTCGTGAAAGGAATGCCTTAAAAAGTTCCGCGACCGATGGACAATCGAAATACACCACCGTGTCAATCTGTTTTCCCAATTGGATGGGACATCGTGTAAACAATGATAAACAAGAACAAGTGTTTGTTTTCTTTTATACGTAATAATTCAGCTGATAAAATATTGGATTTCTTCACACCGCCTTCACTCCGCCCCAGTTTTTATCTTAAATCCTCCCAAGAATATTATATATATATATATATATATATATATGTGTGTGTGTGTGTGTGTGTGTGTGTGTGTGTGTGTGTGTGTGTGTGTGTGTAGTCCTTTCGTTATTTCTTAAGCCTAATTTATGTACTACGACAATATCGATATTTCTTTAGTCTCTCTTGTTTTTTTACAGTGTTTTATAATCAGCCAGTTTTTCTTCCGTTGACGTAAGAGCTGCCGCTTCTACGTATCGAGAGAAGGGCAAATGGGTAAAACTTATCGTGGTTTTTTCGCCGAAGGCAACTGTGCTATGTTTTCATCGGATAAAAAGTCGATCAAACGGATCGTCGGACGAATATTTCGAATGTTTTTTTCTTTGATCTCACGTTACTCAGGCTATGTAATTAGTAGTAATCAGTCGAAAAGTGTAACATACTCGATACCTTTATCTCTTTCTTTTTCTCTTGTTTCCCCGAAGGTCCGTCTCTCACTATCTCTGTCCTGAGCATTTTTCTCACAGGCGAAAAAAACAACCTCATTCGTAGTTGGACTATATCGTGAAAGTCGGGATCGACCAGGACTTTCGATCTTCTGTCCATTCTTTTCTTTTCGCCCTCTCCCCTTTCTTTCGGAATACTGTTGCACAAGAAGAACGTGAGGAATGCGCGTGTGAATGCAAATTGATAAATTCGTGTTTGACACGACGTGTTCGATGCTTTACGTTTTTTTTAATCCTGCGATCGGGAGCCCCGCGCTACAACGAACGTTGAAAAAACGAGTGTGTACAGTTGAACTGACGAACGAGACCGCGCGATGTCTGCCTTTCGTATTTCTCTTCCGTATGCCCCGGAAGTAGCCCAAATGGGGTCACACGTTGTCCAGTACAACTTCGGAAATCGAGGCCCGACACATCGGACACTCGAACAGTTGTATCGAACACGTTTGACAGAAGCCTCTGAAAGGAACATTTAGTTTTTCCCAATTTTCTATAATACATTTTTACGAAAAAGTCGAGGAAAGCGAACTTACCGATGATCGCAGGGTAGAAGCCTGACCGAGGCTTTCTGATCGAAGCATAGTGTACACGAGTCTTCTCGTACGCTTAGTTTTCTCAACTGATCGATATATATGTGTCGCGGTAGAACGACCTTGTCCTCGTCGTTGAGCGTCGCGTAATCGTTGAACTTCTTGTAATCCCGATCGGTCGGCGGATACTTGAAAGCAACGTTGCCGAAGTTGAATAGACACTGTTGAAACGACATGAAACTCGCGGCAGCGAAAAATCCGGTTTTCGCAGTCTCGAATATCTGCACGCAGGGCTTGAGACAAGCGCCGTTTATCGAAAATATTATTTCCAATTTGTTCAGGTCGAGCAGACAGCCGAGCACGTCGCCGGCTTTCCAACAATCTTGATCGTGATATTTTTCGCTTCTGGCGTTGTGCCATATTAATTTACGACAGCCATCGTAGGCTAACGAGTACTCGTCATCACCTATGCCGTAGCCTTCCTGAAAAATGTACACAGCAGAGGTTTCATGAATGGCGCCAACTCTCTCCCAACTTCCCCTACGAAATTCCGCAACGTACGTGATTTAGAAAGGTGCTTTGCTTCGTCGCCCAACCGATCTGCATCACTCCGGTCGTCATTATCAACGTCTCGTAATACCAAACACCGCTGTCCACTTGGAACGTGCATCTCACGCTCTCGAACGAATACGCGTCGCATCGCGCCTACAACACGTAAATGCCACACTCATTATTCCGAAAGACGAAGGTGAATCCCAACAATGACGTACCTCCAGCCCGTTGGGCGATATTTTCAGGTACTCGCTCACGTCTTTCGTATTCAACATCACATTTATACCGGTCAAGTCGACCGTGTCATGGGAATATTTTCTGCCTTCCATCAAAACTGCCAAATAAAATCATTCGTAAGCTCAGCGAAATTTCCGTCTCCTCTGGAATGAGATTTGGGGAAAGAACGTTGCTAATCTCACATAAATTATCTAAGCACCACTGAGCCGAGAAGCCCACTTGCCGTCTCACATAGTGCGACTCGTTCGCCCACATCTCCAACGACAACAGCGGATTCTCCTTCTCCGTCATCAGCCGTCTCTTGATAGTCACTTTGTTCTCGCTCGTCTGAGCAAATTTCTGTAACGCTATTAGCGAATACAACACTACGTAGGGCTCGATGTCCTCTCTCTGAAACACCAGCAAAGTCCAAGAAATGACACAGAGTTTGAATCGTTGGAACAAAGCAACGGACAAACGGGTACCAGATTGGAGACGAGGTAGTCCAACGTCGCCTCCGACAGTATAGCTATGCTGCTCGGACCCGCCAATTTTTCCGCTATGCAACCGAGCACTAGACAAATGTTTCTCTGCTGCGTCACGCTCGTTTGTACCTTGCCAGTTTTTTGGGATAATTGAAACATGTGGGAGAGCCTCAGCACGGAATCCTGGAAATATAATAAAAAAAATGTATAGACCTTCGAGGGCCGGATTCAGGCGGTTGCAACAGGGGCTGAAACTTCGGGGCCTCCATAATTCAAGTTTTGTTGGTGAAATTTGCCAGCCAATAGTACGCAACATTCGGCGACAAAAAAAATCATCAACTCCCGTTGGTCGAAGAGATTTTGTTTCCCCACAAGAAATTATTATAAAACTATAAAAAATATTCTTCTTGTTTGAAAAATAATTAAGGACCGCCCACTTTTTTTAATTCTCGTAGATTCTTATCTTGATACCTTGGAAGGCAACGGACAATCGTCCAGTAGCAGAGTTATGACCGATGGGCCTAGAGGATTGTGCATGGGTATCACGTTGACCATGGAACTGACGACCTGGAGCCAGCCGTCTTCCTTGTCCGCAATGGCGTGTAACTTCAGCATTGCCGGTGGGGGCTCTTGCTCGCTGTACACAAATATTGTCTGTTTATTTGTCCAAACGGATCGCGACGAGTAGCCCCGCAGTAATAGCCTCGGAAATGACAAATAAAAAATAATAAAATGTTTTCGAAAAAGCAAAAAAGAAAAACGTACCTATCGACGAGACGTCCGATAACCTGGAGAGTCTCGAGAACGAGTTTGTCGACGTTCGAAGATGTGGGAAATTTGAAACCGGTATTGTCAGCATCGCCGAATCCGTTGTTGTCCTCGCTATGCTCCGGAACCACCGTATTGTCCATTCGTCCATGATTGTGCTCGCGGTATGTCACACCGTCGTCTGAACTGTCCTTGCACAAGCAATTGCCCATTCCCACGAAAGATCTCGTTTATTTTTTCAAAAGCCTACCTCGCACTCTTCGTTGCTACGACGGAACGAACTTTTTTTTACGTGGCATTTGATCGGGTTAACGGTCCGGCGTACGAAACACGAAAATCCATTGATTCGCGATACGCGGAGTAATATAAACACGGTGGATTAAAACAGGCGCAGCGTAGCTTTTTTCTCCGTTATATAGCTACTATCAGTGAGCATAGATTCGTATGGAAACGGCACACTTATCAACCAATCTTGCGCCAGAGAAAGCTAGTTCGGCTTCCCGCTTGTAGTCGGCGCGGCGACCCATCGGTGCGGCAGCTCACCTTTCGTCACCGGCCACGCCTCTCACTCTTGCTCATTTCGATTTTTCATCCTTTTTTGCTGCTTTGACGTTTAATAAGAGAAAAAAAGAGAAAAAAAATGTTCCATAACACGTTCCGACGCTTCGTTGCGTTATTTTTTATATTTCCACGTAGGAGCCGCGTGAGGAACAACGGTACCTCGCGTTTCGCCGATAGTGGACGTTCGTAGTTTCAAGACGCTAAGCGCGCGTAATTTTATTCCAATGTCCCGATTTTTGGCGGCTCATAGCGCGGATCGAATGACACAGCTACACCGACCGAGTAGGACAAATTTTCACGTTCGCGAGTTGGCCGCTAACGAAAAAGCGCTATGCTGCGACACAGCGAGCAAGCGGCTACCGGGGAATCCCCGGCTCCTCCGACGATTGACTTATTTACTATGACGGTTCGAACGGAGCCAATGTGCGAAATGTACACCCGGTATTCATAGATGTGCCTCGAGGAATGAGGATTCCTTGTTCTTTGTTCTGAACAAAAAAAGAAACCTTACTTCTTAAGGAACGATTATGAATACGTGTGTTAGGCTAATTTGTACACCGGTCCATGAGGAGGAGGACAAAGTCCACTAAATGTAAGAACATGAGTCACACGACCGGTCGGTAAAAATTTCTTGACGCGTTACATTTCAGGCGAACGAAGAGAAAGGCAGCGGAAGGTGTTTTTCTTCTTTTTTTCCCGCAATATCAACCGTCTCAAAGAACATTGGGAATCTGCGGATCAGCTGTCTCTCTTGGACTCGTGTACGGTCGGTCGGTGTGACACATGACCTTGACAGCAAAACCGATGGATCGCTAGGTCGAAAATTTATAATTATGAAATAAAATTGTATAAGATACAATTTCAAAACTAAATCGATGACTGAATGAACGTTGTATCTTCATTATATTCGGTCATCCCATAAATAATGTCGTTTTTCTATTGCATTTTTCGTCACGATTAAGTTAATTTTGGGAGAGGGGCCTTGAATGTTACCAGAAATATGGAAGCGCATGGTGGAAAACGAAGTAGAATAAATTTTAGATGAAGAATTTGTTTGTCTCAATCTTGAAAAATAAAAGTATTAAAAAACCGCATCATTTATGGGACGATAAAAAAATAATCATTATTATTATTTATCCTTATGTATAACGGAATTATCCATAGAACTTTAAATTTCTTTTATTATTCCGATTCGTTTGCACACAGATAATTCACCGGAGTCGACAATGCGTATCGTGTGAACAAAGACCCAAGTGTCAGCCGTCAGCGTGGTCGAAAACACGAGCCACGAGAACTCAGCCATCTGCCGATGGACGATTCAAGACTATAGCAGCGCGCACGCGCGCTAGGAGCAGCTGGTTCGCAAACTGTCCGGTTATGTATTTTCAACAGGCAGACGAGCGTTAGCGCTGCCACTGGCGAATGAGCAGTGCGCGTTTGAGGGTTTGAGCGAGTGTTGTGGTTACGCGAGTGGAATATCGGGGAGAAGATCACTTCGAACGTTCGTCAATAATATTTAGAAGATTTCATTGTCCCCAAAATATTTGCACATGATTGATAAGCGTACGCGTAGAGACAAACGTACGAGACGGGTCGCGGCTCGCTCGGCACAATGAAAAATTGACGGAGGGACACGGTGCGCGCGTGTATTATAAACGGTTTCTGCGATCACATGGGAACGACATAGGTCGGGGGACCCGGAAAAACGATCAATAATATTACGAAAATGAATTGGTGAAAGTACGAGTGCGTTTTTGTGGCAGTTTCGATATTGTTGTTATTATTTGCGTCGTTTATCGCGAATGGGCCATGGTGTCCGGCGAAAGCGGAGCGGGCCTTCAACCGGAACCTGAGAATTACGTCAAATGTTTTTACGATCTTTTCAAGAGCATCGCCGAGGCCCAGCGGTAGGAAAACAAACCAAGTTCCGGTGCAAACCAGAACAAAAACAAAACTTTCGTACTATAACCTCTCCAGCTTTGTTTACCATCTCTAACCTGCTCTCGCCGCGGTTCTCCGCCTCTGCTATTGACGGTTTATCGTCGTTAAAATTTCACGATTCTTCGTATCCCCGCCAGGCAGTTTCTATTCACGAAAACTGACAACTCGTCTTTCTGTCCTGGGATTTCCGAACATAACCGCAAAATTGATACCTTCGAGTGATATTTTTCACATCGGCGACCTCCTACCTCTAGCATTGCCAACACTCGTATCGCAAAGCTCCCCAGGAAACAATTCTCATAAGAGATAACCTCACAAAAACATTTTCACCAATCACCGGCCTTTTCTCGATTGTCCTTTTTATTCCACAGTCTGTTACGAATACACTTTACAATTACATTCTCCCCTCCTCTGCAGAACGAAAAACGAATGGAAAAAGTGCAAAAGGAGCAAAGCAGCCAAAAAGCGGGACAAGAAGAAGGTACGTTCCGTACGTCATTATGAAAACAACGCATCAGCGCCAATCCTTTTGTTGGACTTTCAGGTCGATCTTAGCGGAGAGTTGAGCTGTCCCGGACCACCGGAAATCGAATTGTCCAGCAATGCATCCGCCTTTGCCGTGTTCGCAAGAGTCAGGAGTGCCGTTTTGGAGAAACATGCCAAAAGCGGCGGCGAGGCTTCCAGGAGCGGCTCGCCCCAGCCGCAGGATCTCAGCGACGCCGTCGATACGGATAGCGAGGACGACGATAGGATATCGTCCGCGCAAAGCTTACCAAAGGTTTAACGCAAAAATTTTCCAAGGCTTCTTTGCTATCTTCCAACGATTCTAAACAAACTCAAAGAAACTCAAACCAGCCGCTCTTACAGATCGTGGGTATCGGGTTGAGAAGTGTCTTTACACTCATGAGGGAAAGTAGATCGGTCGAGCCGGTTCTCTGTACCAAAGCTCTCTCTGCTTTGCTGGATGTACTTCAGGGACAACTTCCCGAAGGACTCAAGTCGGAGCCGGATGATGTTATAGGTACAGCGTCGCATTTTTAATTCTCCGTTCGCGACATTGATAGATGATGAACGCCGCTTTTTCGTACAGATCCTCTATTTGATTTGCTGCTTGATCTTGCAACGTCGCACGGGCCCGAGTCGACGGTTGCGAACGATGGTAGTCACTTGACCGCCGTCGCGTGCGCTTGCCTATTGAGTCTGGTGGTTGTGAGGGGCGACACCGGGAGGCTACTCGCGGCGATCGCCGCTCTGCTAATGTGCCCCAGAGCACTCGCTGCTCAAAATATTCAGGTAGGCTGCGCGAACGTTCGTTATCGAGTATAAAGGCGCTGTTGCTTGAGACGACGATACTTTTCAGATGCCATGCGTACTGATATCGCTACAGCGAAGCGTCGAAGCCGTGTTGCTCGGTAAGCTCGCTCGACCCGACTGGATAACCTACGGAGTTCCTAAAACTTCCAAGATTTACACATTCAAGCTGCATCTGCCAAACGAGATGACGAACCTCGTGATGAACGGACGTAGCTTTGTGAGCGACGGAAAGTATCTCTATCTTCATACGAATCGCGGTTTGTTGAAGATCGGTAGTGGTTACGGCGGTACGATCGGTGGTCAGTTGTACGCTCACAAAGCTGATTTTTATCCGAACGAGACTGGCTGGCTCGGCTACGCGAATGTGAGTTTTATTTCACCGACAGCCACGTATTGAGGCGAGATCTTAAAGATATTTGCTTCGATCTTCCAGAACTCGCTGTACTTCAAATGTTCACCGAGAAAACAATGCGAACTATTGGAGCTGGACGCGGAGACTCTGGCGGTGCGAGGAATAGCGGTGCTCGAGGGACGCGACTGGCTCTCGTCCGTAATGTTCTCGGACGGCGATAACTTGGGAATGATTACAGCCGGAAAGGATGTGAGTTTACGAGGGTGGAATGAAAAAAAAAAGAACATTCCGTCGTACAATCGTGCTCTTTGAAATCCTGTTCGAGTCAAAGCTTGACGAAAGGCATAATTGCAGGAAGGCTTCGTTGTCCGTACGATAAATACCTTGAGCAACCCGGTGACCGTAACGTCGGAATTGCCCCTCAAACTGGCGCGAAAGTGCGTGGACGTTTTTGGCTGGGCAACTTTCGACGAGGAACAAACGGCGCACACTTTGAGTTCCGGATGCGACGACGAGGTGGCGATGGTCGTAGCCGGCAAAGAGTTCAGCCTGCTGAGAACAATGTCGGGAAAGATATTGTACACGGGAAAGGGAAGTTGCCTGGGTCTGAAGAGCAACACCAGACCCAACAGGTGGATCGAGCTGTCGTTGAACAAGGAATCGAAAGTGTCGCACATGGCGACGGGACACGACGGTCAACATGTCATTTTTGTGATGGACGATGGATCCGTGTGGTTCGCCGGAACAGCGAGACGCGGCGAGGACGGTGACGCGAGTCAGTAACAATCGAACATTCTCGAGCGGCCTGATATATTTTCCGTAACAAGATGTTGATCCTCAGCGATCTGTCTCTTTCAGGCAAAGTACGGCGGCCACCGCCGGCAAAACCAAAGAAAATGTTCAAAGCCGAGGGCCACTGGGCCGTCGAGGCTGCTTGCAACAATGGCTCGACGGCTCTGGTGACCAAGGAGGGCGCTCTCCTGATGTTCGGTAAAGATACATTGCACAGCGATCCGAACACCGGTCTGGTGACCGATCTCAAAGACGTCTCGATACAGCACGTCGCTCTCGGCAAAGCTCACGCGGCCGTTATCACCAACAAGGGACAACTTTATACCTTCGGGATCAACAACAAGGGACAGTGCGGCCGAGACTTTACGGCTGTTCGAACCATCAACAGAGAAGTTACCGTTGTCGCGATGGAGACGGGGCCTGGAGAGGACGAATTGATCGTCGCCGAAGACGGTCAGTAGTCCATCATAGGACATTGGAAATGTTTTAAACGGCACGAGCCTCTAAATTTCATTTTTGTTGTCGTTGTTGTTGTTGTTTTTTTACAGAAGGAGATCCCACCGACGAGTGGGACGAAGGTAGAGGAATGTGTTCCCCGGGACAACATCAGTGGAGACGTCGAGTCTGCATGGTATGCACGATATGCCGTGAGTGTACCGGCTATGGAACAGCCTGCGTGAACAGCACTCTTCCCGGAAGAAATTCCAAACGTCGTCCTGGCCAGTAAGTACAACGGTGAAGAAAGCTTTTTCCCCCTCGTTCCACGCTCTTCATACGCGGCACTTTATCGCAATTGTTCAGAGAGTGCGGATGCGGCGAGGGTGACAGCGGATGCGCCGAATGCGGGTGTTGCAGCGACTGCGCCCGGGAGAATTGCGACAACGGCAGCGACGTGGCTGCTTACGGAGCATCGGGAGGTGCAGATATAGGCATGATGACAGTGCAGATGATGTTCGAAGGTAGCCAGCTATCAGCACCCCGAGCGGGCTGCCTCGATGCTCTCCGGTTTTCTTCTCTCCTTATCTTCGAACACTCGTCCATACCGGGCAGATTTTTCGTTACCGTTTTTTTTTTGTTCTTGTCCTTCAAATGATCGATTGCGCGCGAGAAACGACGAACAGCTTGCCACGGTCTGATAGGTGCCTACGAAACACTGGCAAACGTTCTTTAATTTATTTGCTCCCGAATACAGGAAGATCCGGTATGAATCTCAAGGACTACTTGAGACGCCGTCTTGAGGAACGAAAACAAAAACAGAGGGCAGGCCCGAGCGCCGTCAAGTGGGGAATCAAAATAAAGGGCCTTAATAATCAGCGACCCGGTGAGATTTAATTTATCGTTTTCTTTTGAGAGGAGAATGTCTCGACTGTTGGCGGAATAATTGCTGAGCTTTCGCGGTTTGCGCGGCGCAGCGGGGCCCAGCGTCTCCGTGCAGAAAGGCGTGTCCGGCAAAGTCGCGTTCGGGCTGGGCAATAATCTTCTCGCGGACGAAGTTATCGGAGGAAGCGACGTGGAACGGGGCGACGCCACAAGGATCGCCAGTATTCCACCGGCCAAAGTTCCAATCCCGAGCGACAGTCCGGTCGTTCAAGTTTCCTGTGGTCTTCATCACACCGGTGGGTTTAATCGAGCTCTCATTGCCGCTTCGAATTTACGCTCTACCTCGGGGCTTCTCGGCTTCTCGTTGCAGTGATACTTTTGCAAAACGGCGAGGTGTACAGTTTCGGTAGCAACATCTATGGGCAACTCGGTGTCGGCGATCTCGTCGCGCACTCCGGTCCCGTACAAGTCAAATTGCCGAGCGTCGCTACTCAAGTCGCCGCTGGTAGCAATCACACGGTCGTACTTACGACGAGAGGCGAGGTCTATACCTTCGGGGCTTACCAAGTGAGTGAACGCAGCGAGGACGATGAGAACTCGTTGGCCTTGTCGTTGAACGACGCGTCAATAACGGATCTCTGTCGATCTTAGAAGGGACAGTTGGGGATGAAGTGGTGGAACGGCCAAAACGAATCGTCGAAAAGTACGTCACAGGCGAATCGACGCTCCGAGAGATCGCAACCTTGGCACAGTTTTCCCAACATAGTTCCGAATATTGGACCAAAGTGGGGTAGGCGAGCGACCTGGATCGGTGCCTCAGGTGATCAGAGTTACGTCAAAGTCGACGAGATCAATTCCATAAGTCTGACCAAGAGCACCGTCATGGCCAACAAAAGTTGCATCAGTAAGTACGCGAGAGCTTATGGCGACTTTGGCGGCAGGCTTATTTGACGATCTTTCCTCTTTGTCGTTTTGCACAGTACTGATACCTCACCAGAACGAGCACGCGAATTCCTTCAAGTGCCTCGTGATAAACAAACGAGACGGGAGTTGCAACAGTTTCAGCGGCAACGATCAGGTGGATTTCGCTAATTCGGCCGCCTGTCTCGACTCCATCTACAACGTGATATGGACTTACAGTCCAGCGACGAGCGAGATATGTCCCCACAATGTCGTATCAACGGAGGCTCGCTCGATCGCGAATCTGGTCGCTTCGATACTGAGCCCCGGTCTCGCCCTACCGGTTGTGCAGTCCTGCTTCGTCACTCGCACCCAAGCGGCGATGCATCTACTCGGTTGTCTCGACACGCTGACCCAGGCGCAGGACGAGAGACTGACGATAGTCGAGGAGAACGATTGCGCGAATTCGGGCCACGACAAGATTTACAGCCAGGAGGATTACGCGACGGTCAACAGGTTCGAGAATCACGGAGGCGGCTGGGGCTACCTCGGTCACTCGGTCGAGGCCATAAGATTCATGCCCGACACGGACGTCCTGCTCGGTGGCTACGGGCTCTTCGGTGGTCGCGGCGAGTACACGACCAAGATAAAGCTCTTCGATCTCGGACTCGCCGGCGACTATCACGAGAACGACGGCATCTTGCTCGCCGAAACGGAGGAAATCCCGTACGAGTGCGAGCCTCGACAGAAATACTCGATTCTCTTCGACGAGCCTATAGCCCTTCAGGCGCATCGCTGGTACGTCGCTTGGGCCCACGTGAGCGGTCCCGCGAGCGACTGCGGCTCCGGCGGACAGGGCACCGTCACGGCCGAGGATCAAGTTATATTTCACTTTAAATCGTCGAAAATGTCGAACAACGGGACGGACGTGAACGCCGGACAAATACCGCAGTTGCTCTATCGCGTCGTCACACCCGAGACCCAATCGCCCAACCGACAGAGAGATCAGTCCGAGCCCGTTTACGTCATACGTCGAGAGTTCAGCCGTGCGGTGACGAAGGAGTGCTTTCAATCCTTGATATCGCTGCTGCAATGGAGCTGGAACACTCTCAAGGCGGGACTCTCGGACGGCTGCTCGCGATTGCCAACGACCTCGTTTCACTCGGTACTCGAGATGGAACATCTCGTTTACATCAGTGAGGCGAGTCTTCGCCTCTTGCGAACCTATACCAACGAGATATATCCCAATCAGGGGGGCAAAAAGACGCCGGCCGAGAGCGTCAGACTGGCCGAGTGCGTCGGCGAGGTGCGGGCTCTCCTGCGCCAAATTCTCGCTGATTCCGTCCCCACGGGCCTCAAAACGAAAGGAAAAACGAAAACCAGCAAGAGCGATCGTGGCGTCGGCAACAAAATGACCTCCGTCATACTGGACGAGTGTCACAGGACCTTCGTCTCGTGCTATCACGCCTTTTACCCGACCGCCTACCTCAAGTGGACCTCGCTCTGCGAGTTGCTCTCGGAGATTGACAAGGATCAGGGCATCTCGAGCAAGGATCGCCTGCTCTCGGCGGTCCTCGCATCCTTGTGCAATTCCATGGTTCGTTTGCGCTGCACCTTTCCAATATTGTCCAACGTCATGGACAGCAGCGACGGCATCAAAAGGCAGCTCAGCCCCTCCGATAACTCGGGCTTACCGATGATGAATTCCACCGAGGCGCATCATTATCCGATTCTCGTCGAGCAGATGAGCTACAAGTCGCAGATCGAGAGTGTCGGCAGGGAAACGTTGAATTGGTCGTTTCGCGAGGTCCTCGAGAGGCTCCTCGACCTCATTCTCGTTCCCGTCAAGAGAGGACTCTGCCGGGAAAAGAGCCTCTCTCTGCCGAATCTCATCGTCCACTGCTGTCACCTGCTGGCGAGGGTCATCGCCGAATTGGCCGCCCAATCGAGCGGTAACCAGGACGAGTTGCAAGGCGCTTGCGGTAGATTCGTCTACACCACGCCCTCGCGATTCGCGAGGACCAATCAGATGAAGACTTGGAACACCGGAAACGGATCGCCGGACGCCATTTGCTTCTCCGTCGATAGAAGCGGGATCGTCGTCGTCGGCGTTGGAATCTACGGGGGCGTCGGAGTTTACAGCTACGAGCTCGAACTCTTGGACGACGTGAGTTGTTCGTTTTTTCCGTGTTGCATTTATTTTGTTTTTCTGTTATTTTTTTTTTCAATTTTGTTCCTTCTTCAGCAAAACAACACCGGCAACGATCCGTCTCACACGCAGCGGTGGAGCAGCCTAGATTTCACGCGTGGTTCCTTCGGCTCCGAGGACTGCGTCAATGACATTGTCGAATTGAAGTTCGGCAAGCCCGTGCCCATTAAGGAGAACGTCAAATACGCGATAAGATTGCGAAATCACGGGGGCAGAACGAGCAACGGTGACAACGGTCTGAACGTGGTACGCGGCCCAGACGGTACGAACTTTACGTTCACCGTATGCTCGTTGAGTTTCAACGGTACAACGCAGACTCGGGGACAGATACCCCACATCCTCTACTATTCGAACCCTCAGGACTCCCAGAGTCCGCGGACGAGCAAAGCCGTCGCCGAGCTCCAAGCGCGAAAGTGCACACTCGCCATGACCACGACAATCGTTCAGCGCTCCAACGAAATACTGGCACTCGCCCGCGAAAGATCCGAGGACCTTCTGAACAATCAAGTCTTGGCGAACGCCGCTTTCGTAACGACCCTACTGCCCCTCGTGATGGCTCACATAGGTCCCCTCGCGACTTCCGATCCGCGGGTACGTTAGTTTTCTTTTGTTTCCCCCTGGGAAGAAGCCTTCCCTCGTTACTGCTACACGGTAGCGCGTTACACTTGTTCGTTTCACCTTGACAGAGCGGCGTTCAAGTGCTGACGCTGATCCAGGAGATGTTGCCGCACGTCGCCGGCCTCAATCTACTCTCGGCCATGGGAATGTCCCAAGCGTCGCAGGAGAGCAGCGAGACTCAGTCGCACGTTCCGACTCCCGTAACTACCAGCCATCACTATACCTGGCTCGAGAGCGAACATCCTTACAAGCCGGCAACAGTCTCCCACTACCGCGTCACATTTCCCGAAAGCGTCAAATGGCTCAGCGTTGAATTCACACCCGAATGCGGCACCGCCCAACCCGAGGATTATCTTCAACTTTACATTCCAAACGTCGTCGTCGATCCCAACAATCACGGGTACGTCCGAAATATCTTACACCTACTCGATAATTCGATGACTTCTCGATGCCCCGTTGCAGGACAAATTCCGCTTCCGGTGTGGAAGAAAACTCTCTCTACTGGCCGGTACTTCACAAAATGAGCGACGTACCCAGCCAATGGCCGCAAAACGCGATCGTATTGCCCGGCAACGAGATTATATTCTCCCTCGAGACAGCCTCCGATTACTTGAAGGACGATCTCTCGGTTACTTACGGCTTCAAGTGTCTCATCATAGGATACGATTGGACATCGTCGGGAAACGGCCTCAAGAATCTCGAGACTGAGCTCTCGTTTCTCGGTGGGGCGTGCGCCGCGAGCCTGATGAAAAAAAATCTCAGACTCCCCACAGTCACCGGTGGGTTCGCGGAAAACAGTATAAATTAATTTTCCATTTGAACGTGATTTTAAAGAGTGAATATCGTTTATCAGTCGACGAAATGGAGGATAACGTCGAAGCGGCACAGGAAACAGCCAAGAGAATATTTTCCGTGCACTCGGGACTTCTTGGTCGCGGTTTCGCTCTCGCCGCACCTCCGACCGTCACGCAGGCACTCGACGGTGTTCTCCCGTTCAGGTGAGTGCTCTACATTTTTTGATGATCGCATTGCGCACCGTTTTTTCAAACTCTATCGGCAACAACGAAGGAGCATCGTCGACACGTTCATTGACAGAGGAATTAAAAATGCTTCCAGCATTTTCCGTAACTCAAATCGGACCGCCGCTACGGCTGTTTGAAATTTCAGGACTTTGGCGATTTTGAAAAAATGCCCATAGGGGACGTTTTTTTGTCGACTTTTACACTATTTGTAGGGTCTATTCGATGAGAGATTTTCTGCCGATTACAAATATCGCGGACATTTTGTCGAATGCTTAAAATTCCGTCGGCTAGACGCCAGAAATGAATGGTGAATTCGTATTCAGGGGGTTAAAATACATCGCTAGGGACTTACAAAAAATATTAAAAATCCAAATTGTTTCGCAATTCGGCCAAAAAAATATTCCCTTACTCAGGCGTCGATAATTTATTTTCTGCTTTGATTAGAAGCTCAGGTCTGGGCTCATTCTCTTCGTTATTGTATGCTCTTTGAAGTGCCTTGTCATCAATTGAGCTCTGATGATTTTTCGGTTTTTAGCAGAATTTCAAAGTCGGGTTTCGCGAATTTTTCTATACATACCGTTCGCTTGTTCTACGGCCATTTTTCAAGTGCACTTTCCGGGAAAACTAATTGAAATGTCGGGATGAAACCAACGACATTCTCTAAGTATATGCAAATTTTCATAAAACCCCTCCGCCCCCCCCCCCCCTCCTCTCGATACTTACGTCACTACAGAATAGAACAGACGCTACGGCTGTTTGAAATTTCGCGATTTTGGCGATTGCAGAAACGTCACCAAAAAGATTGACCATGTTTTTCTACTTTTAAAACCATTTCAAAGGTTTATTTAATGGAAGATTTTCCGCCAATTACGAATATCGCCGAGTTTTTGGAGACAGCTCAAAATGAAGGCCGCTGCACGCGAAAAATATATTTTCGCAAACTTTGACCATTTTTTAAAATGAAAATTACGGCTTTCGGGGGGACATGATCAGTCAATTTGTTTTCGAGGGGTCAAAATACATCGATATGGACTTATAAAAAAAGCTATTGAAAGCCCAATTTTTTCTACACCTCAGCCAAAAAAGTTTTTTCACCGAATCGTTCATCATTTCGTTGCATTTTAGATTTGACACTTCTCTTTTCGCTCATTCTTTTCGTTATTGGCTACTCTTTAAATTTCCGTTCGGATTATCGAGCTCCGATATATTTTTTTTTTTTGGCAGAATTCCAAGGACGAATCATCGGTTTTCGTCAATTTTTTCCATCCATGACATTGCTAGTTTTTCCGTCATTTTTCAAGTAGACTTTTCGAAAAATCTATTTGAGATATCGGCTTCATTCTTGGAACATTCTCCAAGTTTTTCAAAATCTTTTTCCAAACTCTCCCAATAAATTTATGTCACTTGAATAGAGGCGACGTTGCGGCTTTTTGAAATTTCGCGATTTTGTCGATTCTGGAAAAGCGGCCAAAGAAGTCGAAAATTTTGTTTCTCGATTACTAAGCTGTTTCAAGGGTCTGTCCGATCGGGAATTTTCCGCTGATTATCAATATCGTGGAGTTTTTCTTGAAAGCTAAGTATTACAGGGAGTAAATGCCAAAAAGCGTGTTTCCATACACTTTGGCAATTTTTCATGGTAGTAAAACGTTTCGGGAAAAATAAGTAGTGAATTTGTATTCAGGGGGTTCGAATACATCGATATAAGCACCCAAGGAAAACAAATCCAAATATCTTCCGCTCAAGGGCCAAAAATTGGTGGGTTCACTGAATCGCTCGTCATTTCGTTCTTCTTTGCATTTGGGACTCCGTTCAGTGCTCAGTTTCTTCATAATCAATTGCCCCTTAAAATTTCGTAGGATTCACCCATTTGCTACAATTTTTCGATTTTTTTGCAGATCTGTGAACTTGGGCGATCGATTTGTTCAAATTTTTCCGAAAATGCCGCTTTGCCCTTTTTAAGGTTGTTACGGGGTTAAGTCAACATGTGGAGCTGACATTTTTTCTGGACCTTTATAACCTCTTTGCTACTCATCTTGTGCAGTTTGAATGCGATCCACAGTACCGTTTTTTAGAGAAAAAAAATCGGAATCTCGAAGTATTTCGTGGGCTTTACATTACGCTTATGGAAAACTGCGGATCATTTTTCAGTACAATATTAATATCTGCTAAGCGAATGTTACCACGGAGCTAAAAACATAGGTACGCTTCGAGTAATTATCTGACCCTTGGTACCGTAAAAATGAGGATTCACCGTACCGTTATAAAATTGTTCATGTTTTTGATAGCGAATTTGTGCGAAAATCAAGCACACCAAATATTAGACTGCACAATCATGGCATCGTCGTAGACGGCACAAATGCTACCTATCTTATCGACATTCGGTAACTATGCCCGGGAAACTCAAACTACTTGGTCAGGATAATTAACAACGAACATTATTGGTACTCATTCTCTCAGTTATTAACAATTACTCAACATTAATTTCACAAGTATGTTCAGAAATTATACATTTCCAGACATTTTTAGCCAAAGACAAAATAACGCGGAATTTTTTCCATATATAATTTTTTTTTAGAATTTCGGAAAGTTGTTATAGTTGTTGATTTTTTTCGAGATTATAGACAGCTTTGGTAGACTCTTTTTCTTTCCAGCGGGATTGGTTTTTACTCTGACCGATATTCATTTTGGACGGCTCCTTGGTCCGATATTGAAATTGCGAACGGGGCGCGTATGTCTTTAACTTCTGCCAACCTGGGCATTATGACGATGTACGACCTTGCCAATTTGTTTTGCATTAAAAGCTTATAGAAAATAATTATACGAAGTAATGAAAACACTTAATGTAATCACCGATAATTCAAAAATGCATATTTTTTCAAATAGATGTAGAAAAATAGTTCGAAAGCGTACGTTTAATATGACGATAATTTGAAAGCTACCAGTTGGAAACAGTCAATCGACTCCAGGCATAAGCATAGGGCGCTCCCCTCGTACTTCACCCCCGACGGCTAAGCCCCATAACAACCTCAAGTTCCCAATGCTCTTACCAAATTTGGTCCCTCGATGGTGAATTTTGAGCGATGCCTCCAATTTGCTGCCTCGTTCTCTCTTTATTCTCGACACGATTCAATTAACGGTTGTCTTTATCGCAACGATCGTGAACTAATTGAGAAAGAGATAAGTGCTCAATGTTTTCGCTATACGGACAGAGATTGACGATAATTAACACCTGGCGAACAAAAAAAAACACCAAGAGTACGTTAATGCCTGGCAAAATGGTTTTATAGTTAGCGACGTCGACTCGGATATTTTTTGTCTCGAGCGCATTCGTGCCAACCGGAAGCGGAAGGCCAAAGTGCCAAGGCCATCTCGTCGCTCAACGACGGACTTGCCTAATGGAAAAAAAGTCATACGAATTTGGAATAGGTTTGTTTGCTCCGCACATACCTTCACTCTCGAGTCCCCTTCGTTCCAAGCTGATTTTCGAAGACAGAATTATTTCAAAGATACTTTATTCATTTCCACTTTCCTCTCGTCTTTACTCGCTCGTTCTTTGGCTTCGACCGTAGGATGGAAGCAAGGTTAGCGAAACATTTATTTTCTCTACTGTGCTGACTCTAGTGGTTGTCAAATAAATATATTCGTACTTTTTTTCATCGTTGACTAGCTCGGATCTGTTCTTTATTCGATGCCAATAATGGTTTCTCGGTTGGGAGAGGTTGTTGGATCGATTTGCCGTCCAGTTTGTCGGTGGCTGCCTCCATCCTACGTAGTTATCGGCTTTTGGAGGGAAAAAAGGGTGAAACGTTTGCCTTTATTGTTCACACAGAGTTTCAAACAAGTACTCAGCTCCTTTTCACAATATCTCAATTATACTCGAGGCTTCGATACTCCGTTGTCGAATGTTGTTTCATCAAGTTTCTCGACGACTATCGTTTCTCGGCAATGTCACGATCACGTCGCACAGTCGCTCTTTCACACTTATCGAGGGGAGACCGTTTGCAGAATCGTGTGTGCGTGTGAAAAAAATCGCCGATTCGTTGTAACGCTCCAAAATAGTCGCTATTTCTCTGTCTCTCTCTCTCTCTCTCTCTCTCTCTCTCTCTCTCTCTCTCTCTCTCTCTCTCTCTCTCTCTCTCTCTCTCTCTCTCTCTCTCTCTCTCTCTCTCTCTCGTTCGTTCTCGCTGCCTAACATTACGCAATTAAGTCTACGTGGCTAAAAAAAGGAGGAACATGAAATTCGATAGACGGAAAATGAACGGACACTCGGGAAAAAATGTGCGTGTGGCCCCCAGTACGGTCTACGATCACTCAGCGTATTTACACGTGTCTCCCACGACGACAGAGCCGAGGACAAGGAATGCGAAATATCGCTCCATCATTTTTCATCTTACAATTCTACACGTTTATTCGACTTTTCGCTAATTATACGAGAGGAGGCCGTGTCTTTGACGCGGTAAGGATCGGTGGGGTTCGTCGTCTCTATCGGTGATATGTCGAAAAATGGAAGAAGCCGGGACGCGATAATCGTTCGAATGAAAAATCACGTGCTATTTTATATTTCCCCGGAACGATAAACGTCGAAAGTTCTTGAAACTTTAAACGCCTTGACGATGCTCCAATAGAATTGAAAAGAAAAAAAGAAAAAAAACAATATTATTCATCGGTTTTCATTCGAACGACGCTAATCTCCGATTGGAAGCTTAAATAGCTGTACAAGTTGTACCACAGGGTATACAATTAATTATTAACTAGTGCCTAAAAACGCGTGAGACTCGCGAGTCTCGGAATTGCTTACTTTTGTACGTACACGGCATTGTCATTCGGAAAAACTTCTTTAACGTTTCCATCGGGGTCCGTCTTGCCGAGTTTTTCCGCAATTCTCACTATACACAATTGAAAGGTCCTCGTTCGTGTACACTTTATAGCCTCGTCGAGTATTTGTCTCTTTCTCTCTCCCTCTCTCTCTCTTTCCACATCCGAATGTTGCAATTTTGCGAACTATTTCTGGCTGTTTCGGATGCCTCGTCAGCGAGGACGAATAACATTTGTTCGAGAAGCGCGTGTTTGGCGCGTTCAGAGGCGGTAGACGCGAAATTGGCGTTCCTCCTCGTCGTCCTGGTCCCTACGACGGGACGATCTGGCGGATCGAGACGAGGAGGGACGCGAGGCTTCTCGTTACAACTCGGTGGTGAGAGGTTCGGCCTTCTCGACGATAACGTGAAACTCGGTCTCCCGGTAGAGTCTGCCGTCGGGTACGACCATCGTAATTCTGCTGTCGACAGGCGCGTTGTTGGCCTGACCGGCGGGGGGCTCCCTCCTCCCGATGACGCCGTTCTTCTTCGAGGCGACGAGGTCGGGTGCGCTCGTGGGCACGCTCGTCCATCTCTTGCGCGCCGAGTTTCGCCGTCTTTTGCAGCACCATACGGCAAGGGCGCTCGCGAGTGCGACAACGCTCGCCAATGCGATCATCGACAGGCCAAAGAGCATTATCGAACTGCCGAGGGCGCACTTTCGCGTCTCGTATTCGGGAAAAGTGACAGGAGCTCCCTCCCGCCCCCCGTCCGAGCACAAAAACATCTCGGGAGTCTCCTCGATCGGCTCGAACGTTCGCGACGAGGCCAATCGGTCGTTCTCCGCTCCGTAAAATCGGCCGTACAGGCTCGTGTAATTGAGCACGTTGTTCTTCCAAACGGCGAGGAGAGAACAGTCGCAGCTGCGATTAACGTAGATATTCTCGAGGACCGGCCTGAAGCTAGCCCGATCGAACATAATCGAACCCTCCTCGAAATTCACGAGACTGTTGTTCGTGAAGCTCATGTCCGGCAGGGACGTCCGTCCGGAGCCCGACATAGCGAAACTTCGCTCCTCCGTACTGTCCGCCCTTATCCCGAGGAATGCTCCGCTCGCGAGGCTACCGAATTTGTTGTTCTTTATTATCACCGCGCCTCTGACCGTCACGTCGAAGGCTTCCGCCTCGACGCTCTCCACCGCGCAATTCTGTATCGCCACGGTCTTGGGCTTTTTAATAACGAAAGCCGAACTCCTTACGATTCCCATCGTGACACCGTCGAGGATGAAACTCGTCGCGACCTCGATGTCGTTCATCGTTCTGCTCGGCAGCTCCGATCCGAGCGAGCCACCCGTCACGTGCAAATAATTAACGTCAAATTTTTTGAACGCCTGCTCCTCTATATTCTCTATGCGACAATCGGCGAGTCTCAGGGTGTCCGTGTCCGCGAGATTCGCAAACGCGAACGCGCTCACCCGTCCTATCGTCACGTTCTCGAAACTCATCGACTCGACGTCCCCGTGGAACGAGAAGGAAGACAGGCTCTCGATTCTCGCGTCCCTTATCGATATCCTCGCGCGCAGCGTTCCACGCGCCAAACGGAAACTCTGCGTCATCAGGGTCAAGTTGCCGATGTTGGTGAGATCTATCGAGCGCAGGCCCACCATCGAGGCCAGACTCGAATTTCTCAACGTCACCGAGACACAATTCGACACGGCTATTCTTATCGTGTGTGGACTCAGAGCTGCTTCACCCTCGGACGTCAGTATGAGATTCTGAAATTTCAAGAATTCCGGCTCGTTAGAACACACCGCTCGGATCATTGCTTGGATTTGGACAACTTTCAATGGGGAACCTCGAAACTCGCAATGCCCCGTTCACGGCTGGCTCCTACATCCGCCCAACGTGCTCGAGCCTAATTTGCCAATGGTACTCGTACTCTTCGAGGGATACGCAATGGCGCAGAGGGAAGGCGAGAGTGGAGGAGAGCGCGAATAGTCGAGGCACGATAATAGGGCTATAATTGAATCTCCGGCGGACTAACTGTTCGCCTCGTGCGTGCTCCGGATCTTGGAAATTAGCGGGACACCTAATACCCCTCTCTGTGTCGTACCCGTATATATTCCCGTAACATTCACGTCTCGACCTAACAGATCGCGTTGTTAAAACTGCCAGGCTCGAAGCATTCGTTTGCTCAGCCGCCCATAAATTATTGCCACCTTCAGCAACGCACAATTACGGTCTAACGTAGACGCCATTGAAGGCGGACGCAACGAGAGCGATGGCTGCATATAACTCATCGAATTATCAAATCAATTGGTACTTTTTAACCCGTTGGAGAATATTTTCATCACTCGTGGGGGAAAAGTTAGTAGGTTGCTTTTATTTACGCGTCGACGAGATCCGGTCGGCTATCGGGTCGCGTGAATCTTGAGTGGCTCATAACCGCGAGGGCTGTTTACTCGGAGCCAAGTGACAAAACAAGGCACGGAGCTCCAAGAGCGTTAGGCGAGGCGCCTAGGAATGGACAAAGGCGCTCGCCTATACTGTTCAATCTGTCAGTGAAACAAAGTATTGTTAAAAGCTGATAATTCGAAAAGATTTTATCAATTGGCGCTATCGCTGTAAAATCCTAAGACTCTGGCTTGGTTCGACGTTTAAACGCGATTGGAGAAAAAGAGCTGCGCAATGTGACCGATAAGAGGCCCAGGTGGTGACGCTCCGTCAGAGTTTATCGAGCGTCGCTTTTGCGAGCTCCGATTACCAGTCCGGGAAGTTTATCGCACTCACATCTGTGTCACGTATTTCTCCCGAACCCAAACAAAAGCCTTGCTCCATCAAACATAACGATTATCAACTGTTCTTACGACTGATCATTGTAGCACACTTAACTTGGCTTCGCGATGATCAAACGAATTACCAAAAGGTGAAAAATTACGTCCTGTCTGCAAGGTCTCGCACCCACAGAATTTTATGCACACTTTGAATAGAAACGATATCGCGAAAAAAACCGATGTGTAATTCAGCCAGAGGCTCTTCACGAATTGTTTTCCATAGTTTAATCGGCCAGGCTGAGAAATTACAAAAAATAAAGAAATAAAATAGAAACTCGCTGTAGGCGACACAGAGAGGCTCTGTGACAACTTTGTGTCTCGTTGCAATTGCAATACATCTCTGCGAGCGGACGTGAAAGGGAATTGATATTTTCGTGTGAAACGACGATGTTCCGATTTCAAAGGTTCGTGTGTTTCGGGACCTTGACGCACGTACAACGCTCTCGTGTGTTTTTATTCATTCGCGCTCGGGATTGACTCTTTTCCAAAAACCCATACTTCAAATACAACCCCAAACAAACGCACGTACAATGCCCTCATATGTTTATCTTCATTTGCGTTGGGAATTTTCGTCTTTCTAAAAATCTGCACTCCAAATAAAAACCCGAACGAACCCAAATCCAAACAAACGCGCGTATAAAGCGCTAGTATGTTTTTATTTATTCGCGTTGGGAGTTTTCCTTGTCCTAAAAATTCATTCGCCACATTCAAACCCAAACGAATCCAGGCGCACCTAAACAAACACAAATTCTAACAAATCCAAAGCGAACAAACGCACGCACAACTCGTATGGTTTCATGCATTCGCGTTGGGAGTTTTCCCTTTTCCAAAAAATCCATACTACGCGGAAAGGGGCTGAGAATCGAAATAAAGCATTCGAATTAATACCTAGGTCGGCGTTGCACTCTGAAATAATTGATTAGACTTGCCTCTGCCGAGCTGCGGTGTACGGAAATATCCAATTAATTCGCGTTACGGAGCTCGGGTCTGATTCGAGGTGTATGCTCTTTTTAGCCGTCCACCGAGTCGATTAAAAAGTTGTCGAATAAGAAAGTTTGATGGCTCGCGAATAGATAAGACAGAGAGAAGGGGAGAGAGAGAGAGAGAGAGAGAGGGGGAGGGAGAGAGAGAGGGAGAGAGAGAGGGGGGGGATGGTAATAGAGGCAGGGAAGATCGTATTCCCTCGAGTCCAAGGCCGGGGAGAAACGTTGAGCCGGGTGGTTTACATTTTTATTAGGGTTCAACGTCGCATCGTAGGAGGCCCATTATATATACATGCCCAAAATACCGGCTACGTAGCCTCTCAGCGATATACCAAACGATCTACGTAATTCAGAGTCATATATACACATAAACTTTGCACTTCCGTCGAGCACGTACACTGCAAAATAAGTACGCGTATATAAAATAAGTGTGTGTGTGTGTGTGTACGCGAATCGAGACTCCAACGCGAGGGAACAAAACGGCGAGACCATAAATTTTCGTTCCGTTCTCTACGTGAATTTGAATATTATTATTGCTGCCCGTTAGAATTTTACGTCCGTTGAATCTTTCGAGGAACAAGGCAACGTTTCGACAAGGGACAACGAGAAAAAAAAACTACGATTTATCTCCATTTTTGGCTATTTTATTCGACCGATATTTATATTACGGTGTCCTTACGACAAACCGGTCATAATTTCGTACTCGATATTTTCGGTGCAGTGCAACGGGACAAATGGATTTCGTAACTTTTAATTTCGTATCAAAGCCACAGGGACGGGGAGCAAGTCTCGGGCGACCAACGAATTAAAAATAGCGCGAATATATACGGAGAGAGCGAGAGAGGGAGAGAGAGAAAATAATCGAATTTGCCGTTCTCGAGATTTTCTCCCCATTCAAAATGTTCGACTCGTTATTTTTTTTCTCTCGCTCGTCATCCGAGCGACAAATGACGCGAGGCCAGAGCAGAAAGAGAGAGGCCTCACCTCTTCCATCTCATCCGCGCGCTTTTTCTCTCGTAACGCAATTTGAATTTATTATCAACTTTTCTTGAAACGAACGACGAAGGGAGAGTTTTACTCTCGAGAGCGACGAGTTCGAAAATTCGATCAAGAAGAAAGCGGATAAGGGGAACGAAAAAAAAAAAAAAAATGGTGCGAACAAAAACGTCACAACGGGAAACTCTCGGGTAAAAATTGGCCGCCGGGGTGTTAAAAAAAAAACCAACCTCGCCAACGAGGATGCTTATTCTAAGTCACGAGTTTGCGCCACCGACAAATTGGCCGTGCGTGTTCCGGTAACACGAACCGCATTATGCGGAATCCGTGATCGCGAGCTTTACGAGCCGTATACATTAGAGGCAGAGAAAAAGGGCCTCCGGCATGAATTCGTATATCGACGATCGCCAAACGAAAGGTCGTAACTCGACTGGTTCGATGCGCGATGAGCGATCGGACTTGCTCCCTTTTCACTCTCGACAAACGAGTCTCGTGTCTCCGCCGTTTATTTTAATTTTTTTCTACACCAATAAAAGCCTGTGCACACCTCGATCGTCAAACTCTGTGTTTTCCGCCTTCTCGTTAGTGGATAGCTTTTCCGGTCGCGTTTTTTTCTTTAACTCCTCGTTCATTGGTTTTCTTTGAAAAAGGTTCCATCTCTCGTGCCGTAGTTGTTGCGCACCGTTGTACAACTTCGTCTCTCCCTTGATTCCCGTTTCGTTACGTTTTTTCCGGCCCTTCGTGGGTACCAAGGGCTAATAAAGGGCTCGGTACTATCTCTCGGGGGCGGTTAAAAATCTCGTTCGTTTCGTTTCTCCGTTTCGAGAATGGCAGAGAAGAGGGGGCGACGGAGGAGACTGCTGGAGAAAAGCGACCGGAGGGCACTTTGGAGACTTTATTTTTCCGTAAAGCTACGCACGCGGAATATAAATTCCGCGAGCCTCTTTCTTCCACCGTATCCATCCTCGTTCGATCTTTTTCTCATAACGCACTTCCGTCGATGAGACGAATAAAATAAGAAAGACTTTTATCTAGCTAAAAGTTATTCGATTGGAAGAGGCTTTCATTTCTTGCCTCTATGCCCCTTGGCCGTCAATACGGAAAACTGGGGACATCCGATCCCGGACGGAGCGAGAGAGGGCGGTTCGTGCACTCTCCACGTTCCTTTATCGAGGCTCTCGATCGGCAACTTCCGTTGTGCAAACACGCGACTCTCGTTCTCTGCCGGAGGATACGAGAGAAATTATACGTAAAAGCGTGTACCGGGCTGCAGCTCGCGGTCGAGAACAGGCTGCGGCTAAAATATGCACCGCCGCGCACGTAAAATCGGGCCGTACCCGTGACTCGCGAGGGGAATTTTACTATCGGCGGTGCTGCGCGTGTAACGCGGGGCTAAACGGCACCGTACGTACGGCGAAATTAGTTCGCCGCCGCTTTTTGTTTATTTTTCTTTCCGTCTCCTTCCCCCCCCCCCCCCCCCCCACCCCCGTCTCTCTCTTTCTCCCTCATTCCGCGTTTCCTATCGTTCGAGCACGAGAGTACGCGATTTGCGCGTGAATTAAAACGAATCTGAGTAACGGCGAGCCGCACTTCAATTTTGAGTAATTTGTTGGCATGTCGCGGCACAATGAAATTCATATAAACCCAACATTGAAAAAACCATTACGTTTATATATATTGGTTTGTGTTTGTTTGGGTTAAAATTCCACAATAATTACAGGAACTCATACCGCGATACGAACTCCACGTTGAAGCGATAAGAATATCCGTGCAGAAATTGTCGCAGAGATCCAATTGCATTCCCATATTTGTCCCTATTTACCGATAGGAATCCAATGGGTTATCGCATTAGATCGGCCTGTACTAAAACGTCACGCTCGTAGATTGCACTCTAATCGGGATTTCCCATCGGAATCACATGCGCGAATCCAATTTGAATCCTAAAGGATGGCCACATTATCGAACAGAATCCGATACGATTCTTTATGGATACGATTGCACTTTGTACGTTGAATTTTCTTAATGAAATAAATACATTGCAAAAAAAGAGTGGATCTTTAAAGAAATATAAATCATTGACAAAAAAGTGTCATTATCTTTTGTTATTTGTTTTACTGCACTTTGACATAATATCACCACACACGTCTCCTGACGTCTCACGTATTTTTTATTCGAACGTCGCAAAAATGTACTAACGCCGTTTATCGGGGAACAGTGCCGAATCTAATTGGATCCCAATGGGGCCTCCCCCATGTGTGGTGTGCCCCTGACAAATCCCTAGAGACACGTGGACGCATCTTGGGATTTTGCAACAAATTTGTGCAAGAGAATAAGAAAGGATTTTTTGTTGTTGTCGGGAGATCCAACAAACTTTGGTTGACCATTTTAAATAAAATAATCTCAAACGACGTCAATCGGGAAATAGCTGTGAATCCACTTTAATTCCAATGTGAACTCCCTACGTGCGGGGCGTCCCTATCTATTCCCTAATGGGATGCGGTAGGATCTTGGAACTCCTCAACAAACTTCTTCGCGGGTAAATTTAAAATATGCATTTTTTTCTTCTTCTCCGTTGGAAATAATTTTCACGAGAACGCTAACCATCGATCGAGTACCCAAAATTGCCATGGGAAATTTAAACCAATATCCACCGTAATAAATCCCTGGGACGTGAAAGAAAACAGAAAGCTAATATCCTGTATCAAAGTTACGAAACTTGATCGTCGGGCTTGATGGAATATATATATATATATATGTTTGCACGTATACGGGATCTTAAATGCCAGTATACATCCAAGTGTGTGCGGATAAAACGGGACGGGAAAAAAGATGCGGAGCTCAGCGGGGTAGTTCGAAATTGGCAGGAAGAAGTAGCGAGGGACGGAGGGAAGAAACAGGAACGTGTTCTCCAGCAGCCACCTCCGGGCTTCCGATTGGTTACCAAGACATATAAATGGACGAGAGGTCACGTGGTTTTAGTACCCAGTCCTCCTACATACATGTACCAACTGTTACCGTATAAAAAAGGCCTATCACACTTGATTCACTAGGTGCAATTACGCGGTGTACGCCCTCTCGTTTTCCACCATCAGGCATGCTAGTGTGCGGCCTGAAATCGACGGATCGGTAGTCGCGCACACCTTTTCCCCTCTCTTCTTTGCAACCAACGACCACCAAGAGTCTCTCAACATTTGGGGACCCAGTTTCGGTCTTTTCTCGGAATAATTGACCGCAAATCGGTAAATCCCTCCATGCCGATCAGCGAGACCGAAGCTCCGAACGAGGGAAATAGACTGCGCTATAAAATAAAGAATAAAAAGCGCAGGTGCTTGAAATTAAGCTACGGTCGAGGCGATTGGATCATCCACCAAAGCCACAATGAGTATTGCATCCTCGGACTTGGTACTCTTGTCCAGGTTATGCTCAATTTGTTTGTGTTTAACGCCACCATTCCTGACACGGAACACCTTCTCCAGTTTATATTTTCGCCTGTCAATACGAGAGAGAGGCAGCTGGTCCAGCACCACCGTGCTCCAGATTCCACGTTACTGCCAAAAGTACAAAGCACGCTTGGAGCTACGAAGAAAAGGGCGAAGCAGCTCTCTGCGGGGTTTGCCATGGGTTCCGTTACGGACGTGAATTTTACGATTCCCGTTTTACGGCCGTCGTCGAGACTTGCCATACGCTCGTGTGTGTGTACATGTACGTATATTCATTTTTTTCCCCTTCAACCTGGTCCCGTTTGCCTCACGTATATTCGTCTCCGAGCTCGAGCACCGAACTGGTCACCGTTCACTTTCGTCTCTTTCTCTCTCTCTCTCTCTCTCTCTCTCTCTCTCTCTCTCTCTCTCTCTCTCTCTCTCTCTCTCTCTCCATTTGAAGCCTGACGTTTGTTTCGGAAATGGAGAAAAAAAGAGCACACACCACGGTGGGGCGTGTACGTGCGCGCGACCGGCCAGTCGAGCAAAAATTCGAACGAGATTTCTCGCACACCCCCGCGTGCAGTTTATCGCGAAACGTGAGAGCGAGAAGGGACCGAAACGTACAACTTACGCGGGAGAGATTTTTTTTTTTCTTCAAAGATCATCGCCTTATCGCACGAAACGGTTCGTTGTGGTGTGCGCCGCGTATTGGCTTTTTTTTTACCTTTCCGGTATACGGCGAAAGGAAACGGGAGTAGTGGGCAAAACGTATCTCCAAGGTCCATGCACCTATCGGGCATTCCGTGCACCGAGTATTTGTTTTTTTTTTTCTTTTTCTTCCAACGCGGCATTTGTGTCTGAGAAATTTGATGTGTCTTGAGAGAAAATTGATCCCCATCGAGATTCAAATTAATTCCTATAATTAATACCAATACTTATTGAAAACCGTTCTTCAACGAGTCTCGATTCATCGAATAATGAAGGGGGCTGCTTTCGAACGGAACGCCTCGTATACGATTTAAATATGGCCGCGGGAGCTGTGCCATATTCGAGATATTTTATCACTGACGTTAGCTTCGCCGTGAGATAAGGGAGCGAAACGGGTATAGTTGGGAATTGATATATTATAACGCGCGGGGTATACGTTTGTGGGGCAAATAGAGAGCCATCGGTAGCGCACGAGCGAAATGGCCTTCGCCGTGGAAAAACAAGCAACAAAACGAGCAAACCTCCACGCATTAATTTTTTCTCCGTTTCATATGATGAATAAACGATTTTATCGCTGTCGGTGATTGCTATATACTTTTCTGAACAATCATTCTAATGACTCTATACTCCAATTTTTTGTCCATTCGTCATGCACAATTTGACGGGATCGAGGAATGGCCCAGGGACCTATTTTTCAATCCGTCCCACTTGTTATTGATTATTAGGCATTTTCGACAGCCAACATTAAAGAAAAAAGCTATTTCTCGCTCACACAACGTATATGGCGAAACAGCCAGTTGCTTCGGAAGAAAAAGAGAAATGGAACATGGGACGACGGGCACGAGTGGTACACGGTGATCCGTGCGGCACCCCTGAAGCCTGCGGACCGTTTCGGCCCTCGCACGGGGTCTTCATCCTTCGCAATTACCTTTTTGTACACCCACCTCCCGCCTCTTCCCTCTACCCTCGAGTTTACGCTTTGCATGTAACACACGGTTGTTTTTTCTTCTCACCCGTGTCGTTCAACTAACCGCGATAAATTCCAAAGCACGTCAACTCTCGCAACTATAATGGCCAACCCTCTCTCTTCTAACCGGCGACCCTCCGTGACTGTAAGAGCTCACTTGTTGGAGGCTGCACGATTTCCGTCAATGTAGGCATCATCCTATTTCTATTACAGGTATTACAGGAGGGTTGCCGTTGCCCGCCAACCCTCCGGTAAAAGCCTCTTTATGCCACGGACTTTTCTCCGCAAAAGCTCGCGCGATTTTTTATCCTCAACGCGTCGGGTTTTGACTCACTTGCCGTCCTCTCGCCCGCCCGTTGCGCGTCACGTCACGGGGATGATTTACGGAACTTTAACTCTTACGGGAGCACCCGAGCGAACGTTATTTATTTTGTCTATTTTCCACGAGGATAACTTTTTATCCCCCTTTGTCCCACTTTTTTCTTTGCCCGCGCTGCGCATTTCGCCTCGTCTCTGGGCAACGCACATCTGTCGCAGCGCGATGATTTTCCGCAACTGGAAACTTTAATCTCTCGAGTAAAGCGCGAGGGCACTCTTTTGTTCGCAAAATTCACGAGGAGTAACCCAAACGGGGCATTTCGAACGAATATGACGATTGTTTGAAATTTTATGCTTCGGTAATCGTTGGAACGAAAACAAATCGGCGCAAGCCTCGGTTTCTCGTTAATTAAACGCACACCGGGCCATCCTCGAAATCCTTTTCGAAGTTTCGTTCTGGCCACGCGATATAACACACGAGCTCTCGTTACTCTCGACGCTGAATTAATAAACTCGACGAACGGAAGTGACAAAAAATCCCGATATTAAGTTCATAAAAATACAGAGCTTGCGGAGCGGGAGAGAGAGAGAGGGAGAGAGAGAGAGAGATGGATGGATGGACATCCCGACAGTGAAAATGTCGAAAAAATGGTAGATGACCTTTCGATTTTTGACGTTGGCTCGTTCAAAATATATGTAAATTTCCTATATATTCATAGGGAATATACGAGAACAGGGTAAAAATGCTCTTCGCCTATCGGTCGCCCGGAGAGCTCCGCTCATACGCGCGTCAGCGTTGACGAGAAAAAATGATTTGGGCCAACCGGCGTGTCGCTTTTTCAAACTAAAGTGGGTTAAAGCTGCGGCAATTTCGCAAACGTCACGGTTAATTCGTTTCACTCTGGGCATTCTCCATTTCCACCATGTTTTTGTTTCTTTTCCTTGACGAATTTCCTTTTTTTTTTAGCCACTACCGAGCTGGCTGCTTTGCATTATTTTGCGCTCTTCGTTGCGAAAGCTCCGATAATGTGGATGTTTGAGCGTAATATAAGACTGCCATTAATGGGAAAGTATGTGCATCAACGATATTTCACCGATCCAAATGTCGTTGGATCACCAAAAAGATCCAACGACATGTGAATTATGTTTCGATGTGTGTAGTAATTTAAGACTCGGCATGACGTAATGGAGAAAAACATTTACTGATCAACAATGGGAGGAGTGATAAATTTTACGTACCGTGTCATGGCCCTTGCAATCGCAGGTGAGCCTTCCGTAGTCGTCGCAGGTGCAAGGTGCGGGTTCGCAAGCTCTCGTCGATTGGCTGTTCTCGGCTGTCGCAGCACCGTATCTCGGCAATCCGCTCCAGAAAAGTCCCAGAATCGCGCCACCCAGGACGAGCCTCCTGGCTGCTCCCATTTTTTTTTTCAACAAATGAAGAAAACAAAACAACACCCGCGCTCCTCGTGTTTTTTTTCCCCTTGCGTCGAAATAGGCTCGGGTGTGCAATTTTACGATAACACGAGGTTCGATTCACCGGCCGAATTCGGCAGACACTGAATCCTCCACATTTTTCTCTTTTTTTCCTCAATCTCCACAACGGAGCACTTTTTCTTCCGGGTCGCGATGTCCCTCGAGAGAAAAATACGCAATCGTTTCAGGCTTGCCGACAATTAAGATTCCTCGGAGCCTGGCGCGATCAGGCTACGTCACCGGTACCGCCATCACTCGATCCCAAGCCGCCTCTCGATAGGATCTTTCCCTGCTCCTTTTATTCGATCTCAGCTTTCGTGGATATTTTCCTCGGTTCTTCTCATCGCGCCAGTCGTCACTTTCGGTCGCCGCTTCGCACGAGAAGCTTCGTGACTCTCGATCATCCCGGACGATCCGGTCGAGCACCGCTTTTCAGCACAATTCCTCAATTACGCTCTCGGACACTGAAATCAAGAAATCGGAGCGGATCACCTAATTGGTAAGAATTTTCCGATGCTGAAAACAATCTTCGTGGGCAAATTTTATTAGCAGTCGTTGAATCGAACTGATATCTCTCTTATTCATTTTTCATCCTCTCCCTTCAAACTTTTCGTAAAAAAATCTTCCGCCCCCCCCCCTCCTGGACTTTTGTATCAAGTCCTTCAATTTGATTCAGACGAGATTCGCGATAGAGTTCACGAAGGCTTCTCGTGCTGAACCGAACAAACGGCGCGCTCGCCACAATAGGCCACGTAGTACCAGTATACAATGAACACGATTTTTCTTCTGCACTTTCTCTCTCTCCCTCTCTCTCTCTCTCTCTCTCTCTCTCTCTCTCCTCTTCTCCCCTCTCTCTTTCATTCTTTATCCCGCCGTCATGGTGCAGGACCGAAGGTCGAAGTTCTCGCCAAGAAGGAAACTTCGCCTTCGCCCTAGCCGGCGTAATTATTGAAATGTTCCTTCTCCGTCTTCACGGTTTCGCGGCTAGCGGTTAACAGTTCGTCTTAATACGGTTGAGGGTGCGAAAAGGGGGCAGAGCGAGCGCGAAAGTTTGAGCTTAAAAAAAAGCGAACGACAACACGCTCGTGGCGACATTCTGGCAAATTATACACCTCTTGATCTGTCGACAAATAAACACGAAAATGTCTCTTTGCTTTTGGAATTCATTCGGAGAAAGAGAGACGAGGTGAGAAGAGGTGGGGGGGGGGGGGGGATAATATGGGAATATTATAAAATAATAATAGAGGTGGATCGAAACAAAAATACGTGCTGCTCACACAGTTCGCTAACTAGCTCACAGCTCGATTAAAATCGCAGAGATGAAGGGAAGATAATCGATAAGAAAATAAAAAAAGAAAATAAAAATACAGTGCGACCTCTCATATCGGCACAGCGGCGGGAGATGCTCCGCATCGAACGTGCAAAAATGGAGAGGTTTCGTACCATCCACTTATGCCGACTCCGCGCAGCTGAGGTAGCCGATTTCGGTACCCCTTAAAGCCCTCTCTTATTGCCTAGCATGCGCCGAGCAGCACGCCAAAGCCTCGCGCTTCTCCCACCATGCGCTACACCGGCCGATATTCGGCACATAGTGGGGGGGGGCTGTTGCATCTGTAGGGGTTCCGATATGAGAGGTCGCAGTGTAAATAGAAAATATAACCCACGATCAGCGCATGATTGCAATATCACCACATAACGTCAGCATCAATCGCAACTAATAATAACGAATAATCAGGGCGCAACGGTAGACACAAAATCATAACACCAAGAAAGTTGCAAATAAACATAAATGAGCAATATTAGCGCCTTGTGGAACGACGACAGTTGTGACGGTGCAGTTTCAGATAGAAGTATATGAGTATGGAGCCTCGTTTTGAATATTTTCAAAGCACGGAAGGGAGAGAGAATGGGAGGAAAATAAGAGAAATTTGTTTTTTGTTTTTTTTTAACAGCACAAAACAATATCTAATTGACACTAAAAATATTACCAATCGGCTGCCAAAATTGTAATATCTATCGAAGAAAACGTATATACTTGAAGGAGCATTCGATGCTCCGGCAAGCTCAGAGGGCCATGATGCGATAACAGAAAACATCGAAACATCCACACTCAAACGGGTTTTCCAAATGTCGATTTTCCCCGATTGAGAGAAAAGAGAAGCGTGCACGAGCCGAACACAATTTTTTCCCTTAAAACCCGCTCTCAGACGTTTCGTCATTCGTACTCCTATTTTTCTTCTTTCACGGAGGGAGGTTCCCGACCATGAAAATCTTCCTCGAACCTAGGAGAAACGCGAAGCGAAAGGTCCCGAAGGAAAAGGGGGAGTTCTCCTTGATTGACGAGAGCCACAGCACGAACTGTTTCGTCAAATATATATACATGCCACCAAAAAAAAACGTATACATATGTAGGTGCACAGCGGTGGAAAACACGTTGGGTGGATGGTTGAAGGATTGCGAGACCGGTGGGAGCTCACACGCGATGTGTATCGTCGTGGGTGTATTTCGGCAAGAAACCTCGTGGAAAGGAAACATTAATACTGCTTCTGCCTCATCGCCCAAATTGCTCTATCGTCCTGTACCAACGCCGACTTTCGGCTTTCTTTCTCTCCAGATCGCGAACAAAGAACGGAGAAATTCGGACCCCCCCCCCCCCCCCCCCCGGGCTCGTTCGCAATCCGTCAGGTGGAGAAATCTTACTCTGGACGGAGTCTCTCAATTTTGGGCCGATTTTCCGAACGGAAAGACTAGGCGCCTCAACGTGGTAGTGGCAATTGCCAACTATTCTCGCTCGATTCGCAAATCTTCGATTTTCTTTATACTTCAGCGACTTTACGTTTTTATTTTTCAAATTTATTTATCAAACGACAATTTATCGATTACAGCGTAAAAAAATGTTATTTCATTGTTTCAAGAAAATATTTGAAACTTGAATGGCGCTGTTGAAACTTTTATTACGTATCAGCGTATCGAAGCAATTTACTTTTCAGCCAACTATCCCGCAATTATACACCGTTTCCGTAATACACCGGGGCTATAAAAGAAAAAGAAATATTCCGCCATTGCGCGCTACCTCGATATTATCGCTGCCGGAAGATTTTATGCCTCGGAAATGTAGCTGCACGTCGTTGAAGCCGAGCAATGGAAATTCGCGAAAAACAACGGAGAGAACGTAATACTTCGCCGGGGCCCTCTAATCGTCGTTAAACTAGTTATCGTTGCGCTTTCATTATATCTCCCGCCTTCTCCTCATCTCACACACTAATTACCCTTGGAATCTTTTTTCGTCGATTTAAGCTCGTTAAGATTAGTTAGGCCAGAAACAGCTACTAGAGAGACAAGGGAAATGATGATGATGATGATGACGTTGGTAATGAGGACGCGAATAAAGCACGAAAGGGAATATTTGGAGTTTGGTAGGCAATGTATAATAAGAAAGGTTATACGTAAATGAATTATGCGAAATTGTCGTTCGCCCTTCCGGCTGATTGCCCGTCCTTGCACGCACACTGTGATCAAACATTTCACCTGATTTACGTACGATCGTGATAGTTATTCATATATTCAAAGTGCCGGCATCTAGGAGGCTCTCCCCTCTCTCTCTCTCTCTCTCTCTCTCTCTCTCTCCCTCTCTCTTCCTCTCTCTAGCCTCTATCGGCCGTGGCTTACGGTATCAAGGGGCTTGCTCATCATCTGGTCTGCGCAATACAGCATTCTCGTACCGAGGCCTACCGAAAGTCATTTACGGTCTCTGCATGTTACCTGTGGAATTCTACCTCCTCACTTGCGACAAGCACCTAGTCTCACGAGTCTTTCAGTCTAGGTTTCCGGATTTTCCACTAATTTTCATGTAGTAAACGTCGTTATTTTTTATTTATCATCGCGAACTTGCTTATTTATTCTCTGTTTTTTTATATTTTCGGTTTCTGAATATGCTTCCAAACCTAGCCCGAACTTTGACTTTATTATGTAATTTACTCTTCCGTCCGTATATTTTTTAAACTATATTCCAAACAGCTGTATTAGCACAGTGCTCGTAGGAGAACCTCGACCGAGAGCACGAAATGAATATCTCTCTGTCTCTGTGTCTCTATCCTTCTCTCTTTCGTCCGTGCTCCTCAACTTGTCCCGATAATTACACGTTGAATTTATCCCGGAAATCGTCATTATACATCTACGTACCCGATGGAGAGAGAGGGTGCAACGATGGCGTCGTTCTCGATCACGTTATTCCGTTTGTACGATTCGCCGGCTCGTCCGATGCACACGATAATGTATATGTGTATTGACAGTCGTAACTCGTACCTGGGTTCATTCGGCCAGCTTTTCCCACCCTATTTAAGCACGATAGGCCCTCGAGAGTTTTGCCTAATGGCCACTAAAAGGCATAGTTGATATTCATGAGAATCCACGCTGGTAAATGTACCACCACGGAGCTCCGATCGCGGAAGTATTAGAAACGCGGTCGAGGAGGCTTCCAGCTTGGAGGACTTTTCGTACGAAATTGGACGAAATTCCGCATACGGTTTCGATCGTTATGAAATTATGCTGGTTTTTTTTTTCATTTTCTACAAAGTCCGGGAGTCACGAAGCTAAAAGTCTCGATGCGTGTTTACGAGACCAGGATTTTTTTTATCTATCCTTTCCTGGTTTCTTTATTTTCAATCCAACTTCATCCGTTGAACTCAATTAAAAGATAAAATCCCCGTTTTTACGAGTATGCTTTGGGGATTCGATCTTTTTATTACCGGCAAACAGGCATGTTCGAGTGTGCGTGTCAAAGGGAGTGCAGATAAGAAAACAGATGAGAGCGTAGAAAGAGCGGATAAGAGCCCAATGCTCATCCACTTCTGGCGAATCTTTGCGGATTTTCGTCCAGAATCCGTTTCCGTCTCGACTGGACCCTGCCTCTGTTTTTCTCATATATATCTCTCTCGAGATCTTGCTCTTGTGAAGGGCTAAGCCACACGCGATTACATCGTTTTCTCGCCCTCCCTTCGTGTTCTTCAGAGTCTCACTTCACTTCTCCAGCCTTTACCCCCCCCCCCCCCCTCCCCCCGCCGATAAATATCTCCCAAGTCCTATGATTATTTCCCGCGATTTTGCGTACCTCCCGCATCTCTCCCCGCTTTTTATTTTTCCTTTCTCCCCCTCCGGTTCTTTCCTCGCCGGCGAATTTATCGTTTCGGAGTAGATCGAGCACGAATAATCCCTCCCGTGACCCAAACGCGGATCCTTTTCACCGCGATAAATCACCGAGTGGCTTTTCGCGAACAAAAAGCTTCGATTGGCCAGGCGGGGTACTACCTTTTCACGTGCCTTTTTACCTCTCGCGCCTTCTTACACGTGTAGTCAGCTGTACGAAAATCGATGGCAATGAAGTTTGCATCGTTTGAATGCAATGAAAACATACTTTTTTTTTTCTCGTATTCCCAATGCCTTTTTTGGCACATTTATGCTACGAAAGTGACTAATATATTTTTGAGAATTCTTATTCCAAATTTACCATCGGAATCTGAGAAAAAAGATTTTAAATAATAATAAAAGTAATGAAATAAATAAATCGAGTAGCAAACCCCATGAAAATTGAAGTGCGCCCGATGAAGAAAAAGACAATCGGATATGGCATTGGGCGGTCTAGAAAGTGAATTATTCGCAGCTGTCACGCTAATTCTCTCGGTTTACACACGTGCTGCAAACATTCGCGAAATTTCATTCACTGCAGCCTGAAATTTCATTCGTGGCTTCCTCCCACCGCGATCTCAACCGAGCATTGCGCGTTTTGCAATTTTCGACCGTGCAATCTCCAATATTGTCGTCAAGAGAAAGACGAACCAGTGCCACAAATTCCGCTACCAATTAAATTTTGATTAAAGTCTCTCCCATCGCGTTGCTCAATTCCATCGATGTACGACAATAGCACGAAAAATCGTCGAATCACTTCGTAATCCCGGCTGAGTGAAATTGCACCCATGGCATTTTTGAATCCCTAATTTCGTGATTGATTTTGTGGCTTTTCTCGAAATAGACTCCACGTACATATGTCTGATTCGTATACGCTTGTAGACGAGCCGCGATAAACGATAAACGATAACCGATAAGATATACTTTCTCGTCGATCGAGTCCCGCGACCACTCGATGAAAATACTACACTGTAGTGACGTGCTTTTTTTCCTTCGTTAATGTTTTATAGTCGAGCTTTGGATCTCTCGCGTGTCGCCCACTATCGCGAGATAACACACGCGGACTTTATATCGTGTGACACTTCGAGTCATCGCGTCGCGAGAAAGAGGTCCGAGAGAGGGGGATTGAGAAGGACAGAGAATGACGAAGAACCTCCATTCGAACATCGCGTAATCCCAGCTTTGACATACCACAATTTTTTTTATCTTTTTTTTTTCATTAATTCCCCGAGACCCCAGTCGCGATAAACGAATTCCAGAAAATTAAATACGGGAGCGGCAGTTGCACATGATTAATACAATGATATTCTGTGACTCAAAGTGCGAAAAAAAGGAATGATCAAATTCGTGAAATCGTTATGTCGATTATTGAACAACAAATTATCCATCGCCCGAATAATCAGACTGATTGTCACGATTGTTCGAGGAGGCCAAGGCCATACGACGATCGCGAGCCTCGCGTTCGTACCGCAGTGCCTTCGAGAGAGCACATTCCATACTTGTCCCCAAATCATTTAACGGAAAGAGAGCGAGAAAGGGTTCGAGGCAGATGCTGAGGCGAGCATAGTCAACCGCATAAACCCGATAAACTCTCGTCGTCGTCGTCATCGTCGTTTATAAAACATTTTATCTCCTCACTGAGCGTGCTCCGATCTCTCGTCTCACGCTACGAGAAAAACCAAAACGCTCGAGCGTCGATAAATCCAATGGAAATACGTTGGGACCACACGCAGATCGACCGTTGAAAAAATAAAATTGACGCAAACTTCTCCGTAGAGGATCGAGTGTCCCCCGAAGCTAAACAATTATTACCATCCGTGCTATTTTTTAATTAATGAATTTTTTTTATCAAGCAGGTCATTTTTCTCCATCGCTTCTATCAATCAAATCTTCGTTACCTCCCCGAGTGAATGATATATGTGTATATACATATATATCTATATATATATATATATGTATATATATGTATATATATGTACATGTATGTATAGACCGCGTTTGATGCGCGCGTATCGCGCGGTGACGCGTTGCGGCGGCTCGTTCGTCGACGACGACGCGCGACCGGAGACTGGCGGCCTTTCGAATTCGCGGCGGGTTTGCACCTCCGCGCGACTGTTATCGCGCGCCACTTTGGCACGACGGCGCAAGACGGAGAGGGAATCGCTGTCCTCGTCGGTCGTCGTTCCCTCTCCGCTTCTTTTCGCGTGCAGTTTCCGCTCTCCTTGTCCCTCTCGTTGCTCTCGCCACTGTGCATCTTCGAGCCTGCACTCTCTCCCCATAATACTTCCTCGCTCTTCCTTTCTCCGAACTGATAATTAAAAAAAAAGATTCATGTCAACTAAATGCGGTCATTTGAATTAGCTACAATTTTCGTAAAGTCAATGTTTCAAAATTCCATTTCACTTTTCCAAAGACTTATTTAAAATATTTACCTACTTGAGGCGGGATATATCTTTAGCGGGAAGAAAATAAGCAATATTGAGGAATTTTTTAAACGAAGAAATAATTATACTACAATTATCAAACTTTAGGTATACTTTAATAGTATATTTAAGTATACGAAATATTTTTTTTCAATTAATTAATTATCAAAAAGGCGGAGCTGTGGCAGAGTGTTACGGCAAGGTCGCCGCGGGAGTTGCGAATCGGCGAGCAGTTCCCGTATACTTTGATTTGCAAAAAAGTTCAAACGTTTTTTCAGTTAGTACGTGTATAGTTTCTATGTGACGATAATTAAAATGAAGAAAATGCAAATTTGAGCAAATGTCACGTATGTACAAAAAAAATCAACACTTCACGCAACATTTCTGTAAAATGTGAATTAAAAAATTATTTTTTTTTCCAATTTTTCAAAAACACCTTTCGTCAAGGAGACTGTACCGATATTATCAATATTTCTACCAAGTTTCAACTCAATCGGCTTAATCGTTTTTGAGCAATCCTGCACGGCAATTTCGATAATGTGCAGTTTTGAGAAGAAAAAAAAACGCGTTTGAAGTTCACGCCCGCTTCAAATCCGAGCGGTGAGGCACCGCGTTGACGGGCTGTAACGTTTGATGTTTGTCGAATTTCCCTTTGAAACTTTGTATGTATATAGTTCTATCGTTTAAAGAAAATCAATTCTTTGATCGTTGTAAATGTATATCCCGCCTTGAGTCAACATCCATTCAACAGCCTGGGGCTTTTTTCAACTTTTTTTATCGCGCTGATTGGCGAATTGAGGCAAAACAGGATACCATTTGGGTGAAAGCATTTAATAAAACGAGCGAACGTTGCGTGCGGACTACGTGTATGAGAAATGGAGACAGAGGCAAATGGGGGGAGAGAGTACGAGCGTGTCGAGTTTCAATGCGATCGCGAGATCGTGGTGAATTTGCCATCGGGCCGAATCTCACGCGAGAAATCGCAACGCGAGTACCCGGCGAAACTTTAGCAGGGTGACTTTGGGTGGCTGAAAAAGCAATACCCCCGTGGTCGCGACGATCGTGACCAACGATTTTCCCAGCGAGTTATCGAGCTAACAAAGTACGGCGTTAACGTAACCCAAGTGACGATTATTTACGAGGCTTCTCGCTCGATTTGCCGGCACACTGTATCACTCCCTCCATTCCTATCGCGTGTGCTCTCCCTCACTCAAGCAGGACCCGTCAAACGGCCACGAGACGGATCAATCGACGACGGACATTTTTCGAGAAATGTCCTCGATCAACAAGTGTGACAAAAGATAGCTCTACTTTTATCGCAGGCATTCGAACGAAACGGAAGTACAAAAATGGAAGATGCGATCTTGAAAAAAAAAGAAAGAAAAAAACGACAGGCAATCACGTGTCAAGCGTGGTCCATATTCCCACCAGCTTTCTGCTCCTTTTCTCTACTCGCTGAGTGTAGCTCCGAAAAGGGTGCGAAGTAAAACGGAAATGAGAGAGTGAGAAAGCGAGATAGCAGAGGGCCACGGCCAAAAGTTTTGCGTGTTACGGGGCCAGCAGGATCTCTAGATAAGTTTCCGTTGGGGTCTTGCCGTACACACATATACAGCGCGATGAGTAGACGCCCCAGCTCGACGGTCTCTATCTCTGCTTCACTTCATCCTGCGCAACGGAAACCTTAATTAATCACAAGCCTCGTTGAGCATATTCCCCTTCCCAGTCACGTGACTTTCTTTCTATATATATCTGCACCTTTCAACGTAGGAAAAAAACGAAGGTTCGGCTCCTGGCGATTCTGACTCCGTTCGATAACCGGAAGTAGAATGAATGTACATATTCAAACGCCCATTGGAGAACATTTTGATCGTCTCGTTGACGAAAATAATTATTCATTCGACAAGACGTTCTCTTATTCAGCGCTGAAAATAAACAACGTACTGTCACTTCCGGTCAGATGGTAATTTTTTATTGATTCGATATCAGACTTTCCTGTTTACTTATGTTCGTTTTTCCTGCATAATAAAAAATTATCTTCGAATATACCCGTGCAGAAATTGTCGTAGAGATTCCATTGGGTTTCTATACTTGTCCCTACTTCCTGGTAGGGATACAATGGGTCATCGCATTGGATCCATATAGTAACACGTCGCGCTCGTGCATCGGGATTCCCCATTCGAATTCCATGTACGAATCCAATTGTAATCATAAAGGATTTCCAAAATTCGTGGATCTCATAATAGAATAAATGGCTTAAAATAGTATATATTACAAATCGGTTTGAACGAAATTATTGAAAATGCACTTCAACCCTGTGTTGACACACTGGGCTATTCTGGCCCGGTCGAATTTGAAATAAAATGCTCATCTTTCCCAAAATTGAACACTTTCAATAATTTTTTACAATTCAATTTTATACTTTGCTAATTTCGACTATGCAGACTTATTAAGAAATGTTTAAAGTGTATCCCTGATTTTTTTAAATAAGAACCGACGGCAGGGTTGTTAATGGCGGGTGAATAAAGTACTGTAAAACGGGGTACTTTGACATCAAGGGTAACTTTGACAGTTTTTGCGCTACTTTAAGGCGTTACCCCCACTTGTAGCGCAAAAAAGGCCTTTTTCATGAATTTTTTTAAAGAATACTACAAAACTTTTTTCATCAATCAATATAACATCTTAAAGAACACATCTTGAAGAACTTTCAGTAATTTTTTTTATTCAAAAATATTACATTGTTTAGTGGCAAATGGCCGTCAATGAAATAATGTTTTTATATACACGGTTTGCGGTGACCAACATTGCGGCGAAGTGGATCATATGAAAACAAAATGCGGATGGATTTAGTCAAATATAAGTATAAACTAGTCTTTAATCGAAGGATTTTAAAAAATATTCATTTTTCACAAAGTGGCGGACAGTCAAAGTTAATGGTTCGATTTTAACGAAAAAAAAAAACGGCTGTTGTTTGGCTATAAAACGGCCATTTTTTTCGAAAAAAAAATCGAACGATTAAAAACTACATTTTTATGTATTAAATAAGCCTGCAACATTTCAAGAAGATCGGTTCATTAGTGTTGGAGTAATCTTGGTCACCGACTTCAGAAATGCCATTTTGAGAAAAATGCGTTTGAAGTTTCAATTTCCGGTCGTTTACACAACGGATTCTTCTCTTTCAACGCTCATATCTCAGTCAATTTTGTTCGGATCGACTTGAAATTTTCAGGACATATTCTCAGATACTGATACTTCAAAAAAATGCAATAAAAAAAAACGATTTTTTCAAAATCGCAAGTGGGGGTAACCCCTTGACAGAGCGCGATAATACGGTTGAAACGTGTGCGCAGCGAGAGCCCCCGTGACCGTCTGTAGCGGGCGGCAGATGGGGGGAATAAACTTGAACAACAATTTGTTGTTCGAGTTTATGATAATGTTACTAAAGTTGATTTTGTTCTCAATGATAATCATAAGACTGATTAAGTGCCTATAATAGCACCTTAGGTACTTGATATTTTTATGTCCAATATTTCCTTAAGGGAGAGCACCACTGTAACTGCTCATTTTCGACCCTTTTCTTGGGATTTTTTTTAAAGATAGGAATACAATACATGGTTAAAAAACTTTTAGGCTTCATCAGGTATATATTGAAGTATGTCAAAAAAAAGAGTATTTGTCAAAAGAATACAAAATGGCGGCGCACGAGTTGCTATAGCACTAGTGGTTTTCAGCCAACCCTGTCCGCGGCACGCAGTAAAGATGTAAATTTAATCCTGGAACGAAGAGTGAAATATTTTCGTTAGTTATATTAGTTTTAGCAGTTAAGTACAGGGGGCGGGGAGGGGGAATTAAAAAATAATGAAAAGAAATATAGAGACGAGTTTGAAAGAAAGTTCATTTTTTCGACCATACTTTTGACATAAAAAATGATATATTTTTACAATTTTCAATGAATCGAAAAGAGCGCTCGTACTTGACTGCTGAAGCAATCTAAGAAGCTACAGTTAATATTTCAAGTTGATTGGGCCAAAATTGTTCGAGTTCTGGTGCGTGCCGATTTCAAAAACATGGTTTTGAGGAAACCAATTTTCTTTTTTTCGTTTACTTTTTTTAAAATAAAAATGTACACGAAATAAGTTTGATGTATGCTTAATAACATACCTTTTTTCCAAATCCTAAGTAAATGATTCAGTAGACAAAAAAATCGGTAAAAACAATAGTTTTTAGGCGTGTTACAGTGGTGTCCTCTCTTAATAAAAAGGACAATTTGGTTGTGAAAAATCGTTGTTTTTCATTCAATTCCATGTATGATGCATATATATATATATATATATATATATATATATATATATATATATATATAGTAATCAAAATGATCTCAAACTAACCCTCAATCTTTGGCATAAGTTTCATTTCAATGCCTTGTTAAAGCAAGCCCAGACTCGAGGTGACTTTGACACTTAAACCAAAAAATATATATATATATAAAATTGTGAAGGGTGCTGGGGCTACAATTTCTTATAAGTACATTTGATAGCCAAAGGACGCATTGTTCTTTTGGAGCAAAATTGTGGAATTTAGAATGTTAAAAAGAAGTTACCTATTAAAAAAACCTTCAAAACCTGTTCAATGTAACCCCGTTTTACAGTACTATCCGGGTCAAATTGACCCAGGTCAAAATCGTAGCCAAATATAAGTGTGTCATTAAAGAGTTAATTATCGTTTGTTATTTATTTTACTGCACTTTGACATAATATCACGACGCACGTACACACTGCCGGAGGGTGCAGGTTATGTTTCAACACGCCGAGTTTTTTCTCCTCAATTTTCACATATTTTCGATTCGAATGTGGAAAAAATTCTCAAACAGCGTTAATAGAGAAACGGCAGAATCCAGTCGGATCTCAAGGGGGACTGGCAGCGAGTTGACTGGCAGGAGAATGTGCGGTGTTCCTAACAAATCTCTATACAGATGTGGGTGCATCATGGGACGCCTCAACAAATTTGTGCACGCGATCGCGAAACGATATGTTTTTTTAGGGATCCAACCAATTTTCGTCAAGAATTCTAAAATAATAAATTCTCAAACGACGTCAATCGAAAAAAAGCGCGGAATCCACTTGGATCCCAATGTGGACTCCCTACGTGCGGCGTCTTTATTAAATCCCTATAGTGACATGGTAGGATATGGGGACTTTCCAACAAATTTCTGCACGGGTATTTCTATTAAATCTCCGTATTATTCCCTTTCTTTTTATTTCCATCTTTGATGGGCCCAACATAATGGCGCTTCGACGCTGCTATTATAATCCAAGCTATTGCCCATCCCTCAGTGTGAATTTTGTTCGAAATACTGGCACCGTTCCTAAACGGTGATTTTAATCGAAATCACATGATTTATACGTGTGCAGGTCGGGTGCAATTGAAAATAGACGAGTGTGCATTTATATCGATGGTATTGAAGCATTAATCCGAGCGAGTGGGTACATTTGAAATTTCTATTTCGGAACAAATAGTTTTGCGCGGATGAGCCATTCGGCCAGAATTAATTCCCGTTGTGCACGAGAATAACGTTCGCGCCGAGCGTCGCTCAGACTTAAGGACCATAAAAGCGAAAATAACGAAATACATGGTCCAAATGTTGCTTTAAATTGCACAAATTAGTTCCATTTCAACTTCCCACAAACTCGTCTCCCGTTTTTTTTTAATTCATGATTGTAGCCAACAATTTATCTTAATCTTCGTAACGACGAAGTTTCGCGCGGACCTTTTTCTCAAGTCTCGATTGTAGCGAGCAAATTATCTCAATCTTCGTAACGACGATTACGTTTCCGGTCGACGAAGGAGAGTGAGCCTTCCGAGAGAGAATCGTCCGCATCTCTAACGCGACTTCCCGCATTTGCGTTCGTCCACTGCGGCCAATCGTCCTCCAATGGACAATTCCATTGGAACGTGTGTTTGCTCGTGATGCCTACGGTGCCTGCCTCAAAAGTCTATATCGCGGAAGAAACTTTCTCAAGAGCTGCGGGAAGGTCGCGCTATTGTGCAGATAATTCAAGATAATTTCGGCCAACCTAAAGTTAATTAGTGTTGATCCAACGACGCCGTTTGCTCGAAGGATCTAACAAGGAACATCCCTCAGGCATGTCAAAGGCATTATAAAGCACCGAAAAGTAAGCGTTACGTATTTTTTTATTGGCGGAAAAACGGTTTTATGGGCTGAAACACACCCTCAAAAATGGGGATGTTTTTTCGTTTTTCGTCGATAACGTTTTAACGGTACGAGATATTTAAAAAATTCAAATTGCAACAATGTTTACTTTTTTGTTTACTACACATTGGAGATGAGAACGATAACGTTATCGATGATAAACGAAAAACACCCCTTTTTTCGAGGGTTCGTTTCACCCATTAAAACCGTTTTTCGGCCGATAAAAAAACTTTGTATCGCTTACTTTTCGGTGCTTTATAACATATCCAAATTTCAACAAAATCGAAGGGTGTCACCTTAGGGATGTTCCTTGTAAGAGGGGCCAAGAAATCGACAATCTACGGAGACAAGAAAATGACAACATCCCGACTGAAAATGTTTTTCCGGCAGCCGTATCACTGATCAGCCACGTCTCAAGATACGGTTCGGAATACCGTAGAAGCGCCCGCCTGATCTGTGACGGATATCCGCCGGATCAGTGAATCCGGAGAACGGGTGTAATAAAGACAAACTGATCAGTCCTGAATCAGGCAATCTTGCGAGGGCCTTGTTAGGGCGCCGCAGTGCGTGCCTGATCTGCGCTGGATGTCTACCGGATCAACCAACCCCCGAGCACAGGATATACGTGTACACCTACTACCCTATTCGGGGCCATCAAAGTTAACAAGTGAGTGGCTACGTGCATAATTTTGGCACGATTCTAATAAAAGTAATATGGCGTCCATGCGGACGCCGTGTTACGGCCCGTCTGATCTGTGCCGGATGTCGATCGGATCAGTGGAACCGTAGTTGGCAAATTAAGATACAAAGAACGAATGAAAATAAATTTGAAGTTTGCATCGTGCGAATGCAACGCTTTTTTTCTTTACTTTTCATTCGTTTATTTTTATCATCATCAAAAGGTAATCAATCAAATCAATAAAATTTATGTTACGTTATGTTTTATTGGCACAACTTGAACATTTTTTTTACACAATCATCATCAGAAGTTTTTTTTTGCAAATACCGGTCGTACTTTAATGAGAATACCGAAAAACGTTTGAGTTATTTTTACAGCCTGAATAGGCAAAAAAACCGGTAAATAAAAATTATTGTTGCATTGAAACGATGCAAACTTGAACGTCACGAATACAATTATTGACATTCTTTAGAATAGAATTAGAATTATAAAAATAGGCAAAGACAAAAAACGGTTGACACAAGTATTAGATGGCTAAATAGGTAGCGCGCATAGCTCTAGAATTAGAAGACGTAGGTTCAACCCCAAGGGTAGTTAAAAACTTTAACGAGGCAGGATACATTTTAATCCAATTATCATATAGGCAGGAACGTAAATACACCACATGGAAACAAAAAATACTACCAGAATTTTTATTCATAGTTTTTGGATTTTTTTATTTTTTATTTCAGTGACGTCAGTGACGTTACCGGCATCCGCGTCATGGCCGGATGTAAAAAAGGCGTTTCACGCCCGATAAAGCCCTGATCCGGCGGCCTGTACCGTGTCGGGGTACGGAATACAGTATGCCGGATCCAGCCCTAGTCTGCCCCGTAGCAACACTGCTAAACGATACAGCGAGGTCTTTGGGGCGAGTTGGGCGCTACTATTGGGCTTCGCTAGCAGCAAAATAAAAGTTTGACGTGAAAGAGGTGAAAACTGGATCGACGAAAGAGCCAATCGTGGGAGGCAGACAGAGAGACATCAAAATAGAGAATTTCAGCTGCAAAAACGACAACACCGGTGGGGTTGATCGTTAGAATGTGAGTTTAGATAAAAGAGGGTGAAAATGAAAATATATCTGAAAACGGCAGCAGGTGTGGTGTCGGTCAATGTATACGTATATATCGGCCACACATAAACCGTACAGAGAAGACTCAGTGAAAACGAGCGGATGCGTTTACGGTTCGATTCGAATCGGCTCAAAGCCAACTTCTCTTTCATCCACTCCATCCTCCCTCTCCCCCTTTTTCTATATCGGTTTTCGCTTTTTTCGATCCACCACACTTGCTTTTTTTTTTAAGTTTATTATCACCAGACACAGCTGCGTGTTATCAAATCCAACCGCACACGGGACCCCACAAATGAAAGAGCATCAAACCCGCTTCTCTGAATTTATTTTCCCCTCCCGATCCTCTATACAGTGCTTGCTACATGCAGGCGCGCATCATCGCGCACACAATCATCCCCCGGACGCGTTTCCCTCCCCCGTCACCCTCTCTCTCTCTCTCTCTCTCTCTCTCTCTCTCTCTCTCTCTCTCTCTCTCCCTCCCCCTATCCGACTGCGTACCACTTCCACGATTTAAAACTAAAACTCCTCGATGAGGGGCGATGTTTATGGCAAAAGAGATATATTTTTAAAAAATTTTCAACTAATCAAAAAAAAGCGCTCGTACTTGACTGTTAAAGAAATCTGAGAAGCTACAGTTAAAATTTCAAGACGACTGGACGAAAATTGTCCGAGTTCTACCGCATGCCGATTTCAAAAACATGGTTTTGAGAAAAATGTGTTGAAGTTTTCGGTCGAGTCAACGGTTTTATAGACGCTACAGCTGATGATCCCCCCCCCCCCCCTCCCGTAACCTAATGCCACCTATTGGTAAAAAATAAAAGTTTTTTTCGTTCGGTACCTTTTTCCCTAAAGAGAGGCTTACAAGAGTCGAAAACTGCGTTACTGGCGGGACATCGCCGAAGGCGCTTTTCAGCGCTCGGAGACTCCCCTAAAAAATAGCTCGAAAACCACTATAAAACTGTTTTTTTTTTCCAGCTATTATAAACGAATATGCATCATATTTTTGACAATTCAAAGTATTTTTCAAACGTGTTTCTAACAAAAAACGATATTACGGAAATTGTACAATGGTATCCGCTCTTAAAAACCATATCTTAAAAATCTATTTGAATGACATCACAGAAAATGCACTATAATTATCGTTCATTATTTATGTTAATGCTATTTGACATAAAATTACCACATACGATTACGCTCACGAAGCGTGCAGGTTATGTTTCAACACGCCAAGTTTTTTTCCCGGGCCTTTTCATATATTTTCGATTTGAACGTGGCAAGAATTTTCAAACAGCGTTCATAGGGGAACACTGCAGAATCCAGTTGGGTTCTAATGAGAATTCCTTGTGACTCCCTATTTACAACAAATTCCTTTAGAGATGTGGATGCATCTTGGGACTCTCGAACAAATTTGTGCACGGGATCACGAAAAGATTTTTTTTTTTTGAATATCCGACAAATATCGGTTATAAATTTCAAATAATAATTCTCACACGACGTCAATCGGGAAATAGCGCAGAATACACTTGGATGCCAATGTGGTTTCCCTACGTGCGGCGTCTTTATCGAATCCTTATAAAGATGTGATAGGATCAGGGGACACCCCAAAGAATGTTTGCACCCGCTCCGAGAGGGCTGAACAGTGCAAACGTCCTGGGTTCGAATTTAGAGGTAAGCTAATTTATTTCAAAATGTACGAAGACTCAAAGCCACTGCAGGCTCAATGAAAGAATATTTACAATAAGACATTCCCCGAGCGAAGCTTTCTTCGTTATTCCGCCTCTTCACCGGAAGGAGACGATAAAATTACATTTTGTCGTGATAATCAAGCATCGCCCGAGGCTTGGTAAAAAATGTTCTCCGAAGTATGCCCCTCTTTTCCTTGTTTTCTTTACGGCGATCGGGGCTGTGTACAAGTAGAAAAGCACAAGTGGTTTCTCGTTAAATCGAGTTTTATCCATTCTCTCTCTCTCTCTCTCTCTCTCTCTCTCTCTCTCTCTCTCTCGGCGCTCCTTATGATCGCGTACTCTCCTCGCGGTGATATCCATTTGGAAAATTGAATAGTTCTCTTTGCTCGATTACCTAGGTGCACGCCGGTTATCCTCCGGTCCTCCCGCTACTTGTCCTACCAAACCTCCCTCGTATTCTTAGCCAGGCGTATTCTACTGCGCCCGTTCTGTGCACTGCCCGTTTATGCAAACCTGGCAGGCCGGGAGTGCTCCACTCGTATCGCTTCGTACGGCTAAATACTATCGTTATGGAGAGAATTTTTCCCATTACGGTTCTATGAAATCGTAGGAAAAATCGTTGAACAGCACAACGGGTTCGTAGAGGAGAATCGTTATCGTGGACGTGTCTCGTTACGTTTCGCGATGCCTTTGTTGCATTTCTGGAGACTTCGAATGCCTTGAGAATTTTGCCTCCCCGCGCAAGGGTCTTTTGAAACGGTACAAGATTTTTTTGTCCATTTGGTCTGTTCTCCTTTCGTGCCGTCGCTACTTCGCGCATAAATCCATACGAGCACATATATATTTGTCGAGTTCTCGGCCGGCAGCACAATGATAATAATAATGATATAACAATGGTGAAAATGAGGATGGTCGAGTCGCTACACGATAACGCGGCCGAAGACCCCTACTAAAATGATAAAGGGGGATGGAAGAGAAACACGAAAAGGGAGAGAGGCTTTTGTGCATTTTCGTTTCGCTTATGCGTTTATAATGCTAACCAAGCTAAGAGAGACAATGACCAAGGGAGGTTTCCGGTATCCTCGCGGACCGTACGTTTTCCCCAGTATCCCACCGAGGATGCTCTATCTCCTCTGTCACCCTCCGTTTCTTCCTACCCGGTCTGCACAACATATGACAGCGCTTCGTTCAAACTGACATAACGGCGTCGAAAAATTGCGGCCTTGTTATCGGTGGACAAAAAATGAGTCGCCGGGAATAGCGAATAAATTCCGGTTACCCAACGAAGTATCGGTAAAGAAGAGTTGCGGCACTTGTGCGCGGCTTTGTGTCAAGCAGCCGTTGTTTCGCGTGCAAAAAGTGACCCCGATCGCCAGTGTGCCCCTGCTTGGTCTCTTTCGGATCCTCGTATTCTACCTATATATATATATATATATATATATATATATATATATATAGGTGGGTGGCAAAATTCCGAGCGGTGTTCCCCTTCGCGATACAGACTGTCTCCATGATGTATACGTTTGTGCGCAGGTCTATTGGATATGACGAGGCACAAAAGTGATTTTTCCGATGCGAGCGAAATTGATCTAACAATGGAAGCGTCGCCGCTCCGGCACAATCAACGTACAGCTGTACGGGGGTGTGTAAAATCTCCGAGTACTTTTTTATGCTCCCGTCCGATCTATTTTTCTGCACCTCCTTTCTCTGGCAAACAACTCCCTTCGGACGATAACGTGGGGGAGGGCTGGGGGTTGGAACACGCGATGACGAGAAAGAGTGGATAAATATATACCTATGCACGGACGTTAATCGTTCTCACTCGAAACAGTCACGGCGAGCAGAATTTCCCATTGTTATTGGGGCACGCGAGAGTGTTAACAACACACGGACGGAGAAGAGAAACAACGAGCAACAGCGGAGGCAGCAGTTCGTTGATTGTCCATTAGGAGAATCGATTTTACAGAATTGTGTACTTTTTTCCCTCCATCTATGGGACGCTTCGCACCAACTTGTCCTACCAATTTCTACCTGCACTCGCTCCGTCACGAATGCTCGGAGGTTTTTTTAGACTTTTTTTCCCAACCTGTCTCATTCACGCAAAAAAACGTTGGTCGTCTCGAGCTTCGAACGATAAACGTAAGGACGCACGTCATAACAAAAAGGTTAATTTTATAAGAATAAACATCGGTCTAGAGGCCCGAACGAAATGTCGAAATTCGGTTTTTTTTTCTGAGAAACGATTGGTACGAATTTAACGCATTTTTTTAACACAGGTAAATGTATTGGGAGAGTTTAAAAAAATCATCAATAAGTATCGAAGATCAAAAAACATAGCCGCCGGCAGGAGGATGCAATTTTTTTTCGCTACGTCCGATGGTGGACGCTTTCCAGCCGAAACGGTACATCTGCAACAGAAAAAACCAAACGGGTCATTCAATTTGGCAATACATACGAGTCATTAACGAGCGACGATTTTCCAAGCCGATTTTTTTGTCCAAAATGGCGACGAATTGAAACTTGAGCGTGAAAAATCTATGAAAAAATCCCAATTTTTACGTAACTATTGAAAAATGTTTAACAATCTATCTTCAATGACCTCTAAATGTTTCTCGGCGTATGTCTCGTAAATGTGAAAACAATCCATCAAGTGGCTCTCGAGATATGATGTTCACCGGCTTCGAGGACAGTATTTTGAGAAAACCGCGTTAAAAGGTTGAAGTGTGGTTTTGCTACTTTTAAGTGAAGAACTTTTGACTTTACCTCCAGTCGTCAATCCCACGGCCATATAAAGTACCCTCAGCAGTAATTGCCGCTGCACGGGATCCTGTTGTTGGGGTCAACAGTACACGCAGTGTAGATTGAGAGGACATCTGGAGTCCTGAATACTGTGAAAGCGGGTCTTCCGGGCGCACCGCGTCAGGTAGCAAAACCCGAACGTTCGATCGTGCTTTACTAACAATTTTATAATTACGCCAATTTCGAAGATATTCATATGAAATTTATAGGGTATATTTATAACATTGAAACTTTTGGGAAATGCAAAAAAAAGGAGAGTCGATTTTTCTTTCGCCTTTCCAAGTAAATGTAGCCCCTGAAATATTTACGTGAATATCAATTCAGGCTCTATCGATTTCGAGCCAACGCCATGAAGCAACGCTTCATTTTTCTTTGAGTACATCGAGGTGTAAGGTCCATGTCAGCATCGAAAATCCTGTATCCGTACGTAGAACGTGATTTTCCTCCCTCGTTGTCCTCGTTTTGTTTAATTTCTCTTCTCCGCGCTGACGATCGTTCCCCCGGCTCGCGGAAACGAGCTTTTCGAATGTAGCCGCGTGTGTAGGTACAACGCTCGCGCGATATGCCAAACGGGAGTTATTGAATTTTCATGTAAATTTAAGGTCGACTGGTGCTCGTCGTCCTGTCGGAGATTCGACAACCGAGCACATCAAACTTCCGACTATCGGGACTCAAAATGATTTTGGGAGTTGATGATCGTCGATGAAAGGCCCTTTGATCGCGCCCAATCGCCCCTCTCCCTGCCACTCACATCCGTGACATTCTCCGGAATTGATAACTTTGCGTGGAGAAAGAAATTGCCCTCGTTGGAACATTTGCGAGGATCCTTCCGCCTTTGCCTCGACGTACGCAGACTTTGCTCTCGTTGCACGGAATCGCTTATCGGGACTGTTCCTAAGTACGGATAACCGATCCTCGTGTTCCTACTTTTCTTTACTTGCTTGGGAAGAGAGCGAGGAAAGGGGACTCGAGCAGCCATCTCCAGCTTTATCTAGAAGGAAAAACTTGCAGTCAGGTCGGGGAGGTTTGTACATTCGCGAGATCTCGAACAAGTTCCGGTGTGCGCGAGACCGCGCGCGCGCGCGAGAGAGAGAGAGAGAGAGAGAGAGAGAGAGAGAGAGAGAGAAAAGAGTTTGCCCAGGACGATCGAGTATAACGAATAACGCTCTGGTCTTTCCGAACTTCTGTTAAAATCTCGTTCGCTTCGCTTCGTCTTTCCGGAGTCACTCTTATTCCCCATCCTTAATTTTTTTTGCCCCAACTTTGCCTCTTAATATTGCCACGTTCTCTTTTCCACCTCCGACCTCATTCTTTATTACTCCATATCTCTTTTCTTCCGATTTTCTTAGGGTACTCTTTTCCTCGGATGCCCTGTCCCGATACAGGGCCACTGGCTCTTCCCGATACAGGGCCACTCTTCTCTGTAGGCGCTGTGTACATTTCTCGCCCCCCCCCCCCCGCCCCCGTGACGAGTCCGCGAGCAAGGTAGAATTATTATTACGAGCTTCTCCCGTTGAACCCCGCGAGACAAGCTCCGACTAGACGCGGTCCGGTACGCCCACTTTTGCAGGAAACGTGCTCCTTTGAAACTGCCCCCGCGTTTTACTGGTCGGTTCGACCTTCTCTTGGACTCCTGGGATCGATAGCCAGACTTCCGTTTTACAATTATGTCCTCCCTCCTGAACTTCCTCTCCGTTTGCCTTCCTTCGAGACTCTACTATCTCCTATCCACGACGTGTATACTCTCTACCCGGTATCCAACGTGCATAAGTAATGTAGTCGCATTTGTTGACTAGTGTGTACGGCGCAATTGGATCGTGGGAGAAATCGAATTTTGGCGATTGTCAATGTGTACATGTGTGATGTTAAAGTTGAAAATGAGTTTTTGTTTTGTTTCTCAAATTTGCTCCGGTAGAGTCGAGCTACGAACATCAAGAAAACATTTTGGAGGCTTCTTATTTAGCGATCTAGAACAAATCGGAAAAATATGATTTTGCATAATAATGAAAATGAGAAATTGTGAAGAATTTTCGTTGCATTCCAACGATGTAAAGTTCTACCTGATCATGTGCGTGTGTGTGTGTATTTATCCTACGCACTTCAATGTCCCGTGTAGAAAAGTTGGAAATATGCGACGACCAATTGGGTTTGGGTTTATTCTCGTTCACCCAATCATCTACAAGTCGATCGATCCGTGGTGTAGCGGCTTTGGAGGCTTGCTGGCGTAGCCCTAATTACTGGAACGTGACAAATTACCAGTACAATACCAATTACATTACTGTTTTGAGGGCGTTTACTTGGCCCGCTGTAATTGAAAGGGCCGACCGGACTGATGGCTAATCTTTTCAGGTGGATAGTGAAAATTCCCCCTAGAATGAATATATTAAATTTAAAAAAAAACGGTATATAACACCATTAGATGTTGAACATTATGTTAACCAGGGCTGCAATGAAATCAAATGTTCTTTGAATATTTTCCAAAGAGGCTCCGATTCGTCAATAAGCAAAACCACACGTGGGACCAGATTGAATCCTCTATGAACTCGAAGCCCCAAAAATATAGCCCCCCCCCTCCCCCCCCCCCCAATCAAACCATTTCGTCCGATTGCATTGAACGAAATTCCATTTCGCATGCTCTATTAATTGTTCCTTTGATGGATTCGCTTTTCAATAGCGCGTACAGGACGAAAAAAAGCGTATGACGAATACGAAAAGCCTCGGTCAGTAAATCATTCGTATCGTTGAATGATTGAATACGCAAATTTTTCATTCGCATTCGGCAATATTTCATTCGCATGAAATAACAGCAGCGAGATGTACGAAGTGTAGCGCGACATTCTCCATATATTGCCTCCGTTGGGGAAAGAGAGAGAGAGAGAGAGAGAGAGAGAGAGAGAGAGAGAGAGAGAGAGAGAGAGAGAGAGAGAGAGAGAGAGAAATTGTTCATACATATAGCTGGTGCCAAGCGTGCGAGGAAAATAACACTTTGAATTCTAGCGACAAGACGGGAAGTCTCTTGAGTCTTTTTCGCCCCGTTCTCTGCCCTGTCCCAAGAAGTGTCTTCCCCCTCGCGACGCGAGAGCCTCGATAAAGAATCCACAGTTGCATGGGCGATCAGAGGCGTCGCGCGACCATTCGCATTATTTCAGTGTACGACGTACCTAGAGACACACAGATACACACGCACACACACTGAGACACGCGCGCGCACGCACACTCGAATATATGCAGGCGCACGTGGAGAGAAAAGACGCCCAGAGAAGATGCCCGGTTGGCGGATTATGCACTGCGGTGCATAAAGTGCATGCGGAACGAGACTCGCGCCTCGTCGCCCACGAATGCACGAAAATTGCATTCCCGAGGAACGACGTGACACGGCTTACATGAGCAAGCGCGTTTGCCCGATGTTCCTAACGTTCGAAGGTGTACCCGAAGCGTTCACGTGCTCTCACACTTTGGTCCTTCTCTCTCGAGGGCCCTTTTGCTGAATCTCCTCTGGAATATATTGTGTTTCTCTTCACTCTCTTCTTATCAACGCCAGTAAACCCTTTCTTCGCTCTTTCCACACTTTTTCTGAACCTCTTTCTTCAAACACTTGTTTGATTTTTTATGCACTCGGATCTCCATGTTGTGCTTGTTTCTTCCCGCGAAACACCCTGTTTTCCTCATAGTCATGAGGCATTTTGGTCCTCGAGGCTGCAAAAGCAAAGAGACTGTAACGAGGGGGACGAGGAGAAGAAAATGGTTTTTCCTTGTTCGCCAAGTATTTCACAGGCAACTGTGCTTGTTCAGTATTCGACAGAGCTTTCAACTGTAATCCTTTGGAAACTGTTGTAAACTTTGGACAGCTCGTTGCCTCGCTCATGGAGTTTGTGACGATTCTTTGTGTCGCAGATCAGCTCATGAAAACCGTAAATATAGAGGCAGAAATATCAGGAATGCATGAAATTGCATGTCAGTTGATCGAATCCATTAACGAGCACACGTTGCCCCCGAATGCACTCACTTGAATGGTTGACCGTTGAATCCCACGAGAACGAATAGGTCTTCCTACAGTTGGGTATACTTTTTGCATAAACAGAGCCAGAGAGATCTCGTCCCCTATCATTGCCAAAACTTTGGACACTCAACGAGCCATTATATCACGAATACTCTGAGTTTTCAAAGTTTCCGTCAGCCTGATGAAAGGATGTACCGATGGCCGAGAAGCAGAAATCCTCTTGGAACTCGAGACCTACTTTTCCTCGGCGTTTCTCGTCCATATTCGTTTTTAAGAGAGAGCCAACGAGGGCGCGGCGTCGTAAGAAGCCCAAGTGTAGAGGAGCAGCGCAGAGGGCTAACGGTACCATCGGTACGTAGCCTGAAGACCGGTGCACACACGGCTAAACATATGTAGATACGAGCCAATAGATGTACACGGAATGTGCGTGGTTGATGGGAAGAGAGGGTTCGTAGGTTGAACCTGCGAAGCTTAACGCTAATGTGCTTTCCCAGGTGGCCTGGAAAGGCTTCTCTCCATAACCATCCTGGCACTCGCTCTCTACCCTCGGAGCTTCCAGCTCGTCCTACCGCGTTCCCGTCTCCCTCGCCACGACCAGTGGGTCGTTCCCGAGAGGACCGAAGACAGCCCGACATACATATACTTCCTCTCCTCTTACTCGCCCTGTACACAACTGTACAGTTTACCGCAGCGAACAGGGCGAAGGGCGTAATCAGCCCGCAGTCTCCCTCGTTGCCGCTACACAGGCGGAGAAAGAGCGAGAGAGGAGAGGACACGACGTACGCGTTCGAATATTGCATTAAACTTGGAGAGAATGCCCGTTGGCGATAATGCTTCATCGATAGACGCCACAGTAGGGACAGGCGCTTAGGAATATGTGTTGAGGAGCAACCATAACGTCGAGAGCTTAACACGAGAGATTGTGAACAAAGTGCGGCGGATATTGCAAAATGTACCTAGTTATCGGACAACGAGTGCTTTGAAAGGACACATTCGTTCAAGTGTATGAGAAAGAACGGTAAAGTAATACCGTGTATTTGGATGAGAGAGCCGCAGGGCAAACTTTATTCGAATAATTCGCGAAGTCTGCAGGGTCAGGCGGTGATAGACCGCCCTGGGGATATTAACGTATCGTTACAACGTTACGGTCACTGAGGGTGATGTCGTTGGAGTTCGACAGCGTGAACATAGTTCCCGGCGTACGCGAGATTTCCATGGCAAAAAGCTTCGCCATCGTTGCTATAGTCTCGTCCTGACCGTCGCCAACCTTTGTTCAACGTACAGCATCATCGAGTGAGCGAGGTAGAGATCGTTCTATTCTCTTGTCTTGCGGTATTTCACCTCCCTCATTGAACACGCCTTTGATTCATGCTTGTCGTAGGTTCATATCCGGAACGAACACACCGCTCGAACAATGCCCCGTGCATTGCAATTACTCAAAGAGGTGGAGGGGTGAAATAGAGGCGTGTGTATGGTCACCAAGATAGATAGAAAGAGGAAGAGGAAGGGAGGTCGTGTCGAAGGTCCCAAAGGTCTCAATCATCCCCTTCAGCAATGTCATGCCTGTACTGCTGGTACAGCGTGTTATGTAGCACACGTGTGCCCCTTTCACCCTTCTAACAAGCAATTGAGAGAGACATGTTTCCACCACCCAACCAGTCTCGCAACTGTAACGCGTTCGGTCTTTTTCTGTCGTCACATCTGCGTACGCGGCTATGCAATTCATTTCATTAATGTGGCACTCGAAGTATGCTTAATCTGACCTTGACCTTTTTCGGATATCAGCTGCGATTAATGTGACTACACGGTTACAACTGATGACGTGATATGGCCCGATTCTATCTACGCGTAGGAAATGAACCAAACGCAATTTTAACCCTTCGACTGCGCACTCTCTGGATTTGACCCCATTTTCTTCTTCGTGCAAGTACGGATTTTTCAACGCATCTCCCACTTTGAACGAATGTTTGGGCACTTGATTTTTCTTTTTCTTAAAAAATAAATGTCGGGCCATAAAAAAAGGATCATTGACTACAAAAAACGTCTCTACAAAAAAATGCACACTTACCGAAATGAAACGGTCTGCAAAATGTCTGGAGTTCAATCGATCCCACATGCAGTCAGAGGTTCGTGGCGGAAATATGCTGTCGAAGGGTTGAAAAAGACGAACGCAGTTCGTAATAACTAGCCTCTGTCGTAGTTCCGTTATCTGGCCAGGACATGGCCAACTCACTTTGGGGCTTCACCGAGCTCCGTGTTGACGCTTCACGTAATATACGGTGCATAACACTATAGTGAAATATATCCTAGAGCACTTTTGGACCGGCAAGACGTTGTATATACCGACTACAGCGGCAAGCACTTTGTTACTACGTAGCTAATGTGCATACCGGTGCGAGAGAAACTTTCGGAATTATCTTGTAACACCTAAGACCAGGCCACCAATTTCTCTTCCCCTCTTTCTCCGCCTCTTTCTCTGATGTACATAAACCTACTTCATGCAATTACCGATCTATATGGCGGAAGTTTGGTATTATTACCACTGAAAGTATAACTCCCGTATGTATGTTGATGCACTTATGCAACCTGTATAGTTACTGTGTACACCAAGACCAGTGTACGTCACCGGCTATGTTTGTGTCTCGAAGGGATGTGCCCGCCGACAACCAGAGAACCTTGCTTACGCTATTTCGTGCGTCAAACCCTCTGGGTTACGCCCTTTCGTCTTTGCTATCTACGTGTACTCATGTACAAACGTACTCCATATACACGCGCCCATATTCTTGCGTGAGGTGTACATCCTGCTCGTGTGTTTAATGTATGCATACATGCCTGAAGCACGCAGACACGGTTACATGTACATACGTAGCGGCTTTTGCGTGTGGTTGGTGGTACAGAGGTACGAGTGGGTCGATAACGTGGCAGCATGGTAACCGGAAGAGCCGTGAGGGTAGTTAACAAAGTTGGGTCAGAACGATATCGTCGAGAATGACGACAACAGCTACGGAGACGGACGAAGGCAAATGGCAATAGCACCTCGCGAGGACGGTGATGCGACATGCCCCATGCACTCTGCCGAATATTCGTTATTTCCGGATAAACCGACGATGCAAATGTTCCTTATCTAACGATGGAAATGAAAAACTTCCTACACGCTAAAGTACCCGATATAGAATTCCGAAGCGAATGAAAGCGGAAAACGTTTGGGATCTGGGTTGTGGAAGTGAATTGGGAATATTCGAGAGTGCGATTCGCAGCGCGAAATTTGTAGTTCGTCCGGTCCATTAAGGGTCAAAAGGAGATGATTTCTCCATGCCTCGGGCGGTGATTGAAGCGTGATCACTAGGATCGACACTAGCACGGGATCCCATCCTTGTTTGTCCAAAACAAACAGACGCGATAACGCGAACCTGCACCGCCGATTGCAACAGCGTCACTTGGCGTTTGCAGATTATAAGCAAAGCCGGCTGTTTGATTCGATGATGAGAAAACATGGCTGACGCTGACGAAGCCCTCGGCAAACAACGGACCTCTAGACGGGATTGATTCGCAAGGAACGGCGTCGTTGCACACCATTCGTCCAATCCACTCGGATGCGCTAATAAACCCAAACTTTTTTACCTTTCAAGATAAGCAAAGTGTTCGAATCGGGAGAGAAAAAAAGGTAAACGGTTCCTTCTCCTATTTCGGTTCAGCATAAACCACTAATTTGCCGAAAAGTGTAAATAGCCTCGAGCGAGGCCGTGCTGCGCTAATTTATCGGAGAATCGATAAGGGTTGCTATCCACTTCATACGGCTGTGCGGGGATCACGGTACAAGGGCGCTCAACCACTGTGACAGCCTATATCAAGGATTCTACTCGACAAAGACCCCGATAGTTTCCTCTGGATGAAAGGAAGCGTATAAGCTCGCATAGCGGAAAGGAAAGGGGACTCGAGCACGGCGTGTGAAAAGCAAAAGATGGAGACCTCTGGCTAGAGACGAGCCCTGCTCTCGGACACACCGCGTATTGACTTCCGGTGTGGGAAATTGGTGAAAGTTCCTTTCTTCGTCATCCCTCCTCCGTATTGTATACCTTGAAAGAACAGTTCCGAGAGCCAGATAGGCGTATCTTAGAGTATAATGTACAGGTCGGGCGAAGCTTTGTACTCCTCTGTGACTATTGCAAACTGACAAAGCTTCGAATCTGTGTACATTCAACTATTGTGTGTTTTTGTGCCAGGAAAGCACCCTTATTCGGGACAGTAGACGTTTAATCTACAAAACGTTTGAAGTTTTCCTCCGTTTCAACGGTTCCTTCGCTTCAGCGTGTATCCTCCCTCCGTGTCAGGGTGAACAATGTGTGGGTGCGCGCGCGCGGCAATATACACGCGTTTATTATCACAAACGGGGCTTGTCCCGAGACTTCATTCGTCCTCTACATCGTAAATTCCCTGTGGCGATCCGCGGAGCCTATACGGAATCGCCGGGCTGTGTTTCAAACGATACAGACGAAGATAGAGTGCGAGGGTAAAGATCCAGCAATCCGAGGGTGTTGTTGCTGCCATGGTCCACAGCCACTTAAACATATTCCGGGATCTGGGGCTAAACAATGGAGACCGTGTATAATATTGTCGTATGTATTTCGCATGAATTGAGCAGTGCTTTGAATAAATTATGGCTCCCACGTAATGTCATTGGAACATGAAAATTCAGGGTCAGGCATCAGGGTGTTCTCCTCAAAGTGTTGCCAGACGAGGATGTTAGCGAGCCCTTTAAAGCCGGTGTCCAATGAGGTCGTGAATGTAGTTGGTACTTTTGATGGAACATCGTTCCTCTCACGATTGATGCCTGTGCAATCACGGTACCATTCGAGAGCCTGGGTCGTGGATATAAATTGGATATAGTGCCCACAAGACCGTGACATTATTAAAGAGGATGTAGCAGGGTGTATGATATTGGAAGTCGCGTCCTTTCATCTGGTAATTACCGACACCCGGACGCTTCCGTGAGTTGCCGTTACTCGGTGAAATACAGCTCATATTTTCGAACCTCGCGAAGGCAATCACCTTCCAACGATTAATTGATAATTTCACAGTACCGGAGCGCGAGATTTTTCGGCGCGATAAACTCCTCTCTCACCCGTCTCAGGTTGCAATAACTCATTCACTGCCACGTTCGTGGTCTGGAAAATTAAAAACTTGGATCGGTTTGTCGTTGCACGAGGTGCAACGGTAATTTTCTGAAGGCGGAAGATAAAAAAAAACACGCGACGAGGCAGGACCGCAAGTCTCGCCCAGAATTTCACGCGCTCCCGTCGGCGCCCGGCCCCATCGTTATTTTTCTTCATTAGTGCACGAGTCTTTGTCGATTTTTAGGTGCACGAAAAATTTAGTCGATGCAAATCAGCAACTCGGAAAAATGCGATATGCCTAAGGAGCCAAGAAATGCGGACTATCGGTTGTTTGGCTTTTTCGAGTGCCGCTCTATAAGCTGACAAAGTATAAATAGAAAAAGAATAATAGCGGAGAGATCTCCGAGAAAGAATGGCACGACAACGACGCTCTTATGTACACGTAAATATGAAGAGGTGCCTCCAGGCCGCGTCCCTTTCTCGTTTTTCTTTCGAGCACATCGGGGCCATTACTCGTCGCGATGGCATAGCTCGCTTTCCCCGCCAAGGTATTTCAGCCACGTTTTCGCTGTCGCAGGGTTTGTTCTCTTTGTGCCGCAACGGGACCATTATCGCGCGTGATACATGCCGGGCTCTTTAAGAGCTTGGTGAAAAAAACTCAACCTTAAGGGAGAGAAAACGAGCCCCGTGTACGCCGAGTGCCACTGCTTACATCAATCTGCGGCAATTTGCCAAAATACGAAAAAGGTTTTTGTACCTGAGTCGACAATCATAGCTCACTTTATCGAATTTAAATTGTTCTCTGACTTCTTTCGGGCTGCCTCTGTCGATTCTGCACCACTAACCAAATTTCCTCCATTTCAATGACGAAAGTCGCTCTTACGTTGCTCAATTTTCCACCGGCTTAAGGCGGGATATACATTTAGACAGGAAAAAAATAAGCAATATTGAGGAATTTTTTAAACTAAGAAATAATTATTCTACAATTATCAAACTTTAGGTATACTTTAAGGGGAGATAACTGAGTAAACGGCGAAAAAAACAGGTAAACTTCGGAAATTTTTATCTAACAAACGATTTTTTTCGATTGTAAACGGGTTTTTTTTTAATTGGAAAATATATACATGTAGGTATGTTTAGGAATTTTTTAAAATAAACTCGTTTCCTGGAAGCGACTAAAACGCGATTATCTCGAAACATAGTTTTCAAAGTCGGTGCCAGATGTATCTCGAAAACGGCTAGTTCGATTTTGTCCAAATTTGGATACAATATTCGTCGATAGTTTTTCTCGTTCGCCACGTAGGGATTTTTCATTTGATTGAACCATTGCTTTTTTATGCAATGTGTATGCAATCCAAAATTGTCGGAAATTGCGAACGAAAAACGAATGTTAAATTAAAACGGTCGCAATTCCGTCAAAAATAAACATTAAAAAAATCCTACGTTACGAACGCGAAAAACTATCGAAGAATATTGTATCCAAATTTAGACAAAATCGGACAAGCCGTTTTCGAGATACATCTGGCACCGACTTTGAAAACTGTTTCGAGATAGTCGCGTTTGAATCGCTTCCAGTCAACGAATGAATTTTTTTATCCTAAACATATCTTAATGAATATATTTACCAATTAAAAAAAAACCCGGATCCAATCGAAACATTAGTTTTTGAGATAAAAATTCCCGAAGTTTACCTGTTTTTTTTTCTCGCCGTTAACTCAGGTACCTCCTCTTAACAATATATTTAAGTATACGAACCAATTTTTTTAAATTAATTCATCATCAGAATGACGGCTCTGTAGCAGAGTGTTACAGCAACCTCGCCGCGGGAGTTACGAATCGGCGTGCAGTCTAGCCTGCCGTAGACTTTTATTTGCAAAAAAGTTCAAACATTTTTACAGTTAGAACGTGTATAGTTTCTATGTGACGGTAATTGAAATGAAGAAAATGCACATTTGAGAAAATGGCACGCATTTACAACAAAAATCAAGGTTCCACGCAACGATTTTGTAAAATGTGGATTTAAAAACTAGTTTTTTTTCCTCAATTTTTCAAAAGCATTTTTCGTCAAGTTAAGGGAAACAATATTATCAATATTTCTACCAAGTTTCAACTGAATCGGCTTAATAGTTTTTGAGTTATCCTTCACGTCTATTTCGATAATGCAGTTTTGAGAAAAACGCGTTTGAAGTTCACGCCCGCTCCGAATCCAAGCGGTGAGGCGAAGCGTTGACGGGCTGTAACCTTTGAAGTTTTTCGAATTTCGCTTTGAAACTTTGGGAAAATATTCTACACATATAGTTCTATCGCTTAAAGAAATCATTTTTTTGATCGTTGTAAACGTATATTCCGCCTTAAATTATTCTCGGGTTCCGCACACTTGGGTACACGTGAGAACAAAACTTTGACCGTCTAGACGCACTGCCAACTTTTGCGTGCATTATCCCTAGCAGGCAAAAGGTTCTAGGCCGCACTATTCGACGCGCTGAGTCCTGCGAATGATGGCTTTTTGCTCTCGAAACGCGTGCATAGAGATGCCGACACCCCCACGCACGCACATACGCGGCTGTTTGGGGAAAAAGCCTCGAAGACCAACTGCTCGTCCGTGTCTGAAATATTCCAACGCAAGCTTCATCCTGTGTACGAAGCTTGAGAATTCCTCGGGAAACCTGATGAGCCGGGTAGAAGATAGGCGAAGCGTGAGATACGTGCAACTAAAACAAGCTGGGATCGCGATATGATGCTAAAGTGACCCGTTGGGTTGGCCGAGTACTCTCGAGCAAACTGTTCCGTGCAAATTCCACATTGGAGACTCCTCTCTCTCTCTTTCTCTCTCTCTCTCTCTTCGTAATAGAAGGAACTGCTAGAGAGCGGCGAGAAATTATGTCTACAGTCAAACTCCTTGGAGATCGTAAGAAGGCGGCAAAGTTCAACAAGTCCGTTCCCTTTTGGCAGCAGAGTTTCACTCTGAAGAGCATTACGCGTACTCACACGCTTCTTTCCTCTCTGGTCGAGGGAATGTAAAGTTCCTAAGAGTTTGTCGTTAGTCACCTCCTCTTCCTGGTCGTCTAAGTGCGAGAGTGGACAAAAGATCCCGTGTGTAATGTATACGAGGTCCGACTGAATACACGTTACGGAGTTTGCAGTGAAAAAGGTGTCAGAGGTACAGGTAGAGAGTCTACCTGTTCGCTCCGGAGGGGGAGAGCCTAGAAATGGCGTCGCACCTTGTGCTTCACGGCGATACTAGAGAACGCCTTGTTCCATAGCCGTACAATGTATGCGTCAACACGTGTGTTCCTCTTTCCCTTTTACTGACGCACAATAGCGCACGACGAAGTCCCCGGAGACAATGAGCAGCTTCGGCATTGGCTCGATACACAATCGTAGTATAAATATGCGCAAAGCGTGTATGGGCTTTTTCTGGCTCACCTCTCGGTATTGCTTTTCGCTATGGCTGATGTTCTCTTGGCGTAAGAAAAAGGAGCAATTACAGATCCCTCATCGGGCAGGACATCGCTCGGTTTCCCATCGGTGTCGTAATTAATTCCAATATATCTGCAAGCAGAAAATAAAAAAATTCAGTGTCCGATGTTAACTCCAGCTCTAATTTATATTGTGTCCTATAAGATTCGCAGGCAGTCGTGGCTGGCTAATAAATGTCTGGCAAACGTGAGCGTGTTTGAAAGTTGGTAGGACAAGCGTGACAATGATGTACCACATCAAGAGACTGACTCGACATCGCGGCTGAGTCAGCGTGAAATACCTCACGCGGTACACGCTCGGTTTACATACGTTAGATACGAATACTGTGTGGTGTACAGTTACACAATTCGCCTGTACGTGACGACCCGTGACCATGACTGTGCAGCTTTGTGTGTAGCGCGCAAGGAACATCACTTTAGTGTCTACCTTCGATTCAGTCGAAACTCGTGTATATGGTATTATTATTTCACAAATGTCACAAAATCATAAGTCGAAGTGCATGCTGTAAGCATAGCACTGCTATACGTGGTGTAACGTGGTCAAAGTCTTAAAGCCACCTAGCGGACTGTATGCGAAATATATTCAGATAATGTCTTTCCGGCCAGAACATTGATACTTGCTGACAAGGCAACGAGGCGTTCGAAAACCATGAACCACCTGCTTTACTTTTTACCTTATCAAATAATGTGGTTATTTGTTATGTTCAAATTAATAGTTGTAATACCGGTATTTATGATACGCATTTTCATTCTTGTAGATTATCATTGACCAAAATAATGCTCATAATGGCGAATAGAATTATAACAGATATATTAATGTCATCGTAATTCATTATAAATACCTTTGATGGGGTAAAAAGTAAAGCAGCTTCACAAAGTTCTTGAAGTCAGGCTCCACTTTTCAGGAGATGTCAATGTTATGGCCCGGTATATTTTACGTGAAAGTGCACTTGCTCGCAATCTATCCCGGCCAAAACACTGTAATTTCCAAATATAAAGAGTAGACTGTAAAAAAAAAGTTTTTGTGATCTTTCGTTTTGTTTCATAAGAGGATAAAGTTTCCATATTAGGTAAGTCAGACGAGACAAGCCTGGTCAGCGCCCGACATCTTTTTTCAACGAAATTCACCCTAAGTGACTTTCGTATGTACGCGGACGTACTTCCATTCGAGTTTAATCAATAGTAGACAATCATGCGTTGGGGCGGGAACCTTTCTCGAATTTATAGTAATAATTGGCTCTCCGAGGATTATTCGAATTTAGGATATTCGGACGAGTGGACACACGGTATAATTTAGGTCCTCAAAATGGACGATAAGAGAATGAAACGTAGACGATAAAAATTTTTGAACAATTTGAAATTCCGATATGACACAACAGTCTTTGAAGCTTTGCTAAATGTACCAATCGCTGTAATGATCAAACTTTGCGTTGTATAAACTGTGCCCAGACCGATTTATCCCGCCCACGCATTCCGCTCTCACCCGCTCTTTCTCTCTTGCGCGTCTCGTCCGCCCGCGCTGCATCGACTGCAGTGCTGCAACGAGGCGACGGATACAGCGATACATAATGTATGTAGTGGCGCAAAGAGCGTTAAAGCGCGTGTACGTGGTTATTACCGCAGGCAACGCGCGGAAGATACGGGGATATATATGCGCGGCCTGGATCGTACCGCAAAACACACACGATCCAAACCAATTCGCACCGCGGATGTTTCTCCTAGGTTATCACTACACCGAGAGTGCGTTGCACATACGTGTGGGCACACACACAACATTTCATTCGCTCCGCACGCTTCAATGTTACCACTTGGATGTCTGCTCGCGTTGGTTTCCAATTCTACTTGCATGGCTACAGAACGTTATTTTTTTTTCATGATTACTTTTGCTATCCAGCTATCTTTACTTTTTTTCGAAGACCTTCCACAGGTAACCCAAACAAACTCGATCGGTATTAAGAACAAAAATATTTAATCTTTTATCTATCATCCGGACTCGAATGAGAATAATGTTTTTGGAAGTGCAGTCCCTTAAGGTATATGCTTTACCTTGAAGAAGGATGTGAAAAAAAGTGAGGGCAAACCCCCAGGAGACGGGGGTTAGACACAGGTCAAATTGTCCTGGAATATCTCGTGTATACGAGTATACGTAGGTAGCAGAAGACTCGTATGATCGATAGGGTCGATAAGCCCGGAGCGGGTACATCCTCGGGGACACATCCTGCCGTGTACGCGAGTCTTCCCGGCCCGTCGTAATACCGGCTTTTGCCACCAACCACCTCCCTGTGCTTCTCTGGTTGCACCGTTATCCATAAATTCAATGGGAACGAGCCAAATACATGTGTAGACACACATAAATAGATCTACGCATGGCAAGGTGACGACACATTTACCAGCATGATGCCTCCACCTTTTCTCGTTCCAAGCATTTCCCACTTTTTCCCCATCTTCCTTTAATCATGGTTTTGGCTGCGTGCCATAATCTGGATGAGACTTATACATACATGTATTATGGCTGAGTATGAACGGCAGGATATTATGGAACGATGCGCATGCGAACACAATTCATTGCACTTTTTTTCTTTCATAGGTAATTTGCTCTTGACACGGTTTTCCCCATGCGTTGACGTGAATTATACATGCAAACCACGTTGAATGTTTTTTTCTTTTTTTTCTTAATTCATACGCAGCCTTTTTCCCATTTTCTCGATGTTTTGGGCTTCTTCGTCCATTGCTTTCCGGGTGCCTTCAAGCTTCATGCAAGAACAACGGCTCGCCGTTAGAGGCACAAGATTCACGTGTGTGGTGATACAAACAGTGGTATACCCCTGGGATAGAACTCACATGTTTCTCTGCATGTTGTATTTTGGAATTATACGAAGATGCGCGAAAATGGTTATTGTAGACGGAAGACCAGTTTCATTATATGTATATAGATATACCAATGCAAAGAGGAACACATATACGAGAGAAGGCAACTCCTGGTCTACTCTCCGGCCCCGACATTCTCCTTCCAGACCCATGAGAATTGTCGACTTAGTGCGCCGGAAACGAGGGATGTAATATTAAGGCAGCCACAAGAGATCATGCGCTTCTTGTCTTTCTTGTCTCAGTTTCTTCTCCGCTTTTGTACATCTATATCTGCAAATATATGTATGAGTGTGTGTGTGTAGACACATGTACATTATCCTTGCGCAACATTGGAAACGTGTCTCCCTTTCCTTGCGACGAGGCTTACCGTGGAACATTACGGGATCTTCGGTACGAACGTTGAAAACGAAATCTCATTTAAAAAAAGGTACACATAGGGAAAATATTTGTGGGACATGGAGGAAGGATTTTTAGGACGACGCTTCTCGGAACAACAAAGGTTTGCCGAGTTGAAAGACTATCCAACGAATGTTGAAGACAGCGATAAAATGGACGAGACATATACAGCGTCTTGAAAAAAATATATATATATCTAGAAGATAAAGTAGCCCTACCGTGTGTAACATAGGGATGCTTCACTCACCAAGAATTAGCGAACCTTCGGCGTTACCGGTTCCCGGGAATGAGGCAATTTAAATGCTATGCAAAAAAGTTTGCTTTAATTAAAGGCAGACTCTAATTCGTATACCAGCCACTCGGTTTCGCGAAAGCTTCGAGAGAATACAGTTGGAGTGGCACACAGTCGTTGACTTACAAACGAGTGGCCACGATCAGCGTAACGTCATGATCAAAATATGCATGTATTCGAGACATTCGTAATGAAGCATTTGCCATCCGCTTCCGCTTCCCTTCTTTCTCCCTCATCCTCATACTTAGTATCGCACCATCTCGTACGCGATAGTTTTCCACCTCCCCGATTCTTCTCTTGATTTTCCAAGCGAATGTTCTAACATGCTCGGTAATTTTATCCTAATTTTAGGGTGCAGACACCACCAGCCGGCTCTGCGTTTTATATCTATGTTTCCATCCCATTTTTGCTCATTTCACCCTCTTTTGTGCTCCCACGGGGACTCATCGGCTTCCCGATTCATTGCTAATTGGATCACGGAGCACCATGAGTCGTGTAACTCTTCATCTCACTTCCCATCTTCCCATATCTCGTAATAATTAGTTTAAATGCTCTAATTAATACCCTGTGTTTCATACTTTGGCATTAAACACGTTTCAGTCCTTTCACATTCGACTAATTCGTACATGTTTGTATACATTTACCTATGTTTATTAGGCCGGGGTTAAATGGTCCTATACGAAAATATGGACGTGACATCTGCTCTCTAGTTTATTGTTTTACTTTTATTATTATTTTCTTATCATTACTAGTATTATGGTTATTAGTATTTGTATCGTTGTCAGTATTTGCGTTGTTATCGTTATATAGTTTATGTACGGTATGTACGGTACTTAGGTAATAGTTGCTCCAGAGTACGGAATAAATAACATTCTCGATGAATCAATCGCAGCTAACGCAGCTAACAACGGTGTCTGGGGAGGGTATCACTTCGATCGGTTTCTCTGGCGTTTCTTCCGAAAATCTCGCCCCATCTCGTCAAAGCGCATTTCAATTAATCACTTCAATGAAAACTTCAAATGTGTACGCGCGGCTGTGGATGAGTCGGGGTGGGGATATTAGAAACTAACGTTGCCGAGGATTCCAGTCAGTATTCCATTACATTCGTCCCCTAATGGGATTTCTTTTTTACCCATTCCTCGTATCCGTTCCCGTCCTATCGTGCCAAAGCCACCGGACGGGAAAAAGGTTCTCATCGAGGGTTTCGTCGCCCTCGTCGAGCTGCGAAATTGTCGAGGGTTTTAACGCAGGGCTGGCGCCTCCGTCGGATGGACAAAGAGCGATGAGCTCGGTGAAATTGGAAACGCTTGTGGCGTGCGCACACCCACACATACTTCGAACTGCCGTTGAATTAAAGACCTCAATCGAGATGAAAATAAGTATTTGTTGGAATTGTGTCGTTTTTACTTGATTGTACGGACTCGAGCTGGTATTCCTGATGTCCTAATTTGGAAGTAGACCAATTCGTTTCATCGTTCAATGGTCCTGGGATGACTCACATCTATCACCGTTTTTTTTTCACCAGTAACAGGATTCCTTGAACGACCTTGATCGAAGAGGACTCTCCGGATCCACTTTTGTTCCCGCCTAAGTAGCGCCAGTTCTTGTTTTTACCTTCCAATAGTTCTTCTCTCTTGCTCACTACCCATGTGTGTGTGTGTGTTAATTCGCGCCCTTTCCAGTTTCCTTTCGTGCTAGCCGCGCACCTCGTCCCTTTTACTTATTTTTCTCACTGTCGGGAATGGAGAGCGAGCACGGCTAAGTAACCCAGAAGATCAGGGTTGCTTACACTGGGAGACTGGAAAGAGAACGGAACGCGTGAGGCACGGCCCGGTAACTTTGATAAACAAGCGAAAGAGTAGTAGACAAAGGGAATAAGAGTGCGGGAAGTAAGGAGGCTATCATTCGTCAAGAGAGAGGAGGGGGGGGGGGGGGTAGGGCGCCATCAAGTAAATCGCATAGATGTACTTCCCTTGCCATTCTTAGACGTGTATACGAGCAGAAAAACTCTTTTGCTCCGTTTTTTTAAACTTGAAGCGTGGGCAAGACTAGTGCACAGTTCGTTTTCTCGTGAGTTTTGGGTGTGGCCAGAAGCAGGGGTAAGGGATAAGAGAGAGAACGAGAGACACGGAGTGAGCCTCGGAGTTGAAATGTTTGCCAGCAACCGAGATTGAATTCTTAACCTCGAGTACATACGCCGAGGCCTTTCTGCTGCATTCTCAAGCACTTCAAGAGAAAGAGAGAGAAAGAGAGAGAGAGAGAGAGAGAGAGAGAGGGAGTGAGAGGAAGAGCGAGGAAGTAGGTCTCTCAACCCAAGTGTCGAGCCTGCCATCTCGTATCTACTTCCCGAAATTCCCTCTCTTTCTCTCGCCGTACCTTTCACCCCCTTGGGAGAAGCCATCTCCTTTGGCTTTTCTTCCCACCATTCGCTTTTTCTCACACCTCGCGAACACCCTGCTCCTCCCATTCTCGGCTTGCACTCACGGCGAAGTGCCCTCGTTCTTTCGCTCCTGTTTTCTCTCGCCGATTTTACCTCGTTCTCAAGGCACCTCGCGCCGCGCGGGTGCGCGAGAATCCGAATTTATATCTCCGGGTGTATATGAAACCGCGCTTCTCACCAGAACGACAAATCGGTTTATTCACTTTTTCGCTACAGTGCCACCGGTTAATTCGAGAAATTAACTCCTGGCACGATCAATAATCGACAACTTGAATAACCCACACCTTGCGTTTCATCGTAATTTCTGATAGTTTACGAAATATTACCGTAATATCTGGCTCTCAGAGTATACATCAGATTCTAAAAAGTCCAGGTGCAGTTAGGATTTTCCAACTACTCCGCTGTCACATTGAGTCATCTGTATCTTTCCCTCGCTGTCATATCGAGCTATCAGTTCTGTCAATACCCGAACATTTCTGCGGTGCTCGAATACGTGCTCTTTACCTGGCTAGGGATCGTTTGAACCGTTAAGAATCCGGAAAACTTCAGTGGCGATTGGCGCGGTTGCGATCCTATGCGGAAATTTAGTTAGGACTTTGATAGGGCGTATCTTAGTTTTCCCTAACGTTATTAGGGACCTAGTCTGGAAGTCCCACATGGGCCATCAGAGGCCGACCACACTTTGTTACCGAGAGCAATTGAATGCAAAATAATCAGGGCCTTAAAGCAGCCTCAACGGTGCATTATCAAAACGATTTCAGTCGTATATGTAGGTACGTATGTGTGTACATGTGTGCACTGTAAAAAAGAAATGTGTCGTTTCAATACGTTTTAGGCTTGGAATTCTGTTGTTCAAACGAATACATTCATGCGTGTTGGTTCAAGGCATCACGCGCTTATATTGAATGCTTATATTTCATAATTCCAAAATAAAATAACATACTCCACTGAGAGTTCTACCTCAGTCATATTTTAATTTTAATTCGTCATTCCCTGACCTGGAATGATTTATGTCGAATAACATGTTTGGTCTACATTACATTAGTAATTTAATGTCATTGTGATAATTAGGGACCTCTACCAAATATCATGCTATGTACTTTTACAGACACAGCATATGTACGAGTATATTTATAATTCCTCTCTTCCTCTGCCTGTTTATTTGTCTGTCTATTTCCCTCCCTCTCTCTCTCCCTCTCTCTCTCCCTCTCTCTCTCCCTCCTCTACCCCCTCTCTATTCCAGGTATAAAATAGGAAATGCGTGAAATAAAAAGGGGTAGAGAGAGAGAGAGAGAGAGAGAGAGAGAGAGAGAGAGAGAGAGAGAGAGAGAGAGGGAGGGAGGGAGAGAGATAGAGAGAGAGAGAGAGAGAGAGAGAGAGAGAGAGAGAGAGGAAGCGGAATTATATGCCGGTTATGTTAGATCGATTATATTGGAGGAGGTATCCCTCTCTGGAAACTTAAAAAAAATCATTTTTTGAAGCTGTCAATTTTCGAATTTTTAGAAATTTCGACAAGTGGATCGTGAACCCGTAGCCAGTTGGATACATTCAAATATTTTTTTTGCGTTGTCACATCCGTAAGGGATGAGAGCATAATATTTTCGTTTCCCTCTTTCTTGCCTACGCCTAGCGCAATAGCTCGGGATAAGGGTAAAAAGGGGTAGTGCGTGGAAAAGAGTAGAATTAAGAAATTGACACGATATTTCGAAATTGAGGAATAATTCGACAGACTTGGTGTACGATCGACACTATGTTATTTATTGTAAGATTACTAGACGGTTTGAAGCGATCAGGTCTACGACGAATGATACAAGAAGAAAAGGTAAAGTTAGCTTACATTGGTTGCGCTTGATACTTGGTCGCTCGCTCGCGTAGATGATTGTTGACGCTCGCGTTACAAGGACCTTCGCTCTTGGCCTGGTGCGCTCACTGGTACAATCGCTGGTAAGGCGCTCGCAGGATTTTACGCTGGTCGTGTGTATAATCGACGTGTTTACTACGACGGGTACTACGCGTGGATATAAATATGAAAGGCGCGCGAGGTCGATTAATTGAGACTGATATTCAGGGAAAAATGAACTGTTCGTATGAAGGTTAATTGGAGATATTCGTTTGGCTTCTGAATTAAGACTTGATAGAAGAAGTTGATTCGATGTTGGTTGACGGAAAACTGAGAGTGAATTTGATGAAGATTGTCGGAAGACTGGGATTGAGACTCGATAGAAGAACTTGAGTCGATGGTAGTTGAAGGGAGACTGCTTCGACCTTTTGCACACTGACCCTTCTTGGTTCGCATGCGAATTTTTAGAGTGAGTGGCAGACAATCTTTGGTTTCTCTTCTTAGAAATAATGGCGCTGGTGGAAGGGGCAATTTCGATTTGTTAACGGAACGTGCATGAGGTGTGTAGTCGAAAGTCGCGGTAAGTCGTTCGCGATAGCGCGGCGACCGTTTGATTCGGACGGCCCGGATGTTTTCATACTCCGCTCTGGTTACCAAGTCGAATCATGCAGACTTCTCTTTGTCCCCATGCGGATGGCTAGCGTAAAGTTTTTGGAGTTTGATGTTGGCTGTTTGATTTTTTTGAGCTGCGGCTTTTCGTGGAATATTTGCCTGAAATCATGTTCTTGTTGAAATCCAATGTGATAGGAAAAGTCAATGATTGTGGCAGTGCTGCTATCGTGTATTTATCGCTATGATTTGAATATGCTCGCGGAACGTACGCAAGTTCCGTTTAATGCTGTTACGCGTCTTATTCTTAGATTTATACATTTACTGCGCTTCTGACGGCAAATGAGAATATTGGGAATAACCGAGATGAGAGAAGGGACATTCGCTAGAATGTAACAGCGTTTCAAATTACATTTGAGCCTGGTAGAGATCCCGCCGTTTCGGGCCTCACCCCTGGAGGACTGCAACGCCCATAGTTGAAAGATTTTCTTCCGAAAAAATTGCATTGTAACCACGAACATGTGTACAACATCCCGCGTAGTAATTTCTTAGGGTTGGCCTGATCGGAATCAGGCTCCGATCGGGGTGTGACACGGGTAACACCTATTACGGACATCCTGATCGGATCCCGACTAAGGCCGTCCCTGATAAGATCGTACTAAGGCTTTTCTCTATAGGACCTTACTAAGGCTTTCCCTGATAAGGCCCTACTGAGGCTTCCCCCGCTAAGGCTCTATGCAGGCTTTCTCAGGTGAGGCCCTACTAAGGCCTTCTCTGATAAAGCCGTAAATAGGTTTGCCTTATAACTGCCTAAGCAGTCGATAGATGCGCACATTCGGAGTTTCGATATATTCCTGAATTCCATAAAAAAAGTTTTCATGGACTGTCACGACAGAAAACGTTATGCAATTCGGATGCGTGTTAGAAGATTTCGCAGCTTTGGAAGGCGGAGAGGGAGGAATTATATATATATATATGTTTGAAAAATCTATAGCATGTTATTCGATAGAACACGCTGATTATTACAATGATATTAACTAATTTATATACTTTGTGTGATACAACAAATCATTATAGGAATTTATGTGATCTCTCATGCCATATCTGCGATCAGAATATCACAAGCACACTAGGTTCGAATCCATATAGGCGAAAAATGTTCTTCGAAAGAAAAAAAATTCAGAATGCCAGGGAATGACGAATTATGAAAAAAAAAATCATTGTTTCATAAGTTGTTTCATAATTGTCTCTAAATTATTGTTTCATTTTGAATTTTTGAAACATTTTATGCATATAGTATCCGCGGATTTACAGTGTATATTGTAAGAGAATAAAAATGTATCCAAATCGAATATTTATTTATCCAATTTGAATATATTGAATATTCAAAAAGAATAGGTAAAACAAATAAGATCGTAGTAGGGCGTGAGATAAGGAAAAAAACCTGTTTGATTTAAAAAGATCCTATTTGAATTAAACTTTTTTTGGCAGGGCAGAAAATCCGACAGCCGTCTGACCAAAAAACCCGATAAGGGTCTGGTCAGGCAACCTAATAAGGGCCTTATCAGGCAACCAGTTCAGGCCCATATGTAACAGAACGTTACATTTTATAGCAGGGTGCTTTCAGGCTGTCTTAAAAGTGCCCTACCAGGGCAGACAGGCAAGCTGAACGCGCCCTGAATCGAGCCCTACCAAAACTTTTACGCGGGATGCTGGGAAAAAAATAATGTATTCCAACCAATGTGTTACTAGAAAAAAATGCATCATTCTGACCCTTCATATTGAGCTTCCAGAGGGGAATGGCCCGTTAATCGATTATGACCATTATTATGTAATGAATTATTAAGTTAAGCTATTAATACTGATTGGTCAATTTAATGGCAAAGTCTGGTAGTATTCGGGAAACCCCTACTATGGAACCTACAACTACGAGCCTGAGAGGCCTTCATTTGGTCTCCGTACTTAGACCATAGTCTTAGTCAAGCTACTTACCCTGTAATTCCCTAATAGGGGCCCGGTCTGGTTCTTCGATAGAAATGCCCACTGGAGAATCCACAGATAAATCCTTGAAGGCCCCGAATTGAATTGGGGATGGCCCGTCAATTTTCCTCACGGGATCCTTGTGGAATATGTCTTATGCCATAGTAGCGACGGTGTTGGAATAGTCAGACATGGCAATACTACTTGCCATTTCGCTGTGAGAGCTTTTCTGTCTCTCTAACGGACTGTGGGACCTCCAGCTGTCGAGTAGGAAGGTTGCGCCGGTAGCGAGCATTCTGAGAGTCTGCTAAAGCGTTGACTCTCACTTTGACTTTACTTTCTCTCTCCCTCGCTATATACGTTTCTCCGTCAGCAATCCCGTTTCGCGGGGCCCTCGCAAGCTGGACGAGGGACGCGAAGATTGCATTTTCGCGGCAACGAAGTGGTGCTCCGGGGAACCGAGAGAATTGAGTGACCACCGTTGGGTATACGCGCACACATCTGACATCGCCGGCATCCCCAATACTGCTGTGTACGTGTGCACAAGGTGCTGTACGGTATGCTGGGAAAAGGATAAACCGAATTACACGTGAGCCTCGCAGGAGAGAACGCCAAGAATGGAAGGAAAAGATGCGCATGTGGAGGTGAATGAGCGTGTACGGAGATTGAAGAAACTTCCGGTTGCGCGTCAGACGAGGAGACAAGCGCCGCGAAGGTAGGTGTGTGGCTCTGAACTTTTGCTCGCTAGATCGTAACTTTACGAGCGGTTGGAGCGACGGCGATGGGAGAACGCAATAACATTGGACATCCGCAGAGTGCTTCGTCGACCCTACGACATGTCGCCTGTGCGCACTTCGAATCTGTCTTTCACGTCGTGGTATGTGTGTGTGCACACAACTTGAAGGAATTATGGCAGGTGCTCAACGAGATACGAAGGTGCCACTGTCGCTCTGTCAATTCAAAGCACTTGTCGAACTTTATTTCGCGAACACAATGTAGTGATAATTGGAAAGGGACAAAGGATCGAAGTGCCGTTGGACGAATCAACGTAGAGGAGCGGTTTAGCTTGAAGCAAGGAAAAAAAACTCGATTTAGCACACCTAAATTCTATTCACATTGCGAGAATTTTATTGAGACACACTGCGGTTGTGTGTGCTCTATCCGTTGCTTGTTTGGCCCCGGACAGCGGTTTTCAACTCACATTTTCGTCATTTGACGTCAGAATGACATTTTCGTCATTCGAACAATTTATTTCTACCCCAAATCAATTTTCATTCGCGACCTATCAATTTTACTTGGCCGCGTTGATAATTTCATTTAATTTGAAAAAATTCGTTCTTGGGGAGATTCTACCTCGCTCGTCGCGCACGCAAAATATATTTCCCCGGTGAAATCGCCACTGACTCTCTCTCTCTCTCTCTCTCTCTCTCTCTCTCTCTCTCTCTCTCTCTCTTTCTTTCTCGCATCCTTCCTCCACCTGTTCTATTTTGGCTATATAACCCGATTTAAGCCTCAATTCAGACTACTTAGTGCTAGAAGTCCTACTATAAGCCTCAAAATATCACCCGCATAAACTGTTTTGCTACTTCTTTGCTGCTGGTAAGGCTTACCTCCTGCACAAAACCTCATACTCCTACCTAACTCAGTCCAGGGAGTTCTATCTTCGCTGTTCATTTCGTTTGAACCTACCGAGCACGTGTTTGTTTTGACGAACTATATGATTATGAGAATGATAATTCATTTACTAAAGAAATCATTAATAAATAAAATTAATGTATTTAGCGGTTCTATGGAACATGGATTCAATTGGGTATTCACACTTTATCATTGTACAAGATTATAAACATGAAATCAAAATCAACAAGGTTTTTCATTGTAATCCTTTTTTTACTAATAGGCAACGCAACATATATTTTCTCCGTGAAATGCATATAAATGCAAATCGTTACAATAGTTTCGATACAAATAGCCCTCATGATGTCCTCCGCATGGCGAGTAAATAAAAATTTCGAGCCATTGGAATTGAAATGATCTTCATTAATGTGACAGCATATTCCAAGGTGAAAGGTTGATAATTGTAAAAAAAGATTGTGTTTTTATTCATCATCACATTGCTTTGAGCGATTGTTGGCATACCATAACTTTTACGACGTCTGAGCAGCATTATGAATAATCTCTGTTTATCATTCTTAAATTATATGAATAATCAACTTTTAGGAAATTAAAAAAATGTGTATAAATATCGAAGTTTTCATTGATACTTATTTTATTACAAAATTTAGGAGGCTGAATGAGAAATAGACTTTCGAAATTATCGTTTAATTTCATTATTATATGAGTAATCAGAATAGAGGTCTATCCTTCGCCCGGTGATATCGAATTTTTCTCGAAAATTTCGTAAGTGGAATGCGATGACTGTGTTAAGTACATATATATTTCTTTAATCTATCAATAAGGTAAAATGATAATTTGTAAAAACTATTTTTAGTGCAAACTTGGAAAGTTTATAATTAAAACAGTATTTATGAAAATTCCATATTTAAAGAAATTTGTAACTCGCTTGGTGATTTGATTATTCCTATAATTTAACGATCATCAACAGAGGTAATTAATAATGTTTCATTGATATGTCGTATATATGCATGTAAACGCCCATGGTAAGAGAGAAGGTAGTAAAATCCCCTATAGTTTGTTGACGGCGCGATCATAATATGGTCAACACAACTATAAGCGAAGAATATATCTAAACACGCTATTATATTTCGCGTATCCTCCAATAGATCACGGTGTAGCTCCCTATCATTCCCGAATTACTACACGCTTTATAGCCATTCAAAGACTTTATTGTCTCCAATGATGGAACTTCTTTGCTAATTCTTCTCTCGTGTGTCGAAAGAGTCACACGCGCTAGATAATTTTTTGCACATTCATATCGAAAGATGAGTGATAGCAGCGAACCTTAGTGAAAGGAAAATACAGAGAGTCATCTGGAAAAGTTACAAACGGAAAACATCGGAAGAAGCGAAAAAGTAAGTATTACGAGTTTAGATTGGAAACGTGACGTGTGCATTAAGGAAATCAACCGAATGTCGACCCATATTTTCGTCGAAAGCCATTCCCGTAGGCTCTAACCTACATGAAAGAGTTATTACTCGGCTTTTTGCGGAGCTGCAGGTCTCCTTTCGCTTTAATAAGCTCTAAACTATAAAGCGGTACGTTCGACGTTCTGTCGAAACTGCTCCACCCACGTAAAAACTGTATTGGTTATTAGGACACCGTCGCGATTCCGGGTCATCGGAAGGTGGATGACACCACGCCAAACGACGCTAAGATTCACACTTACGTGCAAAACACTAGCAGCTGTCAACCCTGGTTCGTCAAATGGAGAGATGCTTGGTTATATAAATCGTGGGCCACGAAATGTCACATAGATCTCTCATTCAGAACAATTGTACATTATGTATGTGCCGCATTCAGAAAATCCCGTTCATACAGAAAGCGCGCAGTTAAATAACGAGCTGGCTATCGAGCCGCAGATCCTTGAACTGATGGGCAAAAGGTTCTTGAAGGATCCATTATTAGATAAAGCAATTTTAAACGAAATGATAATAAGGTCGGAAGGAAGTTTAAAAAAGGGGCTCCCCTCGGAAGAGAATGAAAAAATGATTTAAAAATATTGACCACCGAAAAACGCAATGTGTATCGATCCTCCTTCAACCGACCCGGAAGTTGAAGCTGTCTTGGCGGAAACGATTATCAAAAGGGATGAGAGAATCGCTTTAAAACAAACAAAAATCGTCGCCTGTTTGGCAGTTATTGGTAAAATGTTCCAAGGCGCTCTGAGCAATAAACTCGAGAAACTCGTTTTATTAGAACTCTTGAGTGATGTAGGAAGACTACTCGAGGACGTTCAACACGATGGGTCGTCAATCAGAAATCCAATTTTGGCAAATTTAAACACGTTGTTGAAAGACAATTTGGTCTCATGAACAGCAAATCACTTTATTCGGGAACAATCTAAAAGAAAAAGTAAAGACAGTCTTGGCATATACGCCTCGAGAATTAAACACGACTTCAACTGCCTTGACATGGAGGATCGTAAAAACGTGAAGATCCCGCAATGTCGTCCTACGGGAAAGTACTACCAAAGACCGACGAATTCAGGCGGGAAAAAATATCCACAGATAACGAAGAGCCAGATCAATTCATTGAAACAGAATGAAAACCGTCGCCGGGATATTTCTAATCAGAAAACGGGCAATCGCTCTTTTCAAAATCGTATCGCCGTAAGCAAAAAATAAGCGACAAGCTCTGCCTCTTCAAACACGAATGGGAAGCGATGATGTCAGATAGACGAATCTCATCATGGACCGGAGGATATAAATCTCCTTTCTGGGAAAAACCGCATCAGTTAACTGCCTCGAAAAATCGTACATTTTCGGAAAACGAGGACGCCATAATTCAACAAAAAGTAAACGAGTTCGTCGAAAAAGGAGCTATCGAAACATGCGAACCCGATCCCAATAAGTTATTTTCAAATATTTTTGTGGTCTCAAAATCGGGCGGCGGTCACCGAATGATAGCAAACCTTAAAAAATTGAACGAATTTGTACATACCGAGCACTTCAAATTAGAGATTTGAAGGGCGCCTATAAATTTGATAAGAGAAGGGTGTTTTTTTAGCAACTATAGATCTGAAGGACGCCTATTGAAACATCCAAGGCAGATAGAACATTTTTGAGGTTTCAATTGTGATGTGATTTTTTAAGACACGTCACAGAAAGGCTACCGATGATCAAGATATGCTCTCGATGCCCGGGTCCCATCACAAACCCATCCGTTTGTGTTAAGGGTCTTTTCTCTAGTATGTTTGTCTTGTTACGTTGAGGTTTTGGGTTGTGTTTTCGTTTTGGTTAGGTTGGCGTGCGGAACTCGGTCGAGCGGCGTGTGGCTCGACGCACGGAGCAATCCTGACCGAGGGATGCACCCAATGAGGCCTCTCGGGCAATCGGTGCACGTCCGGCTGAAACGCCGGCGCCCCACCGTAGTGGTGCATCGTGCTGGACAGCGGGCCGTTTGGGTTACGGGCGGATGCTGGAGATCTCCGCGCCGCGCTTCTGGACAGAAGCTTTGCCCGCTTTCGCACGGTGACCCGAGGATGCGATTTCCGAGAGCCTCCGTGTTACCGATGAGAAAAGGTCCCGATTTGTGACCGTTCCGTTTTCGGGGTAACTCGGGCAGAAAATATAGATTCCGAAAGGAATATTCTATTAGAATATTCCAGTTCCCGAAATAATATTTCAGCTCTCGATATTATACGAGATAAAGTTCTCGCTTGAACCGGCGATTTCGCATGATTCGATGCCGCGAGCGTGTTGACATTTTTTCTATTAACGCGCTCTGTCTCGCTCTCGCATAATCCCTCGCGCGCCGGTCTTGGTCGCGCGAGGTACATAGAGTTGCTAACGAATCTTCACGTGAGACGGTTGTCTCTAAAATCGCGATCGCTCCCGATTTTTCGGCTATCGTAACAGAGTTGCTACCGAACTTTCGCGTGAGGCGGTTGTCTCCAAGATCGCGATCGCTCCCGATTTTGAGAGATATCGTGAAAGAGTTGTCGATCAGACGTTGCGATGGAGAGACGTGTCGCGTCTCTCTCGCGCCCGTGACGTCGCGCTCTCGGTCTCGCACTAGAGGCACGCCGTCGTGCTCTCTCGTTCACGTTCGGATGACGTTTCCGCGTGCATTTTGTGTTCACGGTTAAGTTCCGTCTCCGTAGAAAGTTCACGGGTCGTTAACCCACCAGCTCCCGCACAATAAAATAAAACTTCGTTTTATTTTACTTGTGATGTTACCGGTGTCGCGTAAGTGACAGATACCGGTGCAAGTGAAGCTACTCCCCAGTGAATCCCGACCCCTATATCACAACCCACAGCCTGAGCGGCCGTGCTTTACCGCAACCGTCCTCCCGTGTAAGTGTATCCAGTTGGTCCGGTTATGATTCCGGCGATCCAAAAATCAGGGAGGTCTCCAGACTCCCAGGTCATACCGGTTATGATTCCGGTGAAACAAAAATCAGGGAGGTCTCCAGACTCCCAGGTCATACCGGTTATGATTCCGGTGAAACAAAAATCACGGAGTTCTCCAGCTCCGTTTGGTGGGTCGGGTTTGATCACCCCGACCCCAGTTATTCCGATTGAGACGACCGGAGAAACAAAGTCTCTGGCGCCCCGGGTATTGCGGATGCACGCGCGCGGGGTGGACGGCCGAAGGTGACGGGTTCTCGCACCAGATCACGATTTGAGTTCTCGTTCGTTCCCGTTACCGTGGTTAGACAAAATATCTTCCGTCACACAATATAATAGTGAACTTTTTGAATTTACATATTTACCTTTTGGTCTATCTACAGCACCGTATGTTTTTACAAAAGATTTTAAAGCTGAGACTTGCGAATCTACGAGATAGAGGATTTATATCGACCATTTACTTAGATGACCTACTAGTCATAGGACGGTCTTTTGTACTATGCCAGACAAATATCTGAGCTTCCAATCTCCCAATTCAAAAGTTGGGATTTCTAATTTACTTCAAGAAATCTCAGATTATACACCTTCAAAGAGGTGCAAGGATTTGGGGTTTTGGTTTGATTCAGAAAGGATGCTTCTTGAATTGCCGCATGAGAAAAAAGGAAAAGTGAAGAGACTGGCCCATAAAATTCAAACAATTGAGACGTGTAAAATATTTATAGGTACGGTGGTAGCGTACTGTCCGGCAGTTCCTTACGGTTTCGCTCATACGAAATTATTTGGAAGAGCTCGTTACTTGGCCTTGTGACGAACCAATGGATGTTTTGGTAAACAAATGACCACAAAGACTAAAAATTCAACAAGATCCCCAACGTTTTGTTTAGAAATTCGAAGTGACGCCTCAATATCCGGACGACTCAATACGCGGAAAAATCAATATCGGGAAATCCTAATCCTAATGTCGACATTAGGATTTTCCGATATTGATTTTTCAGCGGTTCAGGGTGTGTTGCGGTCGATGCATTCTCGACATCGTGGGCAAACCTTGCACTCGGTTAGGCTTTTCCACCATGTGGGATAATCCCAAGGTGGGTTGGTGACGCTTGGCGAGATCTTACCCTAGAAGTAGGGAAATTATCCGGAAGGCCATTCGACTAAGAAGGGTGCCTAAAGAGTCACTGGATCTCACAACAGCATCGCTTCGATCATCATCAATAAAACAGTATGACAGTGCCTTAACCCTTAGTAGTCACACTTATTAGCTAGAATCACGTTATAGTCATCTGGGTCCATGGGACCCAGGCGGTTTTGAATTGTTATAAATAATGAAATAATGCATTGAGCGATATGGAAAAAAATAGTGTGGTATAATTTGAACCTTGTTTAACACAAGGATATTGGTTAGAAATCAAAAATTAAATTTTAAATATGTAAAAAAACGTGAAAAATGACTTTTTACAAAAATTGCTGTAACTCTTGTAATTATTGACAAAAAATGGTTTTATAATCTGGAAACAATGTACTTTTAAATAGCCATAGTGGTTTCTGTGGACTTTTCAAAAAGTATATTTATTTCATCCAACGCAGGTGCGATTTAGAAGGAAAAGAATGAAACGCATATAAAAAAATGTAAGTTTTATTGGAAAAAAAAGTTGTACGGCATCAAATTAATTTGTTTGGGTCCCGTGGGCCCAGTGCGACTATTAAGTGTTAAAAAAAAACGATGGAATTTTAGCATGAAATAGGAGATCGACCTGTACAAACCGTCGATACAAGAAGTGATATCACTTCTCACTCAAGATTACAACAAAGGATCATCTTATGGATCGCTCAATTCGCTCTGTTCAGCGATCTCACTGGCCGTGGGCGTGCGCGTAGGCCAGGACTCATACATTAAACGCATTTTCAACGAAATCTTCGAACTTCGTCCTTCAAGGCCGAGATATGATCCAACGTGGGACCCAAGAATAGTGTGAAATTACCTAAACTCCTTGGGCAATAAAAAACAACTAGCCGTGGGCGATTTGACTGGAAAGCTTGCCACACTCCTTGCTTTTACTACTGGCCAGTGGATGCAAACCCTGTCGCTGATGAAATTGCAATTCATTGAGAGGCGATCAGATGGAATACAAATTACAATACACGACACTGTCAAAACATCAGGACGGAGTAGAGCGCAACCACTTTTAGTATTACCGGCGTATTTAGAAAATGAGCACGTTTGTGTAGTGACGGCGCGAGAAGTCTATGTGAAAAGAACGGAATTATTGCGGGAGCAAATTGAGTCCCTGTTTATCAGACTGAAAAAACCTTAGCATAAAGTTTACTCTCAAACATTGGAAAAATGGACAAAGAAAATACTCATAGAGGTATTAATACAGACATTTTCTCAGAACATAGTAAACGTCACGCTTCGTCATCAGCCGCAAAGCGGAAAGGCCTTTAATTAATAGTATTAGAATAGCGGCAGGCTGGACGGATAGCTCGTAAACTTTTGCGCGGTTTTATAATCTTCCGATCGCTTCGGAAATTTCCGCATTTACAAAAGCTATCTGAAACATTTTAAAAATCTAGGAGAATTACAATTTTTGTTTGTTTTAATACGATGTACAATCCCGTTTGGCTCTCGTAATATGAAAAAGTTTTATTTTATTTACCTAAGATCAAATATTTTTCTTTAGGATCATAAGTTAAAGACTTCTGTTTTCTCTTTGAAACCAGAATGCCTTTTTTTGTTCCTATAAACATGACAAAAATACACTGATCAGTACATAACTGAGTCAACCCTGGATATAATCCAATCAACATAGTTGCCGTATTTATCTTCAACATCTCCAAAGTGATCTATCGGAAGAGACGCGAAATACAATTATACGAATAAAAAAACTTACCTGTAAGTTTTACCTGTAAAAACTTACCTGTAAGTAATCGTAATTGTATGAAGCGTTCCTTCCGATAAATCCCAACCCAAAGTACCAAAATTACAAATGAAGCCAATATCGTCGGACAATTATTTCTCATAGTTACGGCAATACTTTCAAATAATGAAAACAAAATTTGATTCACTGAAGCCAAAAAAGTATTTAGATGGCTATAAAGCAAGTGGTAATTCGGGCATGATAGGGAGGACTACAACGTGATTTATCGTTAGAGACACTCCATACAATGACGATCGAACTTCACTTATAGGTAAGTTAGCTTATCATATAATTGTATTTCGCGTCTCTTCCGATAGGTCACGGAGTTTAAAGATATATACGGAAACGATGTTCAATAAGTTATATCCAGGGTTAACTCAGTTATGTACTGATCCGTGTATGTTTGTCACGTTTAAAAAAACAAAACAAAACTTTCTCGATTGAAACAGAGAACAGAAGTCCTTAACTTATGATCCTAAAGAAAAATATTTGATCTTAGGGAAATAAAAGAAAACTCATCGTATAATTCAGGTGGCGTGTTCGATTATCTATTATCCCGGAAATAATTATTAATTATACTAAAAGGCTTGGCAATGTAGACATGGTTAGTTCAGCGCTATCACAAACTCGTGTTAAGGGAGGATACCACTGTAACTGCCCATTTTGGGCCGTTTTCTTTTAAATTTTTTTAAAAGAAAGGAATAAAATGCATGGTCAAAAGAACTTTTTGGCTTTATCAGGTATATCTTGAAGTATGTAAAAAAATTGATTTGTGAAGAGCATACAAAATGCCGGTGCACGAGTTGCTATAGCACTACTGGTTTTCAGCCAGCTCTCTCCGGGGCACGCAGTAGAACTGTCGTGAATTTAATCCTGGAAATAAGAGTGAAGTCTTTTCGTTAATTATATGAGTTTTAGCAGTCAAGTACGGGCAGGGGGATGAAAAATAGTATCGAGTATGAAAAAAAGTTCGTTATTTCGACCATAATGGAAAAAGTGATTTTGGTTTGATTGAACAAAAATTTGTTCGAGTTCTGCTGCGTGCCGATTTCAAAAACATGATTTTGAGAAAAACGTGTTTGAAGTTTTCGGCACCCGTTAGGAAAGAAATGTGCGAGTGAATATCTTGAGTCGGTGGATTACGTGATCCTCGTCAAGAATGGTTTTTACTTCAGGATCAAATTGCTTAACGGTATTTTGTGTAGCTGGTATTGCGGCTACCGGCGTGGCCTCGCGGAAGGCGCTTCTCAGCACTGGAAGACCCCTCTAAAAAATAGCTCGATAACCACTTAAAAACTGTTTTTTAGCCATGAAAGAATGTGCATAAAATTTTTGAATCAGGGGGTTTTTAAAGTGTTTAAAAAAAAAACGATTTTTCAAAAATTTTACAGTAGTGTCCTCCCTTAATAAAGTAGTGAACATGTCATGATCGGTATAAATTGGTCCGCGCAATAATTTATCAATATTCTAAATTCAATATTTCGAAAACTCTTCCGATGCATCGCAAATTCATTGAAGCAGAGATTTATATTATGAAAAAAAAAGATTTGGGCAAAATTTCACGTAAATCGGTGGTAACAGCTATTTGGAGGTGTAGCCAAAATTACTTTCGTCTGTTATTCCATATCTGCGATAAAGATGCCACGAGCACTCGGTAGTGCATAGGTAGCATACGTAGTTATAGGCAGGGAGGTTGTAGGTTTGATTCCATCTATAGGTGAAATATTTTAATTGAAATAAATTATTTCAAGAGGTAAGGGAATGTCAAATTGTAATTGAGAAATCGTTTAGGTAGAACTCTCAGTTGAATATTTGATTTTATTTTGGGTTTATGCAATGTTCTATGCATTTAGTAGACGGGCTGTGGTGCGTTGTATGTCATCAGAGAATGTCTGGATGCGTAATAGCGTGTATGTGTAAAGCGTGTATACGTGTGGCATCCACGAAAGATGTATCGAAATCTTACTTTGCGCCTAAAAGTGGAAAAAGGGGAAATTCGTTTCCGTTTAAGTTGTTGTATAAGAGTTTATTTTACATTGAATTCGAAATGCGTAGTGTAAGGCGGGCTAAAGGGTCAAAATAGGCTAAAAATGTCCTCTCGGGAAATCCAAAACAATTGACAAAATTACGGGGGTTTTTTTTATGAACATGAAATATAATAAACACAAGAGAGTAAGGTTCATTGTCACACGAAGCTTTCGTCCTTCCTTGGCCATGTACAATTCATTCCTCAACGAATTGGCTCGACCGGGCTTGCCAGGCCGTGGCCACGAGACCGTGTCTGTTCTTCCGTAAAATTGGAATGATAAAGCGTATACGCGAATAGATTTATCTCATGTGCTCGATTGAATATCTCGTTCAACGCAGCGTTCCTGACTGCATACCATATGTGCATTCCGGTACCTTCAACTATTTGGACCTTTCTGTGGAACTTTTTAAAAATTATCCCACCATCTCTGCAATTTTGCGAATTCGAGCGGAGTAGAATCGACATACTGTCATTGATTTCCAGAAATTATTGAAAATCAATAATACAAAAAAAGTAACAAATACGTTCGAAAGAATGGAATTAACCCCGACTTTCTTGTTTGATCCGATACGTCTTCCTGAGTTGGAGATTCGAGTCGGTGTGAAACACCTAAAAAGGGCGAACGAAGGTACGTCCAGGCTTATGCATAAGGGAGCATTAAAATGTTACAAAACTTTTTCTTCCTCTTTATCCTGGAAGTTTCAAATATACGGTGCATATAAAAAATCCCTGACGCAGTTGAAACGGAAGCCAATGCGTAGCGACGAATATCCACGGTTGGTTGAAGTTGACTTTTGCTCGGAGTGTGCTGTAATTGGCTATTTTTCCCGCCCCTCGTTCAACTCTTATCATCTCGCACGTGATTCATTTTGGTCGCTGACCCGAGCGAACGAACTCTGCACCGAATTGATAAGCAATGAAAAATTGAAAGATTAAAGGTTTCGTTCGAAAAAGGGTTTGGATCGAAACAACTGTATTGGACATACAAACTCGCTCGACACGTCGCCCAGTTGCTCGTTACACAAATTTGGTTCGGGCGGCTGGGCGACCGAAGGTTCGTGCTTCGGAGTCAGCAGATATTGCAGGAGAATTCGAAAGTCGACGCGGCACACGCGCACGGAGTATGGCGATCAAAGTTACGGACTTGCGGCCAAGCGGAATAAACAGACTGACGTTTATGGCCATCGAGAGTTTTTCAAACAGTCGATAACGAGGGTTCTTCTTACGGGTCTCTCCCTCTCTTTCGTTTGTATCAAGTTTTACTTTGAATTTCAATTTTCTGTGTTATTTGCTTTTTTTTATAAATGTTTTCTTATTATATTTTATTTTATATATAATCGCATATTATATTATTTTTGTTTGTTTTATATCAAATTTTAATTTCCACAAATTTCTGTTAATGTTTTTTTAAATTATATCGGTAACTATATGTTTGCCCGAATGTTTAGTAGGCCATAATAATTATTACTAATCAATCAGTTATCAACCAATCAAATTTTGCATCTTTTTTAATTAATGTACGAGTACGTGGAGTCTATCCCGAGGATTTTCATTGCTTTTGATCGACCCTCGATCAACTCGATACACGTAAAATTCAACGCGTCCCTTTCTTAACGTTATCTGCACACGGGGGCACGTCGAGCGTTCTCAAGCCCGGGGTGTGACTTGTAAACCTTGCCTCGTGGATTGCGGGGGTACTCGCGTACACCCGGACCTATCACACACGAGTATCCTTGAGAGGTAAAAGCCTCGTATGGGATACCAATAGAGAGAGCGCGAGATAGAGGAATGGAGAAGCAAGGGAAATTCAGTCCGCTCCAATAATTCGTAGCCGGCTGTCCGATACCAGAGCCCGGTTATAAATTAGCTGCAGATTTCTCGACGGTGTATGTGCTCCCCCCCCCCCCCCGCCGTCCATGCACGTAGGGGATCTTTCGGTATGTGCGCGCGGATGAAACAAGGGCAGGGTTCGAGCTTGGCCGAGTAGACGAGAGTAGATCGACACTGTAAGTTTGTCTCGACCGTGGTTCATGCGCTTTCTCCCGTTCCTCCTCGGCGTTTCGTCGAGCTTTCCTTCTCTCTTCGCCGAGGGCTTGTATCTCGCGTTAAGGGTCGTGCGGGTGGAAAGCTGTCGGGGCAAGGGGGTGATCGCGGCAACGAGGAGTAGAGCGGCCGCTGCGAGGATTTGCAAACAGACCGACGACCACGAGACGACGAGAGTGTATAGAGGAGTACGTGTAACGAGAGACTCACTCGTTGCAGCAAAAGCACCCGCTCACGACCGATACGTGCACTGAGTATAGGAAAACACAGGTCAGAGTTACAGCAGTTGGTGATATATGTATGTGTGTGTGTGTGTATATATATATATATATATATATATATATATATATATATATATATATATATGCACTCAAGTACACCTGGGAAGAATAGTTGAAGGGGAGAGACATACGACGAAGGATCGAGGGATCACGCTTTATTTGTCGTTCCCTTCTGTATCTCGTTGCTCCGCGATTCTCTATACACCATCAATTTGCTCTGAGTCACGAACTCGGAGTAACGTCAGGGATACGATCTGACGGTAAGTTTAGCGAGTTACTAACCTCTGGATCAGTCTCGAAAGTACATTCCTCGAGCTGACTAACTATAACTAAATCGTCAATGAGCTTTCGGTTGTCGTCAAAACCGCAAATGCACATGTGCACCCGAGGATGATATCTAGGATCTTTTCACACGGAACTGCAGTATCCAGTGTCTATGAGCCAGAAATCTGCTCAATCAATCACCTCTCCCCTAAAGAACTTGTATGAGTTCGTCGAATTTGTGTGGGAAATAACGTCTTCCTGTATGCGGAATAGCCTCCTCACGTGTACTGATATATTTGTAATTCCATATTGATTATTGAGGTGCTCTTGAGACTGGCTGGAAAATGTCAGGAGCCACCGTACACTTAACTCGGAGAGGTATAATCGTTCTTCGTCAGAGTAATGTCGTGATCCTTTTGCCCCCTCGGAGGTTAACGCTATCCCCCTTTCCCCATCCACTTTCATATCCGAAAGCCAGATACACAAAGCAGTCCTTTCGCTTTCTTCCGCTGGAATATTCACGATCTGAATACTACCGTCCTATCGGTATCGCAGCCCGGGTATGGATCGAGAGAGTAGAGAAATGGATTATAAGAATTCGCGGAGGAGACTCAGCGCAATGTCTCCAAACGCGATTATCCTTACGGGTTTCCGCCTCGCTGCTGCTCTACTTTTACTCGCATATACACGTTCGCGCGCGCGCGTGTGTGTGTGTGTGTGTAATTTTCACTCTTTGGAATTGGATTTCTCTGATATAACTATATCTCTATTAGGAATCATCGGATATACCAGAGGCAACATTTTTAAAGCATCCACGGCTCACCCTACTGCTTTATCTTTATTTGAAAATGCGATGCTATTTTTTTTGTCCCGATCGGTTTTCCATCATTTCCTGTATGTCCTGACGTTTTTTTTACGTGCCAAAGCTCTCCACGCGGCGCATGTAATTTTTTTTTAAGTCGGGAGAGTAGGTGTCGATCCACATCGTACTGGAAAGTATGATAGTGGATACCCATGTAGGGTGACCGGTAGTGGCCGATGATTGGCTGATGTGCGACGCCGAGCTTGCCAACATTGGCATTCGAGTTTGGCCCGATCATCGACCGAGCCTCGGATGATAAGTGTCACTCGATATTCGCATTCAATATTGGCCCTAGAATGGTTTGTGAGATTCAGCCGAGCATCGCGTAAGGTACATGGCCCAGTAATCGTCACCTTAAGCAGATCGTTTGACTTTGCAAATTTATATAGCTCAACCAGGAAAGTGTGTAAAAGTTATTTTAAGTCGTTCTTGATCAGTTTTTTTTATTACGAAGAAGACGGTCGTTGTGAAATTTCCGTGCCTAGTCCAGTTTTCGAGAAAATATTTCGTAAAGGTTATCAGATGCTATTGTACGAATCATCGTCGTGCGGCCATGATAGTTGGTTTGGTAATCGCCATGAGAACATCCCACTAATCGTCACATGCATTCCAACGCTTTGAGGCCTTATGTACCTTTGAAACAAAATTGTTTTTTTTGTATCGACTTAAATCATGTATAAACATGCCAAAAATGTTATGCAAAAGTTATTTAAGGTGGAATTTTTTTCAAGACATCTAGAAAAATATTTTTTAAACTTTAAACGCGTTTTCCATGAAGAAATTATTTCAAAATCGGGCGGACTCGTAGGTCCTACATTTTTTTACCGATTGACTTCAAATTTCAATAACTTCTATAACTTAGATACATTTTATAGCGATGTACACATGATATTTACAATCGATTAACAATTGCGGTTTTTGGATAAAAAACAAAGGCCGTTGTTTCAGTCGAAAATGCGACTTTCTTAAAAATGGGGCCTCATGTACAAAAATAAATGTTTTTTATATTTATTATTACGCACTCGGTTACAAACTTTATGATTTTTATTAAAACATTTGATAAAGAGTTTGAAACATAAATTTCCCTTTCATACAACTTTATTAATTTCAAGAACAAAACTAATTATTGCCTATTACGTCAGAATTATAATTTTTGTTCATTTGTAGTCATTGTAAACAACTTTTTTTTCATAAAATAATTTTTAATATTATTTCGATCGAGTGGTGTTCACCGTGTTCACGACATACCCAGTTATCGACATGGTCACGACCCAGTAATCGACAATATTTATTCATATGTATATCTTTTTACTGTCGTGAATATGTGTAGGACGATTACTGGTCCGTGGATCCTTCAGACAATGCTAATTACAGACCCAATATTTCTTTTGTGATTTTCTATAAACGAATATTCGATTCGTAAGATTTTTTTTGCTAACATTGTCCCAGTTGTCGACAGCCATGGCGATTAATCGGCAGAGTGTTTATGTGGCTGAACCGGTAATCGTCATATATGAAAACTCGTTTAAATTAACATAAAACTATAATTTGTTATGCTGAACGCAAAACTAAGATCCTTCTTAATCACTTGAAGGAAAACTTACTTCACCCAAGTCCACAGGCATTCTCAAATCACCCGAGATGTGGCATGGTTTACCTTAACCTCCTAATGAAGGGTTCGGCCGAAATGACAGCTAGACGTCGTAGCGGTATATATTTAACTTGATTATTCTTGAATACGTATACTTACGGGTGTGAAAATATAATACAACACAGTAAATACCTCCTGGGAGCTAATATACCACAGATCTGCACGAAGGAATGAGTTTTGTCTTAAAATACTTCTTTAATACGTAAAGGTGACGATCACTAGGACCCTGACGGCCACTGGGCCGTCTACCTTATGAGTTCGTTCGAGAATCGGCCAACAATAAGCCCCCGTCAAGATTGCCATCATTGGCACTCGAGCTTGGCCCGATTATCGACCGAGTCTTGGCGGATAACTGTGACCCGATATAGATAAAAATTGGCCGTACACTACCAAAAAATGCATAATTTTTGTAATGTAATTCGTTATGACGTGGCCTTTTGAAATGATTAGTTCGAAGAAAATATTTCACCTACATGGGACTCGAACCTTGAACCTACCTACTCATAGCTACGCACGCTGCCTCTATGCTACCGAGTGCTTGTAATATCTAGGTCGCAGATATGGCATAAGAGCCCAAATGGGTTCTTATCATTATTTGTATCACATAAACTGTATCAATTAGTTAATATCATTGTTATAATTAGAGAGTTTTGTCGAATGACATGCTATAGAATTTTCAAACATAACCTCTATACAAGGTGTATCTTAACTACTAGTTTTCTGTTTGTGAGCATATAGGGTATCTCTTTCCAAGCAAAGCGCTTTTTAAAAAAAAATGTGCGCCAAAAATTGGCCGAGATATTCACGAGTAAAGTCCAATGGTGAGTGAACAATGGCACAGTTGTTTCGGCGTCCAAGCGAGCGCGGGCACAGGTTCGAATCCAGATTCGGGCAAGTGGGTTTGGACTTTCAATTTTGAATTTTGAATTTTGAGTTTTTAACGTTATCCGGTCGCTCAAATAAGGTATTAATAATAAACAAAATATGTTAAACAATGTTATCCATTGTTTACTCGAAAAATCACTAGATCTTTAGATCTTTCGAGTAAACAATGGACAATATGGTCCAACACTTTTTATTTATTATTTAATACTTTATTTGGGCGGCCGAATAAGGTTCAAAATTCAACATTCGAAATGGAAAATCTGAACTTTCAATTTCAATTGGAACTTAACAAAAAGTCAATGGATTTGAATTCACTTGCACGAGCGTGGATTTAAATGCGCGTCCACTCCCGCTCGGACGCCGAAACTACTGCGCCATTGTTTACTCACTGTTGGACTTTACTCGTGAATATATCGGTCAATTTTTTTCACACGACATTTAAAAAAAAGCGTTTTGCTTGGAAAGAGACACCCTATATGCTCACGAACGGAAAACTAGTAGTTAAGATACACCCTGTATATATATAATTCCTCTCTTCCCACCCTCTCTACCCCACACCCCTTTGATATGTGTGTTGCAATAAACACAGACCATTAGTTCAATCAAATAGAAAAATGGTCGACTCTACGAAAATGTTATTTAATTTAAATGTAAACAAATCAAATAGATTCATTTAGTGTATTCAACTAGATTATTTTTTGAACAGATGAAACCGAATCACATATTTATTAGGATTAAATGAAATATTTAGACGATATTAAATAGATTTTATTTTCCATAAATAAATATATTTAAAATGAATAATTCCAATAATGGAAAGCAATAGGAAAAATTTGATTTCACGAAAGATCTAGTTAATTCAAATTAAGAACAATTCAATAGACGCGGTTAGTTAAAGGGTGAGATGCAGTCAGGGCCGTGAAAAAACGAGAATTTTCAATAATTTTTTTTAATAGTAATTAAGATTGTTTTACAAAACTGGTTACACAGACTTTTTATATTATATATATTTCAACTTGATTTGTACAAATTTTCAAAGAAAAATATTGATTATTTATAAAAATATCGCCAACTTTGTCGGACTCCCTTTGGCATGTAGTGCTTTGCGGTGACCATGATAAATTTTTACTGGATAATCTGAAATGAAATAACCAAAAAAAATAATTAGTTTAATAATAAATCTAGTCCTTAATCGAAGCTTTTCTTTCTTCAAAAATTAACAAAATGGCGGCTTCCGACAGATAATTTTCGATTTTCGACCAAAAAATCGGTCGTTTATTGTTAAAAAAATATAAATTTTCAGCAAAAATGAAAATCCTTCGATTAAGGACTAGTTTTCAATGCTATCAATAAGCACACCAAATGTCATCAAAATTCATCGAGTGGTTTTTAAATTATAGTGGTCACCGACTTGAAAAACATGGTTTCGATAAAAACGCGTTAAAGTTTTTCGGTGTGGATACGGTATTACATGTTCGTGAAATTTTGAGCTCGATGGATGAAGCTAAACTTTTTTTTATGTATTTTGATCCGCTGAATCCGAATATCATAATGTTTTGCCGAGAAGTCGAGCATTCAATTGTTTATAGCCAATTGTTAAGACAATTTTTCAAAAAATTAAAGTTTTTCAGGATGAATTTTTTTCAAAACATCTTGGGCAATTTTAAAACGAAAGTATTCTTCATAAAATTTTGCTAAAGTTCATAGTTTTTAAGTAATAAATGTTTGAAAATTTCTGAAAGAGTTTTCCGGTTTTACACCTGATTTATGTATAGAAATACTGATTAAAAAATTACTTACATCGAATTATCAATTCCTAGCCCTTACAATAGGGCTTCTGTCGATGTGGAAGCTTCCAAAATATCAATTTGCTGTTGTCTTCGAAGCATTCTACCTTCCCGGGTACAGTACTACCTCCCTAAGAGAGCGGTCTAGGGCGGTTAGGGGAAGTAATTCTCGAGAAATTCGTCGCCGAAGCCTTCCCCCACCGCTAGGTTAGCGCGCTCGAAAATCGCGCATGTGGTAGCGTGTATGTGTTTCTCCACTCGACCTCTATGAGAGAGCGCGAACGAAAGTGTTGAGAAAACTGTAAACAAGTTGCGGAAAGTGTACTGGCGTTTCGTCGTTTCATGCGTAAGTATATCTCATTGAATATTGATGTGTAAATCTTTCTTTTTCTTCGCGTTTTTTTATTCTGCTGTTTGGTATATTTTGTTGTTGCAATATTATAACACATATGAAGGAAACATTTGTAAAACTTTCAATAATTGTTGAATTATCTTATTGTTCGCAAAAATATACGTAGTATATTCGTTATCGAAACTCGAACATATACAGTAGAACCTCGATTATCCGAACCAATTGGGACCGAGACTAGTTCGGATAATCAAAAGTTCGGATAATCGAAACGTGGGTTTTTTGGGACGAGATCATAAACAACACCTTTTTATATAAAAACAGTACATACATATATATTATAATTTGACATATATGTTAACGTTTAAATATATATATATATATATATATATATATATATATATATATATATATATATAATGTATTTGAAATACCTGAAAAAAGTTGAATGCTTTTTTTATATTTTTTAAAAATAAAATCGTCCATTTTTAATTGACGAACGGCTGTAACGCGTTTTTGAGCGGCTAAGTCTCGCAGCCGTTTGGGAAGGAGAGATTGCGTTGGGTTGCTCATTGTTGCTCACGGCGGTGGCAGCGAGCAACAATGTATCTTTCGCGCCAACGTTCGGATAATTGAGGTTCTACTGTACAGTGTACAAAAAAAATGTAACTAACAATTTATCTTGTGTATATACTTCAAGTTGAAATATACAATGTATATATATGTATAAATATTTCATTTTTAGATAAAACGGGATGGCTGAATCGAAAATATATTTTACTTGCATTAAATTACTACTTGAAATTTAATTATGGTGCATGTTTTTTTCTCCGACTTTACGGCTTAAACGTATATATTATTATACAAAGGAATATTATCCATTTGACAATCGTGCGACGTGCGATTTTCTGAAATCGCTCGCGATCTCTTATGGAGGTGTCCGCGACAAACTCGGGAGGCCTCGGGTACACTGGACAGCTCGAGCTAGGTGGGGGAAGCCATAAAATGCGCTCAAGCGGAACGGCGGGGAAATTCTCTCTTAGGGAGGGCTCTCTTAGGGAGGTAGTACTGTATTATCGTTGCGCGTTTGTCTGCCGCTACCTGCCATGGGGACCGACGCCCCTTCACTAATTGTGGGATATCCCGGAAACTATTCATCGGGTTCACTTGAAATTTTCAAGGAATATTTTCAAAACATCATACAGGGTGTCTACTGACCTGAAAAGTCATAAAAAATCTTAAATGTCATGAAATTACACTCGACCCTGAAAAAGTCATAAAATGTCATGAAAAATGACCAGTCTACCTGATTTTTTCAAAGATCTCTGCAGCGCTCATTATTATGGACGATTTTTGTATTAATTTATCCAAAATAATTTCAAATTTTCGCGGGCGGACGACAATCTACGGTATTTCGATACTCTATTCATATAGAGTGCGCTCAAGTCTCGATTTTGAATAAAAACAAAAGTGTACTAATATGGCGCGGGCCCGTGCGTTTATGATATCGTTTCGGCAGTTTTACATGTTACATGTGCGCGTAGCCTACGATCGCCCGTTTACACCGGCCGGTGTTTTTTTCTTGTGTTCCGCGATATCTTGGTAAGTATTCATTATACATATAGATGGATCATTATATTATATTATTTCTGTATAAAATTCTTAGCATTTCAACCTAAGAACGTACATTTTCGGAATTATCAATCGAAAGCAAGGAACTCAACGAGAAAGATTGTTTTTTCAAATTGGGGTTATGTTCGACCTCAAGAATATTCTGTGTAACATGCTCAATAATTTCGTCACTTCTCGTACAGTGGGATTAATGTTTCAAGTGCAGTTTATGGTCTCGCACTAGTTAACAACAAAGTCATCGGCGGCATCGGTGTGCAAGTTTGTCACGGGTTGCAAACCGGTAATGATAAACAACTTGTCGTTGTAATAACGAACCGATTTGTTATTCAATCTGTTAGTATGTCATTTTTTTTCACTTTTTCCAAAAGATTGTTGACAACAAGTTCGTGTATTTTGGAATATTTCTAATGCACTTTCTGTGTCTGTGTCTAATGTTACAATCCGCACAATTAAAAACTTTTTTTAAGGAAAAAAATATATGATTGACCAAGGAAAAATTTTACCAAATAACTGAAAACATTTAAACATAAATTACGACATATTTAAAATGTATCATCTCAGAATTATATAATCTCCTCCCAGATTTATTTAATTTAATTTTTATAATTATGACTACTAATAAAGTTGTAATTGTAAAATTGTAATGTTCTGCTCATAGGACAATCATGGTGAAGCGGAAACAGTGCAAATTTCAAGATAGCTGGTTTTCGGACACCGATTTTTCATCGTGGCTCAAGCGAGTCGAGAAAAATGATCACGCTGCATATTGTATTCTATGCAAGTCACCGTTCTCCTTGAGCAATATGGGAAAATCTGCTCTCGTAGCTCACTCAAAAGGACAAAAACATCAAGATTTTACAAAAGCTTCGAAGAACCAACTTGCTGCGTACTTTACAACGGATAACAAGACCAATCAAGCTAAAAATATTAAGCAAAATGAGCTTTTGGAAGTACGGAATGATGACATCTCTGTGGTTATTCCAAAAACTGTATATACGACAAAACTGGACAAATTGACTCACTATCGAATGAAAGAAGAAGTTACGAAAGCAGAGATACTTCTATGTCTGGAAGCAGTCATGAGACATAAATCACTCCGTGATATTGAAGAAAATCTATCAATCATGAAAACTGCATTTCCAGAAAGTGCAATTCTTTCGTATATAAAGCTGAGCAATTCGAAAGCATCGTATATCATTGTTTACGGTTTGCCAACATGTTTCCAAGACGAGCTTAATGCATTACTTGAACACACTGACCACATTGTTATCGGTTTCGATGAGACCTTGAACAAGGTTAGTGGAAAAAACCAGATGGATATAGGAGTTCGATTCTGGAATATAGAAAAATCGGAAGTGTTGACTCGATATCTGACCTCTGCGTTTTTAAACAAAGCTGATGCGGTTCACCTGCTGGAAGCATTCAAGAAGAGTGTGCCACCAACTTTGCTCTGCACGATCCTACAAATATCCATGGACAGTCCGAACGTTAACTTGAAATTTCACAGACCTGCAAGCAGATTTGAACGCGACCTTGACTGATTCAACGTTGCTCGATTTAGGCACATGCGGATTGCATATTCTACACGGGGCTATTAAAACTGGATTGACATCAACCGATTGGAATATCATCCCGTTCCTGCGAGCCTTGTATAATTTATTTAAAGATGTTCCTGTCCGTAGAGGTGACTATACTGCTGCCTCAGGATCAGACAAATTTCCAAAGAAGTTTTGTGCTATCCGATGGCTTGAAAACGTACCAGTAATCAAAAGAGCTCATGAAATTTTTCCCCATGTGCAGACGTATGTGTATAAAGTCGTTCAAAACGGGAAGGTACCGCGTTATAACAGTTTTCAGACGGTTTCGGACATGTTGAAAGATACATTTTTAAATGCAAAACTGGCATTTTTTTGAATCTTTGGCGGGAAGAGTTGTGCCTTTTCTTCGAGAATTTCAATCGGATTACCCACTGGTCCCATTTCTGTACGATACCTTGCAACTTCTTCTACATGATGAAATGGCGAGATTTGTTAAATCAGATATCTTGAGCGCGAAGAGTATAAGTAGCATCGACCTGAACAAGCAGGATAATCTCTTGTCCGCGAAACAAACTGACATCGGATTTGCAACTAAAGCAGCGCTCCGTGATATAAAAAGTGTCACTGCACTTGCAATTCGTCAGTTCAAGGAATAATGTCGTCAATGTCTGAAGTCCTTCGTGAAGAAATTAATGGACCGGTCACCATTGAAATTCTCCATTGTGAAAGGAATTTCTTGCTTTAACCCTGCGACAGCTCTTGAAACTCAATTTGCCAGTGAAAGGTTAGAAATTGCCTTGAAGAAATTTCTTGAAGCCCGACTAATAACAGGTGTACAATTCGATCAAGTAGCTACGGAGTACAAAAGACTTTTGCGCTTGGGGAGTACTATGCAGGCGTTTAAGGATTTCCGAAGAAACACGACGCGTTTGGATCACTTCTGCATAAGTCTAATTGACTCTCATGGATCAGAGAATTATTCTTGTTTGTTGGTATTCATTAAAAAAGTGATGATTCTGTCCCATGGCAGCTCGGCTCTCGAGAGAGGTTTTGATATTAATAAAGAGTGCCTAGTTGAAAATCAGACGGAGAGGTCTCTTATTGCTCAAATACTGATTTACGATGGTGTTCTTGTCCACGGGGGTTTGAAGAATTTCATCGTTACAAAACCTTTTATACATGCTGCGCGCAATTCGGCATCGTGGTATAGAGAAGCTCTCGCTGCGAATAAAAAATCCCAAGAAGAAGCTCATAAATCTGCAGCTGAAAAAAAAATCCTTAAGGAATTAAAAGGCGAGAGGGAAAAGCTAATGAGTGACGCGTTTAAACGCGCGGCACAGCTCGATGAAAAAATATAAAATTTGAACGGCTAAGTTCATTACGTTAAGTCATGCTATTTTATTTATCTGTAAACTAGGTGTTTTATTTGTATTTGTGATTTGCTTCGACAGCTCTAGTCTCGTGGAACAACTTTTTCTTTATCATAAAAGATTAACTTATCGTTGAGTCTATATTCAATATGTACTAACGTTGTGATACTTGTCGATAGAGAAGCGAATATCGAATCGATAGAAAATAAAATAGAAAAAAGTAAAAGAAAATGATGCGTTATCTCAACATATTAGTTTTTCTTTGATAGTCGTGTAAAGCGACTGGATGATATTACGCAAAAGTCCTAAATGTATGTAATATTTTTATTGATGTTCCCAAAATATATTTCTTTACAGCAATCTTGAAATGATGTTTGTCTCACGTTTTTTTTACGACATATGGAATTGTACAGATTGGTGACTTTTCGTTTATTCCGTATACTTTTTATTGGCATACAACACACGTCTGTTTCAACAAGCAAAACAAAAATATGAAAACTCAGAAAATCGGTAGCACTGTAGAAATATAAAGTATACTTCTATTCCAGAAAGTCATACTAAGAGTCATGAAAAAATCCCCATTCCTTGCCTTAAAAATCCTTAAATGTCATGCAATTTCAGTTCTGGTCAAAATTAGACACCCTGTCATAGTACTTCAAGAAATTGTAAAAAAAATCGATTCATGGAAAATTCTGACTGCATCTCACCCTTTAATATCAATAGAATTTTTCTGTCAGTGTAGAATGGTTCATAAAAATCGGCAGAGTATCGCGTATGAGCTCGTTCGAGAATCGGCCAACAATGAGTGCATTGATTTGGTAGTATATTTGTTAAGAGTAATGTCCAATGGACTCGTACAAATTATTTATCTCGTCTCTCAATGACTTCGACCCGTAACAATGAATCGTCAATATACGACTTGCGGTTCGATCATGCGTTACTCAGCCGAACATTGGCCTCGTATCGGCGAACCAACGTTGGCGAGTCTATACTGCACCAAACATCGGCCTCGTATCGACAAGCCAATGATTAGCGAGTCTATATTTGGCCGAACATTGGCCTCGTATCGGCAAACCAATGTTGGCTAGCCAATACTGAGCCGAGCATTGGCGTACAATTGGGTAATCGATTATCGTCCCCCCCAAAATTGGTTCAAGTATTGGTCGTTACGGTTCGATCGGCGAAACCTACATGGGATCTCGTTCCCTCACTTATCTTTAAGTCAATTTCTTCCCCCAACCTTTCTATTTTAATTGGCTTTTCTCTTTCCTCTGGTCGTACCCCTTATTTTGTCTCCTCTCTGCGGGTATACGTTATACGTTAGCTTTGCTGGACTTTTTTGCACAAGATTTTGCACAATTGTCTCTGTGGATATAGCTCTCGCGCTCTTTTATTCTTAACTTCTTCCACTTCGGTTATATCTGCCTTCAGTGTTCCCCGCCATGGTCTCTCGCTCGTCCTGTTTCTCTCATAACGTTCACAAAGTTCTTTGCACTTTCCCCGAGTAAATCTCACGAAGCCTTTGCCCGGAGCTTTGGTGTATAATACCCAAGATTCCGAGCCCTTGGACGATTTCTCATTTTTAGAATATCTACACGCTTCTCGTCCGTTATGCGCGAACTACAAACCTTTTTTTTTTAAGGAAACCTTTGCGTCTTTGTTCGAAAAAAATTACGTAGACCACGAACATTTATATTAGACTCGCATACGAATTTGCGCGGTACTATATCACGGCTGCTGGTTCAAATATCGCGGTTCTCCACCCATTGGACATTATGATGACTTTTCAATTTAATATTCAATTTTTTCTATTGCAATAACACTTCGATGTATTTTTACCTTCTGAATACGAATTTATCATTCGTTATCCCTAAAATCTGGCATTTTCAACGTGATCAATAGAAAATTTCCCATAAGATATACCACTAGAATTTCCTGATATGTGGAAAAAGAAAATTGTTCTATTCGGTGACTCTTTCAAAGCGGCCATAATCCGAGTTGCCAAGTTAATATGAAGGAAAAAAATGAGAATAAAGCAAACAGGTATGTGGTTCACTTTATTAAACAACGCAGCAACAATATCTCAATTTCTCCTAGATCTGGAGTAATGAAAAAGGATTTGTTTCGTGATGGGTTGTCGATACTGCCTAGCAACCCCAAGCCCGAGTCGTCGTCTGTACCCCCGGGACGTCTCTTTTGTTTTCGTCCAACGTGACCCAACCGCCTAAGCCGTCGCTGCGATTTTTTCCCGTCTATATCCTCCCTCAACCTTTTCTCGTCGTTTCGCAAAAGTCCGTAAGACAGCAAACGAAGGATTTTTCCAGATGGTCAGCTAGTTTTGCGAGGAATCAGAAGAACACAAGTATCTACAGAAGTTTGGAGGAAAGTTCGTGCTTTCCGGCTGTTACGCAAGATCGAGTCTGTCTCAGAGCGCTAAACGACAACGACGGCTGGACCATCCTGCACCCTGGCTTATTGCTATCGATAAGTCGTTATACGAGGCGAATGTGTGGGCGGTCGAGCGGAAACGTGGACACTTGTTCCGCAGAGGAGGGTTTTTCCTCTAAATTTCATTTTGTTCGTACCGAGGCTTGTCTGGATCGCTCCGCACGGCCTTGTCCAAACGCGCTAGAAACGGAAGTAAACGGATCCGTAACTCGGAAAAGATTTCAATCGAGTTTCGCTTCGAGTCACGGAAGCTCGAAGATTCACGGACGGCTGATTAAGCAAACGAGTGAAATATACAGTGATCAGTGGTTGGACGAGAGGAGGGCCTACGAAAAGGATAGATCCTTCCGCACGAGGTAAATCCAACCCGAGGCTGGTGGGTGTAATCGCGGCGTGATATCAGAGAGGAAACAAAGCGGCGAGGGGCCGAGTTATACGTGTCGGTGTGTTGGTTAGCGCATGATACACGACGGGGGAGCGAGGTATTTTGGAAGTGAGAGAGGGTAATTTGATTGCGCTGAAACTATGGACGAAGAAGCACACGGGGACTTTGAATTCACGACTAAACGGACGGAGATAAACGGATTGGAAGACGGTAGCGCAGCTGCTGCTATTTCAAACACAAATATACGACTCTATCGTATACATGACGTAACCAGCGCCGAGCAGCCAGTGATGTTTACACACCAGAGGTGTAAAAACCTGCGCCCGTTGTTTTCTTTTGCCAAAGGCACGAGGAAGTGAGAGAGGGAGGCTAGAAAGGGTTGGCGGCGCCAAGGGAAACAGTGAAATAGCTGGCAAAGCTCTGTCAACGAACTCGTTAGCGATTCTCGAGGTCGCGCGATCTACCCCTGTCTGTGTGTACCCCCCATGAAAAGCCGTCTATGCAGTAGACACAATGTGTGCAGACGGTGCACATCAGGCGGATTTCTCTCTTTCACACGTCACTGCCTTTACGAGAACCGAGCCAGACGGGAAAGTCAACTCTGCGCAGCTTCCGATGCCTCCAGCTGATCTTGTCAGCTGGCTACACCGCTTTCGCTGCTTTACTTCTTTTCCCTCGAACGCCCAATTCCATGTACTTCTGCAGCCCACTCGTTGCGTCATTGTCGCATTATCGTGATTACGGCATAGGCCGTCCTTTATTGGTGCAAATCACGGCTTGATGACGCGTTTGTCGTTCAAGCTTGGAATAACGCACCGGCGACGCGGATACGTTCCGTTTGGATTACACCAGGGATGAGGCAGCACATCGAACACAAAGCAGTGGATTGGTGACGTTTCCAAGATCCACAAACGTGCGAAATCTCTGCCGATTTTCGATAGATTTCCAGCAACGAGTCACGTGTCATGATGGCAGCCGGTGCGGAGTCTTTAAAAGTTCACCAAGTCTTTCCAGTGCGCAGATGCAAGCTCTGCTCTCACAAGGACCAGCTTCCGCATCCGCTCCTCTTCTTTCCTCACTCGCTCGTCTTAACTTCGAATTAATGTCTCAATTAAGCCGTGACCCAGAATGCCCCGGTGGTACGTCTCGCTTGCTGCTGCTGATGCTGCTCCTACGTCTCAGAGAAATACAGAGCGGCATGTGTTCACGGATAGGAGTGTACGTCTCCGTAAATCCAGATACGGACAATACATATGCGGCTAGAACAATGCACCGGTGTAGAGCATTGCGAGAATTATTTTCACAAGGAACATCACTTTCGGGTTCCTCTTCGATTTTGTCGGAACTCATGTACATGGTTGGGCATTGAAAAATATTAGATACGCATTTTTTTATCGGCGGAAAAACGCTTGTAAGGGGTCACCTTTAGAGTGAAGCATGTCGACGCCTGATTTTGCAATTTTCCCGCAAGCATACACCCGAATGTGTATCAAAAGATTTTTGTACACCGGCTTAATTTTGAGCTTTCGGCCAAAACTCGGTGATATTCGTAATCGGCGGAGAGTTACCCCTTCGGATAGACCATGTGTTCTCAAACTTTTCTTATCGCACCCTCTTTCTGCAAAAAAAAGAGATTGTCGCATCGTTACCGATATTAGCTTAAAAAACACCTCCTTCCCCCATTTTGAAAATCAATGGGAAGAACCCTTGAAATCGATTAAAAATCGAAAAAAATGTCGGTCCTTTTGGGAATTTTTCAGTGGCTCCTTGAGCTGTACGACTGGCCCAGAATCGTCATGGACAGTAAGAAGTGCCATACGCTTGTAAACACAGATACATGCTCCAGGCTGTCGGATGACCATACACGAAATATCCTTCTTCTATGCACACAAAACCTCGCTCGCAGCGTGTCTCTCCCAGTTTGAAGAGGAACCTCGGCTGCTTTCGTTTAAATATTTACACGAAGCAAAGAGAAATCTCGAAGCTGTATCAGCGCACTAGGAGTTCGACGGGGCTCGATCGAAAGAAGCCAGAGTTCGAACCCAGCGCACCATATGATCAATTTAAAGAGACTCGTTTAATGAACGAACTAAAGTATTTTTCTTTGTTTTTCTCAATTCGGAGGCCCTTCAGAAATCGCTTCTCTCGGGTATAAAAAAAAATATTATGTATTCTGCGAAAAGCATCGAAACATTCGCTAGGTTTAGTAAATATAATTTTCTAACAAACATAAATGTAATGTTTTTTAAATTGAATGTTCCATTAGTTTCGTCCCGAATGAAAATCTATTAACGAATCTATCGAGGATTTTGCCCGTCGATCTGCATTCACATTAAATACCTTTCAACGCATTGTTTAGAGCGCACTGGCGAGTCGTGCGAGTTCGACGGTCATTAAACTGTCAGTGGTCGATAGCTTCTCTCAGTTGCCGCGAAATCGCTGTTACATATCGCGATTAGGGAGGGGGGGGGGGGGGGCGGTTCGCCCCTTGCTTGACAATAATGAATTGAGAGATAAACGAGGGCAGGCAAAAACGTGAGCTGATGAACGAAGGGTGTGGGAAGGTTGAAAACGCTCCTTCTCGCGCGTGATGATGGAAATCGACCAAAGTGAGGCACATGCGTCAACGGTACGAAAATTTCTCTCTCTGTCTCTCTGTCTCTCTCTGTCTCTCTCTCTCTCTCTCTCTCTCTCTCTCTCTCTCTCTCTCTCTCTCTCTCTCTCTCTCTCTCTCTCTCTCTCCCTCTCTCTCTCTCTCTCGCCGAATAGACAGCCCACGATACGTTCCTCTTTTGCACGTACTCGTCGGACAATTTTGGCAATTTCGACTCTATCATGAAACTAGAGGATGGCAAAAATAACGAAAATGTTTTTGCTTTTTTTGACGAAACAAGAACCGAGTCACGCGCACCCACCCATAACGTTCCACTTTCCTCAGGATGCTTTCCAACCTCCCTCTACGGGGGGGGGGGGGGGGGATAATCGATCCACGATTCGAGGGAGAAAGAAAGACGGAGAGTGCTGTTGCAGTTGCAAACGTATTTTTCCAAGGATTTATTTAACCAACCATAGAGAGTACGTGATTCCTCCGCGATATATGTGTGAGCGCACGCGTGTGTATGTGTGTGCGTATTCGCTTTTAATCTGTTTTAATTAATGATTCATGCCGCGAACGCGCTGTAGTAGGACGCAAATATTTGTTTGGATGCAAGCGGGGATACTTGGCTCACATTTTATCGCGTACTCCATAAAGTGTATATGCCGACCATAAGCATAACGCGTTACAAACTCGTGACAACAGCTTGGAATATTTGTTGTGGAATTTGGTAATACGTAACCGTGGCGAGCTAATGCAAATGAGACGGGAACTCAGCCGAAATTAGGCAAAATACACGCTCAAATTCACATTGCAGTGAACCTAATGTGTGTTTCCCGAATAAATTTTCCATTCGTGCATTTTCATTCGTTAATTTATGGTGATTACACACAGGGATACATTTTTAGGAATGAGACCGCAATAAGGGGAAATTGAAGTTTAAACCGTGACAAGTCAAATATTGAAATTATTTCCATTCATTTTTCGTATCTACGTACGCTTTATGCCAGTTGAGTCAAAATACGATTATGCAGGATTTCCAGCTCCACTTTTTCCCCTCGACTGTCCCTTTTTATCCACCCGCTCCATTGTCGCTTCAAAGCTCAAGTAATCAGACACGGAAATGCATATAATAGTGGGCTTTTTTTGCACGAAGAGAGGGCGGATATTACGCGAGGATATTCTATCGTTTGCCGTGATCCAAACCTAAAAGCTTTGCGTTAGTAATAAGAATGCTAAATACCAAGATCGAAAAGGAGAGACAGGGAGGATAGAAATTAAATTACGGCCGTGCATCATTCGTTCTTCACTTTTGCGTGCCGCGTTTGTTGAAAATCTTCTTTATCATTGATCTTTCCATTCTCGCGCGGAAAACTGAGAGCTGAGACGGGAACCTGAAATGGTGGATGTTCCACAAACGCGAGATCGCCGTTTGTCCTCGTTGCTGTATATTGGCATGTGCCTTAATTAACGCGGCTAACGAAGCACCGGAAAGGGGTGCGAGGAAGTAGGCCGTGATACGCGCTGGGAACCTCCGCTTTTTTACGTGTTTTTTTCGTTTCCTCGGGAAGGCGTGGAAAGATGTGATATGCTTTTCCCGTCCCTCATTGGGCCTCGCTTGGAGCAAAGCAAAGGGAGAAAAGGAGGACAGGGTGGGTGGCCCTGCACGCGGAAAAACGCCGTAAGTGCCAAGAGGACCTGCATAACCTACTCGCGTCCGCAGACGCCGCAGAATTTCATTCTCGGCACACACCAAAGTTCGGCAAGATCCGAGGCACGGGGTGGAACGCAAGTCTCGTCCTCTCGCACCTTGCCACATGTTCCCTTGAGTTCTGCATTGGACTCGTAACGACGCTCGGCCTTGCTCCGCCGAGTTAGGTCAACGCTTCCGACTCTCCACACTGTGGAACTAACCTTAGCTGATGGCCAAAATGCACTTTGGCTTGATCGTGCTCCAAGTTATACCATAATTATATTTATAGTCGTGCAATATTGTAATACTGTTATTATTATATTATACAACGCACTATTGGAGTATCCGTCCCTTTCGGTTTTCAATGGCGTAATAAACATGACGTTGAAGTTTGCATCTTTGGAATGCAACGAAAATGGATTCGTATTGACTGCTCAATTATTTTGGCTGATGTTGGCTGTGAAGATCACTGCAGCGTTTTCGCCTATTTTTTTTAGAAATTTATGACCTAAAATTGCAAAAAGGCTCTGCACAATGATAAAAATAAAGGAGAAAAACGCGGAGGAACAAAATGGTTGCATATCAGGAATGCAAATTTCATGCAATGACGTTAACATAAATAAAAAAGTGAAAAAGCGAAATGAATTTTCGGACAAGCCAATATTATTATGGACGATGGTGCATCGATCTTTTTAGTGTTCTACTGTTCTGCAATACCTGCTGACCAATATTGCTACTTTTAAGTGGATTTAACGTACCGTGAGCACATCGCGAGCCTTAATACGTTGTCGCTCTCTCGGCACGTGCTTGGATTTTCTATGCTTGCGCTTTATCCGCATGTTTTCAGTCATATTGCATAGATACCGTACATGCTCTACGTGCACATACATTAATATGTGTGTATATATATGTTAAATGTCAAATGATCAATAACTTTAATTGAGCACCAGGAGTGATAAAATAAATGAAAAGAATAATTTTCATATAATCAAGGAAGTCATACGAAAAAAAGAAAAACGGCTTAGCAACGAAAAAGTGGAAAACGGCGAGTCAGTCAACAGACAACGCGCGAAGAGTTAAGATATACAATCACAGCTCATTTTGTTCACCTACTTTATCGCTTACCCTTTTTCAATAAATGTTCTGTTGCAAAATGAATAAATTACACCAATAAATAAATTATATTACATATATATAAATATATCTTTATATATTTTTATAAGTGTATAATATATTTTATATCAGTGAACTCCTACGTTTTTAAACTTGCCATTTTGAATACCGTTTCCAGCGCTTAGCTTTTGCATTCTCTAGTTTAAAAAAATGTATTCTCTATTTTTCTCCCTACAAGTCTCCTATGTCACCTTGCATTCATGCTTATCTATTTGGTCCGTTCCTCATAGCGTGCGGCGGATCGTTCGTCATAGAAAAATTTTCGTCGGGAGATCCCTACGCGTTTGTTATTCCCGCTCGGCATACATGAACACAGCCATACTCGACCGCATTCACAACAACAGCCAACGAAGACAGAACACTTCCGAGAGCTTCGACATTGCGTTTTTTTTTTTCATTTGCCTCCGAATCCGTACGAGCATACAGGCAAAGAGAAAACGAAAAAAGCCGCACTCTCAACGCCAGAGACTCGGTGAAATTTTCCGGTCTATGCGCGGTCCGAAAAGATTCTGAAAGCGAGTGGAAAAGCTCGCGGCTCGTTCCGCTCTCGTGCTCGCTCGCAGGACAAAAAGGTGGGAGCTGGGTGGGGTTTTGGTTGATAGGGGACCGGCAAAATGTAGAAGATGATCGTGGTGCAAGTGAAAGCAGAGAAGGCGACTACTCGCTCAAATAAAAGGGAACAAAGACAGAAAAGAGGGGGAGAAAAAATTTCGCTCATGTGTATGCCAACTCGACATAATTACCGGACCGGGCGAGCATAATGCGCGCTTTCTTTATACACGGCAGTGCAAGAGTACATGCATATCCGCGGAAAGCTCCCCCCTCTCCCCCTTTCTCCCCCAGCATTTCACGCCGCGTCTTATTAATTGCAATGTTTTCTAGTCGCTTCGCTCGCGCCAGCGTTACGCCAAAGCGAGTGCTTCCGCCCGGCTGATACGAAAATGCAAGAGCGCGCCCGGGCACACGACAAATGCGCGATCCCATGCAGAAAGTTGTTGAGGACTCCTCAGATCCTACCAGATCCATATAGGGATTTGATAGGGACGCCTCAGGTAGGCAGTCCACAGTGGAATTCAAATGGATTTGTTAGGGACTCCCCAGATTCTTCCAGATCCTTATGGGGCTTTGATGGAGACGTCCCAGGAAAGGAGTCCACATTGGAATCGAAATTGATTCTGAGCTATTTCCAGATCGACGTGGTTTAAGAATTTTTTACTTGAAATTATATGAAATGGGATTTTGTGAAGCTCTGTAAAAAATTATTCTCTAATGGTCCCGCGCACAGATTTGCTTGGAAGTTCCAAGATGCACCCAGGTGTTTCTAGGAAATTGTTAGGGACACCGCACATCAAGAGTCCTGATCGGGATCCGATGTGGGAATCCTAAAGTATTTCTAAAAACGGTTAAAAAGGGTACCTATTGTAGGGAGGCATTTTGTTGTAATCCTAGGGATGTCAGATGAAGAGTGTAGCACTGTGGGCTTAAGATATGAACGAGAATGAATGTTCAGTTGAGAACAGAACAAAATGTTTCCGGACCACGGGATACAGAAATGTCTCTCGAAATGCCACGGCTGCGTACTGCTTGCTGCGTACTGCGTGCACGGCAACGACCCGAAGCGCAACGCGCAACATTTTTGAAAATCATGCCTTACAATATCGAATACTACAATATACTTATATTATTTTGTTACTTCTTAACTTTAGCGCTTACCCATATTGTATATTTAATGTTTGTTATAGGCTAGTATTTTTGGTACGGATAAAAAATCTTTTTATAAACTTTAATATGCACAATTTTTACATTTTAAATACTTGTACGCATGAACATTTTTATTGGAAGCGGGCGCAATCGAGTTACGATTGCGCCCGCAGTTGATCGCTGTGGGTCTGCAATTCTATGAGAGTGGCTTGAATGAGATTTTAAAAGAAAGTTAGATATAAGTATAAAATCATAAACAAATCATATTTTTATGAACATATTCGCCAAAGTTCGTAGCCCGGAATAGAAATGTCCATCCGACCCGATGGATTACTCATCGGGATCCAATAGGGATTCCCCATCGGGATTTAAGGCGTCTGGCCACCTTGGCCGATAGAACAATGGGTATATTAAAAAAAAAAACTCGAAAGTATGGGTCGGAATATTTTTATTTTTTTACACAACGTCAGAAAGGGCTTTAAGAATAACGTTAATAAATTTCCGTTCAAAATATTTAAAAAATGGCGCCATTATGCACATTGCCGCGGAGGCCCGCCGCACGATATGCGCGGTCGTTGTCCCAGCTGTTACTCGGTCATGCCACATCTGAATTTAAAATAAAATCTACTCATTCGGGAGTAGTGTCGCTACAATGTAGCGTAGCGGTTTTTTTTTCGACCATTAAAAAAATTATGTTTGGACGAAGAAAAAAATTTGTATTTTTCACCGAAATTATGACTCACCATAATTTTTTCAATGGTCGATAAAAAACCGCTACGCTACATTGTAGCGGCACTACTCACGAATGAGCTGATTTTTTTTCAGATGTGACATGACCGGGTAATAGCTGGGACAACGACCGCGCGTATCATGCGGAGGGCCTCCGCGGCAATGTGCATAACGGCGTCATTTTTTAATATTTTGAACGGAAATTTATTAACGTTATTCTTAAAGCCCCTTCTGACGTTGTGTAAAAAAAGAAAAATATTCCGGCCCGTACTTTCGAGTTTTTTTTTTAATATACCCATTTTTCGATCGGCCAAGGTGGCCAGATGCCTTAATAGAGATTCTTTATCGGAATCCAATAGGGATTCCCCATCGACATCCAATAAGGATTCAGAAAATCGCTTCCGACAAAATAAAGACGCCGGGCGATGGAACAACACGCCTCGTGGTACATGTACATTCCTGTCACAGTTGAAGAGCGCGCGGCTATCGAGTTACTGCGCAACCGCGATTGTTACATTTATTTAATCCAAGCGCGTGTTGTATAAAAAATAAGTCGAATTCGATTTAAGAATCCATGCGCGGATAAATAATTGAACAACATGAAAGAGAACTTATAACATATACTGTTGCAATACTCTGTCACGTATTTGCTATATACTGTCGCGTATAGCGAATACGCGCGCGAATCGAAAGTAACCAAATAACCCCCGCTCACTCAATGGTGGCTTTGGCGCGAAACATAAATGCAAGATCCGAACAACAAAGAGATTTTGTAAAAAAAATTACATACATACGTACTAAAGAATAACAATAGGAGAAATCAATCATTCTGAACCGCACTGTCGTAAAATGATATTATAACTTGTAACTTGTTAGAAGCCAAAATAAATATAGTTAAAACCAACTTTAAACCACTAGAAAACCTCTAATACCGCCTGGTGTTACCGCTTACTGTCTAGTAAGTAAGCAACTACATCTGATGCACTTAAATCAATAAAATATTAAGTATTTCAAAACATATTTTTTCAAGCAAATCGAACTCGCTTCAATTACTATTGAACCCTGTGGTCTATATTCGTTCAAATCTATATACAGCCAAAATATTATTCAGGGAATTCCCATGGCGCTGGTAGGTATTTACAGGTAGGTATTTAAAAAAGTATAAAACGTTCACAAAGTATGAAAAGTATTCGAAGAATATCCGTACCAAAAATACTAGAGTATAAAACACTATAAATATACAATATGGGTAAGCAATAGAGTAAAAAAATAACAAAAGGATATAAGCATTTTGTAATATTCGACATGTACTCTTTTTAAAACAATAAATTGATCTCTTTAGTCTATCGATGCATTAATTGTTTTTTAGTAATTTGAACGTAAATAATACGATATGATCGATCATGTATCGTACCGGATTCCGTTCGATAATGTGGGGATGCTTTAGGATTCTTAGATTGGATCCCGATGGAAAATCCCTATTGGATACCGATGGGGAATTCCTATTGTATCCCGCGCTGACAGACAAATTCTGTTGATGTGAACTAATCGCATCTATTTAATTTTTGTTTATTTGAATTAACTAGATTTTTCGTGGAATCAATTTTTTTCTATTGCATTCCATTATTGAAATCATTAACTTTCAATATATTTATTTATTCAAATGAAAATATATTCAATATCATCTAATAACTAAATATTTTATTTTATCCTAATAAATCTGTGATTTGGTTTCATCTGTTCAAAAAACAATTTAGTTGAATCCACTAAATGGATTTATTTGATTTTTTTAAAATTTAAATTAAATAAAATTTTCGTAGAGTCAACCATTTTTATATTTGATTGAATGGTCCGTCTTTTATTACAATACACATATCAAAGAAGTGTGGGGTAGAGACGGTGGAGAGAGAGAGGAATTATATATATATATATATATATATATATATATATATATATATATATATATATATATATATATAGGTTATGTTCGAAAAATATATAGCATGTTATTCGATAAAATTCTCTAATTATAACAATGATATTAACTAATTCATATAGCAGCAATGCAGCAATGCAGATGCAGCAAATAATTATATATAGGGGCAGCGTGCGTAGCTATGAGTAGGTAGGTTCGAGGTTCGATACCCACATAGGTGAAATATTTTCTTTGATAGAAATCATCTCAAAAGGCCAGCGAATGTCGAATTACGATAGAAAATCGTTGTCGTAAAACTCTCAAGTATTTCGGTTTATTTTGGATTTATGAAAAATCTTATGCATATAGTACACTCAGATTTACAGCATAAATTGTCAGAAAATAGAGATTTAGTTTAATCGAATCTTTATTTTTTCAATTTAAATATATTCAATATTTGTGAGCCAACGAAAAAACCTATTGGATTTAAATTAAATATTTTTTTGGTAGTGCGATAGGAATCCCTACTGGATCCCGATCGGTATCCCTTTTAGATCCCGATAGGGAATCCGTATAAGAAACCAATGTACGAGCGTGACGTTCCTTGATCGGGATCCATTGGGGTGCCCCATTGGATCCCTATCAAGCAGCAAGGAGAAGTAGGGAAATTCTATAGGATTCCTAACACAATTTCTCACGGGATGTGTTCGAACGCGCGTGCGGCCTCGCGAGTCGGACAATTTTTTCTTTTGAATTTTTATCTCATTTGAGAGGGAGACAAAAAGACACGGAAAAACGAAAATTTCAGCAGAGGGTCGTAAGTACAAAGTTGTTCGTGTTTTTGTGCAACGGAAATGGGTATATCGGGTGAGAGATGTTAAGTAAGATCGGCAAGAGGATCGGAATGGCGAAGGACATTTGTGAGATTTAAATCGCGTAAGCGGGTCCATTTCCCGCAGTATGCATTATTCACAAAGGCTCCAGGAACGCTCCGAATGTTTCACGCGGCTCACCTGATCTTCCTTTTTCTTCGGGCATACGTATACGAACAACCCTGGACGGCTTATACCGGTGTGTATGTATCTATGTATCGCAAGCTTTCTCCATTTACCTTTCTATTTCACCTAAGACCCTCGTGGTATCTCCAGCACGTCTGAGGCTACGGACCTGCCCGCCGGTCACGCTTCGACTCCTGCCTAACCCAATATGCGAAATGGCGCTTCCATCCCGGCGGTCTTACGCCCCTTCGAGATCTATCCGTCACCAGGCTGATGCATCGTGGAAGCGCGAATGTGAAACTACTCCGTAGTGTATTGAGACAGAGAGAGAGAGAGAGATTTGATTTCTTCATTAAGCCCTAATAAACTATGGGGCTAATAAACAATTAAAAGCTCACAAAAGCATAGAAATGATATAAGATATGATAGACAAGACAAGAAAAAAGAGCGAGAAGGAGAGTACAAAGGAAGGCATTTCCAAGTCTCTCCCGGTCCCTTTCAAGTAGCCTGTGTCATCGCTCTAGCCCCTGAAATAGATTCTTCTGAGAATAATGAATAAAGGGGAAACAAACAGAGGAAAGGACGAAAATACCTCCAAGATCCTTATTCCTTGCGCTTCGACGAGCCTGAAAGAGGGCGGGGTAGACTCCTTCGTCGCTACTAGATGTAAATTTCTTGGCAACCACGAGAAAAGCTTTCGGTTCTAGGAGACGAAAAGACGACAAACTACGATACCTATATACCCGCGATTCTATACAGAATACTTGAATTTTCTTCCTCTTAGTCGTACCCCTTTATTGCTCTTCCGTCTAACCAGCGTCAGTCGATTTTCTCCTCTGCGGTGTCTTTTTTTCGGCATAGACCCCCGAGAAAAATTGGCGCACGTCGAGTCTTGGCATTCCTCAAGCGCAACCCCGAGACGATGTTCCGAGAATGCGTTTTTTGTTTCGCCGTAACGTGTCTAGGGAAGAATTTTTCGAGTCCTCGATGGATTTCGGTAACATTCTCGTATACCTGTAGGTATCGTCGATAGCCAGTGTCCGTTCTCCTCGCACAATCTTTAATTACGAAAAGAATCGCGATATATCCCCGGGAGCTGCTTTTGTTCGAAAGCACGTGATAAGGGAGCCCTCCGACGGGACGAAACGTGACGCGTTTACGTTTTCCATCGAGACCACAGTTTTTAATTTTTTTTTCATCTTCCTCCCCTTTTGACAACGCGATCTCAGGCTACCGGGATGAAGGGGGGTTGATATGATACGATGGTCCACGTGAGGCAGAACAGAGACGAGAAAAAGTAAAAAAATGGAGCAGGCAGGTACGAGGGCGAGAAACAAATAAGTTGCGCGGTGACTGACTACTCTGCGGAAGCTCGAGAATTTAGTAGGGTACATCATTCTCCTTTTCGAGGATCAGACGCGAAGGTTCCGAGGGAAGGTGGCTTAACGACCTCGTAAATTACCAACGTTTCGCGCACTCCTCGCGTAAATCTATATATCCCGCTCGCAATTTTATTTTCTTTTAGCCGTTTTTTCCCCTTTCGATTTCTTTTTTTGCCCTCGTCTACTCTACCTTATTTTTATTTCTCTTTATCCCGGTAGTTCCGTCGTTTACGTTTAGTGCTTCGTCGACCATCGGGGTGGACTAATTAATCCAGGGGGCGGAGGAAGTTACGTGGGTTGATGTCCTCTCGATCTTTCGCCTCGTCCTCGCCGTGCCTTCGAAAGGGTCCCTCGTCGTTCTCGGGTACCCTCTCAATATCATTTACCCCCAATAGATGGCATCTTGAAATACGCCAGGAGGTTTATCGAACGAAATAAACGTTTCGCGAAAAATACATTGTTCGATTAGTTACTTAGCCGTAAAAATGTTGCCCGTTTCCTCTTGTCCGTATAATTTCACGAGCTTTATTTTTACGTCAGTTTCAGTGGGGACGTACGAGAGATCCTCGTTTACGGGAGTTTGAAACTCGGATCGGCGTGCAGGTGAAAAGTGTTCGTAAAGCGTAAATAAATAGAGGGATCTAGCCTTAACAATGCGGTTGCTTAGCTATTTGCAATACGGTCTCTTCTACGCACACGCACGCGCACACACACACACGCGCGCGCGCGCGCACGCACACACGCGCACACACGCACACACACACACACACACAGGCGCGCGCGCACACGCATCTTCGTACCGAGGCCTACCGAAAGTCATTCACGGTCTCTGCATGCTACCTGTGGAACTCTCTACCTCCTGATTTGAAACAGCTCTTTATCTTCTCATTTGAGACCTAGCTTACAAGTCTTTAAGGTAGAACAAGCGCGTGCTCTTGATCTATGGAATTTGTTCAACTTTTCACCAGACATTATTCATATCATTATGCATGTTGGAGTGAAACTTCAGGATAGTCGACTATTTAGATTGGGAGGTAATGAGTTTTAAAATTGCAACTTTTAACACTGCAGGGTCTGCATTTAAATTTAGACCAAATAATTATCGGTGAAAAATATTTGTCCCCTATAATAAGAAGACATACGGCAACACCGCATCGTTCCACGTATCCAATGACGGAGGTTTGCGCGGCACATTCAAAATAATACTGCAACACAACTTTTTATTTGGAAGTAATTTTTAATCGAACAAAGTTTTTCAATAGTTATGAATTAACCAACACTCTTATTTGTTAATGAAGATAACATAAACAATATAAAATATTAATATTTAAAACACAAATATTTTTTTTATCGAAAAATTTTCAACATTAGGATCATGATAATTTTTTTCCCCGAAATATTGAACAATCCTGTTCTGCGGTGTTACGGTCTTCTTATGATAGGGGACAATTTTTTTTACGGTGAATTTTTCTGTCTTTACTGAACGTTTTTCGCCAAACTCAATAGTAAAGGCAATCCAAACTTTTTTCACTCTTTTCCTAACTAGTTTGCTATTTAAACATAATTCTTTTTCAATATTTATGAACACAATAGAATGGTACGACGAATTATGTGACCTGACTTTCGATCAGTGTAGACCCTGCAGTGTTACAAGTTGCAATTTCGAAACCCATTATCTCCCAATCTCAATAGTCGACTGTTCTGAAATTTCACTCAAACATGCATAATGATATGAACAATGTCTGGTTAAAATTTGAACAAAATCTATATAAATCAAGAGCGCGCGCTCGTTCTACCTTAAGTCTAGGTTTCCGGATTTTGTCGTGGCTAGCATGTAGTAAACCTCATTATTTTCACCTCCCAATGCCTATTCGCCAATTTATTCCATGTTTTTTATATTCTTCATTTCTGCATAAACCTCCAAATCTAACTCAAACTTTAACTTTATTATTTGATTTGTATTTTTGTCTGTATATTTTTTGACCTCTGTGCAAGGGACTAGGTAAACGTACTAGGACAGTGCTTTCGTGGACCCTGGTCCCAAAGCACAAAACAAATAATCCCCGCTCTCTCGCGTTCCCTCTCACTCTCCCCTCTTGCTCTCGACATTGCGCTGCAGCAGACTACGACGTCGGTAAAAATCCTCAATAAAAAGAAGCTTGCCTCGTCCAAGCTACGAGGCGTAGTCATCCGTGAGACTCGTAGAGAAGCTAGAGAGAGAGAGAGAGAAAGAGAGAAGGCGCTTCATCTCGCTCTCTCCTCCTCGTCCCCATAACCACGCGAATAAAATTTACTCCGTGTTTGTTTTTTTTGTTCGTTCCCCCTCGCGTACTCTCGTTCGAGTACGCGATATCGAGTGTGTTCGTAGCGAAGAGAGTAGCTTTCGCGAGCGCCGAGGGTTGCGAGGGCTCTGAGAATCAGGCTCGAAGGCAGAGAGCCCACGGTACAGTAGCCTCGAATCTTTTCGACGCGCGCGCTTTACCGTATAACCGTAAGAGCGAATGCCCTCACGACAACGACGACGAGCTTGGAAAAGAGCACAGGAGACCCGGCACACATGCTTTATATACGAAAACGAGGATCCGATAAAAATCGGCAATGAAACGTAAGAAGTTTATTCCCAAGCCTCTCACACTCGTATCTTTCCTATTATCCCGTAACCCTTCGCGCTTTTCCTCAGCCTCTCAATACCTTTCGATTCGTGGCTCATCCCATTTCATTCCCTCGCCAATTTTGCTCGATATTCTCCTCCCGACTCGCTTCGATTTCCCTTTTCTTATTTTCTCGTTGAACCGACCTCTCCGACTCTTCGGCACGCAGCGATCGCAATCTCGTATCCCGCGTCGCGATAAATTTGATCCATTTCGGTCGATCCTCTGTTCTTTTTTTTTAATTGATCCATAGATATCATTTGATTGATCCATAAATATCTTGACTGCTGTCTGGTCGCCCCAAAAACAACTGTCTTTCATACGTCCAAGTCCTCAAACTCGAATGATCACTCGACGGAAAGGCAAAAGTCTTTCTTTTGGTGAAACGAGAGGGGCGAGGGGAAAGGATGATCGCGGGGTACGCAATGTGTCAGTTGGATTGTGGAGCGCCGAAGGGATGTTTTTCGGAGTACGGGAAAGCTTTGCGAGAAGGGACGAGAATGAGCGCCGGAAACGGACGATTAACGAGAGTTTCCGCAAACCGATCGATCATTTAAGTCAGTCCGGTTGGAATATAGCATTGCTTCTCTGTGTTCGCTGATCCATCCGTTCTCCGATCGGCGTCACCCACACGAATATATATATATTACTACGGACTGCGTTAACTCGCGAAAGGTTAAAACCCATCACTACGCGAACCGGTGAACCGTCCGGGCCGCGTCCTTACGTTTAGCAGCGACTGTTATGCGTATCTATTCGCACAATCCTTCGCGCACAATGCATCGGCAAACCCGCCCAAGCCTCCAGTTATAAATCCCCCGATTATTTTATCGATGGTCACTCTTGTCGCAGAGAGTACCGTCGACGTTGGACAAAGGAGAACGCGCGGGTAAAATTTATGTCTTCTTGTTGGCGCGCGTGATCCGTCCGATCCGCATTAGTTTCTTTTTCATTGGGAGCAATAAAAAATATCTTCTTCACCCTGCAATAAAAAATGGCCGAATGGAAATGAAGACAAATGTGAAAAAAATCGATATAACGAGCCCGTTGATTCTCTCCTGCAGTATGTGTGATCCGCGGCAGCTCAGAAAATGAAGAATTTACGCCGGTATTACGGAGAACGGCGAGTGAACCTTCATTCGCAGTACGATCTCACGATTTATTCGCTATCTCACTCTTCTCGTGCCCTCGCGGATTCCAGCCACGCTCTTTCGACCTTTCGATTCGTCGCAATGCCGATTTCACAAAGGTGCAGCTTATCGAAAAGCCTCAATGCGGAAATAATTTTACAACGGTATTAATGGTCGAGGAAGTCGGAGTAAGATGATAACGATAAAAGTCATGTTCAAATAAAACAATACATGTATGAGCCAGTCAACTTTAATTATTTGTTAAACTGATCAACATTTATTAATCTTTTAATTTTGGAAGCAAAGAAATCAGTCTTTCTGATTTGTATCATACAATGTATATTTTTAATTAAACCTTTATTTCCCCATCTTACCCCTATGCGAGGCGAGATGAAACAGCGCTGGGATAATGATGGGACAAGAATTATTGGCATCTTTCGCATATAAAAGTGGTTTCATTCTCAATACCATCAATTTGATAAGCCAATCATCTAGGTCCTGTAGGATTAGTCCAAATAATCTTGTTTCCATATCATTTTGATCGTTTGTAAGTTATTTTTGTTCCCCTGGTAGGAACACCGGTTGAAGACAAACCAAATGCTTTACTAGTTTCATTTCACCCTTTCTAACGTAAATAGTGGTACGTCGTAAAATATTCCGGGTTTGCGATAGCTTGTATTCATCTTGCCCCATTAGACGGTTAACGAATTAACAAAAAAAAAAACACGCAATACCCTTGAAAATGTTTGACACACCGTTTTTATTACATCAATAATTAGTACTTTTATTGTGTTCACCAATCTGTCTCTAATCAATATCAGCAACTCGAATAAACTGAAATGATATTAAACTTTACCAAAAAATTACATCCTTTTGTGAAAAAATCGATATTGTTTTCTCACTCGAGACGCGTGCTTCTGCCACAGTTGATACTTTCACACTCATTCACCTTAACTCCACCCCTCCAAACTCTAATTTCCACTGGGCTCGCACACATTGTTCAGTGCTAAGCTTATGAAGTATCTTACCCCGCGTATTCGTCTTGCCCGAGTTCCCCTACTTGGTAATTTTTCGGAATTTTCAGCATGATAGCGAGTTGAATTTGTCTGTTTGTATCAAAAGTACATCACGATTGTGAAGTGTATTTATTCTCTGTGTTTTTTCCAATCGTAATGATGATATCGAATCGTGAAATATTGTGGGTCTCCAAACTGACGGTACAAAAAAATTAACCCAGATATTAATGCAATACATAATTGAATTGATAATATAATTAAGTTGTTTTTTTCACGTCCGGTTATACTATTTTTCTCAAATACCTTGCCGCTAATCAATCTTGCACACTTTTTCGCGCCGGTTCGAGGACATTAAAAAGCTGTCGATATCGTGTCTTCTATGTGGCATCGGCTCAATAAAAACTAATGGATCTCCGCCGCTCCTCGTTTACGCGAATGGAAGCTTCAGTTGGATTCGTATAAACTTTTTTCTTCCCTTTTTCATATTGTTTGTACCGCGGAATTGTTATTATTGCTATAGAGGAGGTAACCGTATAGCGGGTTTACCTACCGAGTTTTATAGAGTTAACGGACCACAGAGCACATGTGTGGTGCTCCGAGAAACTCGATACCAGATGTAATTACAAGTACGCCAGAGCGATCGCGATTGCTCAGCGTAGACCCTCACTTTTCTCCGGATTCCGACGCTCGGTAGAGGATTTCAGGTAGGGGGTCGAGGGTCGTTCGATTTTCATTTTCCCCGATGCCTATGGACCAGTTGTCCCCGTTCTTTCGACACCTCTTTCTCTCTCTATCGCTCACCATCCCGCTACCGTGCCAACCGCCTTACTCACCTCTTTCAAGTCGTACGGGAAGTTCCGATCGATCCCGTGCTCCGGGAAAGCCGGGGTGGAAAAAAGGGCCCGGCGACCGTCCAGAGCTCTGGAGATCTGCATGGAATTTACATGGACTATGAGCAAATTGGCACTCTTCCTGTCTAATTCTTGGCAATCCTTAGTCGATTATGGTTTTCGTCACCGAAAACACCATGCTCCGAAAAAATTGTCGTTTTTTGGCAAATATTTGCACGGCTTTCGAAAGTCCCAAAAGCGCGCCGAAAAAATCGAAAAGGAGTTCACCACTTCCGCCGGAAACGCGAACATGAGTGATTTCTCGAGGGAGTTTGTGCCGTTCGCGGCCCCCGGAGTAGAGCCACGACTGAAACGTCTTCGACAAACGCAACGTCGTCACTGAAGGAACGACGTTCGGCCTCTTACTTCAGCTCGATCTTCTTGTACTCGCGTGGCAGTCGGAGAGATCCGGCTGGTTAACAGGCCGGCCGAGTCTCGTTCACTCTGCGTTCACTCGTCTTTCCATCGTTGCGTCTTTCTCTCGTTTCACCCAGCAGCACTCGAGATCGCTGTCTCTTTCTCGCTCACTCGGCGCCGCGCTGCTCCGTTATACCGTGCTCTTTCTCAAGAGAGAGAACATGGACCGGGCTACTCGCGATGGCTCGGGCAAGGAAAACAGCTCCCGCAGCGGGGCACCGTCATACTCGAGAAACTTATTCCCGACCATTTGATCTCGAGATCAATCTTCCTTTTTTCCCACCAATTATTCGAAGAGCCGAATATAATCGTGGAGATTCGTATTATTATTATAATTAAAGTGCATGACAATTTCGCGGCATGATATAACCGCGGGAGAGAATTTCCAGAGATTTTTTTCTCGGGAGAAAAACGGTTATGAATAATTCGGTAAAATAAGCGAGATTATTTCGCGTAAATTTTCATTGGGTAAAATTGGGAAAAAGTTCATCGCAAACACAATTATCAATCGTATAATTTATTCATTGAGCCTTCGATAAGTCCTTTCAATCCTTTTCCTCGCCATTCAAGGAAACTCTCCGCAAGTGGAAAAATAATGAGAAAGCAACGTTGAAAACTCGATGAAAATCGATCAACATGCAATCACATTTCTCCTCTAATATCGAGGCCCTAACGATCGCGAGTGAAATATTGAACGCTGTTGATGAAAAGCTTGAAAGCTCATTGAATCGCCTCGGTCGTCGGAAACGAGAAAAAATCTTCCCTGAAAACGTTTGCCTAACGCAGCAACGTCGGAAACGCTTTCACCCTTACACGAGAATACACTTTGAAATTGGAACGAGAAAATTCGCGCAAGGTGTTGAAAAGTCTCGGCTGTTGTAAAGGAAAAAGGAGAAAGTTTCGCGGTCGAAGGGAAGAAACGAGAGGGAGAGAGCGAGAGAGTGCTTTGAGAAGCGTGTAATTACTTCAATTCCAGAATTATCGCGGCTCTCTAGCTATATACACCACGTGTGCTCTGTTGCTGATCGACGCAGCATAGCTATACCCATTTCTTTTGTGCAACCCGGGAGTACGGATTTCTGCAGAATTACGGGGAGAAACGAAGACTCCTTTTTCACTGAAAAAAAAAACACGAGAAAAGTGGGAAAATCGATCAGACCGCAGATGATGACTAGCCTGAGAGTCGCTCGAGTTCCGATTAATTGCACACCTCGGGGGCACTCTTGAGATATCGTGTGCGGCTGCTCGATCGCTCCGTTCTCGCCGGATAGGAATATTGCCGCTTTTGCTTTTTCTGTTTTTTCTTTCAAATTTTTTTCCCCCTTTTTGTCGGTGTTTTCCAACATGGGTGTGCAATTATATTCATGAAGACGAGCGAAGGCTTTCGCTATTCTCATAGTCCGTATCTTCCGAGAATTTCCCGATGAGTTTAATTTAGGAAATTAAAAAATATCCCCGAGTGTTTTGTGCGTCTCAAAATTGCATTATCTATTCCCGTAGTTTCATCCCCATACTTTGTCCTTTCACGAGAAACTTTATTTCCACGACGATGAAACTTAGTATCATTCGACACACTTGCTCTACGATTGCTTGCAAATTTCGTTGAAAATAATCGTTTAGCAGGATTAAATCCGAATTTTCCACCAGCAACAGCAATTATTCACTGCAACTATTTACTGTAGCCCGATGATAAAATGCTTCAATAAAGTTTTCACTCCAGTGGAGCTCGTTTTCCTAAACAAAATATCTGTACCTACCGGAGCACACAGAAAAACTTTTCCAGCCCCATTATTTCTCCCGTCACACCTCATAATTCGCTCGCCCGACGTACAAAGAATAACATTTAAAAGCATAAAAACATCCTTAAAAGAAGAAAAAAAAGTCTGCATAAAAAGACGAATTGGTCTTTCCCCGTCGGTCCAGCGGTACGGCCGCAATTGCGTTATCGTCCGTATCGCAGCGGTGCCCGCGACAATACAAGAGAGGGTCAAAAACAAAAAATATTGCCGATGTCGGAAGGACGATGCGGGGCGTCAGGATTATCCAGGAGCGAGACAGCGCTAAACCGGTTTCCGACATATCGAAGCCTGTCCTGCAACTCTGCTCTCCCTTCCTGCCCTTCATCCCCTATCTTTACCGTTGACTCTCCCGCGCCCTCCGTCTGTAAAAGCTGCGAGTCTCGTTGACGCTTCGCAGGGAGCCATAGACCAACAGCCTCGACAATTCCCCTCCGGGTGTCCGACGTAAAATTCTGTCACCATCGCCACCAGCGCGCTAACAACGTTGAGAGCTTGGAAACGAGCGAACGGGACTACACCGCACGCCGTATTAACCGGCACTCCCGAAACACCATCGCAACCCTTTTCACTCTCGCTATCGTGTTATCCACACACAAGTACACGTATGTATATATATTCGCCGCGAAATCGAATTACTCGGTGCTCGACGCGCCAACGTGGAAACGTCATTAACCGTGTAGTTATATCGTCGATGCGTGTCGCCCGCCCGCGCGCACGAGCCTTGTAAATCGAGTTTGTACCTTTTCCACGTACGGCTCGGGGAGAGCAGAGAACTCGAAACTTCGGGAGCAACATGCTGGAGAACGCGCTGAGAGGTACAAATCCACAATGGATGAGGGAATTTGCGGTGCAGATTAGCCACCAGCCTTCTAGACGCTCCGTAGGCTTTCTTGTCAACCTCGAGGATTCATTGAGTTACGGTTCATTGGCTTTTTGCCTGTCGATTATGCATTCGCTGGTGGGGGAGTGTGGGGCCGTGGAACAGTTCGTTACAAGAATATGGCAAATGTACAACGGAATGCACTGAGAAAACAATATATTTCTATGTATCCGGATTTGTTAACTATTAACAAATAGTAAAGTTGGATATGGCGAAATGAGTATCTTCTTACAGTTAATGGATCATTCATTCGAGCCTCTGAATTGTCACAAATAAAGATTTAGTAATCGTTGAGAAATGGGTACTTTAATGGAACAAACCCGTTCTCAACAGCCAATAGATATACAGTTGGTCTAACCCAATGCTTCGTATTAATATACTGTAAATACTTGTTTCCTACAACTGAGGCACTTATTCAATGAGAACAGTAGAAACGTTTTCACAGATGTTAAGGATAGTTGAGTAAATGATATTTTATATTAGCACATGTACGAGGAACAACTCTCATAGAAAATAAAAGTTGTTCCTTGCTACTTATAAAGGACAAATCGTTGGACAACGATTTGTCCGCTACAAGTAGCAAGTCCTTTATTCCGAGAACAACAAAGATGGTAGCATCAATACGTCGTAGAGCAAGGAATATCTCTAATAGAAAATAGGCGCTCGACCGATCCCGCGGTCCATGGTAGTGTACAAAGTAAACGGTCTTGCCAAATATACGGTACTTCTCTCAAGTGCAGAATTGTTAACTATTAACAAATCATTATATGAGACGAGTCGTCGATACTTTACCAGTTATTTACTAACTATTAACAGGGCTATATTTGATTCAAATGAAGATTTTAAAATTATTACCAAAGCTTCATTTTGTAATAAGTGTAGGGCTGTGTAGGCAACAAAAAGAGAAGCTGTCGAGTCAACTGTGTAACTCTTGGCTCAAATGCGGCTGAGAGTCGTTTTGAATCAAGTTCAGTTAATTGTTGTGACATGTTCATTTGCATTGAACACAGGATAGTCGCGGAAACTATACTTAAACGGTTCCAAATCCAAATATATTAATTGTGAACAAATCTCTACTCCTTTGAACTGTATCATCATATCACAATTACAATTCGTTTTTCGATGACCACGAACATCTACTGATGTGAGTTAAGGGGTTACCCCCACTTGCGATTTTGAAAAAATCGATTTTTTTAATTGCATTTTTTTGAAGTATAAGTATCTGAGAATATGTCCTGAAAATTTCAAGTCGACCCGAACTAAATTGACTGAGATATGAGCGTTGAAAGAGAAGAATCCGTTGTGTAAACGACCGGAAATTGAAACTTTAAACGCGCTTTTCTCAAAATGGCATTTCTGAAGTCGGTGACCAAGATTACTCGAACACTAATGAACCGATCTTCTTGAAATTTTGCAGGCTTATTTAATACATAAAAATGTAGTCTTTAGTCGTTCGATTTTTTTCGTTAAAATCGAACCATTAACTTTGACTGTCCGCCATTTTGTGAAAAATGAATATTTTTTAAAATCCTTCGATTAAAGACTAGTTTATACTTATATTTGACTAAATCCATCCGCATTTTTTTTTCAGATGATCCTCTTCGCCGCAATGTTGGTCACCGCAAACCGTGTATATAAAAACATTATTTCATTGACGGCCATTTGCCACTAAACAATGTAATATTTTTCAATAAGAAAATTACTGAAAGTTCTCCAAGATGTATTCTTTAAGATGGTATATTGATCGATTAAAAAAGTTTTGTAGTTTTCTTTAAAAAAATTCATGAAAAAGGCCTTTTTTGCGCTACAAGTGGGGGTAACGCCTTAAGAGAAATAAATAATTTTTTTCAAAGAAATACTATGGCTTTCAAAAATATTCGTAATGACACGGATATTTCTTAACGTCTAACAAATTTTGTAACAGTTCATGAATATTTTAAAAAAAGTGCCAACTAAAGGTATTTCTTTACTATAAATAAAACGTTTTCTCAGTGTGGAGGTTCTAACTGAATGTGAACTGTACCTTTGTCCATGACGTTGAAATTTGCAGACAATTAGCAGAAAAACCCTTTTTCTGCTAATTGTGGTCGTAAATGTCTCTAATGAGAATACGAAAAGGAAAAATTTAATCAATTGTTGCGTTCATCTTATTTGTGGGTTTCCTAAATGGATATTTATCGGACAATTTTTTAAGCTCTTTGTCGCAGAACAAATTTTTTGTGGCAATCGACACCACTTCAAAATTATCTTGCAATTGATCTCATCATGCGCATATAGGAATGCAAAACATAAAAGGATAGTTTCGTGATCATACCGGAGTAGGAATACTTTTGATAATTTTTTCCATAATAATTAGAGTTCCAACACTTTCGGAATACTGCATGCGATAGAAAATCATTACAGCCAAGCTTTGGGGAATTACACACATACCGGGCAATGCAACTTCAACATGGATCAATAAACCTACTGTGAGGATCGAGACCTCTCGGTACAAACTTTGTAGTTTCGACACTCTCCATCTCTCTTTCTCTCGTCTCTTATCTGTCCATTCGTCCGTTTCTCTCGCGTGCACCTATAATCCTTGAATATTGCCGAACTCGGGATGGTCTGCTCGGGATGGTATGCGTTTTATGAGGGTTAGATGGTGGCTCTCGGGTCGGCTTACGACTCGACTCAATATGTAGAGTCGAGAGCGCACGGGACATTCCACACGGAGCCCGTTACTCGTAATTGCACAATATTTTGACGCGTCTACGAAAGACGACGACGGAGTCGTAACATCGAAGGCTCCCACACGAGACACGTTAACGAATTGGGCAGTGCTGCTTTTACGATTCACCCGTTTTGGAAAAAAATCAATTTACTTTTTTCAATAATATATGCAGCTGGTTTGACGTGGCAGGGCCCATAGAATACGTAAGTCCACGCTGCGGTGGCCAAGATAGCCGAAGCAAACTATCATCGAAACTCTTCACTTTGGTCCCCCTCATTCTCTTTCTCTCTCTCTCTTTCTCCCGCCTGGTTAGACGTTCACAAGAGTGGCGATATAAAGCGCAAGATGATGAAACCAGTGGAAGAGTTATGCAGGCTTCTAGAGTGGCACCACCATCACGGAACAGCCCAACTATTACAAGAGTCATTATTTTAGAAACTTTCCCAAAGACATCTTGTACATCTTCCAGCTACTGTATACGTATCTGCTATGCGCGCGCGACTTGGAAGAGCTCTTAGAATTTACGAGAAGTTGGTATAATGAAGTAGCTAGCGTCTTGCGGGGATCGCTCCCGCTAAAAATCTCCGTCTCGTTACACTCTGGCGCTCGTACATTTCGGTCTACGCGCCATCTCAAGTGGCCGCTGAGCATCTCCGTTCCTCAAAGCCATCAATGGGTTGTAGCAATTCTGTATGATGTTCCATCAGCGTTCCCTCTAGAAGTAATGAATAATCGTCGAAAGAGTGACACACCGTGCACGGTCCAAAATTCACGATATAATTTTCTCTCCCCGCAAAAGTTGACAGAAATTAGGAAGCATTGGAACGGTATAGATAGAGGCAGAGCCTAATGAACGCAACAAAGTTTCAGCTACGTCCACATTTGTCTTCTCCGATAGTTTCGTCCTCCCGCGAGATTCTTCGGTGCACGAAAGCAGGGCAGAAATACAAACCGAAACTTGGTCCGGGTATATAGGTCGAGATGTACGGTGGTGATTGTCGAAGAGGGACAAGGGGAAGGTCTCACGGATCGCGAGGACGACCGGGACTAACTTTGGAAGCTCGAAACGAGGATAAGGACGTATCCGACGAGTATATACGGCAATGACGGTGCCTCCCGCACACCAGAGGTGTGCACACACTTTCTTGGATGTAGCGATACGTGACCGTAGCCCTCTATGTATAGTTTTGCAGCGCTTTATCAACGTTGTAACGAGCTGTCGGCATTATTGCCGAGTTGGTCGCTCCACCGTTTTCTCGGGTTAAATGCTTATGACCCTCCTCACTGTGCCTGGCTCGTTGCGCGGTTGCGGAAGCTGACGTCGCGTTTCTAATAAAAGGACCCGTACTGATCGCGCCACCTGCGTTGTCAGGTCTTCCTCTCGAGCCTTGCGAGCAGCCATATAGAATGGAACGAGGTAGAATGGAGACTTCAATCAGAGGAGTGTTTTAACGAATCGGATTATTAATCCATCAATCAATTGATAAAGTTTTCCCCATTTCGTGTACTTCACATACACGCTCGCGCGAATCCAATTAACGAGTGATGGGAGGTAAAAAGAACGAGGTTTTTCTTTCCTCTTTCCATTCCGTCGGAGATATCAGAGCTTGCAGTGCAGGCGGATTGAAATCCTGGATAATTTTTTCCCCCCCGGGGGTATTGGTTATCATCGGTGGTGAATGTAATTAATCAATCGACACCACGGGTGGGAGAAGGGTGTTTCCGACTGTTGACAGTTAGTCTGCGAGCCGACCACTTTCATGCCTGCACTCGCGTACATGTGGACATGTACATTTATATCTATATACACGCGGTGTACCAAAGGTAATACGTGTTGGGAGTATGCGGGTGGTTGTTCGCACAGCCTCGTTAGCATACATATTTGCGTACACACACCCCCTACGATGGCTCGGCTTCTCGCCGTTCCGTCTCTCTTCTCTAGCTCGCCCCTTCTCGCTCCTTCTGTCCTATCCAAAATCCACTGGGATCCCGCTCCTGTTCGCTGTATATAATATATATACCTCGGACGGGCGAGAATACGTTCAGGGTGCGTCACACCGTAGCCGCGAAACAAGCCACGGACAAGAACCTCGTTGGCGTTAGTGCGCCGAAAGGTGTACACGTCTTGGTCCTGTATTCGTATGCAAGGGCTCTCTTGGCTGAAAATGACAGCCGCCATTCTCAACGCATCCGAAACGATGGTTTTTCTGAACTTTTTTATGAATGTCTTTTGAAAAAAAGGAAGTCAAGCAATCGGCTGGTCTTGTTGTTGCGGTTCTTTGTGTTAGGATTGACGCAAATGGTGACTCATATTCCAGATGACTGGAATCTAGACATCATTCGCACCTAAATGCCCCATAGACATAAGAATTAACACATGGCTGCTTGAGGCGCAAGCTCAGATATGCAGAACGATACGAACGCCATCGTGAACGATTTGCAAGCTGCTGGAACTCCGTACAGCATATGCATTCCATTTTACCTTTTGGTTCAACCCTTTCCGCCTACCCCTCGCTTTTCTTTTGCCCGTACACGGCTCAAACTACTGACGCTCAGTCCTGACGGCCGTTTCTTGTCGCCGTGAACACGTAAATCCACCGGAGCGGGTACATCCGCTGGAGCCGAAACTCCCACTGTTGATTCGAGTGTGCGTGACAGTCCGAAACCACTGGCAAGCGAAATCTGACGGGCAAACTGCGGTGATCAAATCTGACGGGTGTCCGGTATTTGAGCTCTCTTAATAAAATAACACTTTTGTACGACTCTATGAAGGAACAAAAATTATGGAAGCGGTCTAGCTTTAGATGCTGAAAGTTGCGTGATTTATGAGGATTACAAAAAAATCTGACGCGGATCATTGTGAAACTTTTGGGATATTTTATTAGACGATTGAATGATACAAATTAATTTTTTAATTGGTATTTAATGGCTTGAAACGTCGACAAATTTCAGATTGTTATTGAAAGTGACATAAACGTGAATGGAAGATTGACGGGGCCAAAATGAGCACAGGCGAGAGCATTTACTGGAAAATTTCGGTGCTTATATTGTTGCGATAACTTCATGGAAGTTTACACCACACGTGTACCACAATGTACAATATATTCGTTGCGATTCACGCAATCCCTCCCGTTGGCCTCTCTCTCTCTCTCTCTCTCTCTCTCTCTCTCTCTCTCTCTCTCTCTCTCTCTTTCTCTCTCTCTCTCTCGCCTCTGCATACAATCAGCGTGAAAATAGTTATGCCCGCAAACATTGAGCATTATGTGTCAAGGCACGGTTAAATTATACAATACGTTGAAGGGTAACGGCATAGTCAAGGGTAGGCACACAAGCGTTCCGCAGTGTCCAACACCAAAATGTTGGAGAGTTCTTCTTGATGCAGCCACGGATATAATTGGAGAATTCTCTCTGTCCTTCGCCCTCTTCCCTCTTCGAGTATTTTGGCACGTTTCGCCACAAGAAATGGCGAGTTCATTGATGCTATTGCGTTCATTTTATGTGCCCCCTTCCTGGGTTAGTTTTAAAGTCTTCGGGGCATTAGCCCTGCGGTCAAGCATCGGCATCATACATATAGGTACGACCCTCGCGTTGTGCGTCGTTGTTTCGTCTAACGAAATCGTTGGGGATAACAAACGCGAGGAACAGCCATTTCGACGATATCGACAACGATGAACGAAGTTAACCTTGTTACGAGTTCGACAACTTTACCCATCTCGTACTCCCTGCTGTAGCTACATCCGATTTTTTATTGTGGCGGAAAATGCAGTAATGGGTACGAATAAACGAGAATTTTTTCCCATTTATTTGCGATTTTTCCAAAACTTTTGATCGCATCTCTCACGCTTGATTGAAATTTATCATTTTGATCGAAAAGGGGACCCTTTCGTAGTCGAAATGTACATTTGTCCATAATGAAAACGGCGAGGTTTTCTCATCCGACGAGAAAACTAACAATGTCTGACAACGATTCGCGCTATTTTCCGACTCGTTTCTCACTGACAGGTAATCCGTTCATCTGGGCTAGCGATCGTTCTCTTTTTTTCCTTTCATACATATATACGTACGTACACGAGGACAGACCGTGTGCCACTGTGGGGGATAGATGGATGGATCGCGCTCTAAGAAACGAGAATCTCCTCTGGTAGTGCCGGCGATAATAGAGGGAACGAGGATGAGAAAGACAGAGAGGAGAGTGCGAAGTGGAATGAGGCTCGGAATGAAACGTGGAGGAGCGAGCAATTCTCTCCAGGTTTCTCTCTCGTTCTCTCTATCTTTCGCCTCAGACTCTCGATAGTTTCTTTTTTACTTGAAACCTCACATTTTAGCTTGCCTCATTCGCCGACGTGCTCCCTTCTCCCCACTGTGCCGGAATGATAAATTGCTGTCGCGTTTCTCGCCTTTTTTCTCGTCCTCTTCTTTGTCCGCCCCCCCCCCCCTCCCGCTTTCTCACTCATCCTTGCACCATTTTTGTCTCCAGCTAAGCACGCAAAGGTCGGGAGGATACGATGGTAAAATGTCCATGAAGCTCGATAATCGTTTCCTTTCAACTGAAGGAAAAAGCTATTGGATTTACGACTGCAGTATCTCATTCAAAATTGAGAGAAGTCGAGGTAAAAAATGTATATGTTTGATTCGGGATGTCTTCATCTTACGAGGAACCATAGCGTGGTTCCTTTGAATACGTCGTAGTCGTGTACATACCACAAAACATTAATCCCAGCGTTTGGCCATTTCCATTTCAATTTAAAAAAATCAGGGCTTGGACCACATCTTAAAACGACATCGCAGCGTCCGCACAGCTATAGAAGAGCAAGCGGAGAGGGATCAATGTTGGCTAATCCAATGGACGTCGTTGATCGGAATCTACTGGACAAATGTTTCGTATACATACACGCAATTCAAGTTGTTGCCCAACAACCGCAAACCCGACGGCCTCTCGTGGTGTCCCATCGGTCTATGTATCTCTACCAATGCTCGATCGAGGCATGCAATCCACAATCCACATTGGTGGCTGCCCGACCATTTGTTGTTGCACGTTCTAATTGCCGCTTCTAAATGACATTTCATCTGCAATTACGACATGTATTCGGCCATCAAACTTTTATCCTCGAGTCCCTCCATGCATCCATCGTGATTGCTTTATGCATTCGGTCTACGATCATCTCGTCCAAACATGTCCATCATCCTGCGTTACATCCGATGATGGATTCCTGCCAATAGGTCCAGGAACTAGTGACGACGGGTGTCCACTGGGAGTTCATTTCTAACGCGCTGCAAATGCTGAGACTCGATCGCCGGATCAAACGCCAAGCGCGACCTCAAAATCAAAATGCAAGTTGAAGGAATAATTATTCTAGCGGAGCCCCGTCTCACTTTGAGAGAAACTCGAGTTACCTGCTTGGCCCTCCTTCTCCACATTTCTCCTCGTTCTTTCTCGCTCCGCATGCAGATCCATAATTCTCATCGTTCCCGCTGCGCCACCTCACTTTTTGCCAGCTGCAAATCTCTATGATTTAGAGAGCCAATCCATTTCGATGGGATAACTCTTGGGCGTTCTCCTCTCCGCAACGTGACTCTGTCCTCAATTTCGATTACGGATTGTCCTGTATCCGTATCCGATATTGGCTAGATCACTATCCCAGCTGGCACGGGATAAATTGCCTCTCCCTTGAAGTTTCGTACTGCAGAAATACCTATGGTCGGAATTGAAGTACGGGAAGCAGCATCTTTGGAAGACGAGAGCGAATCTGGAAAAACGCGTTCGAGTGTTCGAGTGTTCTTCGTAGCGAAAGCAGCCACGTCGATTTCTCTTATTCTTCCGAAGGAACCACCTCGAACGCTACCTTCGAGAAGAAAAACCTAATCTCCAAAATCTCATTTGAATCACTTCACGAGGGCGTATAATTCTTCACTTGTACTTTCCATTTTTATTGTCTATTTTCAACCGTCGGTCAACAGGTAGCTTTTGTATGGGGGAAAAAAATTGTCATGGATGTCTGGCCATAGTGGAAGCAACATTTTTACCATCTAACCTTCCTTTGAACTACGCACGCCACGAGATCGAAACACAACACAGGGGAAAAAATATAATTTCTCGCCAGATCCACATATTCATACATAGCTATTTAGTTCTCCACGAAAATCTTTCCTCGGTAGGAGAAACGCTACAAGGAGGCACGGAAGGCTGGATTTAAGAGGTAAATTTCTTTCCCAGCCGGAAGTTTGATCCCCCGAAAGGCCTCACCCTCTCTCCTCACTCTGGCCCCTTGGACACTTGAGTTTTCTTGTTTACGGCAAACGAGGCATAGAGCGCTCTGAGAAAGCTCTAGAAACGAGTGTATGAAAGCGATAGAAGTAGCGGAGACCGAGAGCACGTAGGTCTTATATACATGTATTTATTAGTCGGTGCTACAAGCGTGTGCATACCTCTATATTATGACCGTATGTATGATTCTTTACTATGGGTACTATATGAGGCGAAAGGGTGGCCGGAGGCGTTGGCTTTTCTCAACAACTAAGCGCGGGCTCCTGACCAACTTCTATTTCCTGGCTCCTACTGCCCCTATGCACGCTGTGCAGTCTCGACCCGGTTTTTTCTTTTTCGAGATCCTCCGCTAGCTCTTCGTTTCTCTTCTTACTGCCTGCTCTTCCACTCTCCGCTGCTTCGCATTTCGTCCGTTCAAACCCACCATGCGCATACAACATATGGGGAATCCGTTCACTCGACCGTTTCCTCCTACCGGACCGGTCCATTTCTGTACAACACACACATATCTATGACTGCGCACATTTACATAGATGAGTACTGACCCGTCAAGACACTTGTCCTCTTCCAACCGCCCGGTCTTCACCTTCCTCCCTCCTTTTCCTCGCGTTCGCTCGTCCGATCCTTATATGCGACTCGAAGAAAAATTTTCATCCTCCCTCGAGGGGATGAACCGGAGAGATACGACCGGAAGACTTTTCGTGCAAATTTCTCTCCAATCTTTTTATACCATCCTCCGCACTCCTTTGCTCTCTCCTTTTTTCACTCATTTTATCCATTCAACCGGATTTTTCTGCTATAAATCTTTCTATACCGAAGTGAACTTTCCGATTCATTTCTTTTTCATACCGCGAGTATGGGTTACTCAGGAATGCGAGCTTTCTTGAGGGGATTTTGTTCTACCAATGTTTTCAGTGTTTCGCAGCTGGAGGTATTGCTCTAACATACGTGTATATCCTTTTTTTCTTGCTCAACTACTACGTAATATTAGTGTATTACGTTCCGGATGTTCCCTGTCAATCCTACTCGCACGGGCATGTCTTCTCATTCCGCTGCCCGACAAACGTAACGAAAGATATTGCATTGCGTAAAAATCAAGAGGTTGATCATTTTGCAAACGGTTGCGGGCTGGTTTCTTTGTCGAATACTTTGTCACTAGATGTACAGTCTGGTAAATTTCACGGTCAACCGGGTATGAGGCTTTCCCCTTTTGGATGCGCTGCTCGGTCGGACCCTTCCTTCGGACGACGATTCGTCTGTGGTCGCTTTTACATTCCAGTATAGGTCGAATGATTACCTTTCGGGGTTTCCTGTTCACTGCTACGACTATTTCTATGAATGAAACTTGATGGTTCGGTACACGAAGTCTCGGTGTTCGATACGACAGTGCAAAGAACCTAGGAATGAAAAGATGCTGCATTCACCAGTTCCGAGTTGGGAAAGCTCAGTGGGATCAATCTGATCAGGAGAGAACGTTGAGATACCTGAGCTGCTCTCGAGTCGGGAATTTCGGTGCTTACATTAATGACGGAGTCTCGAAATCGACAAGGCTCATCGGCATATCCGTCTCATCCCACGTCCGATTATGATGTGCTCCAGCCCCCGCTCCTTTTCCTCCCTCAACGTTGGGCTTTGTGCTTCCAGGCCCCCGTCATATTCATCCCCTTTTCGTGTTTGCCGCTCCGGCTCCCGCACCCACTCAACGATTATTGCATTCCCTCTCCTACGGAATGCTGCACTATTGCGCTCTGAAACTCTCAGGCTATGCCGCTCTCCTCGGTTAGTTCATGGTTCGTACGCGTGCCAATCGGAGTCACGTTAATTGGCTATGGCCGATAAAGCGCTGATTACCAGCTTGGTGAACCTGGCGCTCACTTACCCCCTTTCTACGGTCGCGCGCATTGGCTTGCCAATGCTTTCGTGCTAGCCGACCCCAATATCGCGGTCTACCTCAACATGGAGAATCATTTGGTACGAAGCATTACACCATGCTGCCTTGTTATTCTAGGTAAATCAAGATCGTTTTCATTATTCTCCTTTGTCGATTTCGTTGCGAGAACTACATCATGTTGAAGCAACGATTTATCAGGCCTGATTGGAAATTCGAACGATGAAGCGCTGCTTTTCGCTCGCTGATCAAACATCATCAAGCACCTTTTTAGCTGATCAAGGAGTCCGCGTTGCGCGTGGTGAAAATAAAAACGGGTTCTTCGGTAGTTCTTCGGTGTCCGTGTATACGAAGGCAACAGCTTCGAGTATATTGGTATCATCGCGTACAGATATTTGGAAAGCTTCGTCTCCAACGAGGTAGAAGCAACTACGTGACCGCGATGCGAATGATAGCAAAGCTTCATGCTGGATCTCGGACTCGGCAAGACTTGGTTTGACCCTTGCCGCGTCGCGCGGCACTTGGCACTGGGCGATGAGTGGAAAAGCGACGTACCGAGACGTACGAGACGTGCATTTTTTTATTTCAAGCCACTAGGCAACCTCCGTCCTATGTACAGCCCGAGCAACGTACCTACCTACGTACTTCGGACTGACTTATGAAAATGCATACCGTACATGTGTATGCGGAAGTTGTTCTTCTTTCAGTGCGGAGGTTTTCAGCGCGAATGCACATTCGTAGTCGAGTGATGCATTTGTGCCCTTAGTATGTTACGGAGCCACTCTCGCTACTTTCCTCGCCCTTTTCACGTCTCCTCATTTCCTTTTTCTCTCTACATGGAAAAAGACTCTGCGGCGCTTACTTAGCACGTGAGCGACGTGTGCAGGTGACATTGGGCATCCTGCAAAGTAAGCAGATTGCGACTTGATCAATTTTTTACTTTCCCTTTGCTGCTTCATTAGATAATGATTTGGAATGATGCCGTCCACAAATGAACACCGAAAGGCATAGCATCCTCACTCCACATTTAAAATGGATGCATTAAATTGAATGAAATGGGCAAAACTTTGAAGGAGGCATGAAATTAAAGTTTACGTATTCTTCCATTTTTGCCGGATATCAAGCTTAAGGTGGCAAACCGAATTCTGTTCATTTTCTACGATTTTTCATGAAAATATAAGATTTTTGGGAAAATGGATGGAGAATTTGTATTCAAGAGATCAAGATACATCGATTTGGACTTATGATAGAAATATAAAAAATCTACATTTTTCCCACCTCGGCCAAATAAAAAGTTCCTTCACTGTTACCGTTTCCTCTTTGAAATGCCGTTTGATTTAATGAGCTCTGATTATTTTTCTTTATTTTCGGCAGAATTCCAAAATCGGCCCATCGATTTTCCCGAATTTTTCCATTATACCCATTTAGCTTTTTTCGGCCATTTTCTAAATTGCACTTTCCGGGAAAACTACCCGTGCAGAAATTTTGACCGGGATACCCTATGTCCGATCAAATCCCGATCAGGATTTGTCATGGATTCCCCAAAACCGGTATCCCGGTTAGAATCCAACTTGCATCAGTATCGGGATATGTACGACGACGATGGCATCATTTTGAAAATTTTAACGTCACGTGTATTTTCTGTATTACTATAGAATGCCTATCCATAGGTAAGAATTTCTGTCTATAGATTCCTATCTATAAAATTCCTATCTATAGATAGGAATTACATAGTAATACCGAAAATACACGTGATGCCAAAATTTTCAAAATTATGCCATCGTCGTCGTACATATTCCGATACTGATGCAAGTTGGATTCTAACCGGGATACCGGTTTTGGGGAATAAGTCTCTGTTTATACCCACCGACATGTCGGTGGGTATAAACATGTATTTAAGACAAATTAAAATCAAATTCACAATGATTAGATTAAAATTTACACCAACCGTGAGTTCTTACGTATTTCGAGAGAAAACATTTCGTCGAGGCAAAGAAATTTTTGCAAAAAAAGTTGTGAGTTCCAAATATTACATTATAAATATGAAAAAAATCACAAAATGAGTTGTGAATTTCCTCAAGTTGAAGAAAATAAAAATCGAATTCACGACAGTTATATTAAAATGTACACCACAAGTGTAAACGTATTTTGAGAGAAAACATTGTGTTGAGGCAAAGAAATGTTCGCACAAAAAGTTATGTGCAAAAATTTCTTTGCCTCGAGGCAATGTTTTCTCTCAAAATACGTACGAACTCACTTTTGGCGCAAATTTTAATCTAATCATTTTGAATTTGATTTTAATTTGTCTTAAATACGAAAAAATTCACAACTAATTTTGTGAATTTTTTTGTATTTATAATTTCTTTTCACTATACATTTGCATTCACAGATTTTGATGTGAATTTTTTTTAATTCACATTAAAATCTCGCGATGAGCGCGATCTGCCATTTAAATCTTTGGACAAATTTTTTTTTTATTAATAGTTTAATGCACCTAAACTTTATAAATGTTATTTATTTTTATAATAAATATAACATGTCATAATTCCATTTTTGACATTTTATTTCAGCCTGTATTCACCCGTGATCCTTCCCAGATTCCTCAATGATTCCATGGGGAATCTATTTAGAGTCATTAAAGGATCCGGTTCTGGATCCCTAATGGAATCCAGTTTACGGATCTTACATTTAGTCTTCGAATCTGATCCGATATCGGACTAGATCCCAACTGGGAGCCCGGGATACAAGTCAGAATCCAGCTGTATCCCTGCCAAAATTTCTGCACGGGTAGTGAAGATATCGAGATGAATGAAGTGGCATTCTCTAAGTCTATCAAAATGCTTTTTAAAACCTTCCATCAAAAGTAAACCTCTCAAATACAACCGATACTACCATTGTTTGAAATTTCGCGATTTTGGCGATTCCGGAAAAGTGACCAAACGCGTCGAATTTTTTTTTTCGACTTTCTAATCGTTTCAAGGGCACCTAATTAATCCAACTTTGTAATAAGTAATGTACCTAATTAATGTTCTAGCATATTCATGAGTTTCAGTGAAATCGAAAGCGTACACCAAATCGATATTGACTTATGAAGGCTCTCTAATTTCGCAGTGCACTCATGATTTCCATTTATTTTCTGTTTCAGGTAAGAGGCAGAGTATAACAAGGAGAGTGAATACATAGAAATATTGCAACGACTTTTGGTAAGTGTTTTTCCTCTCCCCGTTTCATTTTGCCCTACGAGATCGTCCAGTTGTTCATTTCCGTGCAATTTTCACGTACACACAAGTACACGTATACGTTCGCGTTATTATATATCAACGTAATAAGATACGACCCTAAAGCGAAGACGCATTACGGTTATCTTCTCTCCCGGCCGAGGCTCTCGCCGTTCATGCGAATTCAGGAAAGCACCTTCCGAACATTAGCCAACGCCGTGCAGCTCGAACAAAGTGAACTTGGTAAGCGTGTCACTCGCTGAAATGATAGGAATGCATTTGTTTTTCGCAACTACTTCCGGCAGCTTTGAAATCTCTCGTTTTCCTGCGCGTGATAATCCTCGGTCTCTTTGAGGTAGAGGCCAAGTAAAGAATGGCTATTTGTATTGTACAATGCTACAATCAGCCGGTCTTAAATCCCCTGAGAGAACGACGCATACGATGGCTGTCTTGTTTGACAAATTCGCGGAAGGGGGCGATTTTTTTACCTGTACCATATTTTGAAAGTCTTTCCGATGGGGATTTTTTCGTTGATGCAAAAATGCAACAATTTTCATGACGAAATATCGTAATCTTACAAAAATCATTCATGAAGGTTTCCCCATTGGGTATCGTTACTTATCGTTCAAAAGACCCATTTTCCTGGCATTGATAAGCTTCTGCAATTAAGCCATTCATATCCATTATCCAATTAAACTACCCCACTTTGGCCTCCACTTTATTTTAATTATTCCCTCGCTTCCCGGAGCCTTTTACGTCGTGCACCCTGGGCAACGTCGTAAAACAATACGATACTTTCTAGATGAAGTGTGCACGTATCCGCATACATACGAATACATGATCGGGCGCTCGAACGTAATATGAAAAGGACATTTCAATCCCTTTCATTGCGTCGTATATTGCGCCAAAATCGTTTCAGATAACAATTCCGCTAGATCTTTCTCGTCGCATGTTGGCTCGCTGCAAATTGTCGTTGATTGTGGTCTCTCCCCCTCGGCATCGCCCTCCGTGTCTTTGCATCTCTCTGCTCGAAGGGTTGGGGGTGTGGTTCGCGAAAGCCTTAAGAGGATGAAGGCTAAAGGGAACGAACTGTATGGCTTATCAGCCGTGTATCTCGCGGGCTGTGCCGGTAGTCGAAAGCACGACCCAACGCGCTGTTATTTGCGTTATTTATACGTCCCTGGAGCATCAGAAAGCCTCACGACTACGGTTATAATCGAGCGTATCCACCTCTCCCTTTCCACGGCCATGATTACACATCGTTATCCTGCTTAAGCTACCGGAAATGACGAGAACCGACGCCGGTCCTATATTCTCTACGTATATACCTATATACGCGTGAACGACGTCTTCTAGGGCGGCATCGCCTTTATCTGTAGCACTGTACTTGGCGGATGCACCTTCGGGGAATTTAGACACGATGCTTTCTCTTCCTCCATAGCGAAATCCGACAACTTTGTGTCTGCATCCGTTTGAACAGATATACCGAAATTATAAACAAACTCATTGTAATATTCCGTGGAACTCTGGAACAGTCTTTTCATCATATTTTGTAAAATTCATTTATGTTTCAACTTCTTTAAAAATTCTGATTCTACTCGAGCTCGGCTTCCGAATAAAAAAATATACTTTTCTCCATTTCTTTGCATATCAAACTTTGAAAGGTTAGTGAAAAACTGGACGATTCTCAGGATAATGCGAAAAAGCAAAAAATACTCGGCCAGCCGTGGTGGATTATTAATAATCATAATTTGACTAGCCTCCCGGTTCTTCCGGGGGAATTGGCGCAGTGGCGTTTTCTTCTCCCTATTCGCCACGACCAACTCGGTAAAAGCTGCCCACTTTGCCCTCAAGCTTAGCCGCGTTGTACAGCCAACAGTGCTCATATGTATATATTTCCATGTAGCATTCTGCTCGGACATACGTATGTGTCGGTGTGTACATAGTACAGCGCGATTCTAGCTATCTGGACCGTGCAAACCCAGTCTACGTGAAATAATTAATTCGCGCAATAAATCCGGGTCGGGAAAAATATCCAGTTGCCGTGGTTGGGGTTTGAGAATGCGGCCCAAGGAGCAAAAGCGACGGTACGTGGAGCTGAATGCCAAATATAAACGAAGTGCGCCTCGAAATCGAATACAAGCGGAAAATCGAAATATCTTCCACCACGGAAGAAAGTAATCCTACCTGGAAGCGCCAGTCACGTGATTGGCTTATCAAAGAGATGCATAATGAATAGAAATGGGTCCGTTTTTTTAAAATTGGTAACAATATTATTTTCTCAAAGAAATATAAAACATTTTTAATAAGATTATTTCTAAGGTCTGTCAATTATGTGCACAACATTTCTTGTGCACTTGCATAATACGTACATTGTACTTCGCTATTTTATAAATCGTTTTATTTTTACATAATTGATTACTGAAAAAAAAATAATAAAACCATTTTTTCAATTGAAACAAATAATGATTATTTTCCAGGTAAACCGGCATTTTTCCGCAACGTTAAACAAATAACGATGTTTACTTTTTAAACTTTTTAAAAGTTTTTAAACGAGATTACATATACGAACAAATAATGAATAGTACATCTATGGTAGGCGCGATTTTAATGGATTCAAATCAGTGGTTTCAGCAAACATTAACTGCTCAATACGTTTATTAGGCACGGTGATGTATATCGAACGAACAGGGAAGCTCGTACGTGCTCTGGCCACGGGTGATGTTATTGCAATCAGGGTGGTTAGCATAATGCACGTAGAGGCTCGACAATAGTGGTACGCGGGTGCATCAATGGAAAACCAGGAAACAAGAGGGAAAAACATAGCCACGTGTGCGTGCTTGTGTATGGATTACACAGCAACGTACGCGCCCGGTATATTTAATTTGTAGGTTAATCACCCCAATTAATATCCCAGTTCCAGCGAGAGAGCATGCAGCAGCTATTCGAGTCTCGTGACTGCATTTTCCATAATGCGTGGCGATAAATAGCAAGCATACTCCCCTGTCTCTCGTCCACGCTCGCTCGTTGGCTACTCGTGGATATTCGTCCCTATAGATAAAGAGAATTCGAGAGAAAGAGAGGGACAAAGACGCGAAGAGGAGAGGCAGACAAAAGCTACGATTCCGCTTGAGACAACGGCAGAGAGCATATATAGTCACCGAGTCCAACTCGTTAGCCATTGTCGCACGACAGCAGGTACATTATTTTCCATGGAGCTGTGAAACACCAAGAGAGCTCGTAGAGTTCTGGCCGAGAATCTCCTTCGTGGGCAACGGAGAAGCGCCGGCTGACCCGGAACTTCCTTAACTACTGCGGTGCTTTACGCCCATCCCACATCCATCCGACTCTTTCCCTTCTTCTCTGGGTGGCCCAAGCCGCGCACCAGTCTGTCGTTCTCCCGCCTCTGCGGATTCGGGCAATCCGGACTAGACTGCACCCACGTAGAACTACGGGGGATCAACCGTGGTCATCCCACCCCTATCCACCTCAACACGCTGAAATTACTTCCTGCTACCTGATCTCACCCGGTAACGTCCCAATGTCCCTTTCGTCTTTCCTGTCCAACCGGATCGTGCTGGAGACATTTTCGACCCATTTCAATTCTTCCGCATAGGACTTCTTGCCACCTGTCATAGGAAGACTTTCGACACTCGTACACATCCAAGCTGACTGATCAAATTGCGTTACCGTCAGGATAATAATTGTGGCAGCGGTAACTGATCGAACCGGTCCAAGTGCGAGATTGGATCGATCGAGAAAACCCAGAAATGCAAGAGAGAGAGAGAGAGAGAGAAGCTGTCGAGCCACTTGGCGAGCGACGATTGGACGAGAAGCAAATCAACATAGGAAAGTCGTCGTACCGAGCTAGGTTCCCATTGATTACACAGTCCTGCCGCATCAAATCCGTACACCGAAATTGATTCTCATTCCCTAGCAGCCTTCGTGGTTAATAGCTGCTGCATCTCCCTCTTTCTCTCTACTTCTCTCCCTCTCTTTTATATATACGCATTCTCCGGTCTCGGCATTCCTCTTTCTTCGGTGCAGTTAGGATGTGGAATTTCCCGATTGGAATAGCCGGAATTCCCATGAGAATTGAGCCTATACACCGTAGCTCGCAACCGGCCAACGGATAACCGCACGAGATCGACCGTATTCCCGAATCGCGGCAATGAAAGACACGTATTCTGATACCATCATTTAAATACATTTTCGAAACTGTAGCAATCAGGATGGAAACGTGGAGCGGCGAAATTGGGGGATGCGAGACAACAACCCGGAAATTGATGCACAATTGCGGGTGACATCCGAAAGTACATCTTGTCAGAACTTGCTTCCTTTCTTCTTCTTTCGCTTCGATGCAACTCGCAGTTGGTTAATTTCAGGATAACGGATGCATAAAGTACGGTAAAGTGGCGGTTGAAGTGTTCCAATAATAGCCTTCGCGCAGCGAGCGGACCGCTTTTCTTTTGCCACCGCTTTTCATTATTCATGTCCAGAGTGTACGTTCTTGTATATACAAAATGCAGACGCAGTGACAATTGAATTCCGCGAGATACCAACTACTCGACTCGTAATATACACGTATACGAATGGAAGCACGACCAGAGAGGAAACGAGATGCAATTCGAAATTGCTGCATCCTATACATATCCATCATTTGCTTGGGACTCTTGCTGGTGTCGGGTCTTCTGACACTGGGAGACGAACAAAATGGCCGACGATAGGGTATTTCGCGACGCGGATAATGGGAACTTTTAAGAAACTATTAAGACGCCAGAACTGAGAAAACGCCACGAGTCGGGAGAATCTTTGAGCCGGGCGACCCTTCCCCAACGGTTTGTGACTGAGAAAGCGAACCTTTTTTTCGTAGCTACTTCGCTCGTACTTTCCTCTGTCCCATCTCGTGTTTCACTAGGATTTTTCTACCCCGGCTAGAGGATTCTGCCGGACTCTCGAATGCCATCTCTCTTCTCCTCTCCCCTTTCTCCGCCTTCGATCCTCGACCTTCTCAACTCCAGACGGAGGACCAAATGGCTCATAAGTTTGTGACTCTCGAGGATCCTCGCCGGAGGGATGCGGCTGGCCTCTCGGTCTTTTCGCTTCCCTCTCCAACTCGTCCCCCTCCCCCACTCGACCCGACGTCTTTTCCCAACAGGCAGCATTCTTATCCACGGACGCTTTTATATCGTAATTACCATTTTTGCCCCTCGGCGACTCACACCATCGCAGCTCGACTCTCCACGACGTATCTCTTCTCTTTCGCGAGCGTACCAATATATGCACACAGCCCTTCATTTACTCGTCTCGTCCATCCGAATTCATTAAAGTTCCCGCTGATCTATCGGTAGAAACGAGAAAGCAGCGCACCCCGTACTCGTCCACCAGCTCCTTCTCCCTGTCTATTTCCGGCTCTGAATCTTCTCTCGGCTTTGCGAATTGAGCCAACGATCAGGATCTCGGTGTTGAAGCTGGAGAAAAACACAAGAGAGGTGTATCAAGCGAGGCATTTTCAAAGGGATGGAAATACGAGGCCCGGACAAAGAGAAAATGCATCCTGTGGATTCGCGGAATTTAAATCGAAAGTTAAATTAATAGACCCTTGATTACTCGAAGAATTTCTTCGGCTATCCAGCAGCCCACGAGTTTTTACAGAAACGAAAAAACATCCGACCCCTGCATAAGAAGAAAGAACCCCGTCGCACTGATAGGGAAGACCTATTGAAAAATTGATACACATCTAGACGTTGCCTTCTTTTAAAAGAGCCTGCTCGGCGACGTTTTAAGTGCTCCGAAAGACACCAACCGGTTGGCCTGACGATTTCCCCTCCGGGGATCCGCATCCTATCCTGCACCCCTCGTAATGGAATTACCGGATAACGAGGCACTTTCCTTCCAGTGGTGAGCGGCCCGTTAACCGATAAGACGCGGTGAGTTATACCCTGGATACAGAGACGGCGGTTTTGCCATGCGGCTTCACGGTGCAGGCCATTTCCCGTGGCTCTCCTTATGCCCCTCGCGACGCGCTATCCGGAACTCACCCTCGGTACATGCGATACACCGGGATCATCAGGATCCTCGTAACCTGATGCTAATCATCAGCGCCAAGGATCGCTGTTTCGTTTGTGGCTCTTACGGGCTTCTTATCAACTAGCCTCGTTTGCCATACGTGCCTCAGGAGACTTGCGCACCTATCAACCAACCCCGGCCACAATTTGTGCCCCTGTTCTCTTATGAATCTCTTATCAACTAACTTCGATTAGAGTATCTCACGATCCACGAAACAGATGTTTGACTGGACGGTCCATTTCAATGATGACCGTTTTGATTGACGTTTAGTGAACGGCAGGCAGATCCCCAATATGGGGACCCTGGTGATTCGTGACGTTTGCAAATCCGTCGAGGCAGTGAAAAATTGTTGCGTTTCGGATTGCGCCGAGGAGCACTCGAGCAACGTTTCTTCTCAGGCACTTTTGGTGCCTCGAGAGCTGCCGGTCCCAGCAATAGCATCAGGTACGAGAGAAAACGAAGCGATATATCTCTCGCGCAAAAAGCACTATATTTATACACGAGCTAGACGGAGTAGTGCACGTTATCACGCTTCTCACGTTGAGCTCGAAGATAGCGCGCACACACAAGGGTGGCGTGCTCCGCCCCACTTTACAACCCTCCACCCCGTCTCGTTCACCCCGTCGCCGCTCTGTCTCTCTTGCGGCGATAAAAGTCTCGTTCCCGCCTGAATTCCGATGTTAAATTCGTACCAGTATACATGTATCTTCGTGAAAAGATATGCTAGCGAAAAAAAAGAAAACTTTGCTTTCTTCCTGATATAAAACACAAGATTTTCCCCTTGGGCTGTTCGAAACGATATCAGTTCATTCTTGCTATATGGTGTCCTTCGGGTCAGTTGTCTTTGCTGCACGATTATTTTCTTTCTCCAATCGATATACATCTTCTCGTTATTGCTCCGTGCTGGCTATCTTTTTCCCACCCTCCCTTCATCCTCTGCCGTCAAAAACCCGGACATACATTCCGCACAAAGTTCCTGTGCACACGAGATTAATCATCTCACGATTTTAATATCTCTGACAGATATGTATGCCCTGCGATAAGAGGGTACAATAATTGCGTGGTTCGGCAAGCGTATAAATTCAGCCCTTTTTAAAATGGGAATCGTAAGAAATGATAAATCAATTGTCCCGAAGAATGAGACGAAGCAAAAGAAAAGGGCACGAAAATCTCGGGCGCAGGACGAAAGGGGAGGATATTTTCCAAGGGACGGAACAAGATGTCTTTTCGACCCTTCCTGTACCGCTCGAATGATGAAAGATTCCGGACACTGGAATCAAAGCGTACACACTTATCCGACACACACACAGACGAGGACCGGCAGGACAAAGATGGAAGCGAGGATAAGAAAAGCCGAGGCAGAGGGAGGGAACATTTGAAATTCGCAGCGCGTATACACTCTCCCGTCTTGATTCACAATGACTTGGTTGTATTGACGACCGGAGCTGGTGCGCCCGGTAGGGGCTCAGCTCGGAGTAACTTTCTGTCCCATTGGTACGTCATTGACGTAGACGAGAGAGCAACACTCCGTGTAAGTCTAGAATGTAGAACGATGGTGCAGCCCCAAAAATCTCTGCTCTCGAAGCTTCCTTGTGTCGGACGTACACGTACGTATGAAGTATATATATATATATATATATATATATATTACGTTGCAGGCTGCTTGAGTAGCAGTCGCAAAAGTCGAATCCTTGTCGCGACAGACGATTTCCTACGAAAACTCGTCTTCAGACGCCTTGTTTCCGGTCTTTTTTACTTTTGCATCCCCCGCGACAATTTTTGATGCGTCGACGTTTCTGAAACGAGCGGAATACCACAATTCCATCCTTTTTTTTTTCATTTTTCATTTCTTATTTGTATTTTTATTTTTACGCTATGCGCTATTTTTTAATGTTGTTTGTAGAGAAAAGGAAGCCCGAGTAGAAATATTATCATGCTGGCCTGATATTTAATCCGGGTCTGATCACGTTGTACTATGAAGGCCTTACTTAAGATGTGCCTCAATTTGCCTTTTTCGGTTGGTGTCAGGTGGCAGTCAGGCAACTGGACCTACGGCTTGATTCAATTCGCCTGATCTGGCTAACTTCAAGCAATCATCAAGTAGCTGGACCTATATACAGTTTGGCGCCTTTTACATGCCTAACCTCTTATCAAACACCAGACGAACTATATATATTAGCGCGTCGTCAAAATGTCGAGACATATTGTGTGTGTGTGTTGACCTTGATGCAGCTTTAGCGCCTCCACCGATAAAAAAAATGGGTGGTCCAGTATGACGGCTTTCTCGAACACTGAAACTTTTGTCTGAAACATTTTTAGATATTATCAATAGTCTGAGTGCTATTGCTCTGTAACACTTTATTTGTCTCACCCTGTATACTCACCGTGCTTAACTTAGTTATGTGGGGCTATTATTAGTAGGCCAGTTTTTGTGAAATCCCCCCCCCCCCTCCTCCTATCTTCACTATACTTCCCTTTACAGAAAATACACTCTGCATCAACTGCAGGGGGTCTTCCACCGAATCATGTTTCTAGTTCTCCTGACGTATTTGAATTACGACTGTTATAAGAGTTGGAAGATTCCAAACTCTCAGTGTCATCATCATCGCTTTCAATAAGTCTTCGTTTCATGGTCTTTTTATCGTTTCTTTTTGCTATTCTGTCATATTCTGTCTCAGTCTTTTCCATTGCTTGGTAGTTTTTGTCTTTTTGCATTTCCCTCTATTTTTAGTGTTTTCTTTTGCCTGCCTTTTTAAGATTTCCCTTAAAGTCAAAAGACTTTCCCTTTTATATATTAGTGAGATAGACCTACATCTCGTTACAAAACTGATGGTAATTTGGAATATTCCAAATTACAATCATAATATTCCAAATTACAAGGCATAACCTCTTTTTTTTTGTTTACAAATATACAAATCTTTGAAATCAAAGCAATATACAAAGTCCATGGTCGATTTTACAGTACACAAAAAGCTAATCAACATAATCATATGGAAATTTAGGTATCATTAAACTCATTAAACCCCTACCTCGAATGTTTTCACAAACAGTCCTTCATAAGTCGAGCTCTGGTCGCCATCTTAGGAAAGTCACGGACGAACCGTGTGAACATATAGACTATTGACGCCTTTTTTAAACATTTCACGGCCATAAAACCGAGATGACGCTACTAGTTTCCGTGAAACCCTGCTATTCTAAATGACCGACACTATTCCAAATATCCTTCCTTTCCTCTATTGTATTTCGCGCTTCTTCCTCAAGGTCAAGCGTGTAGTACCCTCATTCATGCCGGTATCACCACATGTTCAAAGCCTACCTAGAAACTTTTTTCGTCTCAGCCGTGGGCTGCATTTGTCCTAGACTGTCATTCTTCTTCTTCGTGCGGGAAGAACCACTTGTGTGTTAATTTAATATTGTGTTTAAAAAAAAAATGATGGGTAAAAAACGAGACTGAAGCGTAGCTTCAGAGAACGAGGATAAGGAAAATCGTCTCGAGAAACGACTTAGCGATTAAAAGATTTTATTTTTCAACAAGGGAAAAAGAAACATCGAAAGCATAGACGCAGTAAGTAAATGCGTCGGCCATTTGTTTGTTTTATTTGACGTTTCAGGCGGAAGCACAGCTCCAGGTTTCAACGGTTTAAAAAAGCCTTATGAAAACGCTAAACAGAAGGAAAAGGTTTTATTGCTCTTGACGATCACTCGTACAGACTCTGACCTGGACGAGCGAGTTATTACTCTGATCGAGAAATTAATTCTGGCCACTCGTGAAGACACTAACCTTCACGAGTCGAGTTATACTCAGGCACAATCACAGTTTATCTCCTGAAAAGGCTCCAGACTATTTCAGTCAGACAAATTTGGAAATAATTGTTCACGGCAGAGCTCTCGCCAAATATTATCATCTTGAGGAGGACTCTTCCACGCTTAGTGGTAGTTACGATCACATGTATGTGTCAAATAAGATCGTTTATCAGAGTCCAAAACAAAGGACTGTCTCAGAGTCTGGTTTTTTGTTTTGTTTACGTTTTGTCAGAACACCGTCAGAAATCGGCATCGACACGGAGATACTCTCAGAGCTCGAGACACGTATGTGAGATATCGGCATCTTCGCAGAGCTCAGGAGGCTTAGAGGATGAGCAAGGATCTGAAAAAAATGCAAGATGACGGAGAGTCAGCTAGCATAGAGATTGTTACGCTGGGTGAGCAGACGCCTTCGCGTGTTCTTACTCAGACTCCGTCGTAGACTCCGTCGCCGACTCCTTCACAAGCTCCTTCGCAGAGTCACCGAATTGTTTTACCGTCCGTCGCGCAAACTCTAGTGCGGGATGCACAACAAGAGGCCCCGCTAACCACTAGTAGTCAGCAGGTTGCCATATCTACTGCGCCAGTCGGTCAACAAACTGCCGGTCAAGATGATAAAGAGACTACATCGCAAAATCTGAGTGAAGTTCCTCTCGATCCAAAGATACTCGAGGTTTTGGGAGAGCGGTTTTTGGAAGAACGCACTCTCGCTCAAGCGATCCCAACACGATGAATCGGCTATAAGGAAAAGTTTCATCTTGGCAAATTTGAACGCATCCTTTAAAGACGTCTTAAATGCAGCTACTCCGGACGAATTCTTATTTGGTAAGCAGCTGGATGAAAACTTGAAGAGGGCCAAGGCTCTTGAAACCTCGCAAAACGATCTGAAGTCTGTGCAAAGCTCACAAACATCTAATGCTCCAAAAAAGGTCGCAGTTCCCTCCAGTCGACCTCAGTACAATCAGAAACCCTTTCAAACGACGGCGGGCGGGAGAAAACAACAGACTACAACAAATTTGAGTTTTCCGATAAATCGAAGAACCAGTCAGAGATTCGAGAGCAATTGGAAGGGCAACCAGAGACACGAAATCAACTCGCATCAGAAACGTCGCCAACAACTGTACGTTCCGTGGCAGGTAGACTTAAATATTTTATACGGAGTTGGCAAGAAATAACCACCGATAAATTAAGTCTATCATGGATAAAGGGTTAGAGTCTCTCGAGCCTTCGAGTCTCTGCGTTTTCAATATAAAGTTCCAAGGAGCATCTCAATCTCAAATACGGATCGTTTTGAGATTGAAGATCTAATTTCGAAACTCCTTAAGGGGAGGCTAGGGGTTTCAGCGTGAAAAAAACACTTGTGTTCGATTTTTTCATCTTAATGGATAGAGTAAATTTATTGAAACCTTTTGTACATTGTTAAGTGTCATTTCAAGAACATTCCGTGAAATTTGTACGCGAAAATATCTACAAACAAGCCGGTGAAAAAGCCTTTCCAAGAACGCCTTTGGAAAAACACGATTTGCAGTGTTCACTGTATCTCAGCTAGAAATTATCTGAAATCAAGTACCATCAAAATTTAGTCAAACTATCATCAAATCCTCCCCTCAACGGTCTTTAATAATTTTGTTTCCACTTCTAAATTTTTGGTGGTCATTTAAAGTGAAAAGTGCTATTTTTCACGAAAATTTCCGTCATTTTGGGGGTGGAAAACCCCCTCCATGTAAAAAAAATCTCAAACTAACCGTTGGGGGGAGGTATTTTATATGTAGAAAGTGTATACCAAGTTTGGAATAAATCGGTCATGAAGTTTTCAAGTGGCAGTGAAAACGAACTTTGAAAAAGAGGTTTCGAGAAAAAACGCGTTTGAAGCTTTAAAAGCTAAAAAGTGAAGAAAAAAAAATATATTCAACTTACACTGAATCATGGATTCCAGCTCCATAGAGTAGACTCCCTGCAGCAGTTTCGATGTCTTGAGCCTCTCTTTTTTCAAGCCTTTGACTTATCCTGGTTTCTTTGCTCTGCTTCTCAGCTTGTATCTCGGCCCTGTTGATGCGACAATTATCCTCCAATCTTGCGTATTCGTAAGCGCTCGGCCCAACGCTGATGTTCATATCCGACAGAAAGGTGAGAACAGCACCAGCACCTGCATTGAAAGTGCATGCAGCCACGTAGGATGCAAATTCAACGATTTGTTTGCTGCCAGGTAATTTTTTCGGTGCAATCCTCCAAATTAGCTGGTTCAGACTTTCGTTGGCATTTTGGATAAAACCTCCAAGACACCTTTCAAGAAGTTCATCGTTGAGAATAATGGGAAGTACGATCGCCAGGTGAATAAACTGCATACCTGCTCGTCAGCTGCGCGCTGCCTTTCCGACCGCCCGCAGCTGTCGGAGCAACAGTGTTAGAGGAGCGGGACTAAATAGTCAATAACTTCGAGAGTTTTGCTCTGATTGACTTGAAATTTTGGGATTATATTCTTGAAATGTTTAACTATAAGAAAAGACAAAAAAATCGATTTTTCAAAAGTGCAAACCCCGACCCTCCCCTTAAGAAGGGCGCGATTATACGATGCAGCGGTGAACTGGATCAGTTTATCTCCGGGATTTTTTTGATACCGAAGCCAGACGGTAGTAACCGCTTAATCTTGAATTTGAAAAGCTTGAATGAAATCGTAAAAACGCAGCATTTTAATCTAGAGGACAGAAAGACTGTAGTAAACTGAATAGCTCCTAACTGTTTCCTGGCGACAGTAGACCTGAATAATGCGTATTACGTAGTCTCAATTGCGCAATCAGATAGAAAATTCTTGAGATTTCAGTTCAATCGTCAGCTTTACGAATTCACCTGCTCGCCTTTCGGCCTCTCACCGGCACCCTATGTTTTCACAAAAATCTGAACGCTAGTGATGATAAAGTTAAGATGGCAACGACATCTTTCAGTAATTTATCTAGACGATCTATTGCTTTTCGGAAGGTCGTATCAAGAATGTGAGAACAACGTTGACGCTACTTGCGCACGCTTGAACGAGTTGGGTTTCATGATTAATCACAAAAAGTGTGAGCTAGTTCCGTCGAAAAGGTGTAAATTCCTCGGTTTCTGGTTTGCTTCGATGAAGATGACCATTGAGCTAAGACAAGAAAAAATAAAAAGGTGGCAAGGGCGATAAAGAAATATAGCGCCTTGAGTCGCTGCAAGATTCAAGATTTTGCCGAATTTCTGAGTACAATCGGGTCATGTTGTCCGGCGATTAAATATGGCTTGGGTCATACAAAAATATTCGAAAGAGCTAGGTACTAGGCCTTTAAAGCCAATAACGACTGCTATGATAAGTACATGACGTTAGACGCATGTCTTCAACCCGATTTTATCTGGTGGGCGAACGTGATTTCTTCCGCGGATAACTCAACAAGAGCTCCAAGGTTTTGTCGCGAGATTTTTACAGTCGCGTCACTATCAGGATGGGGATTTGTTTGTGAAGGTGAGAGATCGCGCGGGTTTTGGACCGATAAAGACCGCGAGTCTCATATTAATATACTAGAACTAACTACCGCCTTCTTCGGATTAAAATGTTTTGCTAATAACCTGAAAATTGAGACATGTTGTTGCGCATAGACGACACCACGGCTATTTCATATATAAATCAAACGGGTGAAGTGCGATTCGAAAAACTGAATCAGTTGTCAAGGTTAATATGGAATTGGTGCGAGGAGAGGGGTATTTGGATTTTTGCATCTTTTTTGCAGCTTAACGGATAATAGCAAAGCAGATTTCGAGTTTCGTAAATTGGAATTAGAAACCGAGTATGTTCTATCAAATATAGCATTCCGGAAGATCGTCCGTTCCCATGGCGCACCCGATATCGATTTCTTTGCTACACGCGTAAACGCAAAGTGTAAGCGATATATTTCATGGCTCCGCGATCTAGACAGCGTGGCGGTTGATGCGTTCAGAGAGTCCTGGAAAAATCTCTTCTCTTACGCATTTCCTCAATTTGCGGTCATATTACGAGTGTTACGTAAGATACAAGACGAAGGCTCAGAGGGTATCCTTGCAGTGCCAGAGTGGCCTGCTCAACCCTGGTATCCCCTATTTCAAGCTCTCCTCTTCTCTAAGACAATTTATTTTAGTCTAAGCAAAAGTCTATTGACTTCTTCTAACAGCGATCCTCACCCATTCTGGAGAAACATTATCCTGGTTGCAGGAGTGTTATCAGGAGGGCATTCAAGGCCAAAGGTGTGCCGAAGAAATTTGTAGAGATTATAATCGCCTCACTCCGCAAATCGTCGATGAAACATTACAATGGAGGTTTAAAGAGATGGTGAGAATTCTACGTTAACAAGGATGTGAGCCCATTTTTCGTCTCGGTCGAGAACGTGCTGGAGTTACTAACGCAAGAGTATGACCGAGGCGCATCGTACGGTTCCTTAAATTGTCTCAAATCCGCAATATTGCTTGTTATTGGACCGAAAATAGGACAAGATTATCGGATAGAGGGAATATTTACAGGAGTATCGGAGCTACGTACGTCTGAGCCAAAGTACGATCAGACGTGGGATCCGAAGATCTTTTTAAATTACGCAACGACTCTTGGATCAAATGACGATCTTTCACTGGAAACGCTTTCTATGAAGCTTGACACCTTGCTTGCGTTAATAACGGGACATCGTATGCAGACTCTCTCTTTAATTAAGATAGAGAACATTGAGAGACTCGCGGGATCCATCGAAATAAAGATCCCCGATAAGATCAAGACATCGCGAGTAAACAAGAAGCAGCCTCTGTTAGTCATACCAGTCTATATAAAAGACAAGAATATTTGTTCAGCAACTACATTAGAGTCATATCTAAGCAAAACAAATGCTTTGCGAGGTTTGGGATAGTTCTTATTAATTGCAATCAAAAAACCTCATAGAGTAGTCACTACCCAAACATTAAGTCGCTGGATGAAAAAGATGCTGACAAAAAGCGGTCTGAACACCGAGATATTTTCAGCATACAGCACTCGGCACGTGTCGACGTCGGCCGCTAAACGAAAAGACGTTAACATTGACAATATAAGAAAGACCGCGGGATGGACAAATAACTCTAAAACGTTTGCTAAGTTTTACGGCCTGCCAATTGTTAATGCTAAAAGCGCATTCGTGAAAGCGATTTTAGAGATTTAAGGTTTCGTGTTATTTTTTTTGTGTCTTTAATATATAAAATGTTACAATTATTGATCTCCTTAAAGAATCATAATATAATGTTAATTTACCAGTAACACTGAGTATTCTGTTGCCATAATTAACTTTGAACATCTACACGATTGATCTTGAGGAAGAGGCGCGAAATACAATTAATCAATTAAACGACCTTACCTGTAAGTGAAGTTCTATTGTAATTGTATGTAGCGCCTCTTCCGAAAAGATCAGTCCCCCCCCAAAAAGACCCCATATCTACAGTATAGATATTTACCCGAGTTATCGTGGCAACGCTTTGAAGAAATGATAGTCTAGGACAAATGCAGCCCACGGCTGAGACGAAAAAAGTTTCTAGGTAGGCTTTAAACATGTGGTGATACCGGCATGAAGTGAGGGTACTACACGATTGATCTTTTCGGAAGAGGCGCTATATACAATTACAATAGACCTCCACTTACAGGTAAGTACGTTTAATTGATTAATTATATAGACTCACCACGTTTAACTTATTTTTTTGTAGAGTTTCCTTAATTTTTTGGATTTTTTTCTATTTACATTTAAAAAAAAGATTTTTCTGTTTATATTGAGTCATGATTTTTTGTTTTCGTTTCGAGTTTCTTTATTCCTATGTATCGCGTGACGTATGAGGATGGTATGCAAGCGGCCATTTCGATTCTAGATCAGTAATAAACCTAATGTAATCCAATCTATCGAGCCAAAAGAATCACCAGGCCATTTGTGTCCAATAGTCCTGAACTTGATGAAATTGCAAGCCGATTTTACCGATTTTCACCTAATTCCATATGTACAGAATTTAGTCAGTTCTTCTCGATGTCCTCATCATCTTTCCAATACTCGCGTTATCTAAAGCACATTTTTCATGGAAAGTGAGAAGAGAAAGACATCACCAAGCGCTATGCTCATACCGGAAGCGCAAGAGGTTAAGAAGGAAATGTGCTAGCGAATTTGCAACTTCTCGAAGTTGCGCATAACGAGATATATATTTTTTAAATCTCGTTCGGAATCCCTCGTCGCGCTTTTCGCGTCTCTCCTGTCTTAACCGCACAGCGTAACTGCGGGGTAACCCAGTTCGCGGTAACTTAATATTTCCTTCCGTGCGATTGTCCTCCGTGGCTCGGTATTGTGCATCTACATAGGAGAGAACACGAGGCCATCATACGCGATAAAGTTCTCGTTACGAAAGTCTTACAACTGGTGAAAGATATTTCCAAGAGTTCAACCCCTCTCCCTCGCACACACGCAACGAGGACCGCCGACTTTTGGAACGTTGTTCGGGAGAAAAGCTTGGCCGCGAACATCCCTCACATTCTCACCCTCATCGCCGCGCAAAGATTCTGCGGGACGATAGTTGCCACGACAAAGTTCCTTCCCCCGTCACTTAGCCGCGAGTACGCAGTACATGCGCGAGCGCGAATAGAGAACAGGGGCATCGGAACGAGAATTCTCCTCTTACGTTCGCGACAGTGGGAGATCCTGCACTGGGAGTCACCCCGCTACCAAGTGCCACTTTCCTCAAACGCTAGCTACTTCTCTGTCCTTCGCATACACACGTCGGCTGGGAAAGTTCGAGGTGACGGTGCAACGGGAGATAGAAAGCCACGCCGGGGGTGAGTCGAGGAGCGAACCAGGGGTGACTTCTTCATAGAAGGAAACTTGGAAGCTTTGTGCGAAGTAACGCGACTTCTGGAGGCTGTCGCCGATGTCTTCCCTGGCCTAGCTGCATTTCACGATTCCATGAATATGCCAACCGTAATACGCAGAGTGCCCAATTTTTGTTTATCAACGTCCTATCTTGCAAAAATTGCGCATTGCACTCTACCCCAGCTGTAATTTTCACTAATTGGTCATCAGCTACTTTTTTCAAAGCCGTGCAGAAATTGCCGTAAATTGGATTCCCATACTTGTCCCTACTTCCTGATAGAAATCCAATAGGGCATCGCATTGAATCCCTATAGGCACTAAAACGTTACGGATTCTAATCGGAATACCCCATTGGAATGCCATGTACGAATTCAATTTGAATCCCAAAGGATTTCCACGACATCGAACAGAATCTGATACGATTCTTGATGAATCCCGTCGCATTCTGAACGTTGAATATTCTTAACAAAATTTATAGATGGGGACAGTAAAGTCTTTGTCATATACTGAAAACGGGCCCCAAATGTTTAATCCATCGTCTACACCGTTTTTATAAAATTTACATTTAAGAAAACACTTTTTAACATACGGAGATGCCTACGTTCATCGCTGAATAACACACGAAATACGCACGAAATAGTGTGACAAATTGTTTCAAATGTTATGAAAAACTGTTAAATCACTCAGTTTATTATGACAATTTCGTCATCAGTTTCATAATGTATTTCATGCGTAAAACTGCCATTCAGCGATGAGCGTGGGCATATCCCCATCTTTAACAGTTTTTTTTATTGTAGATTTTATAGAAACGGTGTAAACGATATATTCAAAATTTGGAGGGTGCATTCAATATATAACAAAGAACTTGCTGTGTAAATTTGAATCAAATGGTAATATTTCGGCTATTGTCCCGAAACTCTTTAAATTTTTTTTATCGATTTGTATCACATCATTGAAAATTCACTGTAATTATCGTTCATTATCTATTTTACTGCTTTTTGGCATAATATCACCATACGCGTACGTCCTCACTAAGCGTGCACGTTATGTTTAAGGGGTCTCCTCACTTTAGACACTAAGCAAAGGCTATTTTCATGATTTTTTAAATACGTTTATATTATAGATATTGATATAAAAGTTGTTACACTTAATAAATACACTTTCGAAGTACATAAAAAAATTATTTTATTTATTTAAGTCACTATTCATAGACAAAAATGGTAGGTAAAGAAATGTCCTAAAAAATGTGTAGGTCTGCACTGTTGATGGAATCTCGGAGATGGATCATCGGAAACAAAAAAATCAAATGGTTTTAGATTCAGTATGTTAATGGCTATAGCACAAATCAGATGATTTTTGACATATGCGATAATATCAAAATGGTGGACATTTTTCGAAAAAACAAAAAAACTTGTTTTGTTTACCGTTTTTGGCAACAAAAAATAGTAAATATGAAAATTTGAAGAATCCTTGATATGCGTTATAGCTATAGTTGTACAGAATATGTGGTTGAAATTTCATAAGGATCGGTTCAGTAGTTTCGAAGATTCTATCAATAAGCCGTCGAAAAACGTTGTTTCGAGAAAAACGCGTTTAAAGTTTGTTTGGGTTACAGAAAAAAATAAAAAAATGTTTTTATGTATTTCGAAAGCGTATTCATTAAATGTAACAACTTTTATATTAATATCTATAATATAAACCTATCAAAAAAATTCATGAAAATGGCCTTTCTTAGCGACTAAAGTGAGAAGACCCCTTAAACACGCCGAGTTGTTTCTCGTGCCTTTTCACATATTTTCCCTTCGAACGTAATAAGAATTCCCGAATGACGCTCACCGGGGATCATTGCAAAATCCGATTCGATTCCAATGAGGACTCGCTATCTGCGGTGTTCCTAACAAATCCCTGTAGAGATGTGGGTGTATCTTGGGACGCCCCAACAAATTTCTGTACGTGAAAGGCTCGTAGTCGTGTATTTTGAAAATTGCATATCAGTGCAAAAAAAATTGGGAGTCCGAGAGTTTCGACGGAACCGTCCAGGTTGTTGGTGCCTGTACAATATTTATGGTCCTCCAGCAGTTTCCCCAAACGCTCGTATGAACGCGCTGCAACAGATTCATTTATGGAGTACCGCGGAAGGGGAAGAAGTATCGAGGATCGAAGTATATGGCTCAACGATGCGGAAGAGAGCAAATCGTTGCCGCGCGCGGGGGTGAACCGTGGGAGCGCTGGCTTGCCGAGGGGTAGTCGAGTATTTGTCTAACGGAAGATTGCAATTTCTGTCAGATAAATTGGGTCAGTCGGCAAAAGCTTGGGTGAGAGAGCGATTCTCTGGCTTGCCCAAACTACAGTACCCCCGCGCTCTCGTCCCCCCTCCTCCCTCTCGCTCTTGCCGCGTTGCTCTCGAATTAATCCGCGCACAGGGGTCCATCGTAAAATCCCCACACCAGAGGCGATATACATCGTGTGCGGGACTCGGCTCCGTGAGCGTTTGGCGAGAGAAGAGCGCGAACGTTCGGCAGTAATTAAACCGGTAATTAATACGGTTTTTAGTCAACGAAAGCGTGGTACAACTTGTGTGTGCTTGGATATGTGTGTTCGTAGTATAGAGAGAGAGTGCAGAAACCCCGACAGAGCTATCGGAGAATGTCCGCACAGCCGTTCTGATGCGAGCAATTTTCATCACCAAATGAGAAACTTTATTGTTCCTCTCTCATACATATAAATATCTTTTTTCAACGAATTAAAACAATTTCACAATGAATAATAAATAAATAATTCACAATAATTAAACTTTTAATAATCCAATCAACTAACTTATTAATAATTATATTGATGATAATTATTAAATAATTCAAAATAATTAAGTTGATAATAAATGAATAGTGTTTAATAATGAACGTTAGCGTTGAAAAAAATGTATTCTTTTAAAAAAGAAAGCCTAACACAGCTACTGGTGCTTATAAATTTGTGGAGAACGTTGAACATAATTTAAGGAAATTGGTATTGATCTTCATAGCTACATACGGTATACTCTGTATTGTTGAACAATTAACATAATTTGAAAACATTGATGTCACCACTCATAGCTACGTTCTATATACTGGATATTGTTTAACACGTGTTTGAAAAATCCCAAAGCTACCGGCGCAATCTCGGCTCCCCCTGGGACCCGAATCGAATTATTTCAAACCGACATTGCTTTATATCCAATGTGCATTCCGTCGCGTGTATCCATTTCCCTTTCTATCTCGTTTCCATACGTCCTCGTGAACGCATAAACGTAGATACGTACCTAGCTAATGTACATACGAGGATATAACATGTATGTATAGGTGCGTAGGATAATTTCCTGGGCACACGTGTATGAATAAATTTCTGGGCGGCAAACGTTGTATATCTTTGATTGATACTGTTTACGGTCGCAACGCGATTTAGCCCGGACTCAAATCCGCCCCCTGGGAACCCCATTGTTGTACTCGCCCTCTCTGTCTCTCTCTATCTCTCTCTTCTCCTCCCCCTGCTTTTCCACTGTCCGAATCTCCCTTGACTCGCTTTGCAGCACGAATGCAACTTGCAGTCTGCATTGGATGTATCGTGTATGCGTGTGGTTGTTGGCTCAATCGGCGCCAATTAGGAACCTCGCGATATCCGGGATACATTAGGGTCAGGAGAGGGAAGGGGGACAGGCGTACAACTGACGCAGTAGCCTAGCATTTAAGAGAAGCTAAAAAGCAGTAGCTTTTCAGAAACTTACTAGCCTTGGTGTTTGTTCAACGCTAGTAAAAACTACTAAGTTACCACATGGCTGCCACTTTTTGATCGCCAGTAGAAATGTCACCCTCGCGCTTCCATCGGTTTTTCTCTTTTGAAATATATTCCAAAGTTCTCTCAACTTTCGAAGTATATTTTCCATCGCTGTTTCCTTCCGCGAACTCACACAGGACGCCGTCGTTACGCTCGAAATATTTCGCCGCGCACTTCCGCGTGCCGCTTCGGCAGACTTTCCATCTCTCCGCACAGAACTCGTCCTCTTTTCCACCATACCTTACCATTTCCGCCAACACTGTGATACTTTATCGTCCTTGCAAAATCCAAGGCCGGTACTTTTAATCCGCTCGCAAGAGTGAATTCTTGCGGCGGAGGGGAAGCAGATGGGTAACGAATACGCATAGACTTTGGCTGGACAATAGCAGAACGTTGAAGCTGTGCAGCGAATCGTGGCAGATGCGATTTAACGATCAACACGCGTGGATATTTTCATCGGGCGTGGTGAAAATTCTGTAGCGGATACAGTTTTTTTTTATTTTACCCCCTGTCTCTCGTATACGACAGACGAAGTCTGGTCGATCGTCTATTCAGAAATAACGATATATATTTATATTTATACATTATTATTATTATTATTATTATTATTATTATTATTATTATTTATAATAGACTTTATTGCTCCGGGCAACGCACTTCCTCAGTTTGCACTGGGAAGCATTCACCTACCCCCGGGGGTTAGGCTCGGTCGTAACCTAGACCGGAACAATAACGCTGGGCGGCACTCGAGGGATCCGACATCACCTTGGCTGCCGCTCAGTCAAAAAGTCGCGCGAAAAATCCGATATATCGCTCTGCGATAGCCGCTCCCTCAAGCCAGAGGGTTAGCGGCTACCGCAGTCCACAATCGTATTGCCTGAGTAAACGGAGGGACCCAAGTATGACCGCCTTCTGCATCTGACCCGCCAGCAACCGGACACCGGGTTTGCAAACCGGTATGCTAGCGAGGCCCGATACAAAAGATACTTTCATCCCCCCTAGCGCGCCGATGATGAGGACAACGAGAGTTACCCTGAATCCTCGGTGCAAACGACGTAGCTCGGCCAGGAGAGGCTGATACTTGAGCCGTTTCTCCTCTTTCTTTCGCGACACGTTCACTTCGGTCGGAGCCGAGAACTCAATGACGTATATCGTCTTGTCGTCGAAATCGAAGAGGACAACATCAGGCTTAGTCGCTTGAAGCGGCCCGATCGTCGCGAATGAGAAGTTCCAATGAATCTTGCACCTCTCGCCCACGACAACGGACTCAATATCTCCTGGTAAATAAGGCGGCACGGGCTCCCGGTCTATCCCATAAGAGTGCCGTAGATGGTAGTACAACACTCTTAGGGCCGCATTATGGCGATAGATATAGCCGGAGACTGCATATACTAGGCACGCCGACAGTAGATGCATTAGGGTCTCCGGCGTATGTTTGCATGCACGACACAAAGTGGTCGGCAGAGACTGACCCAAAACGCGACTGCGATAGACTAGGGTGTTGATGACTCCGTCTTGGCAGGCGCAGATAAACCCTTCGATCTTCGGACATCAGTCCAGCTGACCGCAAGAAGGAAAAGGTCAGCTGGGTGGACAGCCCCTGTTCCTCGATGTGGTGAAAAAACATACCGTGCATGGGTCTGTCCACGTGCTGCCGAGTCAGGACAGTCTGCTCGGCAGCCCTGATTGCCCGCCGACGTCGGGACTTGGGCAAGCGAGCGACGGAGTCTATTGGTAAGGCGCCACGCCGGCGCCGGCGGACCTCCAAGCCGAGGGTCTCTACCGCACGATCTGCCGCCTTATAAAGAAAAGCACCCGCCCCATGAAGCTCATGCTGGTGCACAATCTCCAGGAGCGGGTCCGAGCTTGTTATTACATCGCTTGCTATTCCGAGGACCATGCGGTCATGAAGACACTCCAATCCCAAGAGCCCACGCCCGCCGCTCTGACGCAGCATATAGAGGCGCGGGGTGGAAGATCGAGGATGCAGATTCCGCTGGATGTTCATTATTTTGCGTGTGCCGATGTCCAGCTGTTTAAGCTCGTCTCTGCGCCATTTGATGACGCCAAAGGAGTAGAGCAGGACCGGGACAGCGAGCATATTGGTGGCAGTGATCTTATTTTTCCCAGACAGATCTGATATCCAGATCCGTCTAAGACGCCGCCTATACGCGCTGCGGAGGGCCTCCTTGACACCCTCAGCGTCTTGTACAGAACGCTGATCGATGCCAAGGTACCGATAAGACCCTCCGGAGTCCAGGTGTTTGAAGACGCTCCCGTCCACCAGCCGAACATTAGCCGCGACACCCTCTGCTCTCCCTCTCCTGAGATGAAGACCAGCGCACTTATCCAATCCGAAGTCCATTCCCGCCGCCCGCGTGTACGTCGCTACGATGTTCAAGAGAGTTTAAGCCCCCCCTCCCCAGGAGCGTATAGCTTGAGGTCATCCATATAAAATAAATGGGTGATCCCTCGCCCACGCTCTCCGGGGGGCCCCGCTTCGTACCCGCGTGCAGCCCGCAAGGCGATTGACAAGGGTAATAGTGAGATGCAAAACAGGAGGGGGCTGAGAGAATCTCCCTGGATAATCCCCCTCCTATACCTCACCACTCCGATCGACACGTTGCCTTCACTAGTCTTGACTGTGAAGCGTGTCTTCCAGAGCGGCATGAGCTGCTTAATGCATCCCACTATGTAAGGACTCACCGAAAGGCGTTCGAGTAGGTGTATAATCAGTTTGTGACTGACAGTGTCGAACGCCTTACGGTAGTCTATCCAAGCGACTGAGAGGTTACGCTTGTGCTGGACCGCGTCTTGCGTGATGCAACGGTCCACCAGCAGGTTCTCCTTACAACCACCCAGCCCCCTCTTGGCTCCCCTTTGTTCGTGTATCTCCCGCTATGCAGGCTCGATCTCGCCCAGAACACGCTCATAAAGAATCTTTGTGAAGATCTTACAGAGCGCATTCAGACACGCTATCGGGCGGTAGTTCTCCGGACAAGACAGATCCCCTTTTTTGGGGATTAACATCGTTCTTCCCTCTGTCAGCCACGTAGGGATTGGCACCGTCCCATCGATGAACGACGAGAAGATGCGGGCCGGATGGGTATGGGTGCACGTGAATTTCTTCCACCAGAAGATGTTAATCCCATCCCGCCCGGGAGCGGCGTGGTTCCTCATGCTACTCACCGCCTTCTCCACCTCACCCCGCGTGACTGGAAAACAGTCGCCACGCTGACTCGGCTGTTGCCGGCAATACGTGTCGAACCGTCCCAGAGCTGGAGTGCTTCCATCAAAATGACCCGCCTCGCTATACAGTTTTCCCCAAAACCGCTCCACCTGAACAGCTGTTGGCGCTGTGTCGGGGGCAGGCGTAGGTGATTGGAACCAGCGGCCTGGGTCAGAACGGAAGAGGGCGTTGTCTAACGCCCGACCCAGCCGCCTCTCTAGAGATTGCTTCGCAACCCCCAGGTTCCGCACCTTCTCCACGTAGCGTTCCTTCACAATAAGAAGGATAGCTTTATTCAATATGTGGTGACGGCATTTCAGTTCCGAGCTGATTTTTCGGATTTTAGGGGTAAACGCCCTTCCCGCCGTAATGAAGTCTAACACACACTGAACACGGGATGCCCCTGCCTCCGCGCTTCATTGATCTTATTCTGGAGCTGTGCAACGCGCCGCCGAGTCTTAGCCACAAACGCCGCCTTATCATTGCGTGTCTGAGGCTTCGACTCAACAGCCGCGCGATACACAGCCCAGTTCAAGCTGAGGAGATCAGCGGTCTCGGGGATTGCTGCCGCGAGGGACTCATTTGCCGCTTCTAGGCAACCAGGCTGAAGAGAAAATTTCCCAGTGATTTTCTCCCTCCTTGTTCCCCAGTCCTCTGTCAAATCGACGCGCCAACGGGGGGGTTCCGACTGCCGGGGGGTTCGATCTTGAGGCCGTCCGGCAGAGCTCCGTGCGGAACGCGCGGAAGAGCGCCTGCCGGACAGCTCTGGTGGTAGTAACAAGAGATCGTAGCCTTGTCCTCGCAAGTGGGCAGCCTGGTCTCGCAGATGTTGTTGCGAGAGGTGTGCAAGCTCTGGGTGCTCTTGGCTCCACAGGGCCTGCAACCTCGCCCTGTAGCCCCGCCGCGACGGTACGCTATCCCTCCAGCAGCGGATGAGGTCTTCCTTGAGTTCCTCCGTCCACTCGAGGCGCCGATTTCGAGTGGTCGAGTGGTCGTTGCCGTGGATCCTATCCGGGTGCCCCTCCCAACTGATCCTTGGTCCCCATCCGAGAGGGACCGGTTGTGGGGGGCTTGACTAGGCGGTGTTCGAACCTAGTTTTCGGCGTGCCAGGTGGTTGGCCTGGCACGTCGGTGGCTATTGCGGGGGAGTTGCGCTCCCCCGCGCGATGGGCACGCCAGCTTCCCTACGCCTTAATTTTAATAATAATAATTTTAATAATAATTTTAATAATAATTTTTAATAATTATTATTATTATTATTATTATTATTATTATTATTATTTGACTGTATTTTTAATTGTTTTATTGGTCTGTGTATTTGTACATACATGTATATATATATTTGTATAAATATATATACACATATACTTACCAGGAAAAGCAGAATCCCCCGAGGCCTGCGAAAGAATTACACAACAGGAGAACCCGAGCAATATGTTCAACTCTCATCCATTTTAATAGCTGTAGGGAGGTTTCATTTTTTCGTTCGATAGCTAAACTTAAATGGAATGCACTTTACAAAGGATTTTTTTTGCAGAGTCCACAAAATCAAAAATACGTAGACACTTTTCACGATCACTCTCCTCCCATTTCAATTGCCCATAAACCATCTCCTCTTTGGTGATGCACAATTTTTTTCTTCGATTCTTCTTATTTCTAAAATTACATGGCTTAAATTAAATTGCTGGCTGAATCTGGCATTAGGGAGTGCTATTGAATTATTTATTGAAAAAACGAAATATTAGGTTACTTTATTAATTACTTACTTCATTGAAGTAACGAATAATAAAAATTTAATTAAGGTAGTCGGCGCAGTGGCCGTCAGGGTCCCGGTGATCGTTATGTTTAAATAAGTTAATTAAATAAGTATTTTAAGATAAAAATCAGTCCTTCGTGCAGATCTGTGGTATATTAGCTTCCAGGAGGTATTTACTATGTTGTATTGCATTTTCACACCCGTAAGTATACGTATAAAAGAATAATCAAATTAAATATATTCGGCTACAACGTCTAGCTGTCATTTCGGCCGAATCCTTCATTAGGAGGTTAACGTGAACCATGTCACATCTCGGGTGATTTGAGAATGCCTGTGGACTTGCGTGAAGTAAGTTTTCTTTCACGTGATTAACAAGGATTTTAGTTTTATGTTCAGCATAAAAAAATTATAGTCTTATGTTAATTTCAACGAATTTTCATATGTGACGATTACCGGTTTAGCAACATAAACACTCTGCCGATTAATCGCCACGGCTGTCGATAACTGGGACAATGTTAGCAAAAAACGAGTCTCACGAATCGAATATTAGTTTGTAGGAAATCAGAAAAGAAATATTGGGTCCGTAATTAGCATTATCTGAAAGATCCACGGACCAGTAATCGTCATACACATATTTGCGATAGTAAAAAGATATACATATAAATAAATGTTGTCGATTACTGGGTCGTGTCCATGTCGATAACTGGGCATGGCTTGAACACAGGTGAACAGCACTCGATCGAAATAATATTAAAAATTATTTTATGATAAAATATTATTTTATAATGACTACAAATAAATAAAAATTATAATTCTGACGTAATATGCAATAATTAGTTTTGTTCTTGAAATTAATAAAGTTGTATGGAAAAGAAATTTATGTTTCAAACTCTTTATCAAATGTTTTAATAAAAATCATTAAGTTTGTTTGGGTTGACAGAGTCCGTAAAAATTATTCTGTCGTTCTATATGCAGACATAATCGAGCCACCAAAGTCCTACGAACCTTTGCACAATTAGTTAAGGCTTTATATACCTTGGGATGGTCGGAAAACAAGGCTTTTTGGGATTTAAAAAAATACTCATAAAGCAATCAAAATGAGGTTTAGAAAGTTTATTTCACATATCTATACGTACCTCCAACGAGCGGACTCGTTGGAGTCGCACATGTGCACCCAGAAGAATTTTCTTTTTACCATAATGTACATAAGTTTTGCTACCGAAGTACACACGATTATTATAAAATATTTTTTTTTAATATCTAGCCCGATTATTAAGAAAGCCGCATTTTCGACTGAAACAACGGCCTTTGTTCGGTTCCAAAAATCGCAATTGTTAAACGATTGTAAAAATCGTGTGTACATTGCTATAAAATGTATCTAAGAAGTTATAGATGAAATTTGAAGCCAATCGGTCAAAAAATGCAGGACATACGAGTCCACCCGATTTTGAAAACATTTCTTCATGAAAAACGCATTTAAAATTTTATACCCATTTTTCTACATGTCTTAAAAAATGTCCACCTAAAATAACTTTTGCATATTATTTTTGACATGTTTATACATAATTTAAGTGAACCGATAGAGATAGGCGCGCGGTCGGTGTGCGGGCTGGGCGGTCACTGAAATTAAGCAGCATTGGAGGCTGCCAATACTTGGAGCGGTGACCGCTTGCCCGTGCACTGGTTTTCGCGCCAACTCCTGAGTGGAAGGCAGTTTGTCTGAGTTTCTGATGGTAATACAACTGAAACTCAGCCAAATATAGCCGCCTGTATCTGCTCAGGTTTTCCGCAGTTTCCCTGGGCCCTCGTGCAAATCCCATGCAGTAGTGCATTAGGAAAGAGTGGCTGCGGTCAACACTCTGGGGGGGGGGGAGGATCTGGAAGGATTGTGAATGTCGAAAGGAATAAAGGAGGGGATGGTAAAAGGGGAAGGACCCCATAACTCTTAGGAATACATTTTTTAAAAATTCAAAAAACAACTGCAGTCTATTTTAAAAAAACAATTTTTTTTTCAAAGGTGTATAAGGCCTCAAAGTAGTTTGAACGCATGTGATGATTAGTGGGACGTTCCCATCGCGATTACCAGACCAACTGTCATGGCGGCTTGAAGATGGCTCCTACAATAGCATCTTATTACCTTTAGGAAATATTTTCTCGAAAACTGTACCAGGCACGGGAGTTTTACAACGACCGTCTTCCTCGTAATCAAAAACTGATTGAGAACGACTTAAAATAACTTTTACTCGCTTTCCTAGTTCAGTTATATAAATTTGCAAAGTCAAGCGATCTGCTTAAGAGGGAATGACACCTCATCGCGGTCGGTATGGTAGAACAATTATAGATTCCCAAAAATCTCTGAAACGGCTCTTCAGATCTCGTCGAAACGTTGCCAAACGACGTCAAATAGATAGACGAATAGCTGTCTGCCCCTCAAATTCAGAAAACTTGTCATACCGACCGCGATGAGGTGTCATTCCGTTTTAAGGTGACGATTACTGGGCCATCTAAGTACCTTATGATTTTTTCATTCGAATAATTGAATATTCGTATAATGAAATATTGAAATATCATTTGAATGATTAAATATTTTAAATATAAATCCTATATTTAATACTATTTAAATTATAAATTGGATATTTAATAATATTGAATAATTCAATATTTCAGTGTTTTATCTCAATATTTCGTTGGCCACCTATGAATGAACTATTTCGTTAATTCAAGTGATTTTTTTCTCCGTGTACATAATACAGACCCGCGCAGTTTCGCAAAGTGCACGCTCTTGTGACTATACGTAATAGAAGGAAAATCCGAAATTAATCTTGATCGTATAGGGACCCGAGTAGAAATCTTGCTCCAGCTACAATAAACTCCTGATCAGGCATCCTGATTTCTTTTTCCAGCGTTGATCAGAATTTTTTATCAAGCCCTGATCATTTTTGAAACACAATCCTTGACTTCGGTCTGATCAGGGTAAAAAATCAAGGCCTGATCAGGGTAAACTATCAAGGCCTGATCAGGGTAAAAAATCAAGGCCTGATCAGTGTAAAAGATCAAGGCCTGATCAGCGTAAAAAATTAAGGCCTGATAAGAGCTTCATTTTTCACGGCTTGATCAAAGGGAAAAATCATATGATTTTTCACGGCTCAGGATGACCGATTTATTCCTGAAATAAAAAATACAACGCATACACAAAAGAGAAAAAGGCACGACTTTATAAATAACGCTGATCGTTTATTTTTAATCTTAATATAAAATCTATCACATATATTTTTCACATATATCTATGTGGAAAACAAACATCATTCTTCTTGTATTTGTAATAGAACAAAAACTCGAAATAAACTAAGGTATATCACTGTACAATATTCCACTTATCATCCCGAAATAAACTAATATATTTTTTAAACAAAAACTTAAGAAACTTCGTGAATAAGGTAAACAGAGCTCAACGTTTTTATGACCAGACGTTTCTAGGAAACGTTACATTGGGCGTTCTGTTCGTTTTTTTCCGCGACGCTCGAAACTTGTCCCAGTCTTTTGCTGAATTAATCAGGCCTTGATACCGCTCCAACGGCTTGTCCAATTTGCTTCGAAAGAACTTCTATGCCGTGTTCCCTATATTTCGAAATGACAATCACTGAAAAATATGAAAATGTGTATCCCACTTAGAATTCAATGTCTACAAATATATCTATATAAGGTATGCACATTATTTTATTAGGGTGGCACAAATTGGAGCTCTATTTTTTTCCTTTTTCTCACCATCCAATTATCTACCTTAAAGAAGAAAAAAAATTGTTGCAAAAGCTGCGAGTGGTCATTTTTTAATGAAAATTAGAATCGAAGCAGGAGAGCCTGTACAGCGAAGACCAAGCAAATAATGTTAAGTTGACAGCGTAGTGCAGTTCAGTGAATGTAATGTCCATCCGAAGTGCATTTCTTATGGGCTAACTTGCACCGATGGACTTACTTTCACTTAACTAAACTACGCAGTCAACTTATCATTATTCGGTTAGCCTATGCTGTCCGGGCCTGTACAGCGAAGGCCAACCAAATAATGGTAAGTTGACAGCGTAGGCAGTTCAGTGAATGTAATGTCCATCCGAAGTGCATTTCTTATGGGCTAACTTGCACCGATGGAATTACTTTCACTTAACTGAACTACGCAGTTAACTTATCATTATTCGGTTAGCCTATGCTGTCCGGGCTAATCAGCACTGATGGCAAAACATTTACCAGATTGAACTACACTGTCAGTTTACCATTATTTGGTTGGTCTACGCTGTCTCTTTTTTTCCTCTGACAAAGGAGACGGACCAAGTAAAGGAAAATAAAAGCAATACACAAAACAAATATAAATCTACTTACATAGTGGTAGCGCCAACACATGCCAGTCCTCAGGAATTTCGAGTTGTTCCTCGCTGAGAGGATCTGTTCCGGATCTGTCAAATGTATCATAATCAATATTTCAACCAATGCATATATAATTTGGCGTATGGTTAATTTATAGTCAGATTTAATCCAATCAATATTTATAGATTTAAGAATTGTACGTCTTTGAAAAAAACTAATTGTTATACTAACCTGCTGCTGTATTATTTCTTCGTTTTTTCACTTATTTAGAGCCCGCTATTCACACAGACGCAGTCGTTGTGCAATTTTCTTCCGATTGTGTTTGTCCATCTTATTCACAACGTACACGATTTATGTAAAAATGTATAAAGTGATTAATAATATGTCTCGTGCTTCTCTCGTGTCTCTGTATCATTTGACAAGATGAGGTTAGGCACGTTTTTAGCGCTAAACTGTAGAAGTCCAGTTACATGATGATTGCTTGAATTAGCTGGATCAGGCGAATTGAAGTAAGCCGTAAGTCCAGTTGCTTGACATCGTCTGAGGCTAGCCGGGTCAGGCGAATTGAAGTAAGCCGTAAGTCCGGTTGCTCGACCACCGCCTGACCCCAGCTTGATCAGGCAAATTAAGGCAAACTTAAATAAGGCCTTCGTACTAAAAGGTAATCAGGCGCAGATGAAATATCAGGCCAGCCTGACAATTTTTCTACTCGGGTAATCAGGCGCAGATGAAATATCAGGTCAGCCTGACAATTTTTCTACTCGGGTAATCAGGCGCAGATGAAATATCAGGCCAGCCTGACAATTTTTCTACTCGGAGAGGAGCATTCGCGATGTTTTACCAGCCAAATCACGTTACGTTGTCCCGTGCGAGATTCTCTCTTTGGGCGCAAAAGGTACACAGAGATTGGCGGATACGCTTTGCGTTTTTGCCAGTGCCCTTGTTCGCGAGTTTCTACCCCTCGCGCGGATTGATTATGTTTATCTTTCATTAGGCACGCCGGGGAACAAGCTCCACTGCGTTGACACGCGGGACCGCGTGGCCCGAATGTACGTGAATTATACATCGCAATGAGTCACTATCCCTTTGCCCTGATTGTGCGAAACCCTCAGCGGGTCTGAAATATCGCCTCTGGCTACGCTCTCACCCTAAGCTGCCGCTATCTCGCCGGCGTATTACCACTCCTGTCTCGATTATGCGAGTATGGATTTTCCACTACAAACAATCTTCAGTTCTGTTATTATTACTTAATTAAATCGCGTTAATTATGTAGCTGCCATCCGGAACAATCGGGACAATTATTTCCAGCCCTCCGGGCAACGAGAATGCGTCAAATTTGCGGATCATTGGCAGAAGCGGAAGCTTTAATAGTGAAATAGCCCGCACTTGGCCGAAGAGCGAATATGATATGACGATTCAATAAACTAGCTCCAAAATTTCAAGCATCAATTGAATATATTTGTTATTATTAATTATTATTTTATTGTGATTTTTGAGGTGTCAATTAGTTCCTGAGTTCCAACGTATATCCTTGCGGGTTTTTACGCAGTATAACCCTTCTCTATTGAACCCTTTCCTATCACTTCCTACCCGCACTTCGCTTATCTAACCTACCTTCCGTTGCGTCCACAGCCATCTTAAGCTACACTATACCACATTTGACGAGGATACGGGGGAACTGTGGAAAACCTGTACCGGTATATAGATGGCCCTATATTCTTTTGATTCTCTGGTTCACAAACTTTAATTCAAGTTTCTACACCAAGGTGTTAGAAGTATTAGCCTCCCGCTCGCTAGTTGATGCGCCAGCCGGTGCACGGCTAAGCGGTCACCGCTCCAAGTATTGGCCGCGCACAATGCTGCTTAACCCTAAGACCCTACACTATCTGTACGAAGGAAATAACCGACACTGGGGTTACGCACACCCCAACATTTCAAATCAACGCTGCTAACAAACTATTTGTCGTAAAAAGATTTTTTTTTAATCGAACCCTCGAAAACTGACGAATGGAATAGGCTTTGCGAGAAAAACCTAATACAAATGTTTCGCCATGAAAAATGGGATTGAACAAAGCAAGACAAATATTTTAGCATATGTCCCTAAAAATAATTTTTAAAAATCATCTCACTTTTTGTACGCGCATGTTGGACAATTTTTCCGTTCATTCTTGGAAAAGACCGTATGGACCAAGCGTAAAAAAATTATAAACAAAATATTCGAACTTCCTGAAGAATTTCACAAGGGGTAAAGATGGCACTTTTTTTTAAATTTAATGTTTCGGCGTGGTTTCTTGAGGGAAAAAGTGTAGATAAATGTATTTAAAAAATGATTTCATGTAAAAAAAATAGTGTTTTCTAGTTCAAAAAAACATATTAAAGGATATTGAGCGGATTATACATGAAATTATTTTTTAAATAATACATTTAGCTCAAGGTACAGGATATAGAACTGGATTTACATAATAATACTGAATAAATCGCTACAGGTAGTTTGACATGGGATATTAGAAATTGAAACAAAAGAAACTTATACTGTAGTAATAAATGCAGCAATGTAGATCGAAGTTCGTTCGTTGTAAATTCAGTTCGGTGCGCATCGAGAGCACTGTATCGAGCGATGATCTTGGCAACACGGGAATTTGCATTCAAGGTTTCGTCAGGTGACACAAGTAACGATACAACTTCACTCCTTACACTGGCTCCGGTCCTGACGCCACACGGCCTATTCATCTTGTGAGCAGATGCAATGCGAAAGCGAAGAGCAGGAGAGTCGAGTGACCATTTGTATCAGTTTTTCCCGTAAAGAAATTTATTCCGAGTACCGCCGAGAGCAGATTGGGATGTACGACGCAATTTTATTTTCTCCGCTTCTCGTGCGATCATGTCATCGTCGCTGTCTGCACCGTCACGGGCAGATTCCCGGCCTCCTTCGAAAAAATTATCAGAAACGTCCAATTCTTCTTCATGGTCTGATTCACTATCAGTTGAGTCGTTGTCCTGAGGTTTCTCTTCATTGTTGTACGCCTGCAGCATCCTCCGGACCTCCTCCGCCTTTCGTACTCACAACCTCGTTCCCATGGCTTTATTCTAATAAGAATAAATTCAGAAAAGTATTAAAATGTTCACCGACAGAGATGGCCGCTCAGTCGGTGTGCGGGCTCGGCGGTCACTGAAGTTAAAGCAGCATTGGAGGCTGTCAATACGTGGAGCGGTGACCGCTTGCCCGTGCAATGGTTTGCGCGTCAACCTCTGAGTGGGAGGCAGTTTGTCTGAGTTCCTGATGGTAATACAACTGAAACTCAGCCATATATAGCCGCCTGTATCAGCCCAGGTTTTCCGAAGTTTCCCTGGGCCCTCATTCAAATGCGATACAGTAGTGCATTAGGAAAGAGTGGCTGCGGTCAACACTCTGGGGGGAAACTCTGAAAGGAATGTAGGGAACTCTGGAAGGAATGTGGGAACTCTGGAAGGATTGTGAATGTCGGAAGGGATAAAGGACGGAATGGTAAAAGGGGAAGTACCTCTGAGGAATACATATATAAAAAAATATATATATAAAAACGTTCATAATGTAATTTCTGTTTTATAACATACTGATGTTATAAGGATAAATAACAAAAAACAATGGAAATAATCATATACTTACACAGAGAAAAACATCGCAAAAAGTGTGGGGTTACGCTACCCCAAGCTCTCGAAGAATGTCCACTATGTCACGTCCAAACTATAACTGACGGTTATTCCTGCCCGAACCTGCTCTAGACAGCCCCCCCCCCCCCCCCCCCGTCTAATGCGATAGATATTTTCACGTGACTACCCAAACTGCCGAAAGGCCAGGGCCCCAAAAATGATGTGGGGTTTGGAGTACCCATGTGTAGGGTTCTCGGAGTTAACTCGAAGTACCGCCAAAGCCGAATCCCGACCGCCCATCCACCGGTGTCGGTATTATTTTAATATATTTACTTGTATCCAGTAATTGTTTGCAGAATTAATATTTTGTTTTCTCCCGCATGCGACCGAAAGACCCATTCATTATGATTATTTTTTCAATTATTATACGATTTTGTTATTCCAGGCAGCGCACCTCTTTAGTTTGCACTATTATTATAAGATTTTATTTCTCCGGGCAATGCGCTTTCTCAGTTTGCATTATTATATTTATTTTTGTTACAATAAAATTTTATTGCTCCAGGCAATGCAGTTCCTCAGTTTTCATTATTATTATTATTATCATTATTATTACATATACTGCCACAAGGTGGCAAACTCAAAATGCACTGTGGTGCCATCGTTGCGGCGAGCCCGAAGACTCGTATAGCCGACCGAGTTCTCGCTGGCAGATGGCGCTCCGATGCCATAGCGGGAGTTTCGATGCTCCATATGCATAGTTTAAAAAATTTTATTTTCATACTATTTTAATTTTATTCTATTTATTTGTTCACTTATACTATGGTAATTTTTGTGTTGAAACAAAAATTGCTTCAGCTGCGTCAACATTGCACACTTTCCTACCGTGGTCATTAATTCTTGAATGGGGTGCGGAGTAATGAAATATTTATGAAGAGTCAGATGCGTTAGTGATAACTGGATTTTTAGCTGCAACTCGTTACGGCGCAAAAAAGTCGTTGGCCATCTCAGGGGAAGGGAGGCGATTTCTAGGCGAATTAAGTTCTCAACTCGAATCAAAGATGACTTCCGGCGAGATGAGGTCATCGGATGAGTCGCTCACCGACCCGGCGCCCACGAAGTGCACGTGATACGGACCTAAGACCGACGACAACGTTCACTCTTTCGTTTTTTTTTCCTGGATTTTTTGGAAGTGAGGACCGTTTTATGAACGATTGCGCGATTGCTCGTACCAACGTCTGAGTCTAATTTTTATTGACGACGCAACTCCCCATTCCTGTCTCGGGGCTCTATTCGCCACAATCAGAATACCTGAAATGGTTAACTGTATTGGGAAAAAAGACATTACGGCTTTGTAGAGATATTTCTTTTAAATAATTCTAAAATCGAGTTTAAAAATCGATCGCTGTATTGTCAAGGAGTCTTCTCACTTTAAACGCTAAAAAAAGCTATTTTCATGAATATTTTTGATAAGTTTATATGATAGATATAGATTGCAAAAAGTTTTTATACTTAATAAATGCACTTTCGAAATACAAACGAAATTTTTATTTATTTAAGTCCCTATTTATAGACGAAAATGGTAGTTAAAAAATTTTCTGAAAAAATGTAGGTCTGCGCTGTTGAAATCTCGGAGATGGATCATCCGAAACAAAAAAATCAAACGGTTTCATATTCAGTATGTTGATGGCGCATGTCATACGATTTTTGAGACATGCAAAAATAACAAAATGGTGGACATTTTTCGGAAAAACGAAAAAAAAAACGTATTTTCACGGTTTTTGTCAAAAAAAAAAGTAAATATAAAAACAATCAAAAATCCTTGACATGCGCTATAGCTATAGTTGTTAAGAATATTTGGTGATAATTTTATAAGGATCGGTTCAGTAGTTTCGAAGATTTATTATTTCGAGAAAAATACGTTTAAAGTTTGTTTCGGTTACATAAATACATTTAAAAAATGTTTAAATGTATTTCGAAAGTGTATTTATTAAGTGTAACAACGTTTATATCAATATCTACAACATACCCTATCAGAAAAAGTAATGAAAGTAGCCTTTCTTAGCGTCTAAAGTGAGAAGACCCCTTAATACTTAGCTGACATTAATTTTTTTCTCCGTTTTCGACGAGCGGCTTCCAATGAAAAAATTACTTAATATTTACCTCCCTCGGCAAGAATAATCTGCCCCAAGAATTCGATCCAAAAAAACTCAAATACAGACCATGATAAAGTTGTTCTTGTGAAAAAAAAATTAAAGAGGAAGAGCGGGTGAGCGAGCATAGCCGCTAGATTTTATTTTATTCTCTTCGCACTTCCGGTGGGCAAAGGGATCCACGGGTAGGGTTGGCAACGACAGGAAGCTGGAGCCAGGCGGAAGGTAGTCCGGAAATCTCTCTTCCCGCGTCTCAAAGGAACGTTTTTTCCCCTCTTTTTGTATTTTTATATTCTCCCTTTCCGATGTATAGGATCCATTGTACATTGGAGTACCGAGTGTAGTGTGAAGGCTCGGTGCAGGTTCCTCATCGAGGAGCAAAGGAGAGGGAAGAATCTCGAGGGCACCCCGAGAGAGGTCTCGGTCTGCCCGCATGAAAATCTCCGAAATAGTTTCGTGTTCGGGAGTTCCGTTCACACGGTGTGGGTATCAGGCGCGGCGGGTTGCTCGTGAGAATTGTTTCCGCCGTGATTCGCCACGGGGATGGCTTTGATCTTCAGGCTAGTTAGCGAAGAGTACAAATGTTTGCTCGAGGAAGGCTCCTGTTTGTGAGCGGCGGTGACCATTCATGTATTTTGTCATAATTGGCCGAGGTGGCCATTGAACAGAGTACGGAAAAATCCGGGTTGCGTGGATTGTAGACCGCATAGCTCGGCCCTTCATGGAGTACCGCCGTACACGCGAGAAAGCACACTCGCTATTAATAACTCCGGATATATTTAGTGTTTAGTGGAGGACGTTGAGGAGCTGCTGTGGCTCTCCACGCTTTCCACCAATTCACCAGCACAGCTCGAGGTGGCATTTCTTTTCTACACCTTCTTCCTTCATCCTCTATCCTCTCGAGAATATCTGAGTTGAAAATAAACCAATGACAATGTTTTCCCGATCGGAATTCTTTTCGCAATTTTCATTCATTGCTCCATTCATGCCGAGTCGCGAGGGAGACATAAATTACTCGAAACGTTTGTTCGTTCGGATCTAGCCTCTTTTCTGCGAATCTACGGATCGTTACTTTTGACGTTTACTCGCCGACTCCTTTTTCTCCGGGCGCGCTGTGTCACGCACGAACGCGGGAGGATCCTCTTATTCTTTTTCACGCCACGCTTCGCGCACCAGCCTGTTTCGCGATCGTCGTCGCCTCTGCCATCTCTTTCAGTACACTCCGTATGAACTACGCTTTTTTTTGGAAACATGTGACTGGCAAACGCCTACGAATGCGCTTGCGGTATCGAGATGAACGCACTACCGTCGGAAAAAGATCTTTCATACGTTTTTGCTGCCGTTTTGCTGATGCCGCGCTCGGCACGAGATTTTCACTGTCGTATGTGCAATTTTTTTAATTACAAGACGTTTCAAGCGGTCTTCTTACTTTGGACGCTAAAAAAGGCTATTTTCATGAATTTTTTTGATAGGTTTATATTATAAATATTGATATAAATGTTGTTACACTTGATAAATACAATTTCGAAATACATTTTTTTAAATATTTATTTACGTCACTATTTATAGACAAAAATAGTAGTTGAAAAATATCCTAAAAAATTGTAGGTCTGCGCTGTTGATGAAATCTCGGAGATGGATCATCCGAAACAAAGAATAAATCAAACGGCTTTAGATTCAGTATATTAATGGCTATAGCACATATCATCCGATTTTTTATATATGCAAAAATAACAAAATGGCGGATATTTTTCGAAAAAAACGTGTTTTTCACCCTTTTGGCAAAAAAAATTAATAAATATCAACATTCAAAAAAATCCTTGATATGCGCTATAGCTATAGTTGTAAAGATCGTTTCAGTAGTTTCGAAGATTTTATCAACAAGTCGTCGAAAAACGTTGTTTCGAGAAACACGCGTTTAAGGTTTGTTTGGGTCACATAAATACATACATTTATTTTAAAAATGTATTTCGAAACTGTATCTATTAAGTATAACAACTTCTATATCAATATCTATAATATAAACTTATCAAACAAATTCATGAAAATAGCCTTTTTTAACGTCTAAAGTGAGAAGACCCCTTAACGATTTATTACCGCGATGAGAAGTTTGAGAAGCTGTTTAAACAATACATTATTATTATTATTACTATTATTCTTGCAAAGGATTTCCAAAAATCATATTTGTACTGATGCGAAAAGAGGTATCGAAAAATTTGTAAAAATGTAATATTACATAAATAAGATAACGGAAATGAATAAGAAATCGTTACTTTATACATATATGTAAATCAGAAATAGAGTAATTGTTATTGTAAAAAGTTTTGAAAAACCAGATTTGCACTCATGCGAAATAGTGTCGAACAATTGGGAAAAATATAATTATACGTAAATCAAAAAACGTAACTAAATAAGAAATCGATACATCGTAGATACAAAGAATAATAATAATAATAATCATTGAAGATATATCATAATGACATATAATAAGATTCATAATAAAAGGAATAGAAATATAATAAGTTTTCATGATTACTAAAGTTATAATATATAACGATGATAATTGTCGAAGATACAAAGAAAATAAAAAAGAAATCGTTACATCGTAGATACATCACTGATTTAGATTCGAGAAATAAAGTGTCGAGACGCTATAAAAATGTAATTAACTCGATTTCGATCGGGTAAGTAGTTAAATTGTTAGCAATATGTTCTGCGGAACTAGCAAACATCGCGACCGCAATGTATTGCCCGAATCCCAGGGCTTGGAGATCGGCGGTACACCACAGCCAAGTGAGTGAGTGAGCGAGTGAGTGAGAGCGCGAGAGAGAGACAGACAGAGGGGGGGGGGGGTGGAGAGAGAGAAGGCGCTCGTAAGGAACACCCGGCGTATATTAAAAACTCGACAAGTCGGGTATACGCGGTCGAGACGCGTATATATAAACGCACCGGTTGTATTTATATGCTTGGAATATTTCGCCCGACGAGAAAATGAAAACCGGGCCTTTCGTAGTACCTACAGATATGTGGGCGCGCGTGTATGATGGACAAGGTATATAGTTACAAGGTGCAGCTCGGATAACGCTGACGTTTGAAAATCTACAATGGAAACGACTCCTCACTCGTTCCGCGTTCCCTTCCGCCCACGGAGCAAAACTTTTCCACTGCAGCGTCAATTTACTAACGATGGCCCAAGAAAAATTCGCAAGGTCCCGAAAATTAGCAAATAGCATCAGGTAAACGGCCTTTTGAGAAAAAAAAAGGTGGTAAAAGGATCCATTATAAGGTCCAAGTAAAAACATGAGGCAAGAGATCCTTAGGCAAGGGAAAAATTTCTGATTTTCTTCTTTTTTTTTAGAAAATATTTCTTCACCATTTTTTAGACTTAGGGTATGTTTTGTTACTACCGTGGGGTGTTACATCACTTTTGTTTCATTAACTTTTAAAAATGGCGGAGGTGTGGCATAGTGTTCTAAAGGGTTACGGCGGAAAAAAACCAACCAAGAATTTGCTTTCATTAACACTCATACGCAGAATATGAACCAAGAAAAAGTGAGAAATGTTGAAAATCGATTAAATAGTACGCTTTGAAACAAAAAGATTAAATGTTCTGAAAAAAATGGCTACATAATGCAATGAAAAAACAAACCTTTTTTTTTAATTTTCAAAAACTTTTAGGATACTGTTTTAGACAATAAGATTAGAAAGATTTATACCAAATTTCATCAGAATCATTTGATTCATTTTTTAGCTATACGTCGAGCCAATTTTGAAAACGCAATTTAGAAGACCGTGCCATACTTCCGCCATTTTTAAAGATTAATTTAAAAACCAAGTAACAGCCAAAAGTAGTAATAAAACATACCCTAAGTCTCAAAAATGGTAAAGAAATCTTTCCTCAAAAAAAAAAATCATAAAAATCAGCAAATGTTTTCTTCGCGTAAAGATATTTCTCCCCTTACTTACGTATACCGTCCATTGGAATTGTGCATTTTTCACCGCGCCACACTTTTGGTCTGCCGAGGTTGACGGGTCATTGGGAATTGGGTGATCGATGCGAGCAGCCGATTTGTCGATTTTGCGGTGATCGATGACAGGAAGGCCAACGTGAAATAATTTGTCTTGTGATAACACTGCCGTTCCGCTACATTGCAAACGCTCGTTTCTGGTCACGACGTGTCTGCTCGGCTCGTTCGTGTGTGATGGAATGATTGGCCCACTGATGAAACCTGATGGAGCCCCGTGTACTCACCACACAGGTCTGGCTCGTCATGTATACGTTGGCTGCCAAGAGCCGGAAGGCCTCTTTCCGAAATCTTTCTGCGTCTCGCTTCATTCCAGATACGCCCTTTAGACTCGGAGTGCTCCACACGCTTGTACAATTTCATCGGGTGCGACGATTACGAAGAAGACTCGTCGGGCGTGACTTCATACGTTTCCGCTCTTAGCCGCCATGAATATGATTCTATGAATTTCCAAGTTTTTTTTCGTCAAATGACTCTAAATGAGGTCAGGTCAACGCGAAAAAAAAGTCTCTCCGAGTTGGCTGATCGTAGCGGCAAGTCGGATTAATTTTTCAGCAAGAATTCCAGTGAAGCAGACGAGATAGGTTTCGAAATAAAAATCGACAACCAAGAGCTATAGCAATGGCAGTAAACATCAAGCTTTCGTTTTATCGCCTCGACGATCGATTGATCGGGGGTGTGTGATGAAATTTGTTAAAAGGCACGTATATAGAGCGCGCGATGTCTGGCATTCTGGTAGAAAAGAAAAGCGCGAAGCGAGGATAAACGTGAGGCCAACAGCTGCCGGGCAGACCTCACCGTGTCTTGCCTCGTTGTCGTCTTCGCGGCTAGCCGTTACAAACTATATTTGCTCGTGTTGCATTCTTAACGGAATAGTTTTCGGTCCCCGCGACTCTGCACAGCATCCTCGTCGTCTCGTTCCCCTTCTCGCGTCTCTCCTCGAGCCAGGCAACGCCCCCCACACACGGACAGCCGACCCGGGATCAAGAATATCTCTCGGTTTGTTGAGGTTTCCGTCGGCCCGAATGCACTCTTACTTTGCTCGCCTACATATTACCGCTCCCCATGGAAATGACACTTCAATGCTTCGTTTGGTGGACCAAAACATCATGTCCCTCCGATGCAGTTGCCCAAATAAATTCTTCGATGACGATTCTGCCGGAAGAATCCGTAAGGTTTTGAACAAGGGCGCGGAGAAGCGTTTAAGAAAAGGAATGCTATTTTTGTCGGCCCTTAGGCTGGAAATAAAGGCGCTTGAATGATGTCTACGGTGTGTGTGGCTTTGTATAGACAATGTATACGAGATACATGCATATTTATACGCGCGTTTACGAGGGAGGCTTCGTGCAACGATGCGGAGTTGACTGTGTCCGTTTTTGGAAAATAGGAAGTGCCTAAGGTCTAAGTGACAAGGCCACGATGAATAATTTTCCTTGCGACGCATTTCCGTTTTCGTATAGGCGACAAATTCGCCATTGTTCTTTAATCATACCAGTCGTAGCAAATATATATAGATACAATAATTATATATATATATATACAATATCAATACTAGGATAGAGAATTTTCTTCAGTTTCGTTAATCTTAATATTCCGTGTCGTACAAACAAAGAATACGTTCGATGCAGTTTATATGTGTGGAGAAAAAACGAGGGACCGGGCAGTGACTCCATCTGACTCAACCACCACGCGCACTTGCACTTCTCGTGGCACACGAGCTGGTTGCTGTTTACTTATTCGTTCTCGTCACAAGGAGAAAAGACATCGATGCACTCGTGGCTATTTACACTTTCGCGCGTATCGAGAAAACATTTCCCGAGTCACGTATTGATCGTTCGTCAAATGCCAGAACGGATTTTCAATCTGCGACGCGAAGAACGCTTCCATCACTCTCGTTAGGGTCCTCGAGGAAGATGATCAATTTTCGTCACTCGATACATAAACTTCATTTTCAATTTGTATCACAGACAAGTGGCTGGGGGGACCAGCATTCAGTTTCACGTCCTCGCCTTATTAACATCGTGGACGGTGTTATCCTGATCGGGTTTGGTCGGAAGTGGTCTATTGGCCATTTTGCTCGGCTGACATGTCTGGGATGTCTGAGGTTCCGGAAGTTCCGAGTAGAGATGCGTCGTTGCATCGGTAGGATCGGTGTACTCGCACAGCAACGAGTTGACGGGCCTCTTGTTGTTGATCTTCGTCACTCCGATGATACTCTCGCCCAGAGCTTTCAAAAAACTGAGAGGCCTGCCCTTGTTGCTCGAATGGCCGTCATCCCTCGGTGGATGATGAGAAACGGACCCGTCGAGCTTGAGATCGGCATATTCGCTCGTGTTCTTGGAATCAATGAACTTGCGATCTTGGACGGTATCGTTGTTGATGAGATGGTCGTTGACGACATCCGGTGGCAGAGGAAGCGGCGCTCTTCCGGCTAGACTCGCCAGTATCGGTTGGGTCAATCTGCTCGTACTTGGCACGGTCTCGTCACCGGGCAATTCGGCGTAGAGATGATTTTGATCGACGGTTCTCTGATCCCGTGGTTCCGTGTATTCGGCTATCGGTGGTCTGGCTCTTAGGTTGGTCGGTAAAAGCCTCTCGAGGGACGGCACTCTCGTGCCAACGTTCACGGAAGGCTTGACGTTCCCTCGTTGCCGTCTCGTTCTCGGCCCGATCACGTCGTAGGCGTTTTCGTCCTGTTGATTCGAGGTTATGTCCCGATCGTTGTTGTTGTTGCAACTCTCCTCGACTTTTATGAGATCGTACAGGTGTTCTATCATGTCCCTCGCCTGGCTGTAATTCTCGGGATCATTGAGCCTCTCGCGTAAATCCCTGAGGTACTCCTCGGTCAATTCTTCGGGTAACGTTTGAGTAGCTTTGTTCTCCGTGTAAGCGTAAGCTTCCGGATTGAGAGCTTCGTCCTCGAGGCCACCCTCGGTTTCCGCTGTATCGACCTCCAGAATCCGAGTTTCCGGTCTCAAACCGGCGTACTCGTGAACGCTCATTCGCGATATCGACCTCGCTGACGTTGCCGCCGTCATTCCGCTACTTGGCGACAGACACGAACTCGCGATGTTCATGAGCGGGCCTGATGTCAGCTTTGGACAGACCCCTCGACGTCTCATGTAGATTATCCCGGAAGCTAGAATTATCGCCACCACGACGAATACAGCCGCTACGCATATTACGACTATTATTCTTTTCTCGCGTTCCAGTTGTTCCGAGTCGCTCATCTCAACGTCGAAGTAACTGTTTTGCCGTGGATATATGTGAGGGCCGACACTCGGAGGGCTGACGCTCGGTTGAGGCTTCGCCGATGGTTCTTTGCAGGTTATATTTCCGTCCGGCGAACAAATGATTCTCGTGTAATTTCGCATCGACATATAACCCTGCGGTATCTTGAAACATTTTTCCAACCATTCGCCGGCAACGCAATAACTCGAGTCCAACATCCAGGCGGTCGAGGTGTTACTTCCGGTGATGTCGCGCATCCAATCATCCAACAAGCAAGTGCAGGCCTGCTCGAAATAATTATTACCCACGTGGGCACTGTTCACCCGCTGGCTCACCGAGGCAAACCTCAATGAGCCCGCTTCGGCTTTGCCGATCCGATTGCCAGTGAATGAAAACTCCAGATTCGGCGCTCCAGTTGCCACTGCACCCGCTGATATGGCATCCGCCTCGAGAACGATGAAAAGATTGTGATCTATAGCTATTCTGTTCCATTGCCTCAGTACTATGGAGTTGGTCTCGAGATTGTGGAATTCATTGTTGTTGAAGGTTACTGTTGCCACCAGGGCATCTATGGCGCCGGCTTCTATCTCGTTTAATCTGTGAATACAATTCAGGTCAATTACAAAGTCTTTCGTAGGTGATGTTTTTGGTTGACAAAATGCCCGAGTCGAAATTTTCAGCCTATTTTTACCCTGCCGCTCCTCACAGTGGTAGGGGATAAAGGTACCGAAGTAACTTCGAATTCAATTAAAAATGAACTACCACTTAATATCAAAAACGGAAATAAATTTCACTTTTTTCCACTTTTTGGCGCTAAGTAGGATGTCGATAAACCATTCTTGAATTCCAGACAGATACACGCACACATATACACGCTATTACGCACTCAAACATTGGTACGTACGTATACAGGGTGGATCAATAACTATTAGCACCTTGGATACCTTCGAAACTATAAGGTCCACAGAAATATTTGCTGAAATGAAATTGCACAATACGAAAGGGGCCATCCGATAGCGATAATAGTTTTTTTGCAGATGGAGGTACTTCGGACATTTGAAGTTCAACTCCATTTTTTTAATGGATCGGTATGTTTTTTTTTTCTGTATCATGAAAGACGAGCTTAAAACGAGTTCAACGACCTATAACATGAGGTCATTGAAGATCATAGAAAGTACAGAAAGGCGATAATACTTACAGTTTTGGTAGTAAATAAAATGACTACGTTTATAGTAAGTGTTCAAAATGACGACCATCAATATCAATACGTACGTTATTTTGTCAATCAATCGAAAAAAGAATCCAATGTTGCATTAATCCTGATGGTCGTCATTTTGAACACTTACTATAAACGTAGTAATTTTATTTACTACCGAAACTGTAAGTCTTATCGCCTTTCTGTACTTTCTATGACCTGCAATGACCTTACGTTATAGGTCGTTGAGCTCGTTTTAATCTGCTCTTTCATGATACAGAAAAAAAACATACCGATCCATTTTAAAAAATGGAGTTGACCTTCATTCAAATGTCCGAAGGACCTCCACCTGCAAAAAAAACTATTATCGCTATCGGATGGCCCTTTTCGTACTGTGTAATTTCATTTCAGCAAATATTTCTATGAACCTTATAGTTTCGAAGATATCCAAGGTGCTAATAGTTATTGATCCACCCTGTATACATGCTACATAGGACATATCAATGAAGCATTATCAGAAACCCTTGGTTATTATAATAAAATTAGAGGAATAATCAAAATATCAGGCGAGTTGAAGATTTATTTCACTATCGAATTTTTCACGTATGCTGCTTTCGCGTTACAAATTTTCGAAGTTTGCATTAGAAAGAGTTTTTGCGAAATATCGTTTTACCTTATAGATGGATTAAAGAAATATATCATTGATTCAAAATCAATGCATTCCACTTACGGTTTTTTAGAATAAAACGCTATATCGCTGGGCCACGGATGGACGAAGAGTATGTCCTATTTTTATCATTTATTATATAAATATAAAATTAAACGGTAATTTCAAAAATTTATAATTCAGACCCCGAAATTTTGTAACAAAATAAGCAATTAAAACATTGTTAAACGCGGCTGAAAATTTGATTATTCCTATAATATAACAATGATAAACAGAGATTATTCATAATGTTGCATACATGTGGTCAAACTAACGATATGGTAACAGTCAGTCAAGAAAATATTGAAAACAATAAAAGCACTATTTTTTACATTCTTTTTATAATCTTGAACTATGATAAAATGTGAATAATTGAATGTATGTTTCGGAGACGTTAAATACATTAACTTCATTTATTAATAGTTTGATTAGTTCATGAATAATTACTATTATTCCCGTGATCATATATTTCGTAGAAACAGCCACGTGTTCGGTAGGCTCGAACGCAATCAAAAGGGCAGCTAGAACTACTTGAATTGGGTCAGGTGGGAGCATAAGGGCTCGTGCAGGAGGTCGTTCTTATCAGCAGCAAAGGAGGAGCGAAAAAGTTTATTTGGGTAACATTTTGACGCTCATAGCAGGAGTTCTAGCATTATGTGGCCTCAAGTGAGGCTACCATGGAGTAGTCAGAGACGTTCAAAATAGGCTTAAAATTTCGACTTGGGTCGACAAGTGACCAAACTTGGCACATCGTTACTTACCTCGAATACTGTATCGTGAAATTGTTGAAGGCGGCTTGAAAAGCCCCGTTCCTTATCGTTCTGACCTTAACATCGACCAGCTCGAGATTCTGAATGAGGGTTCGATCGCTGAAGGCGCCGCTCTCGATCTCGAATATCGATGCATTGCTTATCGTTACGCTGAGTATCGAGACCGCGCAAAACGCATCCTTCCTAATGACCCTCATCCACACGTCGTCCATTCGTATTTCGGCCGCGGCTGATGAGAACACCGAACTCGGCAACTCCGGGATCTTGACGCTTTGGAACATAATCTGCATCGAAAGATAAACAAAAATTCAATCACTTCTCCGTAGATGACACTTTGCGAAGATAAACACGCCTGAAAGGGGAGATGCGTACCTTGGTCGCTGGTCCATGCCGTCCGTGCGGAGGTGCCTCGAACTTGAACGCGTTACTCGAGAGATCGAGACTCATGACATCCTTGACGGATATCTTGAGTAGCCAGGAGAACGCGTTGGGCTTTATCTCGACGTGTTTGCAACGCGATATCGTTACGCTCAGCGTGCCACGAGCGTTCTTGAACGCGTGAGACTCCAGCACAACCCTGTTGCACTCGGATACCTCGAGGAGTGGATTCGGCCCGGTTATGTTGTGAAAAGCCTGACGTTTCGCAACGAAACTGTGGATCCCCGTTACGTGAACACGCTTCAATTGTTCACCACCGGTGAATGCACCGGAATGAATTTTCAACTCCCGACAATGGGATACTTCGACTTCCAGGGCGTCCGCTGGAATGGCTCCCTCGTGTAGTTCCACGTCCTGAAATTATGCAATTTCATATTGTTTTAACTAATTCCTGGCGTTATTATTTTTCTTTATTTTGTAATTAACAATGTAATTTGGCTATCGGACAAATTCATGCAGCACGCTTTCACTATAATAATATCATGGTTGACCATTTTCATATCTGTTTGTTAGGGTTATATAAGGTATCGAAGAAATTGACTCAGCGCGCTTTTGTTAAAATAATATTATGGCTCACAATGTCCATATTCGTTTGTAAAAAGTGTTGCCCTTTTCGAGGAAGGAAAATAGATATGCACCTCGAAGCTCCAGACATACTGTATTTTCCAGCTCTTTTTATTAATCCCACATAGTTGCCGTTTCATAGACACGCGTCTGAAAAGAGCGTCTTTCCCTCGCTCGATTACGGTCGCACCTATTCGTTGCGTAATCTGTATTTGCCTGGCAAACAGAGTGAAGGAGGTACCGCATCTAGAGAGCACTAAATCCAGTGTGACTTGAGTCACGTTCCCCAAGCATCGTTATTATCTCGTGTATCTTTGGGCACGTCGTGTGTATCCTTGCCAAAGGAAACGAGACGGACCGAGGTCGCAATAATTTGCCTTTATTTCAATTTAACATTTTTACAATTCAACAGCTCATTTCCGTTTTTTTTAAATAAATACATTTCTATAGAAATGAGGGAGGTCGCTGTAGAATTTTCTATCTAAATGTTTTTAACAGACTGAGCGACAGTTTTGCCAACGATCCACGGCCACTTCCGGTTACGGATATGAGTCTCTCACTTACTCTCTATTTCCTCGCTTGTTTATACTTCCGCGTATAAACGAGTCGCAGCTAGAACAATTAACCGCGCACTTTTACAACCTCGCAACGCGTGCTGACGGTGGAAAGGAAAAAGGAGTGAGCGTTCCGTTTTTGTTTGACGAAGAATCAAATATTTTCACAACGTCGACAGGGGCGTTAATTATTTTTCTGTCTTCAACGCTGGATTCCCCGCACTTTGCTCCCGCTGAGCAAAAAAATAAATATTCGTTCGAAAAGAGGCAACGAAAGGGAGGGGCAAAGAATTTTACTGCCAGAGCCTTCCTTTCGTAAAAAAACTAACATGCCTTTGACACCTCAAAAGCCTGGAGAGAAACCAATTTTGAAAGTTTTCCAACCGTACATGGACAATAATGAACGCACTTGTAACGGATCCCAATCTGCAATTGTTCGTTCAGTATATAAATAAATTAATTAAATGTAAAACGCGTTTTTTAAATTTAGCCGGCTTAATTTTGTGTTTTCGACAAAAACCGGCTGATTTAATCCGGGTGACGTTATCAGCGGAAAATTTACCATCAGATAGACCCTTGAAATTGTATAAAAGTGGAAAAAAATTGTATCGCCTTTTTAGCTACTTTTCGCGGAGAACTTTTCTTAGCCACGGAATCGCTAAAATCGAGAAATTTCAAACAACGATGCCGTCAGTTCTATTTGAGTGAAATAAACATTTCGGGGAAGGGGGGGGGGGGTGGAAATGGATTTGAATAGACTTAGAGAATGCCGTTAAAATCATCACGATATCTCGATTACTTTTCCCGCAAAGATTAAATCTGCCAAAAATCGAAAAATAATCGGCGCCCGCTAAACTGAACGGCATTTAAAAGAGTAAGCGATAACGAAAAAAATTAGTGCAAAGGCGAGTCTGAAATGTTAAAGACATCGAAATCACGAGCGATTCAATGAAGGCCATTTTTTGGCCGATGTAAGAAAAATTTTTGGCTTTTCAATCTTTTTTTTATAAGTCTATATCGATGTATTTTGACCCCTTAAGAGGGAATGATACCTCATCGCGGTCGGTATGGTAGAACAATTATAGATTCCCAAAAATCTCGAAAACGGCTCTTCAGATCCCGTCGAAACTTTGCCAAACGACGTCAAATAGATAGACGAACAGCTGTCTTCCCCTCAAACTTTCTGAATTTGAGGAAAAAAACTAGATTTGCTTATGATAAGCCAATCTACATTTTTTTTTCTCAAATTCAGAAAATTTGAGGGGAAGACAGCCGTTCGTCTATCCATTTGACGTCATTTGGCAAAGTTTCGACGGGATCTGAAGAGCCGTTTTCGAGATTTTTGGGAATCTATAATTGTTCTACCATACCGACCGCGATGAGGTATCATTCCCTCTTAAATACGAAATTTCCATTTATTTCCCCCGAGGCCCTCAATTGTTGTAAAAAAATCGTCATAATTTTGTAAAAAAAAGTTTTTCGTGTTTAGCCGGCTTAATTTTGAGCTTTCGGAAAGCGCTCGGTGATATTCGTAACCGGCCGAAAACGTCCTATTAAACAGACCCTTGAAGCAATTTAAAAGTCGAAAAATAAATGTTTGACCCTCTTGGTCACTTTCCATGGTCAAATCGTTTCTCCGCCAAAGAAATGAATATCTATCTACTAGTTTTTAATGCTCTAGCATATACCTACACGAGTTTCAACAAAATCAAAGGCGGAAACCAAAGCTATGTTCCTTGTTAGTTGTGTGCGCGAAGATCCGATTTTGCGATTTCGATCGCGGTTGGATCGAAGGACAGGTTTCTATCGAGATGCCCACGTAAATAAGTAATCCGAGCTCTATCGCAGCAAGCGGGAGTATCCATTTCTACTCGCTTGTCAGCTGCCTGCGAATTGCGCCTCGTGCGTAACGCTTCGATTTACAGTGCGAAATAGCAAGTTTGCCTTGAGAGAAACTATGCGGTCTTATTCGTTGCTCGAGCTCGGCACGATATACGCAGATTTTGCGTCGTTGGTTTGACCTTTCATGGGCGAAGTTCAGCCCCTTTCGGATTTAATTTAAAAAAAAACATGTCGTTTGCATCCTTTAGCTGCGTAAAATTGTCAATAAATGAATCCACCGATTTCTAGCAATCGAAAATCCGTTTCGTCACTCGAGATATTAGGTTCGAAGATGAATTTTTGGTGTTTAAAGAGAAACAGATAAATGACTAAGAGCAGATGAAAACGCACGTGTGTCTTCCCTCCAGAAAATATCGTCCATTTCTGGGTCCTCCCTTTCTTTTTTGCATCCTGCGGCTTCTTAGCGAGAAGAGAGCAAAGCCGAGAGAGAGAGAGAGAGAGAGAGGCCGCGGACTCTTCAAGATTTCTCCTGCTCTCTCTCTCTCTCTCTCTCTCTCTCTCTCTCTCTCTCTCTCTCTCTCTCTCTCTCTCTCGATATTTTTCACCACGTTCAAGAGAAGCACAGAATGAGTCAGGGCTGTTGGGCTACCCCGAAGTGGGATAACGCAGCACGAGATTGCGCCCATTCTATTTCTGCACTCGTGCTTACTCCCGAGTCGTCCCCGCACAAAGAAGATCATCTCGCGGATGCGAATATTTCCAACTTCATCGTCCTCGCCGTTGAAAGAGCTCTGCATCGCGCAAAATTTAATACACAAGAGGGTTATCAACTTTCGAGCTTCAGTGATGAAAAAAATATATATATTTCGCTCGAAAATAATTTAACATTTCAGCTAACCACGACAAGCTCAGACAATATTTTGTCCAAGTTTATTCATTTCGATCAAATGACTTTTATCAGAATGATTTTATTATTGATGATAAAAATTATTTATAAACAATATTTTGCAACGCCATTATGTTCTATGCTGAAAAATCCTTTTTAGGGAAAATAGAATGAATGCCGATGATCGAGAGTTCATCAACCCGAGAGGCAACGAATGATTCCTTATACGTGCTATTTTGTCACATGTGGGGAATCACTTTGCGAGCAAATGTGTACACAATGATACGCGAGGAAACCGGGAAAGATGAGACTGGGGGGAGCAGGACGATCGAAATTTTCGATGTAAATCTGCATGTAAAAATCGTCGAAAAAATAAATCAACATATTTTTCGTACAGTCGATTTATCGCAGATTACCTTAAAAGAGATATTATACATTCCGTGCCTTCCAACGTTAGCAAGTGCTCAAATATAAAGACCAATAATAATGATAAATGACATAATAATAAGATTTATTAGATCTCGATACTCCCTTGAGAATTCGTGCCATATATAATCCTCATAGATCGAAATATTATTTTTTTTCAGATGTTTCCACCTTTGATTATATTCATTGCGGCAATTCAGTGGGTAAAAATTTTGATCAGTGAGAATGAATGGGCGGCGGACCACCGGAGCGTAAAAGAAGGGACCAAAGGAGCCTGTATAACGTTACACCCATTAGGGAAGAAAAGAGACGGGATGCGACATATGCCCATGTACACTTGTACACTCTCGAGGGAGGATGTCCGCACCCCTTCTGAATTTTTTCACCGTAATACACGCCAACACACTTCGGGGTTCCTTTACAACCAGCTTGAGTGTCACAAACCCCGAAAAGACCCCGTCATCGAGGGCCTAATCCCTAAAAGAAGCGCATAACCGAGTGTGAAGGAAGAGACTTCCCCAACAGGGTGTAAAAGGAAAAAAAAACAGTTAAGGTGTACATCTGTACACGTGTTGACGCCGATGCGTCGGGAAACTTAGGACTATGCTTCTTCCCACGCTCCTGAAGTTGAATTTAATAGACATTTTTCAAATGAAAGGATATTCTAGGGATATACATTCATTCGTCATCAAGCCAGATGATTTTAAAAAACAGTAGATTCCGAATTATTACGAAAATTGGTGAGCCAAAATATAGCCATCGTTATTATTATTATTATTATCATGATCATCATATTTATATATTAATATTAGGCTTATAATACGACATATTATTCATTTTATTATTTTTTCATATTATATTATTATAATTATAACGTTCCCTACAATATAGGTCTTAAGGTACACTATACCACATTTACCGAGGGTACCGGGAAACTGTGGAAAACCCGTAATGGTATAGACGGTACGGGTTGGTCATCTATACCCAAGGTCTCAGAAGTACTGGCCTTCCGCTCACTGGTTCATGCACCAGCCAGTGCACGGGTAAGCTGTCACCGCTCTGAATATTGGCCATGCAAAGCACTGCATAAGGGGTCTTCTCACTTTAGTCGCTAAAAAAAGTCTATTATCATGCATTTTTTATAGGTTTATATTATAGATATTGTATGAAAGTTGGGTAATTATGCAGGACTTTTCCGAAAAAGGACGGGAATTTTTTTTTTCGCGATCATGTTGTTTATTCCATTATAGCAAGCGATATTCCGTCGGGGGAGGCTGACATTTACCATTAATTCGATACATTAAGGGGTTTTGAAGTTTGCGGAATCAAGGGGCATAATGACGCAATTACAGACATTTCAACGCCTAAGTTGGGAGTGGGGAGTGGTGGGATTTGTAAACAAAACCTTGCTGAATACAATGCCGAAGAGCTATCGGAGCGGTCACTTCTTCGCTCCCCCCCCCCCCCCTGTCCCAGTTGAAAGTTTGTCAAAATACACGATTTTAAAGACGAGACTGAAAATCGGTGAAAATTGTGTGTGTGTGTGTGTGTGTGTGTGTGTGTGCGCGCGCGCGCGCGCGCGCGCGTGTGTGTGTGCGTGCGTGCGTGTGTGGATTGGTTTGGGGTTATGTGGGTGTATGTGTGTGTTGGGTTTTTTGTGTGTGTCTCGATTGTAATCAACACACACATACGCACACACACACACAATTTTTACCGATTTTCAGTCTCGTGTTGGAAATCATGTATTTCGACAAACTTTCAACGGGGGAAGTGATCGCTCCGATAGCTTTTCGGCATTGTATTTAGGAACGTCTTTTTACAAACCCCCCGATCCCAATATAAGCCTACAACTTATGGAGTTAATGGGAAATGTGAGCCTCCCCGTACGAAATATCATTAGTCGTGATCAATTAAAGCAGTTCATGGAAAAAATAATTGTTTTCCGTTGTTTTTCGGAAAAGTCCTCAAACTACATAATTACCAAAAGTTGTAACACTTAACAAATACACTTTCGAAATACATTTTAAAAAAAACATTTTTTCATGTTTTTATATAACCCAAACAAACTTTACGTGCGTTTTTCTCGGTACAACATTCTTGGAAGGCTTGTTGATAAAATCTTCGAAACTACTGAACCGATCCTTATGGAATTTTAACCACATATTTTTTACAACTATAGCCATAGCGCATATCAAGGATTTTTTTTAAATTTTGATATTTACTTTTTTTCCCAAAAAACGGTGAAAAAACACGTTTTTTTTTTTGTTGTTTCGAAAAATGTCCGCTATTTTCTTATTTTTGCATATATCACAAATCGTATAATATGCGCTATAGCCATTAAATTACTGAATCTAAAACCGTTTGATTTTTTTGTTTTGGATGATTCATCTCCGAGATCCTATCAACACCGCAGACCTACAATTTGTTTAGAATCTTTTTTTAACTGCCATTTTCGTCTATAAATTGTGACTTAAATAAGTAATTTTTTTTCTAAACGTTTTTCGAAAGTGTGTTTATTAAATGTAACAACTTTTATATCAATATCTATAATATAAACCTATCAAAAAATGTATGAAAACGGGCTTTTTTAGCGTCCAAAGTGAGAAGACCCCTTATCTCGGTGTACCGCCGGAGTCGAACCCCGACCGCTCATCCGGCTGTCGGTTAATATTTATTAGCCAGTGTCAGTTTACATTTGTATAACTACTATAATAACATCATATTTATAATATAATATATTATTTATTTTATCATTATATTTGTATATTATATTTATATATTAATATTGTGTTCAGTATATTTACAATATAATATAAGTTAAATTGTATAATTATTAATATTATTACGGTTCATTAAATTATTAGTCAATTCTTATCATTTTTTAAAAATAATTACGTAGATGGTGATATTTTTTTTTTTATGAAAAAATCGATAAAGCTAACGTTGCTTATTATTTTGACATTTCTCGAGACCACCAAAAATCAGTTCATCAAAGTTTCATTGAATTTTAACGACGCCGTAAATAAACGGCTTGAGATTGCCGTGTTTCATTAACGGAGCGTTTCGTTAACGAGCCTATTCGGGCGTCGAGATAGCGAGAAACACGCGCAAACAACTGCGCTGTTATCTCAGCGTTTCCGTGTCTACGGCACAATCGTCGGCGCATTCGGCGCATTGTCCGTATTGAGACAGAATTAGGCGGGGGAAAAGTGAATTCCGGAGGTGTGTTGATGCACGAAGTCGTGAAAGAAAAATTACTCGATGCTCGACATTTTCGGGTGAAAAATCATCGTGTATCGTAGACATCGAAAAATATATCAGTACGGTATTTCGTCTCGTAATTTCGCGAAAGAAGGAAATGGCTTTCGTTGCCCCATCGAGTGGATTATCCCAGCCTCCTCTGAGTCTTTTCCTCGCGTTAAAACTCGAGAGAATCCTTCGAGCTATTACGGTCTCGAGCTGCGACGAGACAAAGACTGAACGAAAAGACTCACAGGGCTCTCAAGACCTGCGCTGCTTTCACGGCCAAGCTGCCTGTCTCTCTCTCTCGATCTCTCTCTCTCTCTCTCTCTCTCTCTCTCTCTCTCTCTCTCTCTCTCTCTTGCTCTATCTTTCTTTCACCTATCGGTAGGTTCTTAAGCTTCCTTGGATTCCACGAGGAAAACCAGACCCTAATCGAACTCGTGAGAGAGCGGGAAAAAAGGCCCGGAGGAAAGGAAAAAAGCCAACGAGGGGAACGGCACCCTGGGTAGGGGTCGTGAACCCTTGCATGCATTCTCCCGCGGGAAATAAACGAAGAAAACTCACGTTTTCACGAAAAGCAAAACATATCGGATTCTTCATCCACTTCGCTTCGACCATACCTTGCTTCCACATAATTGCCATTTTTTTTTTCAAATTGCAATTGTCAGTTTTGTCTTGCATTTTTGTTAGGGAAAAATACACGCAATTCAATTAATTAATAATGAAATTGATCAAACAATTAAAAAACAAAATCTCACGATTATGAAGGTAAAAATTATTTTCATGAAACAATAAAATTATAAAAATTATAAAACAATTAAAAAATAAAAACCTTAACATTATCAATCAAAATTAAAATACTTGCTATGATCGCAAGCAATTCAGACTCATAATACAATCAATTCGGAAACGTACATCGCAAAATTCCACCGCCAATAATCGCGGAAAACTGTTTACACGTAAAATCCAAAGAATTAAGAAAAATTTATAATGATCGTCAAATAAATTCAATTATTTCCATTCAGCTATTTTGAGAATGGAAGAAAATTGGCTATTAAGTTTTCTGGCTGACTCCAGGAGTGTCTTCTTCTTTAATGAAGACTCGCTGTGCTGGCGCGATGAACAAAAAGTTTTTCTCATTTCTCAATTTTACACGCCCTAGATGTGTCTCGTTCTCGCTCCCTCATTCACTCTCTGTCTCTCGTATCTCTCGAGGGCGCGAGAACTCCACGCCGGTTCACGAGTTCATCCCCTCGTGACACCACAAAGCCGAAGACTTTCCGGAAGTTAATACACGCGACATATTCTCTCTCTCTCTCTCTCTCTCTCTCTCTCTCTCTCTCTCTTGCCGTTTTAATGCGAGAAATTGCCGGGTTAGTGTCCATATAGCTGAACGCGAACCGCGCCTCTTCTACTCCTCGACGTGCTGTCGACGTCCCTCCTCTCCGCGGGCTACGATAAAATTACTCTTCCACAATGAGCGTATGTGCTGCCTTCTGTCTAACATCGCTCGTGAAAGCTCAAGTTTGCACGAAGGAGAAGATAAACTCACCACCATAAGATTGAGACTAACTTTTATAAGAGCCTTGGCGAAATTTAACCTCGATAGTCGAATGTCAAAAGTAAAAAAAACGCCCACTACTAACATTTTTTTTCTCAAACGAACCAAAACATCATTTCATTTGAGACAATTTCTTCATTTGGATAATTTGCACAACAAAACCGGATAAAAGTTATTGCCCTCAAGACAATCCAAGCAAACCCAAGTAAACCCAAACTCAGGCAATTTTGTCGCCACCCAAATTGATTTTCCGTCATTTTTACATTTGACGACAACTGCTCTAAACGGCGGAACAGCCCATACGTGGTAGGAATGCCACCGGCCAAAAGGCCGTGTCCCAGGCCGTTGTATGCGTCGAGCTGCGCCCTTTCGTAGGCCACAGCAAATGTACGTATTATGGGTTTGGCTCGTATGAAGCCCTTTTCACGTGCGGGACTCGCAACGGCCCCCACGGTCGTGTTCTATCATGGTGAGAGAGTGCAAGAGCGATAGATGCAGGAGAATGTGCGGCTGAACGTCATGTGCGTGCACGATGTCTGTACGTATACAACACCCGCGTGAATCGCTTCGCCTGTTTCTCCACAGGGACGCACGTACACGCGGTCTCGCGATAATTCGGTTAATTGGAGTACAGAGAGACGGGCAGAGTAAAAGAGTGAGGGCGCGATGAAAAAAGAGAAGAAAAAAGATGATCAATAAACAAATTTTAAAACAGAACATTTAAAGATCAACTGATAAATAAATACATAGAAAAAGCAGCTAGGAACCCTTCACCCGCTGCTCCTTTATTTATGTATTATTTAATTTTTTCTTAATTTATTCTTTTATTTAATTTTTTAAATTCATATGTTTATCATTCATTTTTTTCCAGAATAATGTCCGTTCATTCTGCAGTGTACTTTTCCTAGTGTAGATACACCTACATTTTTTTAATTTCCAAACTACATGCCTCTCTCTCTCCCTCTCTCTCTCTCTTTCTCACCTAATCCCTATCCCAATCGGGACCCGAGGGTGTAGATGTGAAATGCGATCTTTATTGCTCGACTGCAGTATCTTAATAGCGAAGGAATAACCACAGAAAAACGGCCGAAATATATCGAGACAAACCCGCTGCTTCTCGATGTCAAAGCTCGTGAGAGTTTGGAGAAAATTCCCCGATTCCGAATGTTTTATCTCCGAATGGTGTGTGTAACGTGAACTATGTTATCTGTCGAGTGTGTGTGCATTAGTACCGTGTGCGTGACTAAATGCCTTGCTCGAGGTGTTACGTGGCGCTGAGCATTTATATATATATATATACACACACACACACACACACACACGTGTGTGTGTGTGTGCGTGCGTGCGTGCGTGTGCGTGTACGTGCGCGCGCGAGTGTGTGTCTGTGTGTGTGCGTGTGCGTGCGCGTGCGCGTGTGAAGTATAGTGGAATTCCGTTTTCCTTTTAAATATGTATTCTCTAGTAAAAACTAAAAATTACTGAAAAATAAATTTGTCTATTAATTAAAACTCGTCTTAACTAGGAAAAACCAATTCTGATTAAATGAATCAATTCAATCTGTTTCCAAATGAGGTCAAAGTTTAGGTTTTCGTTGGGGTGTTTGGGTTTGTTTCAGTAACTAGTTCTAACGAAATGAATAAATTTAAACCGTTTCAGAATGAGGTCAAAGTTTGGGTTCGTTTTGGTTTGTTAGGTTGTTTGGATTGTTCGGGTAGTGTAACTGTTAGCTACTACGTAAGTTGTTACATTGAATTGTTTTTCTTTACTCCAATATTCTAATGTATATATACCCTGAGTACTAGGAGGTATAATATTCCAACAGCGAACATAGTCAACAAGTTGATACGCATGAGCATCGAAGTTATTCGAGACTTCGAACGATTGCGACACTTCCTTTCTACGTGGACTTACGTTTGCCAATTAATTTGAATATCTTCGTTTTTCGCATTCCGTTCTAAAGTAGTTTACAATAACACGCCCAAGGCTCCCTTTGGCACTTTGGCACTTTGTCACGAGTATCATTATTGACACCAATAAAATGGATGCTTTCGTCCACTCCTATAGCACATTACTCCTATTGCTATTCGCTTCATTACAGCTAATCATTCAATAATTATTTTTACCACAACCGCGCTGATTGCGATCACCTGATGTCATCCAGCGACAATCAGGCAAACGCTCAAAAATAAAGAATGAGATTTACCAGTGAATAACTCCGGTTGTTGAATCACTCGTGAGAATGCGCGCCCGGAATGCACTCGTTCGAGATGCATTAATGAGGCCGAGGAAAGGGGGAAGGGGGAACCGGGCCGGGTTCAATACGATTATAGGACTTCCGTACAAATTTACTCGGTCTTGCAAGGGTACACGAACCCAACGATAATGATGGCAACATTAATAACAATAGAGATAAAACAAAAGTAATAATAATATTCCACGTATGGCACACCGGATTCCATCGAGATCTCTCGCTTCGATTGTACGTAACGAATGTGAATTACGTGCTCCTGATTGAGCCTTGAAACACCGCGATATGGAAATAACGAGATAATGAGTGCGGGTGAGAAAGATTGATTGAAAAATTTCTACGCAACTGGCCAGACTCACAGTCGAGCTCTGTGCGAGCGGAATAAGAGAAAAAAAACACGAATCGAAGAATTATTTTATTCGAACACAGACTACGAATTTGTTCAAATGAGAAATATAATTTTGTATGTTAAAACGATGAGAATAAAAAGAAAATCGTTTTGTCAGGGGATTTTTCAAAACACACAGTCGAGAGGATGCGAGCACGAAAATCCGTGCTCGTAGGTGCATTAAATAATCGTTTATCCACGTTACGTATATGTACATGCGTTGACGAGGCTGTGGTCGAGTCATCGGGTAACCCGCATGGCAAAGACAAGCCAGATGAGCGCTCGCGCGGTCTGATCGACAGAATTCTACAGCAAAGGGAGAGAGACAGAGGAAGGATGATATTCGTCGAGAGTTATCCTCCTCCCGTTGAAAGGGGCCTATTGTGAATAGATTGAGTCAAAAGAGCACTCTTGATGACGACACAACGCGCTGCTCGCTCTCCAAGAGCTTTCGTACTCTACCAAACTAGTACAAAGGATCTTGCGATTCTTTTTTTTTATTGCACATATTTCTAGACACGTTTTTTATTTGATTAATTTCTGAACCCGGCCAGGGTGCGGGTGCATTGACTCGAAATTTACTGGTCCTAGATAAGTCCTTCGAACGGCGTACGAATGGGAAAATATCGAATTCCTTCGATATATGAGTATAAACCTTTTTATTAACCGACAATCATCGTATTTTCTAATTTAAAAAATCACATCTATCTAAATTGCCAACTGCACAAACGTTTTACGTTTTTGGTTCAAAACAATGCCCGATATTGGCCACAGTTCAATCAAGCAGTTACGCATGATCAATCATATCGTCGTGAATTTTTCATCCAGACAATTTGACGCTGGAGCTTCTTGGGCTTTTTTTTTTGCTGAAGCCTGCCTCCCCATATTTTATTGTTCTCCCAATTACCTAAGGCAGGCCCCAACAAGCATGGGTTGAGCACATAAGGGTCGATGACTCGTCACTTGTAATGGGAATGATACGAAGGGATTTATAGATCGTGTTACGAAAACTGACGAAGCAGAACGATTTGGTCCCGAACCAAGTCTCATAGAACTTTATTTCCATTTCTGATTCTTTTTCGATCACTCTTTCTCAAACATCGCCTTTCTAGTCATCTTTTGAACCTCGATTTGCTACTCTTTTATTTTCATTTCGTTTTCATCGTACTTTAATTATATTATATCATATTAATAGCAATAAGTATATATTTACTAATAGCGATCGTTAACAAAATGTATCTTTGGTGTATTTATAGTTTTCAATTATAAAAACAATAATGTTTCATTTTTATTCGTTTCACTGTTTGCCTTAAGACTTTGACAAGGCATAGTTAATAAATAATCAATCAATGAATCTTTCTTTTTCTTCTTTTTATATTGATATAAATTCTTCGGTGTGCACCAGGATAAGACCGTCAATTCGATAGGTTTACATATATCAAGACCGAGCGAGGATGAGAGAGAAACCGAGAAAGAAGACCAGACAAGATCCAGAGAGCCGGATGATAAATATCAAGACCGCAGTCGTGCTCGGAGTAACAATTGTGCAGGCCTCTTCTCGTCACGTCGAATCTCTTCTCTCTCTCTCTCTCTCTCTCTCTCTCTCTCTCTCTCTCTCTCTCTCTCTCTCTCTTTCTCTCTCTCTCTCTCTCTTCCCCCCCTTCTCTCAATATCTTGTCACAATCTCGACTATGAATGTATATCGATTGAGAAGGAAAAGGGCGCGATGGCGTAGCCTCCAACACTAAAACAAGGTTGGCTACGGTCGTTCGACTGTGACGGTTGAGTTTGACGTATACGCGTTCCCTCTGAGCCGTACACAGTGGTACCCCTTCAACCGGAAGTCGATGTTCGCCGGAAACTCCCCGCGCGCGTCTACGAACGCCTCTAGAACGAGCAAACGCCGCACGCTCGCCGCCATGAGAACGAATTTTCGTGGTTCTGGCCCACTGATTAAATTCCAAACACTAAACTACCGGGTTTGACGCGGAGCTCGCGTCGGCCCCACGTTGTTTTACAAAGGGAAATACAAATGCTGTTTCGGAAATTGAATTGTCTACAATGGCCGACACTTCCGTGACCTCGCTGAACAAAGAATTTAGTTACCATCAGTGTTCGCTGTCGATCTGTTATCAGATAAATGAGATATGTTAGATATTTTTCTGACCTCTAAATGAGGGCATTACGTGAATGAACGAGCTATTCTTTATTTCTACGCTATTTTTTTACGCTAATGTTTACTTTGTTCTTATAAATATGGCTCTTCATTTTTTTAATGATTTTATTTTCTTTTTCACCGTAGTCCCCATTTATTTGTTTTTATTTGTCAAATTATTTATAAAAAAAAATTCTTTCTTTATTTACTTTTATTCGATCCTTTCATAGCAATAGGAATTCATCGTAATCAAAGTGAAAGAATTGTTTCTGTCGTCCGATCATTGTTATATCGAAGAATTACATTCGCCAAAAGGTTTTCATAAGAAATCCCGAGTCGTATTTGTATTCAGCGTCGGCATCGTAACTCGAAAATAATTTACGAATGATGATCGAGGGCCGTTATACACGAAACTTGATTCAACGGGTGTCCTCACTTGGCTCGAGACACACTCGGTTTAAATAATATGACGCTGATGGTTATAGCCAGGCGATGATGATAATGATGGTATTGGTGGTGTCGGCTCGGGTTCAAATGGAATCAACGATGCCGGAATGATAAGTGAGGCGTGATACGCCGGGAGTACACGGCCGCGACTGGACACTCCGTCCTACTGATTCGATTAGGAAGTATATTTTTGTCCCTGTAACGAGGTCGCTCCCTGAAACCATTGTCATCTTTCGTAGAGTGGAAATAAAATACTCGTACGAATTGTTCGTTCCATCTTGCGAGACTCGAGAAATGCGAATCGTTCGATGCTGGGCCCGAGCAATAAATAAAATCTGTTTTTATATAAAAATAATCACTTGATTTCTTTCACATATTTATGTGAATATTTTATAAATATTGATATTTTCGGCCAGGATAAAATTGATCCATTTACATTATTTATTCGAATTAATTGTCTATTTTACTTATTTATATTTTTTATTTATGTTGATTTAATAAGAAATACGACAACGAAATAAAAATCCCGACTTTCTTCACGTTTGTCCATTGACATGTCAGTACCCGCCGTTGAATCCTTTTTCAACCTCGCTCGAGGATGACGAATTTACAAGGCCCTCGCTGTCCCTACGCATTACTCAGCTATCGTCATAGATATCCGGAGCAGATAGGGACGTGAACGAAAATTTTCCCTACTCGGAACACGCCTGTGCGAGCATGACGGATGAACGAAGCTCGGAAGAGTCGTTATCCCTGTTTCGGTTCGTAGTGTGGAATTTAGAAATTCGAGCGAATGCGCCATTGAAAATGGTTTGTGCAGCGAGTCACTTAGTGACTCACTCTATGCCTCGCATAAAGAATATCTTTCCCTAAATACACGTGGAGATAAAGTTTCTTAATTGGACAAAAGAAATAATCTCTGCCTCTCACGTCATTCGTTAAAACTTATCCGAATTATAAAAGTTTATTCGAAGTGTGTTCTGCTGATTGAATAATTACAAAATTTATAAAAAATTAAACAATTAATTAATTTAGTAAGTTATAAGTAATTAATAAATTCAACAAGTCTTCATTTTGGGAATAAAAAATGTATCTATTGAATATCGAAGAATAAAAAAATGTATTTATTTAAAAAAAAAATAACTATTTCAAACCCAAAGTATTTTTTTGAAATACTTCAAGCAACTAATTACATTCAATTTCACACGCGAAACAATTCAAGTCACTGTGATACGTAATCTTTCGCATAATTGCGTTACCACTGAGGAAATGACGAATTCAAAGTTTACACCTAACAGTCTCGGGGATTGTGTGACCAACGTGTGTAATTGATCCAGCTCACGCACGTCGGAATCAAATAAAAGTCGAGAGAAAAAAAAATCGTGTTACTCAACCGTCTTCGAGCGCAGTGTGAGCGAGAGAGAATTGGAGAGAGGGAGAGAGAGAGAGAGAGAGAGAGAGAGAGAGAGAGAGAGAGAGAGAGAGAGAGAGAGAGAGATCGACGAAACGGTCTCAGGTGCAGGTGCAAGTCTGCTCGAGCAGACGTTAAGCTTGCCATAAGTGGGTGGGTCAACCTGAGCCGTGAAGTGGAGGCATCCAGGCACGGCTCTTTTCCTTCTAATCCCTCGTACATCGTTATAATCTTGGCTACTTTTATCGATATTTGTCATGTTTGTTTGGTGCGCCAATTGAGCAAATTCCGAAAATGCAGAGAAGGCGGCTGATGTATCCGCCACAAGTTAACGAATCTTGTTTGGCAGAGCAAGGGAGAGATACCTACAGGGACCTTCAAATCGGTTGACCATTTCTGACGAACCTTCGGTCCGATTTGTTTAGGTTTACGCTGTTGCATTCAAGTTTGGAAGATTGAGATACTTTTTGTTATTTTTTTTTTACAAATGAATCAATTAATTGGGTGGTTGGGATTCACCTGATAGTCGGCGAAGACGCACTTGACGTTAATCCAATGATGGGCGATGATCGTACAGTTGCAGCCTGGCATAGCGCATATCCCAACGGGCCCAGGATTCTCGCCAGCCGCTTGTACGTGACTGGGTAAAACGATGAGGCACATTATTAACACAGTCGAACACCCGATTGAAACACAAGCGAAGGGATTCGGGCCACTCCTGACTCCCGTACGTCTCGACGACATTTTTTCAATATTCAAATTTATTTCAACCTTATTCCTATCGATATCGCGGGTAGCCATATTGATTTCTTTGTATAGGATCGATCGTACAGTCGTGTGGTACGAGCGGCAGCAGGTCAGAGCAGACCGCGCGAGAGACGTCAAATTTCTAACGATCGAAGAGATCTACGGATCTCCGCACTCGCGTCGACTTTGCACAAGCACATGATTTATCGTTAGAATTCCTCCCAGTCGAATTTCCCACAAATGGCACTGGAACACGTTTCAACGATCGACACACGTGGACGAACGAATCGAGCTGGATTTCTTCCAAATTCTCCGAGGTCAATAACGAAAATTTTGGCTCCCTCGACGCAGACGAATTGTCTCAATCCATTTTCATTGCTCTCTTTGCGAGATCGAGCTAGCAGGGACGTGTTCTCACTCTCGCGATGGCGATCGGTATCTTCGCCTTTTCGACATCGTTCTCTTTTTTTTTTTGCTCTTTTTTTGCCGCCTTTTCTGGCTCTTCGGCGAGTGAATTTTGTAGCGGGGAATTAAGGCGCCATCTAGGGAGCTTTTTGTGCTGAGAAAAAACTGGTTTTCGTTCGGCTGCGACGCGTCCCCGTTCGGCTAGCCTTTGGCGCTGGCTCGCGCGATCATGACGGAGGTTGCTTTCGAACTGGCAAGAGAGTGGCATACGATCAGAGAAGGCTTCGACCCCCACCGCGTTTCTACGCTTTATTCCGTATGTATACCCGTGTCTCGTCGTCGTTGTCGTCCCCGTCGTCGGTTCTCGTCCCAGCCGCGTGTGCAGCCTTCTTCGAGTTTTAAGAGAGAGAGAGAGAGAGAGAGGGGGGGATATAAAAAAGAGTCTTGGGCGCGTGAGAGACACACGCGTAGCTTCAGGATCCAAGAAACGCTGCTCAAGTCATGTATGGAGCATCCAATGCCGAATTGATGGGCCACTGACCAAAAGAATCATTCCTCCTTCAATCAATATTTATCTGACAAGGTACATCATTCTGGTGTCAGCCTTCGATATTTTTTTAAACTCGTGTATTCGGTACGGCGTTAAAAACTATAAAATTCGTTTTTTTTTATCGGCGGAAAATGGGTTTGTCGAGTAAAAAAACCACTCCTTAGAGTAAAGTATGCCAAAGCCTGGTTTTGCAGTTTTAACCGCAAGCATACACCCAAATGTATATGAAAACACGTTTGCCCCGTTCAGTCGGCTCAGTTTTGCCCTTTCGGCAAAAATTCGGTCATATTCGTAATTGGCAGAAAATTCCCCATCACATAGATTCTTGAAACGTTTTGAGGATTTAAAAAACACATTTTTGACCCTTCTGGCCACTTCCAGAATCGCCAACATTGCGAAATTTGAAACTGCTGTAGCATCGGTTCTATTTGAGTGACTTGAATTCTATGGAGAAATTTGGTCGATCATTTTGATAGACTTTGAGAATGCCGTTGGACTTATCTCCATAATTCAATTGGTTTTCTCAAACACTGCACTTGAAAAAGAGCAGAAAAGGCAAAGGGTATGAAAAAATGTCCGAAAATTAATGGTCTGACTTTGAAATTCTGCAAAAAGTCGAAAAATTTCTGCAGCTGCATGTGTCAACTGTTCACAACCAATCGATTACGGAGAGAATGCGCACAAAGAGGTGTCTCAAATGTAAAAGGCAATGAAATAACGAGCGATTGAGTGGAGAAACTTTTTTTTGCCGAGGTGCGAAAAAAATATGGATTCCCAATCCTTTTTTTCATGAGTTCATATCGATGTATTTCTACCTCCTAAATACGAATTGACTGTACATTTGCCCCGAAACCCTCAATTTTCAGAAACAATCGTGAAAATGTTGTACAAAGACGTTTTTCGCCTTTAGCCGGCTAATTTTGAGCTTTCGGCAAAAATTCGGTGATATCCGTGATCGGTAGAAAAAATCCCATCAGATAGAGCCTTGATACGGCTTGGAAGTCGTAAAAAGCGGTTTCGACCCTATCTACATGGCTTTCACCAAAATCGAAGATGGACGCTAAAGTTCAATACAAGATCAACGATAATGTTTTTCAGAAATATCTTTCCGAAATGTTTTGCAGAAATAGAGCGAAAAGAAATCCGCATGTCTACACAAATCGTACAGTCATTGTAAAAAAAGATGAGGTTTTGGAGTAAATGGTAACGTGGCGAATCGGTAGCGATTTCGAGGCGGAAGGCCCCATGCATATGTAGCGATACATACAGATACATATAGGGAGTAACAGGTCTCATTGCCTCGAGCGATCTTTCTTGGCTTCCACGGGACTTCGTTCAGCTCGTTTAACAACGGTACGCGAGCCGGTAAATATACGATCGAAAAATCTCCGCATTCGACGATACTCTCCGATCTTTGGCCAGATCGGTGCGCGTTCCTTCACTGGTAGCAACGATCAACCTTGACCAAGTTCTCCGTCAACAAGCCGACGCGTGTCTCTTAGGACCACTTGAAATTCGATTGATAAACCGATCAATGAAAAAGATATATATAAGCCCTCGCCGAAACTAGGCTGCCGTGTAGCGCGAGACCGATTGTTCGGAAAATCGAGCCGTCGCATAACATTTTTCCACAACATGCGGGAAAGTTCGAGCCCGCAAACGCGATAGGTACGAATTTCCCACGGAATAGCGCTGCACTCCGCGTGTTTCGTATACGTGCTCCTTTCGTGCGGTACGAGAGGAGAAACCATTCCGTACGAAGCTGGTTTACCGCTCTCCGGCAAAGTACTAGTCGCGGCAGTTGCTCGCGAATATTTCCGAGTCTATTTTCACTTGTCTCTTTCCTCATGACAATAATTTAAGTCTAATGGAAAGTCCATGCGAAAATATGCAAACATATCGGAATTTCGAGTATTCCCGAAGAGTAAGCCAGCACATCTTTTTACCATAACGCGGCTTGCTTATCAGCCATATAAAAGTCGACAGCTCGAGGCCTATACGGCGAAGAAAACTTTGCCATACCGGTAGCCAGGCGTAGCTCCTTATTAGTTACGAGTTCGCGATGGTACACGGCAGCGGGGATGGAAAAATAAGAGGCGATGAAAAAACGACCAGCCTATACCATCGGGAATTGCGGTCGATTGGTCTGGATCGCGATGTCTGCACGGTGCATCGCCCTCCGGCCTGAAGTACATAGGTGATCTACCCAGATTGTTGCCGATCTCCCCATGTTGAGTATACCAATTAGGGGCTTCAACGAGCCAAAGGGAAAACTCGTTTTCAAACGACACGAGATTGTCTCGTATATAGACATACACACGAGTGATAGTTTCCCATAATGTTATATTATTACAGATTCTTGCTGTAAAATATATTACCATTATCACTGTCAATCATGTTTCTATCGCAAATAAAGAAACAATCCCTCTTTTACAGTTATCACTCGAACGAACGCTTATTCCTGCGAGACTTCGTATCCTGTTCGGCCAGTACCAGCGGCGGAAGATTAGCCAGATGGCTGCAGCCCGACAGTTTCGTCGATCCCTCGAAATGCGAGGCCCTGTATTCCCGAGAAGACATAAAGTGCGGATGGCCGGCGGTGGTCACTGTACTCACGAGGGATCAGTACGGAGAGGTGGTTCACGTACCTGGACTCAGGGTAATTATCCTAACAAAGCTTCGATCAAAGTTTCCAAAGATCGTGACCAAAGTCGGACGAATGAAAATTCTATCATTGCTGATTTCGAGAAGATCGAGGTGAAGGCCGTGCCAATCGACAAAAAGGACATCGCGGACTCCGATCAGGGAAGGAAAATTCGTCGCGTATCTCAACCCGACCCGATGACTTTCGGTGGCCATCCTCAACCGAGCCTTGACGTACCCTACGAAGTAACCGTCAACAACAAGATGAGCTTCTACGCTATAACGATCATGAAAGCCTATCAGAATTACTCCTTCGAGGAACTGAGATTCACCTCGCCCGCGTTGAAAAGATCGTCGGAGAGTATGCTCGTAAGGCCAAACGGTGACGGAAGTTACAGCGCGACCTGGACACCCTCCTCCGTCGGTTGGTACTCCCTCATGATCAACGTTGATGGCTACAGCATGGAAGACGTAAGTTTAGCCCTCACATCGATCCTACATTGTGGCTGTATGTTATATAATTCAACGCAATTCCTATTGCCGGTTTTCAACGTAGAATTACAAAGTCGAGGTGAGAGAACCACCCCAAGGGATGCAACTGCCCGCGCAGAACATCGTCAAAAAAACTCAACATCAGCCGAGCAAACTCCGAAAATTCGTAGCGAAGAATAGCGCAGGCTTGAGGATCAGAGCTCATCCATCGTTGCAAAGCGAACAGATCGGTATCGTCGCTGTAAACGGCGCTGTCACCTTCGTTGACAAGGTGAGCAACTTTCGCTTAATTTTATCATTGAAAAACCAATTTGTCCGTATACGAGAGAAAAGAAAATGTAATGGCAACTTGACGGAATGTTAGATTGACAACGACGATGGTGTGTGGTTGAGACTCAACTCCGAGACGATAAAAAAGTACTGCAATAGCAGTCACCCGGAAGCTTGGTGCCTGGGATACAATCAACATTTGGGCAAGACGCTCTTGCTACCCGTCGCTGAACCGAAACCCAACGTCGAACAAACGAAAGACGCTAGTCTGAGAAAGAGACCCGAAGCGAGCGACGAGTAAGTCCCGAAGAATTTCGTACCTTTTTGCCTATCTGTCTATCGTTTTTATCCCTTAGCTCCTCGTAGAATCTTTTGGAATCTCGTGTACGGATCTATTTCAGCGTGTATCCTCGTTCCAGCAAGAGGAAGACTGTCACGGTGGACGGCGGCAGAACGATGGTCGTCATCAAGTCCGGCGCCTCCGGACACAATATCAGAAGCAGACCGAACCTCAAGGCCGCCGCAGTCGGGATGCTCGCCATCGGTGATTCCGTCAACATTCAGGAATACGTGAGAAAATCATTGCTATCGTTAAAACCATTGTCGTTGAATCTTTTATCGTGCTCTCTCCTTTTCGAACTCGAGGTTTTCTTTTTTTTTTTTTTAATCATTTTCTCAATAGCAAATTTTCGTTGCGTTCGTTAGCTGGTGAACGCCGAGGGCACCTGGGTACGAATCGATGATGAAGCCGTTGGCAAATTTTGCTTCAACGCCGAGGGCGAGGCCTGGTCACTGGCGATAAACAAGCACGGTGTGGCTTACATGAAGGTCGATCAGGCCGAGACCGCCGAGAACGAGATGGAAACGGACAAGAGAGCCGTCAACGGCGATAACATATTCACATCCGGTATCATCAAGGGTTTCGATTTTTCAACACCTTCGGGCAGCCAAGAGGGCTTTAACTTTACAGCACCGAATTTCACACCGGGCACAACCGGCTCGGCCGACAGCGGCAACAATACGAATCCCTTCGTTTTCGGCTCTTACAGTCAGCACGGCTCGCCGGGTAAACAAACGGACAATTTCTACCATCCTTTTGTACATTGGTGAAATATTCAGCCAAATGTAAATATCGAAAATTTCACTTCATTGTTTAATAGCCAAATGATTGAATTTTCGCAGGAAGTGACAAATTCACGCCCGAGAAGAACGAGATATCGCCAAAATTCACCAAACCACATTCCAAGGAACGAGTAGCAAAAGAGAGGGAGCGCGAGGGTGGTGGAAAATTCAGTGTATTGCAAAAGTGGCTCAGAGGCGACGATAAAGGGGAAAAGAAAGGTTCACCTGGCAGGTCAGAAGCGATCCCATTTTTTTTAAACGTACCCGCTGCAAAAATCAAACCCTCGCTTTCTCCCCAAACAGGGACTTTTCCGAATTCGTTGGCGTATCGGTGAAAGAATTGGTGAAAGCAATGGGCGAGAGTCGCGCAAACGGAAATGGCGCTACACCACCGGAAACACCGCGCAGACTGTCGCGAAGTTCCTCCCCGAAAAATCCTCAAGGTGGCTCGCCGAGATTTCTCAGCCGGTCGTCCAGCCCGGTCCCTATACCCGGTATGCACTCGTATTTCATTCCGCGCCGATATTCGCATATAGGGTGGGTGCTCCGTTTTATTCATCGCCACCAATCGACGACTAATTGTACAAACAAACGAAAATATCTCAATGTTCACATCTATATTACTACAATATTAACAATCCAGATTATACACAATCACATTACTGATAATGGGTGGTGACTGGTAATTTCCAGATGCCGGATACTTTGTCCACCTGCATCAAAATCTAACGTAATTTTGTATTGCCCCTTCCAATGTTTTTTTCCACAAAATTTCACTTCGTTCCTCTTTGATATGGAAGCTTCGTAACGGTAGATTCCTCGACTCTACACATGGCAATATACGATCGAAAACACGACATTCCACACAAATGATCATTCACTGACGCACCCACCCTGTATTGTTTGTCCAACGAAACCTAAAAGTCTCTCGTCACTGGTCATTTTTCGCATTCGCTTGTCTCTTACTGTTCCCACTTGAGTGCAACTACACATTAAGGAAAAAGTAAAGTAAACATACGATCGTACGATTTTACAACATTTCTTGACTCAAATATTAAGTCAACACTCGGAATAAATAAAATCACTGCATTTTTTTTTTATCACCGTGCATTGTGCTACCGATTTTTCCTAACCAGTGTGCTAGTTTCTCGCTTACCTCTTCGTCATAATATTGCGAAGCCTCTATGCGAAAGGGATCAAGGGTTGCGGATGAAGCGTTTCTAGTGAAAAAAAAAATTGTACATTTTTTTCGATGACGTTAAAGTATTGTGTTGATCGTAGCAGGTTCCAGTCGTCAGCCCGCTGGTACCGGTAATTGCCTCTTTCCTCCCGTCGCTAACGCTCAAGCAGGTACTCGTTGCTTCCATACTGACAACGACAAAATTTAAGCCCCTTTTTTCCGTTTCTTAACTCGAGACGACGAGAAGATAAAGGGTAAAACTAAGTATCCCGACGAAATAGAAGCGTATTAGTCTCCTCCTCGTCTCGAGATTCATCCACGTTCCTTGCAGTTGCATGAAACATCTGAAAGAATCGCAAGTAAACACTTCTCGCTGGCAGTCTCGATCTTTATTCGATGCACCCGAATCCAATACCAATTGTATTCTTCTCTGCATAAAGTATACATTTGCCTGCTCAAGTATTCCATCGTGGATCGTCCTTGCTCGAAATAAAAAAAAACACTTCTGAAGATTCGAACAAAAAACACACGATGAAATTAATAAACAAACTTGTCAGGTGGGAGAAGTTTGATAGGAGGGGGGGATAGTGCCGGTAGCAGCCCCCTGCACTACGGTTCCCCCCGGAGTGTCGGCCTCTCCCCTCTAGGTAAGATAATCCACTAACACACAAATTATCTATATTATATATATATATATATATATATATATATATATATATATATATATACTCAATTTAAACGATTGAATGAATTAGTCGCAGCCTATCACAACACCAATAAACATATTACACGACAAAACAGCAATTCTTCATTTTTACTTTGTAATTCAGATCTCGACACGAGTTTCTTGCACTAGCACGTGTTTTCCTATTATCGTATGAATCGTAATGACTGGCTTCTGTCAATTTTCGTTCAAAGCTCTTACACACTCTATGTGAATGCAATAGCGCACTTTTGCACTTCAATTGCATGAATCGAACAGTTCGTGTCACCCGAATTTTGAAGGAATCAATTAGATAATATTGAATACAAAGAAATTTGTAATAAAAGTATTCTTTTCGATATTTCATCAGTACAATAATGGTGCGGGTAATAATTATTATTATCAACGTAATACTAAAACTAGATATAGCTACGCTCAGAGTGCCATTTGTAAATGAGAGTACTTATTTGTCAATAACTATTTGCATTTAGTTTTTGCCTTGATATTGCACAGACATAGCCTAGAATGTTCGTTCATTAAATTAGTATTTCGCCAAATGATAAATTCGTTTCGTCGACGAGGGGCTTGACACCAAATTAATAGTAACACCAAAATCTCATCTGTGTAATCGACGAATCGAGTATGGAAATAAAGCCGGCTCAGCTTTGATCGAAAATATTTTTCTTCTCCTCGTAGTTTCAGGTGGAATGATGGACAGCGCGACGTCGCATCGTCGAGGTTCAACGCAGAGCGACACAAGTGCCTTAGTCAGCAGTCTAACGAGGGATCCGTCGCAATCCCCGAGCGGCGTGAGTACAACAGCGAACACTCGCGATTTATCGCCGAGTCCGAGCTGCAGCTCGTTGCACATGAGGTCGGACGGTAGCGTGGCGAGCCCGCCCGACACACCGCGGAAGGATCGAAGCGTAAGGAAACCGTTGAAAATAATTGTCGTTGGCATTTGTTTGCGGAGAAAAAAAGGAAAGAAACGTGTCCCTTGGCAGGATTCCCAGGAGAGTCCGAGGAAAGTTTCGCAGGCGCAGACGCAGACGAGCCCGGAGAGCGCAGCGACAGCGATGAAGGGTCACTTCAACATCGGCTCATCGGGTACGAAGGAGGAACGTCACTCGCCGAAACTGATGACCAGACGAGAGCACACGAAAGTCGCGAAAACGCGAACGAAACGGGCGATATCGCCGACGAACGTGGAGCCAACCGCGAATCCCGGTCGTCCGGTGAATCTGAGCAAGGACAGGATCAAGGAAGCCGTGAGTCCGTCGGTGGCCGAGTGTCTGCGGGCGGTTTTCGCCGCGTTTCTCTGGCACGAGGGTATCGTGCACGACGCGATGGCCTGCGCCAGTTTTCTCAAATTTCATCCAACCCTGCCGAAGCAAGGCGCAGTCGTTGTGACGAGGCAGGCGGTGGTCGCGTCGAGCGACAAACCGAAGGAGGAGCTGACCAAAGAGCAGCGCGCGCGTCAGAGACACTCGGTCGAAGTTACGAGCGCCGGTCATTATCTGCACATCCAAGCGAGCACACTGGAGACGCTCACGCGTTCGGCGGCAAACGCGAATGCGAACAGAAATCGCAAGAAGCAAGATTCTACGATCAAAGAGGAGTGCCAAGCGAGTGGTAAATTAACGTCTCTGCCTGAATGTCACACGGTCGCGATCTTGCCACCCGCTCTCAAGAGTCTGGTTTTCCTCTGGGAGGAATTGAGCAGCAATTGTCAGCAGGCGATCGACCAACAGACCGTGTTGCCGAGCCCAATCTCGCAGGTCGCCGGCATGAGACTGGCAAAACGTCAGCTAGCCGAGAAAACGCAGAACCGCGACGAGCGAGCGAAGGAACGAGAGAAGAAGGGCAATCGAAAGAAGAAAGAATGGTGGAAGTTTGTGGGTAAAAGTGGTGGCGGCAATTCACCGAACGTCGAGAGTCCAGGCGCGGCGACAAACGCCGGGACGGCCGCGACCGCCGCCACTGCTGCCGCCGCCGCCGCCACCGACCGAGAGACCACTTGCGAACTTTGCGGTCTAATGTTTCCGCATCCCGTCACGTATCACATGAAGATGATGCATCCCGGCTGCGGATGGCACTCGGGTGGCATGGGCTACAACAGCTGCGGTAATTACTTCTCCGGTTGGGTCGGCAATTGCGGCGACGGCGATTTCAGCGGCACTCCCTGGTATCTTATCTGCGACACTTGTCGCGACAATTATCTCAAAGCGAGAAAGAACAAGACCGGCAAAAAGCTGATAGGTAACGTTGCGAGACGAAAGGGCCCGGCTGGCAAGGGCCTTTTGTCACCGATCGGCAGCCCGAGCGGCAACGAGACGCACGTCCTAATGAAAAACAACGCGATGTTCTTGCTCGATCTGTCGAGCGCGTCCGGCTTGAATATACCCAAACAGCAGAGAAGACCCTCCCAAACGTTGTCCTCAGTCGCGGAGAATTATAGTCCGCCCGAAGCCGCCGGACCCTTTCCACCTACGGGACCGTTCCAGTGTCTCCAGGCGCTCGGTATTCATCATTCGCAAAGCAGCGAGGACCGATACTACGAGGAAACGCTCAGGCGACAGAACGGACAGGCGAATCTTTACGACGGGAATAACGCGCTCACCGGAGCCAATGGAAGGGTAAGAGCTCGTGAAACGTTTCACTTTGGTACCCGGTGAATGTCTTGCCGCAATCCTAATATACACCTCGACATTTTTTATTTTTCCATGCGCAGCCACTGTCCGAATGCCCGATGAGCGATAGCGACAGTGACGGGGGCAAAGGGCGAGGGATGTTTCATAGATCGGTGTCCATGTCAACTGGCGCACCCTGGGCGAGAAACAGCAACGACGGACGAGTCGTTATGATGCGAAAGAGAAACAACAGCAGCAGCGAAATGAACAACGGTACCGTATCGTATACTTTTTTGTTTGTTTGTCAATCGAATGCTGATTTTATTAAAATAAGCACGCACTGAAATACCTTAAATTAGACGCAGGCTCGTCGCTTCTGTGCTATCCATCGGCGGCTCTCCAAAAATTGGTGCCCTCGATGGATCAATCGGCAATCGTGTCCACGAGCCAATTGGAAGTTCCGACAAACGACCGGGTCGAGATACTCACGAGGCCGGTAATGCTTTTCGTACTGCAGCAGCACAATCTGCAACATCTGCAATTGGCGATGAAGCAGGCTTTGAGGAGAGCGGCGTGCCGAGTTTACGCGATGCAAGCGCTCAATTGGCTGCTCAGAAGCGTCACTCAACCGATCTGCTTGCACGATCTCTTGTGGTGGTTTGTCGGATCTCTGACACCTGTGGTCAATGACAACGTGGATGTCAACGACGAAGACAACAGAACGGAACGAAAAGACGATCATGTACGCGAAGCGCGTTATTTATTAATATAAAGTGTCAAGGGCACGCTCAGTATTTTCAATGAAGTGAGAATATGGCCATTCTACTTTGTAGGATACAATCGGAGTCTGCGAGCATCCTCTGAGCGATCTGGTAATCGCCGGCGAAGCGGCGAATCCACTGCCAACAGCGTTTCACACGTTACTGCAAACAATCGCCGATCTGATGCTCCTGCCACCGCCAGGCTCGCCACTCCAACAGGCAGCCGTGAGATGCTGGGGAATACGTTTCACTTCGGCCGATCACATGTTTCTCCATCGTAGCCACGTGTTCAGCAACATAAGCAAAATTCTTTCGCGCTCCGAGGAGGAGGAGGACGGTACGATGAGCATGCACGAGAGTCATCAGTCCACGCATTCCCAACAGATGACGAGCTGCGTCGAGGCGCTCAAGGACTTGACGACGGGCGTCGATATAAAAGCCTCAAGCAGGCAGGCGATGATCGGTCATCTGACGGACAATTCGACCGAAACTTTTTGGGAATCCGGTGACGAGGATCGCAACAAAACGAAAATGATTACCCTCGTCTGCGGTGCTCATACCTTTCCTCGTATGGTCTACATTCACATCGACAATTGTCGGGACTTGACGGTAAGACTCGATCTAATCTCGATGTTCCATCCTTGTTGGAACTTTTCCTATCCTAATGCATAATTCTAGAACAAGGTGTCGAGCGTAACTTTTCAATCGGGCGCAAATATCGACGAGATGGTGAAACTTAAGCTCGTCGAGATTGAGAGCAGATCGGCCGGATGGGTGAACTGTCCGATAACGGATCCGCGACACGTCGTCGTCAGCCTCGAACTGAAGGGTCCCGACAATTCGTTGAGGGTACGGCAAATACGAATATTGGGTGAGATCGAGGGCGAATCGTTGAAGGTCGGTAAACAATTGAACGCCGCGACGATACAGCAGAAAAATTGCGAAGCGGAAACTCTGAAGGTCTTCCGACTGATAACGTCTCAGGTAAAATAATTCAAAACTAAAACGAAACCAGTTCTCGATTTTAACAAGAAAATGTTGCCGTTGAACGATGTTGATGCTATCGTGAGCGTGAATTCTTTCAGGTATTTGGAAAACTGATCCAGGGTGAACAGCAACAAACGATGGAAGCTGGAGAGGCGAGCAACGACGCACTCGAGGATAGTAACGATCTTCGCGAGCACATGGTTGGCATTCTCTTCAGCCGTAGCAAGTTGACACACTTGCAGAAACAAGTCTGCACTCACATTGTTCAAGCGATACGGAAAGAGAGCATAAGATTGCGCGAAGAGTGGGAAACGCTCTTGTGCTCACCAACACCGGCGAACAGTTTGCTCAGCGACAACAGCGATTTGCCAAAAGCCGCGGACACTTATTGCTTCGAGATGTTATCGATGGTACTGGCTCTGAGCGGGAGCGCCGTGGGCAGGAATTATCTATCCCATCAGTACGGCTTGCTGAAAGATCTCTTGAGTCTTTTGCACACGGGATCGGCGCGCGTTCAACGCCAGGTCACCTCGCTGTTGCGTAGAATACTGCCGGAAATAAAGCCCGAAACTTTGGCCAACGTTATCAGCGTCGAGAGACTACCACCCTCGGACTTTAGCATCGTGTCCGTAGCTAGCAGCGGTTACGCTCAGTCCGATGACTTTGACGAACATTCGCCCGGTATTCTGGACGTTTTTCTCAGCTGCATCGCGAAAGCTCTCTCGGTACAGGTGAAATTGAAAGCCAAGGAGAACAATGGCAAGGCACTTCAAACCGTCTCCCTAGCTACGAGCATTCATCCGAAGAGTTACGTCGGCACGAGATGGTGGCTCCGTGGATGCATGACTCGTAAGCTCGCTCAAGTTATCATACAGCTACTCAAGGACATGGCTTCGGTAAGCGTCTTGGAAAGAAAAACAAGTTTACGCCGCCTTTCAATTGTTTCGAGATTTGACAAACATTCGCGGATCTTTGCAGGGAAAATTGTCGGACGCTTGGGCAGCTGTTACGAAAGCCGCAATAGCCGAGAATATACTGAACCTGACGAGATTGGACGAGAAAAGCAGAGACCCGACGGAATGTCTGCGTACTCCGGCACTCTGGCTAGCTTTGTCTTCCCTGTGCGTTTTGGACTCCGATCACGTCGAGAGACTGTCTTCCGGACGATGGAACACGATGGACGGTCAACCGCCTCCACCGCGGGTAAGAGTAGGTTCAACGTATTTTTTATTTTATTTTTTTATTTTCAACGGACGTTTCTCAATTCTCAATGAAACGTAGATGATATTTTCTATGCAATCTGATAATTGATGCTCGAGATATTTATTCAGCCGACATGTAGCAATCACGACGACGGCGAGACAACTGCCATAATACAGTGCAACGTGTGCGGTAACTTGTGTGCCGATTGCGACCGCGTACTTCATCTGCATCGTCGTACACGTATGCACGTGCGCCAGGTGTGCAAGGAGGAGGAGGAGGCGATCAGAGTCGATCTCCACGAGGGTTGCGGTAGAACGAAATTATTCTGGATTCTCGCTCTCGCGGACAGTCGAACGTTGAAGGCCCTGGTCGAGTTTCGCGACGGCTCACCGAGAAAGCCGATCGGTGCTTCATCTGGCGTTTGCCGCTTTTGCGGCACAACCGGGAACACGGGACTCTTGGCCATTGGGAATATTTGCTCGGATCACGATTGTCAGGAACACGCGAAAAACGCGTGCAGCAAGACTCACGTGTGCGGCCACATTTGCGGCGGTGTCAGGGGCGAGAAAGCTTGCTTGCCCTGTTTGCACAGATGTTCACCGATCCCCGATCTGAAACAGGACGCAGATGACATGTGCATGATATGCTTCACCGAGGCGCTCTCGTGCGCACCAGCCATTCAACTCCGTTGTGGTCACGTCTTCCATCTTCACTGCTGTCGCAACGTACTGATGAAGATGTGGGCCGGGCCCAGAATAACGTTCGGCTTCTCACTGTGTCCGATTTGCAAAGTACCCATGGAACATCCGACCCTGTCGGATCACCTCGCAACCATACTGGAACTCTACGCTGACGTTAGGAGAAAGGCGCTCATGCGACTCGAGTACGAGGGCCTGCACAAGTAAGAAGCCACCCGCGAAATTCTTTCTCGATCCCAACCTCGTTTATGGATAGTTATAATTGTTTGTACCTTCAGAGCCGATGCAGTGACAGCCGTGGGTGGCCGCTACTATCAGGATCCAGCCGCTTACGCGATGGACCGTTACGCCTATTACGTTTGTTACAAATGTCAGAAGGCTTATTACGGAGGCGAGGCGAGATGCGACGCTCAAATTGGCGGCGAGTCTTTCGATCCGACCGAGCTGGTATGCGGTGGCTGCAGCGACGTGGCAAGGGCTCAGATGTGTCCAAAGCACGGAGCCGACTTTCTCGAGTACAAGTGTCGTTACTGCTGCTCGACTGCGGTCTTCTTCTGCTTCGGAACGACCCACTTCTGCAACCCATGCCACGACGATTTTCAACGTGTCACCAACATACCGAAGAGCGAACTGCCCTCGTGTCCAGCCGGTAAGAATATATGCGTCCCTTCTCTCGATCCCGTCCACTTGCCTCTTTATCCCTCTGACAATACGAATGTTCGTTTAGGTCCGAAAGGAAAGCAGCTCGAGGGTGACGAGTGCCCGTTGCACGTGAAACATCCCATGACCGGCGAAGAGTTCGCTCTTGGTTGTGGAATTTGCCGGAACGCGCACACTTTCTAAAATTGTTGCCGTCGAGTACTACGATCGAGCCGAGCTTTCATCGCGCTATGTCACAGACTTCCACGGACAAAACAGGGCCCGAAGTCATTGATTGGACACCCTGCGTGGAGCACGTGCGATAATCATATCCTCTTCGAGCCGCTAAAACTTGCGTCATCTCGCTAATCGGTGAGGAAGGAGAAACAAGACGAACGTGGAATTAAACCCAAAATCATATTTTTAATGGTGCGGAGAAAAAGCGGCAGAGACAAAGAGAATGAATTATGAACGGAAGAAAGGCGAGAAGAAATATCAGCAGCCATTCGTAACGCGTTCAGCTACGCTTGGGTCGCGTTTATTAAACAATAGGATGTGGGAGGACGAAGATGAGAAAGACAGCGTTAGATCTACGTCACTTATAAATCGACGTCTGCCGGATTGCACGATTGATTAATCGACGTTATAATTACAATGATGATGAGGAAGAAGATTCTCAGTGTATAAAATCTAACGCACCTTATCGAACGAAATGTTCGAGGACACGCGAGTTGTGATTTTTAACGAAATTTAACTCCGACGATATATCGAAATATATATCGCAACGATTATTTACTGTCGAGTGCACCGCTTGCGAGAATGTTGTATGCCTATAGTCTCGATAAAACAGTGTGGGGTACGAGATCTAAAGGTACCATTTAAAAACCGTAGCCAAGTGATGAGTGAGTGTATTTGAATAATTATATATATATATATATATATATATATATATATATATATATATATATATATATATATATATAAGATTTAAAAAAAAACAAAATAGAACGCTACGATCGTAAGATGATCGCTCTGGAAGCGCTTGGTCGATCTGTATCGACTAACCGGAGTGTGAATCAAAGGACCTCGAGATTTTTTCCTCAAAAGCGAATTTCTTGCTCGAATTACCATTTCCACGATTAAAAAAGAAGATACTTTCATTCGTACTTTTTTTTCTATTACTTTCCGTTCCGTGATATTTCATTTTGTGTAGTACGCTCGAATAATTTTCGAACAATTTGCCCGATTTGCGACGGGTCGCCATGTGTGTTATATTTATTGGTAAATATTTGTGTATGCGTTATTATGGTCTGCGAGGATTTCGTGCGGTCGTATGTCATTCACATACATAAACTAATCGGCGAGAATAAGAAGAAAACAGACCTGGAAATCAGATAAATGATGTTAACGAATAAGAGGGTACTCGCTTTGTAATAACAGAAGAGCAGCAAACGGCGAATGTCATCGTCGTTGCCAGAACATTGAGCGATTAAAGAAAAAAAACTTGTCACTATTTGTGTTTCTGTTTTTTATGCGTATAAAACTTTTGGGTCCCCTCTATCAATCGATAGTCCCAAATGGAATAATAAAGATTCAAACCCCGCCATAAATTAGTCAGATTTCGAGATGGCTGACCACTTCGGACTGCATACCCAGGTAACAAAATGTTATCTATATGGTATTCGAAAGATATCCCAAAACGGACATGGATAATTTTTTGGTTGTCCAAAAAGATTCCAGTTTGGATTATAAATAGTATCACTAATGACCGCTTCGCGGGTAACTTATTTGTATGCAATTAGTTAACTATACGGAAACTTTTAGGCCCGATTCCACAACTCTCGGTTAACCGAGTTAAACGAAGTTTAAGGGCGACTGGACCAATCGGAACCACGCTGAGCTGGCTAAGCTCCGGTTAACTCGGTTAATCGAGAGTTGGGGAACCGGGCCTTGATGGTTGACAAATTGACAACCAGAGGTTAGGTTTTATCGGTCGTTGGTACGTTAGCGTTAAGAGGGAATGATACCTTACCGCGGTCGGTATGGTAGGACATGTGGAATAAATCTACTCTGTTCTATATTCATTGGTTTTCATTATCGTTAGGGGCGCAGCTGTTGTCAGCCACCAGTTGCCTAGCCTTCAACCGGTCGTCCCCACGGCGAAACCAGTTCGCGATGTGATTTTCGATATACTTTAGTCGCGTCACGGAATGTGCTCCGTACGACATCTGATAAAGAAAATGAACAAATATTATGAATAGAATATTATGAAACGTGCGATGACGTCTTTACAGCGAATGACTTTACCAAATATTCAAAAAATATGATATTTATTTATACGTCTAATATATACGTACCGATAGTGTACTTACCCAGATAGAACACTAACGTATAATATACGTATATACGACGTCGCCATCGACGTCTGTAAGACGTATTTAGCACGTATACTATAAAGCTAAATGTCCGGCTAATATCCGTGTAATCTATGTATATTCTACGTCTATTAAACGGTATATTTTACGTATATAAGATGTCGAAAATACGTCGAATATATTGTTTAACCAGCGTACAATATATGTACATTATACGGACATTAGCCGAACATTTAACTCTTCAGTATCCGTACTAAATACGTCTCATAGACGTCGATGGCAACATCGTATTAACGTATATTAGAAATTTCATAAACGCCTTATATACGAATAATAAATTCATAAAAGATGTATACCATGCACGCAAAAATACGTATGGTATATGTATACCATAGATATGGTTGTATACATATATGGTATACCAAATACTATGGTATACGTATTTTATACATATGGTATACGTAAAAATCGATCGAAAAAATTACATTTTATTGGTAGAATGTCATTCGATTTTTTATTCAGCCCATGTTCTTGCGTAATTTCGATTCAAAGTTTAAATATATACAATGAGAGCTCATCTTTTTTATGGCAGTAGTGCTCATAATTTTTTCTTTATTGCTTGGCGTCAAGACGCTGCCGCGTCCCTTGGAACTATATATGCTAAGAATTCAAGTATGTAGCCAGATAACCAAGCGTACTTGTTACGGCGTACCGAGATTGTACCCTGCGGCATACTCCACATCAGCGGTATATCCGTGGTACATGGTTCTGGGTATTAGTGTTATGTATTTATGTGGTGTATTATATATATATATATATATATATATATATATATATATATATATCCCAGATCGAACAGGAATGGCTAATATACATATATAACATGTGTATATGTATATGATATATTATTTAAGATATGTGTATACGTCCATGATAGACCTGTATTATACGTATATTAAATGGGGCTTGTGGATCTATTTAACAGATAATAGTGAAAGAATTTCATATATGTATATTTTACATACATTATACAATAAACATTTGACATCGAATTATATACATATATTATATATCTAGAGAAAATCTTCTCGACGATAAAAATGACTTCTACTGCATTGCTGTCAATATCAAGTAACATATACGTACATTGGACGTGTATTCAACATGAAAGATACAACGAAAGAAGAACGAACAGAATCCAATAATGGAATCACAATCATAATATAATGAACGAATACTATACATACATGAGATGCACAAAATTCCACGGAGATAATGTTGAAAAAAACACGTCCAATCTACATATATAATCCGTGATATTGATAGCAATGCAGTTGAATTAATTTTTATTGTTGAGTAGATGTTCCGTATACATATAATATATGTATATAATTCGATGTCCAATACTTGTATAATATACGTAAAATATACGTAAGTGAAATTCTTTCACTATCATCAGAGAAATCGCTCTACAATAAACGTTCAATATACGTATAATACAGGTCTACCATAGACGTTTCCATATCATATACATATATACATATAATATATGTATATTAGACCTTCCTATTCTATATGGGTACTCAAAATTTGACGTCTCCTCGAAGAAAACTGCCTATCCGCTGTAAATCATTCTCTGTATAACCTAAAAAGCAAACGTACGCTTTTAGAATACAAGAAACGTACATTAAATATACATATATCTACTCGCCGAGGTATATATACTCGCGTGTATTTGTTTAAACACTTTCTCGTTTTTATTTATTATTTTTTGACACTGCACTATACCCCAGTACACGAGCCGGTGAGAATATAACAGTAATCCGTTAAGTGCCATCTTTCGGACAACATTTGGATGCCTTTTCACTATCTCCCGCCAATTCCAAATACGTCAAACAGACAGCATATTACCGGTGTCCGAAAGATATTATGTAAAAGACATCTTGTGTGGTTATTCTTTAGGATATCTTCCGGACAACGTTTAGATACAATAGATAACAGCAGACAGATAACTTTTTAATTCCTGAAAATAGTCATCAATTGGATAACAGTTGGTGATGCCTTTAAGACATCCGTTTTCACCGCCAAAAGATATCATAAAAAAGATAACTTCACGACAACATTAAACAGGATGTCGTTTAATTAAAAGATGTCGAATAGTTATCTTACGGTAATGTCTTAAAGATAACCCGAAAATGGTAACTTATCGGCGTCAATTGGACATCTATGCTATCCTGGGTATGTAAGCCCCGTACTGCTATCTTGGACAACATTTAGTGAACTTCCATTCAAATTTTTCATATCAATGAATATCATATATCAATGAAATTGGAAATGCAAAAATATAATATACATTGTTTAATCACCTTAATCTTATTTCCTTAATATTTTAAGCGACATTGCTCTACGTGTACCCCATGAGATCAGATCGAAAAAGGCGGGAAACCGGATGTCTTAGATTTAATGCGCAACAACATGATGCTCCCGTAATGCGCTGTTCGATGCTTCCAGAAAGATGCGCAATTTTCCCGGTTCCACCATCGAGGACAAGGACATTAAACTTGATCGTAGAAATAAAGGACTGCAGAAAGGTAGCTGCGTCGTGTTGATCGTGATGTGAGACCAGTCCAAAGGTCGCGTACCCTTCCACAGCAGTGATTGCGTAGGAAAACTGCGACGCTGCATACACTAGCAATCGAGCACTCGAAGAAGAACCTTCGTCCCCTCGTACATTTGAAAAACGTCTTATTACTGAAACTTCGCGAATATCTATTTTTTTCGACCATTTTGCTGAAGATCGATAATCCAACCATGTTGGGTAAGTACTCAATCCTGCTCGTTTTAATCCTTTGGAAATGTTTTATTCGTTGTCAAATGTTTGTTCTTTATCAATGCTATCAATGTTACAAAAACAACTGACCGCTCGCTAATACGCTCGAAGGTAATGTTTTGTATACAATTCGAATACCCGATAGGATTGCCGAGTTTGGAGAAATTGGATTCATTCTGTCACTAATGTAGGAAATTGACGAGAAAAAATCAGTTAACTAATTGACTAATATTGTCCACGGATTCGTGTCTTATGCGTCTCGAAGATAAACGTCAAATCAATATGCCAAGAAAAATAAAGCTAGGATTGAATATTTACGAAGCTTCATTTTATTTAGTCCATCACAAGATTATGGAGCTTCATACATCTGCAAGAAATCATTTTCAATTATTGTTCCCACCCCACGTCTTCTTCAATCCATTCTCAGCAGAGACTCATTTAGTACCGGAAACTTGCAATCTAGTTCTGAGCGATTGAAAGACAATATAGACGAAAAGTAACGACAAACGTATCACAGGCTTAGGACTAATGATTCTTGGACTGGCGTCGTGCGCATCCACCGATGTTTGCGAGAATACCCAATCGACCAACTGCCTAAGTGTACCGGGTCCAGATGACCAAACTTTTGATCAGAACTCAGACTGGGCAAAAGCTACCTCTGTCTATCAGTTCCACGCGAAGGATGCAAGCGGCCACGATGTGTCACTGCGCAAGTATCAAGGTCACGTCCTCATCATAGTTAACGTCGCAAGCAGTTGCAGCCTGACGGACACCAATTACAGACAACTGGAAGAACTATACAAGAAGTACGGCGCTACCAAGGGACTGCGAATTTTGGCCTTCCCGTCCAATCAGTTTGCCAATCAGGAACCTGGAAATATGATGCAAATCTTGGACTTTGTCCGTCAGTACGACGTACACTTTGACATATTCGAGAAGATCGACGTCAACGGCGAGAATACTCATCCGCTTTGGAAATGGCTCAAGAAGCAAGGCAGCGGCTTTATTACTGATGATATTAAGTGGAATTTCACCAAGTTCATCATCGACCGAAATGGCCAAGTCGTTTCGCGCTCCTCTCCCACTACCGAACCATTGGCCCTGGAGGACACGCTCAATTCTTACTTCGAAGCTGCCTAACGCTAATGCGATATCGCTCACTATGCTCGTTTTTACAAAATACAAAGAAAAAACATACATATACATATTCTTCGCAAGAGACACCCATCAATATACACTCGAATAAAGCTTTTCATTATACACTGCTATTTTGCATCAATTATTTTGCAAACGAAACTATTTTCTACACAGTTCTTTTCGACGGGCGAATCTAACGAGCTCAAACTCTGAAAGTGTAAATTCTTCAAACTCAAGATACCCAACAGGAGGCCTTTGAGCAAACTTATATGATACAATTATTCGCAAAATTGGCGAAAGGAAAGCTCGTATCAGGATTCATGGACGAAAAACAAAAGAATTCGATCGGTATTATGTATTGTCTAATTATTGTTAATACAAAAAAATGTACTGTACAAAATATACTGCTCCACAGAGACGTCTCCGAGTTAAAAATTAGCTTATGGATTTAAATACATTGAATGGAAATATATATATATATATATATATATATATATATATTCATATATAACATTTTTATCCCTTATTAAATCGTTATTAAGAAGAAAATGGATTAGGTTGGCAGGGCATTACTTAAACCTGCATAGTGCGTTCATAAATATTATTTTTTCTTTATTATTATTCATAATAATAGAACTTTTAAAATCTCCTTTACCTCGCAATACTATTTCTTGCACAGAATATTACGAATGGCAAATCGATTTGCAGTCGCCCCGAATCGTATAATTTAAAAACACGATACATCTGGTGCAGCCACGCTATTTCAAACAGGTCAAGATTCTCACACGTTGGTAAAATCGAAAATTATAAGGCGAACAAATATTCTTTCGTTTTAGTATTAATACTTTAATCTCTTATTATCGTACATATTTTGTTTTCGAGTGATGAAAGGACAATTTATTTCAGTTTTAGTGAGAAATGTCTAAGCTCTATTCAAATGATAAAAAGAAATCATTATTTAAGTTCGCGGCATAATTAAATTTGTCCAACATTGTCGTACCTGTTGGAAATAGGGCTCCTTACATAAGATTTTTTTTCTTCGTTTTCTCCCCTCTGTGCCATAGATACTGACTTATTGCACAAGAATCCTATGTACAAAACTTTCATACAAGATATTTTCATTCCAACGACCGATCAGAGATTCGGCGATTTTACAAATTCGTTTTTCGTCGATTTCACCAAGTTTCTTTTCCCCTTGGTCGTTCGTGTTGACTTTTTAGTCGATATAACGTTGGTGTTTTCGGTACGCGATGAAAAAGCGTCGCTCGGTTCCAAATATATAAATAAATATGGACAACGATTTATGGAATTTTAGGCAGTCTCCTTGGCGTCGGAGTGCTCATTTATCGTAGCCATCTCGTGATCCGTACTTTTGGTTCGGCCATTGCTGATCGGTCCAGCGTCTTCACAGGTCTGAAATGATGAGAAGATGTTTGTTTCCTTCAAACATTCCAAGCGATGACGTACCGATACGTGCAAGACGAGATAAAGCGTTTGTTAATGTTCTGAATAAATTATTAGCGACGATTCGATCGAGAGCAAAAATATCACATAGTAATAGCGAATGAAAAGAGGGAGATATACGAGTGACAAAGAGACAATATAAATTACCCATAGTTTCTTGTTGTATTTCTACCTTGTAGGATGGATTGTCGTAGGCAGCGGTGGTTTTTCTCGGTGAGATGTCCGCTTTGCTGCTTGATCTTCTCTTCATGAGCATCATCAGAAGTACGAGGGTCGATAGGATCGAAAGGGATGCCACGATCGCAACTATCACCAGAGGACCGTAGTAATCACCCTCGTGAAGCGGTATCGAGGCCAATTTGCCTGTAAGTCGTTCAATGTTTGCTACATGTATTTGCATACAAATTTTTAAATCTATACGCCATGATATACACCTTGTTGCGAAACTCCAGCTGGCAGAACGACACCCGGTTTTGTCACAAAGTCCTGTACGTTGCTCTTCTTTATTCTCCCGTTGGTGAGATAAACCTCGATCCACAGACGATAACGCGTGCCAGGCTTGAGATCGGTAATGATGGTCTTCGCCGGCGAGTCTCTCTTTGCAATTTTAAAGGTGCTGGTGTCCTCCTTGCCGCTGTCGCTCTGATAGATCGCTCGGTAGATGTTGACGTGCTTGTCCTCCGGATAAGGTACACCGGTCCAAGACACTTCGACTGCGGTCGATTTGATGGTCTTTATCTCGACTTTAACATCGAAAGCGTACGGATCCGGTTCGACCGCTGTGATTACTTGCATCTGATCGCCAAGGCCGAACATTTAACATTGAATTATTGATCTTGACATTTAAATCCTGGAAAAAAAAACCAAAATATTTATTGGATCATCTGTGAATGGGGCTTACGGTTTTTTCACTGATGAGCTCGGTCGTCTGGCCAGGGAACGGAATGATCGAAATGCCAATTTCATAAATCGTTGCTGGCTTGAGATTCTCGATAACGTAATTGGTGACGGCACGATGAATGAGGGGCGTAGCGGCGTAGACCTTGCTATCGCGTTCCTTGTAGCGCAACTGTACACCGTCGATAAACTGCATCTCGTATTCCGTAAACTTCTTCCACATGAGATTGATCCAGGTGGAGTTGGCCTCGACGAGATGAAGCTCAGCGTCGATGGGAATTTGCGGTGGCAACGTTGGGATCTCTTCGTGTCGATCGAGGGTGCGTACACTGTAGATCTTGCTGCTGGGACTGTTCGCGAGACCCCGAAGGTTCACGGTGACACGGACCTTGTAATCGGTCGACGGCTCGAGGCCGTCCAGCTCGAACTCCAATTGGGGCGTCGCAATCAGATCGTTCGGCGGTATGAAGACCTGCGATTTCCACGTTTCGGGATCAACGTTTCTGCGAATATTCCAAGGACGAATGTCAGAAGAAGAAAAAACTGTACAGATTCATTTTTCTTCGGAAAATATCATTTGAACTCACGCTTTGTCACTGGTGTACCGTAGCTCGACGCGGGCCTGAAGTCCTACGAAAACCGGTGGTACGGTAAAAACGATGCGGATCGTGCCGTCGTCGAGGGCCTCCAAAGCCTTGACGGAAACTTCATCTTGCGGGTTCTGATGAGCTTGGGTGGCACCGGGGAAACCAGGAATTCCACCAAGGATGGAGAAGCCTGGTGGCACGTTGGAATGATCCAGGCCTGCATCGTATCATGAGAAGAAAATGGGATATCGTACGAAATCCTCAGCCACATCCGGTTACAGGCAAGCACAAATATCCGTATTAACACTCAAATGAAATAAGCACCGTAGCTTTTGAACTTGAAATTTGACGCGACGTTCAACTTCCACATTGCAAATAGTCCCTCGTACGGCCTTATAGAAACATTCCCAATAATCAGACATTCGTAAACGCGTGCATCATCAGCGAGAAAGGAGTATGCCGTTGTTTTTTTACGGAAGATTGGGAACGAACCTGACTGGTTAGGCGAGGCTTGTGCGGCAAACGGATGATTCAAGTGTGAATTTGGCGATGAATCGGGCAAGCGTAGGCCAGGAATCAAGTGCGTTGGTGGTGGACCCGCGACGTTCTGATAAGTGTGAGTGATCGGGGCCTGACCGGGATAACGTTGGAAGGGACCGAGATTGGAATCGTGTTGGCTAATGTGGGCCAACAGTTCTTCTATCTGTTGCGGCGAGTTCGGTAATTCCGAGGTGTGTACGTGATAAGTGGTCTGACCGTTTTCGTCCTTCTGAGACACGATGTGCGGTGGCGGGGGCGGCGGCGGCAGCATCTGATTGTTACTATTCTCGTTGCGTTGGGCAAAGTAACCGGCCCCCGGATCTTTCTGAGCTACGATCTGTCGATGAATATCGTAAAGATCGGAATGACCCTGAGGCGGTGCGTGTTCCAAGTGTGTTAGGCCCGGATGTTGTTGATTTATCAAATGATAGAGTTCCTCGGGTAGAATATCCCGTGCCGGCTCGTGACCTGGCGGAACTTTCGTTTTCCCAGGGGCCGCTTGGCCGGGTTTGTTCGCTTGTTTGTGAGCGTCGCCGCGAGTCTCGCTAGTTGGTTTCTTCTTCGATAGATTCGCCCCGACGCGATTGGGATCGCGGTAATCGGGTCGCGACAACGCGGGACCTCCGTAGGGCGGTCCCGCGTTAGGGTCGTCATATTGATTGACGAAACGAGTGGGTGGTATGCTCTCGCCGTTGCTCGGCACAAAGACGAACGGACCCTCAGGTATGTCCGTGTACGGCTTCAGGGGAACGAATTGCGGTTGCTCACCGGCGACATGAGCGCTCTTTTCCGGAGATCCTAATTTGTTCGTCGAACCGGTCATGTTCGGATTCTCGATAAGCTTAGTTCGCGCGGGGGTTGCTTTTTGTACGGGGAATCTATTGGGTGCGAATGGGCCGGGGAACGGATGAATCGCGACTCGATGATCCTCGTCCGGCTTGACAACGTATTGCTGTTGCGTGCTTGTGTCTTTGTGGGGCTTTACAGGCTCCAGTGGCTTTTTCGCCTCGGACTTTGCCTTTGTCTTGTCTTTCGAGGCGGCTACCATCTTGTTTTCCGAGTGTCCCGGCAAGTGAAAGACCTGATCGATACTCGGATGGATTATCGGCTTATAGTCTGGATTGTAGGGACCGTTGTAGACGGTGGCTGGGTGGTCGGGATCCATCAAATAATGAATCTCGTGATCGGGAGTGGGATCGTAATGATTGTTCGTTAAATCGCTACCGACACGTATCGTTGAATCTTCGCTAATGTTTTGTTTAGATAGCGCCGCTCTGTCGGTCGTTTTTTCGGTGTGGTCGGCGATCGTATTGTCTGTGGCTAAGAGTCCGGGATACGCGGTCGTCACGTCCATTCCTGCAATATACAGTAAAGTCCATTTGTCACGAGTACAAACGTGTCCGTTTTTTGTTTGTTTGTTTTTCCAGTCCAATATTACGTCCAAACGGTCCATGCAACGCGTGTCAATATTTACAGAGACGATCGAAAGGGAGAAGGGAACGGGACAAACAAATCCTTCCTCCTATTTACAGAACGGAGATTCTGCTCACCGAGAGAGCCATGCGTGATCATCAGCTCACAGAGGAGCTTATTCGACGTAGATCGCGATTAGAATTCGCGGTACGCAGCGCTTTTATGCGGCCGCATTAACTAACTAGTTCGAGACTGATTCAACGCAATCTCGTACTCGATAACTCAATGTTAAAATCGCTACGCAACGCGAACGAAAACGTGCAGGAATAGCGGAGAGGTTGCAATTACCAGTCAGGCCCGCGAAATTTAGACGACGATTGCCAGTTCTTTCAAAGCAAAGTCGAAACTGAGCTCCACAAATACCAGGAAAGTTAGATCAATCGCAAATAAATATTATTTATCGACTCTTAAAGTATATTTTTCGTGCGCAAAGAAGTGATATCGGCAATGCGTTAGAAGTTAGTCCCCCTGCGAGTGTACATTAGTATCCTTTCTATTATAGATGGGTAAGGACTTTTGGAATAGCGTGAGAATCACCACGGAAAGTTTCTTTCCAAAACCCTCCGATAGAACAGATTAGCATATTCCCCTAGGACTCGAGTTAGTCGTGACGACGGAACGATACATTTCGCGGAGTCTTAAAAAGCGAAGAAAAAAAAAGTTCCACACTGACTTACCGGTAGTCGAACTCAGGGAGTGGTCGCAGACCCAATGGGAGCAACAATCGTCGCCTGGAAGTTTTGCCAGAGTCGCTTGATGCGGGAGGCATTGCAGATTGGGCGGTGGCAGAGCGGCGATCGGTGGACAAGCCGCTTGGCACGAAACATTGCCCATGTCGCAGTAACATCTCTTTTCGCAACCTGTCACGTTCGTGGGCAGTTCGCTCCAGTTGTCGTAACTCGTGCCCTCGTAGAGGCACGATCCGTTGTTTCTGCAGCGCACCTCCTGAAATCGTTGTCAAAGTATAGAGTTAGCGATGATAATTGGCGCGTCGGACCGTCTGGAAAAAAAATTGTACCTCCGGACAACATTTGGGCGCTTTAGGGACGAAATTCGCCGGCACAGTTTCCCAATCGAGACAATGAGGGTTGAGCACGTCGAGGCCAAAGTCCCAGGGACACTCGATCGTGACGCACTCGGTTTTGGCACCTTCCCCGCAAACGCACAGCGATATGCACTCGTCGTACCACTGGGTCCCAATTTTGTACAACTTTCCGCGATGACTGCACGAACCCTTGTCCGTCTTTTCCGTTATGTTGGTCTTAATGACTTCGGCCGGTAGGAACACCTGGAGAGCCGGTCCCGTACGACCTCCTTCCGCCACGCGGACGAAGTAACTGTGAGCCGGCTCCAAGTTCGTTATAACGCCACCTGATACGGAAATCGCCGAAACATCAATCACATCGTATAGGTCTCTGATAGGTATTATTTACTATTTGCAACTTGGCTCACTCTTGTCCGGTTTTTGCTGCCTCCATACGTGATTGTTCTCCGATATTTCGATGGCAAAGTTACTCGACAAGTCTGTCGATAGTTTTAGCTTGATCGCGGTGGAATTGAGCACCTTGACGTTCGTCAGATTGACCGACAGGTCACCCGAAGTCTCGGCCTTTATCTCGTGGTCACCCAACGTCACGTCGCACAGTGTGATAGTGCAGCACGGATCCCTGTCATAAAATTAGCAATTATTGACTCGAGCCATGTCCCTGACGGTCGACTCGACTCGCATGGAGATCGGTCGCAATGACAGGTCGTTGGTATTGTTGCCTAATTACCGTGGATCGGTTAGGGCGACGCAACGATCGTGTTGATTGACGCCGGATGTCGTCTCGTTTGGTGGACATCTCTCTTGGCACTTCAAGGTGCCGCCAACCTCGCAAACGCAAATCTGCGAGCAACCGTGCTCGATGCGTTGCCCTCTGGCTAAAGTTTCGTTACCAACTACGCAAGTCTCGTCGGCTTCAGGTTCTGCAAAAGTTGCTCAAGTTAGTTGACTTCCCACCTTGATCGTACGAACCCAAAGGAGATGACTCATCGGTAAAATTCTTCTCGTATTGAAGAAGTTAAGTATTGTTTTTGATTTTTGACCAGAGAGTAACGTTCGTCAGTTATTTCTCATTACAGGCGCGTACCTGAGTCGGCGCACACCAAGTAGGCGCAGCATTCGTCACCCGTGTCCAGTTCCTCGCGGCAATAGGGATCCTTGTTGCGGCCAGCGCGAAACTTCGGACTCTGACATTTCGGCTGGCAGTTGGAGATCTTTCCACCCTCGCTACAGACGCAAGTTTCCTCACAGTCCCTCGTTATCTCTTCACCGATTTCGTAGGTCTTGTTGCCGTCGACGCATCCCGCCAGAACGACCGGAAGTAGCGCCGAAGACACGTTTACGCGAGTTTGATTCTGCGACGCAACGTAGTCTCCACCTAGCCAGGTCAACGTTCATCGGATAAACATCAGCATTCTCGACAAAATGGTTCAACGGTCGATGGACTTTCGGCGCTGGACCTGAGATTCTCTATTTGAAAAAAATGTTCAGTCTCACCTTCGACTTCCTTGTCCTCGTCGTCCATACTGACGTCACTGAGATCCGTTAAATTCGCGTGCAGAGAATTCGTGGGCTCTGAAGCCGATAAGTTCAGTGCTCGGCCTCGCGATTCGGATTCTTCCGTACGATTGCCGATAGGTTGGCCGCCCATGAGCAAAGGAACATTGAAGAATTCGGTCGAGTTTTGAATTTCCGAGATTTTTTCGATCCCCGTCATCGGGGACGTCGTCGTCGAATCCGGCAAGCCCGTCCTGCTCGGTTCACCCGATTTCTCGTCATTCTTGATTTTTTGATACTTGGAATCCGTCTTCTGTTTCAACTCCGTTACGAGCTTCTTCTTGTTAGCCTCGGTTGTCATCTTTGACGAATCCTTCGACAGGAGCTCTTCTTTCGTATGCTCGCCCCTAACATTGTCCGGCATCGTCTCCAGCGGCACAACATTCGGCACCTCACCAACATGTCGCTCTGCGAAAACAAAATAGTCATCAAAACGGTTTATCCAAATTGAGACCTATACGCGGAGTGAAAGCGACAGTTCCTTCACACCGAAGAATTGCTGAAGAAGTATCCACGTAAAGAATGTCAATTTACAGTACATGTTTGGACAAGGGACTGTTGAGAACGAAAATTCGGTCCGCGATCTATGAGCTTGAACGTTCTCGCTTTTGTCGTTTCGTTGACATCTCAGGCTCGGAGTAGATCAAGTGTTCAATGGGCGATTCTTTCATCGTTCGAGAATAAAGACAAGTACTCTCTCTCGGGCGAGGTTGAGAAACGAGCTCGGACCAGATTGGGAACATTTTATCGCCATGAGCTTATGCGGTCTCGCGTACCAACGTGTCGCCTGTTTACCCTTACTGGCTCTCGGTATCGTTAAAATCATTTTGTCCCATTACGTCTTTTATTTCACGAATCTTTGCTGTAAATACGTTGTGACAAAACAGGACAGGCACGAATCAAAGTTTCTACGATATCAATGATGATATTAACACGCGCACAAAGAAGAAAAAAAATGTATTTCGCTGCAGTTGACCGACTCAAATACAAATCATATTATTATACACAAGCCGAAGGTTATTTTCGATAGGTTGTATGTTACGTCGCGTATACACCGGTTGAGAATAAAAATCAAATAAATACGTCGAGAAGAGAGCGGGAAAGAGATTGGGAACACATGCAGCCTCGAGCGAGATTAAATCGCGAGCGAGCGACTCGCGGTCATTTCTTCTCTTTTTTTCTTCTCTCTTCTTTATATCGCGGTTAGCGGTTCGGACTCCCTTTTTTCGCTTCCTTACGTACTCGCATCAATTATCACGGTACCTGCGTCGAGTCTTAAACGAATTTTTTTCGGCAATGTTCTTATTATCGAGAATTCCGCACCCGCTCAATCATCCGGATTATCTTTTTTTTTTATTATCTGTGAATATATCTATCGTAATTAGCCGATTTTTCTCATATGAGATTGTCAAAATATTCCAGTCATTCTGCCATTACCGATTCAGAATTCCATGTATCGCAGGTGCGCCTCGTGATTTCGCATACCCGACATTGGTAACTGGGAAACCGATCTTCGTTTTTGCATAAATCGCTGAGAGATTGCAATCGTAAATCGCAGAACATTCAAGCGTGCCAGGCTTTGCAACTAACGGAAATTTAAATGGGCGCACGAGCGTCATCTGCTTACCGCAATAGTGTTTTTTTTTATCTTTCGAATCGGTAGCTCAAGAATTCGTTCCTCTCACCGAATCGAATTTACAGTGCTCACAGGAACATTTGATGGAGAGAGATAGGAAAAAATTAAGTGGAACGCACACATGTGTTACGAGGTTCAATACCACCGAAGCATTTTCGTTCCGTTACCGATCACGAGAGAACGCTAGCAGAGAGAGAGAGAGAGAGAGAGAGAGAAAAGTGTTATCGAAGCGTATAACTTCGATAAGTAACGGTCAGGCTAATCGGGACTAACGGCGTCCTTCGAGACGTATTCCCTAATTTGACAAACGAGGGAGAGAAAAGGCCTGTTCATCGTTCAAGAGTTTTCGATAACGAAGGGATGGTCAGCGAACCGGAAATCTCGATTATGCCTCGTCGTCGTCGCCTCAACGATCTTCGTTCACTTTTGGCAACTTTTAGTCAACGTGTAAGAGAATCCAAGTAATGACAATAATAATAGTAGTGATGATACAGAGCATACAATCGCAAGGTGAGTCAAACTTTCGTCGCTTTCGTTCGCCATTGAAACTCGAAACAATGAAAATTCATGCGTGCGAACGTGCCAAGCTCACACCTACTTTCTTTTATGGAAGCACTCGGTGAATGTATCAACGATGTACGCGAGACGCAAAATCTCCCGAAATCTCGTGCCTGGTAATTTTTAGAAAGCCGCCACCAACCGAACAATAAAACGAGAAAGAAAATTATCGATTCTTATAAACGATTGAGCAAATAGTTAAAACCATTTTTGTCTTCAATTTGCGTCTATAAAATTTTGTCTGACAGTGAACAATACTGTTGAAAGTATCGAGGCTGAGGCAGAAAGGGCGTAAAAAGCGCTGTGAGAAAAGCAATACCTCGAAGATCTGAAACGCGTAACGGAGCATTGTCAATTCCGTGAACCATTGTTTAGTAAATGTAACTCGTCCCATATATTGCAATTGAGAGAGGCGTTATTCGCACATTATTAGTTCTACGAGTGCGCGCCGGTCGATGCAATACTCCCCGTCGGTCCTGCACGTACTGTAACGAAGCAAGATTTTGCAATTGCTTCGCTACATCACACTGCGGCGAACGCTCGAATACGTACATACGTACAATACTCGAGTCAACGACTCCCACGAGGGACGTTCGTGTTTACGTAAAAGTCGTGAGCACGACGCCGTGGAGCAAAGTGCGCGAGGAAGACGATGAAGAGAGAAAAAAGAGGGTTAAGACTTTGTGCTCGCAGCTTCTCAGTCTTGATTTGTTAATATTAATAAGCCGTGGCTCGATCATGTATTTATATTTGTAATTATGGATGGCAAAGTGGTTGAGTAACGCGAATTATTTTATTGTCCACTTAGTTCAGCACTGTACTTCAACTTTTGCAGAAAAAAAAATGAGTCAACAAATAATATAGAATGACTGCGTTTTTGAGCGACATTTTTATAGATTAAATTACTAATCAAGGTATTCCTTTCACGAATCCAAATATTAAAGTCAACTGATTTTCGTCTACAATGAATTGAAAATTCATCCCAGTCTACGGGAAAATTTTTAAACCATGCCATTGACCTTATAACTAAAAATTACGGCTCCAAAAATCGTCTAATTCATGTGGTACTTTATGGAGGTGACATGATGGCCATATTTCTATCTAACAATCTACATACTAAATCACTCTAGATGTTTGATATTGTACACTGCTCTACGCATGTAAACATTCTGAAGATTCCGTAGCGACAAAAAAAACACAGGGTCACCGAATGTTTAAAGAAAATATTAACGATAAAACTTAGATAAATGTGACTACCAGGAGAATTTTCGTAACCGCGACTTTTCACGAAAATGTAAGTTACTGAATAGACAAAATGTATGCGACATTGTTTGTTCCAGTTTATCGTTCGGTATAATCATTAATTGTAACTTATTTTTATTAAGCGCCACTGTAATTTACTAATGATTCAGAAGGACCCTGCCGATGTCCCCACAAAAATACGGTACACTGCAATGGGCATATCTAGTTGAATGAATGACACGTGTCCTATTGTCGAATTCTTTTTTCGTTATTCAGGTATAAGTAAACTACCGGTGACCATATCAACACCAATAAAGCCAAACAAAATGTCGAGACGGCGGGCGTAAGTATGAAAAAAAGGAAATTTAGCCATACCGTGAGACATTTTCGAGCGAAATATTACCAACATTTCGACAAGCGTCAAAAATATTCTATTCAACGTTTCGATTTACACGGATATACTCGAAAAGCACGTACCCACAGACACACGTGTACACAACGCAATTCTCGCGAGAGATACCTGCACTAATCTTCCCACTAATCAGCGAACTGAATCAAGAAATGCTGAATGAAGTTGCCAGACTTATGAATGAATACGTGAGATTACGTTATTCACACTGCACAATTAAAACGTTAAGGCAACGCGAGCTACGCGATTTCGACTTCTAATAAAGTAGAACAACGTACAGTAATCTCGAATTATTATCAAAGCTAAGTGACAATGCAATATACTCTACAGCAGGGAAATATTAAAGCGAGCAGGATAGTATCTAATTTCGTAAATATATACGGCGTGCGCGCTTCAATGATAATCAACGCGAGTAAAGGAAGTTTCTCACGCTCGGTCATAAAGAACATGCAAAGCCCTGAGAAACAGGTAAAATTTAGTCTAATACTTCGAGTACTCGAATTAGTGTTGTATTCACCCTTATGATCGGGGGGGGGGGGGGGGGGGCACATTTATTATTCACTTGATTCATTTTACTCGATTTTTGCAATTTTATCCGCCTCCTATTCTAGCTTTAATTACAATATTAATAGCAACGGGTTTTAACGCTGTTCCAGAGACAATCGACCATTGTTCTTGCCTACCGATACTCGGCGAAGAGCAGCCCACCGTCGAGATTGAATCTCAATCGCTCCTAACGAAAACCAGTGAATCGCAAACGAATTCAACCGTAACCGGCAATCATCGATGTCTCTAAGGAGCATCGTTGATCATCGGTCCATTGAAGCAATGTTTTTTTCGTTATTCGGTGCTGTTTTTTTTTTTTTATGATTTCCATCGACGGAATATATTGCGGACGAGCGAACTTTGTACGCTTTCGCTTCGGCAATGGAGTTGACAATTTTCTAAGAGTGAGATCGGAGTGAACGAGGCGTCAAAATGGTCGCTCAATGAGGCGTGACGAAGAAGCTTTGGAAATTTCTTTCGTCAATGATGATATCTTTGCGAAATTGGATTTGCTAAGCTACAAAGAACAGCGTTGGAGACGTCGTCCTTGGACTTTGAAACGGAAAAATAACGTTTGTACCGTTTTTCGGTTGGATCTTGCTACGCGCGAATCTTGAAAAATGAGGCTCATAGCAGCGAACTAGGATGGCGTCAATCACGCAGCTCGCTGCTTGGTTGAAATACCACACGGGAACGCGGTTACTGCCCCGCAGACTCGATTTCCCCCGTGGAATCCACTCTGTGCAGTGCGCTCGCGAACGGGCGACAACGAACTAACTTTCCAGCGCGAGACTCGAGACGCTCGTCGACGCGGTCCCAAAGAGATATCCAACGACAAATACACACGCGCAGCCGCGTATCATACGGTACATTGCATTCTTCGGAAGAAAAAAAAATATCCATTTGACTCTCCCGCTCGAGTGCCCATTTTCTCGAATCTTTCTCTGCGCGTTGACCTCTATTCGGAAGAATTTTATGAGAAAAATTATCGCGGATTCGATAACGAGAGGCTCCCGTTTGTTTTTTTCTCAACAGACCCCAAAAGAATGAGCTCATAACCGGATGACGCGCTCAACCGATTGTACCGTTATTTTCACACCGTCTTCCCTCACGCTTCCACGCTTTCGTTGAACTTATAATGCCATCTCGTTTGCGGTAAATCGAGATTTTCGGTAATTACGCCACGTTGCCAAAGTTCCAAAATAGTTGAGTTACAGGAAGCAGAAAGACACGGAGGAATAAACTGGCACAGATGATTCGGCATGTAGGTCCGGTTGGATAGGAGGCAAGAATATCGGCGCATCCATATGCCGAAAAAAACTACGATGAAATATTGATTACTATTGGGAAATGGGCAGAGTATGAGCGGTCAACATTGTGGGATCTTGTGATTGCGGATCAGCGCAATAATCACCTATTGTGCAAATGGTACCTATCTTATAGGAAGATTGTACGAAAGTCCATCCGCTCAAATGACAGCGATTGCCATTTCAATAGGAGTGACAGAGATGCTGAAAGCTACATTCCTGGTATGAAACTGCCCAATGATAATGGTGATCCCGGCGATTAGGCCAGCCAGTAAAAACAAACTCCCCCAAGGATTGGGAGACGAGGGACTCACCGGCGCCAGTCGACAGCGGAGCGGGCGAAGTGATTGAACTGTTGTCGTAACGACTACCGACCGCGCTGGTCAGGTCTGCAGCAGTAGCTTCCGTCGCTCCGTGAAGCTGTTGTTTTTGGTCGACGCCCGATGAGAGGGCGATCCAGCCGAGAAGCAGGAAGAGTCCCACCGCGACGCGACCAAGGCAGCATCTTTCGTTGATGCGCATCCTACCGCATTCTTCTTCTCACAGCTTCGAGATCACGCGCGTGCACTCGCAACAAGATTGCCTAAAGCAGCACAAAGATCGCCGGGACAGACCAAGAGAGCACCTTTGGTCTATCAATGTATTATTCGACGACTCCCTCCGGGATCCCGACTCGGGTCACCGCTCACTCTACCACCACGATCACGTGTCACACACAGCTACAATGTGAGCTTCGATGACGAAAACGGTAAACACTTCCGGTGCACTGAGAAACAAACGGACATGGTCGCCGAAGGAACGAGTGCACGACGCGTGATGACGACACTGGAGACAGATCAAGATCAAAGCGAGAGCCGCTTTTGCAGCACGGATGAGGGTGAGCCTCGCTTAAAACTTCCGACGATAACGTACGCGGTAACGTACGGCTCGAAGTGACGGTGAGCTATGAAGCGGGACTTGGCAGGCTAGATATTCCTCGTATACCTACGTGGGCTCATGCCCCGAACCGCGGTGGAGAGGAGAGCAACAGCGCGGGCCTCACCAGTATTCCCCGAGCTGGCACTTATTCCCGTGCCTTTCAAGTTTCTCCCTCTCGGTCCTTCTCCTGACCCACCAACGGACCCCTCTCGCCTCCCACCACCCGCGGCCGAGAGACCTTCCTTCGCACTCTTCCCGCTCCTCGAGCGGCGACCACCGAGAGCACCTCCGCGCACGGAATTCTCTCTTGTACCTTGCTCTCTCCTCGTTCCTCTCACTCGCTCGCCCGGAGCTTCGGCAACATTTCGTCCCACTTGCTCCTCGGAGTTCTGCGCTCTGTTCTACAGGAAGTATCAAAGACTGGACGATGCCCCATGGGAAAGATTCAATCTGCTGTCAAGTTGCTCAACGGACGATCAAGCTTTTCTCAGACCGAGACGAAGGGATGAGATCCTTCGGAATTCGAGTGGGTGCGGTTCATATTCGAGTATGGCAGGTTCCGCAGCAGAGATGTCGAGAAGTGTTCCGCAGCAGAGACATCGATTCGTGAAACAGGGATGAAATGATGGCTCCATGGACAACAAGTTCTTGAGAGACAGAGACCTTAAGACAGCCCGATTGTGATGTGTCCTGTAGAGGCTCCGACTTTTCCATATCTACGCATCTGTATATCTATATACGTCTCGGGCCTCTTCAAAGCCGTTCTTCGGTCTACCTCTCGTACACCTTTCCTTTTCTCTATGGGCTTCCCTTCCTTCGTCTCGTTCCCCACTCCTACCACGTAGATTGTTACGTGCGTACCTGATCGTCTTCGACCGATGTGTTGGGAACAAGCTACAGGTTTTTTCTTTAGGAACACAGAGAGAGAGAGAGAGAGAGAGAGAGACAGAGAGAGAATGAGAAGTTTCGTGATGCCCGTGGCATCACGAAACATTGGGTTCGAGAGGATCATCTTTTTTCTAATGCTACTCATCTCGATGTACGCGATAGAAGCTGTTGCCAGAGGCTGTCAGGGGCAAGGTGAACGATTATGGTGAACCGTGTTGATGATCCGAATTCAACTTTATTTTTGCTCATTTTCGTCGCTACCAATGGGTTAGGAATATACGGTACGGAATTTATGGCTCATGATGATGACCTCGGAAGTTACAAATGATTTTTACACTTTTTAAATCCCAGTGCTAACACGTTACATCACGAGGATGATTTCAGTTATTTAGCCCCGCGGTCAGTTGCGGATGCTCGCTACAACACGAGCATTGATAATGTGTAATTGGGTATAACCCGGCTGAACGTGCGTGGCTATTCAGTGCACCGGTGCGTACCATCGGAGTAGAAATCCGCGAAAGTTTCTCTTTCCGGCGACCTTCAGGCGAGGGCTTTCATCGATGTTGTCTGCAGGAGACACGGTGACACACTCGAATTCGAACCGGAACTAGTTACCAGTTGAGAGGGTCTCCAATGTTTTGGCCCACCTACGTCGTACGTCGAAAAATATATCATCGTACGAGGCGGCAAACGCGATCGGCTAGTCGTCACGATATTTTTATTTGCACCGATTTCTCTATCATCCGGCGATGCTCTTACCCAGCCTCAGGTATCACAGAACCGGGAGGGTCAAGATTCTTTGCCTTACAGGATATTGGTTTTTTTTTTGCTTTCGAATACTAGATTTTCCGGTTCACTCGCAAGCATACACCCGAATGTGTGTGAAAACACGGTTTTTTCCTTTCGGTTAACTTAATTATCAGCTGTAGGCAAAAACTCGGTGATACTCGTAATCGGCGGAAAATTTCTCATTGGATAGATCCGTGAAATAATATTAAAGTCGAAAAAAGTTTTTTTCGGCTCTTTTGACCACTTTTAGCATTGCCAAAATCGCGATATTCTAAACAGCCGCAGCGTTGGTTCTATTTGAGTGACAAAATTATCGAGAGGTTTTCAAAAGGATCGTGATGGGCTTAGAGAATGCAATTGAATTTAGCCCGATATCTCGATTTGTTCTTCCGCACAACGTTCGGGAAAAATGACCTAAAAAGAGGCAAAGGGTATGGTAAAATTGGCAAGAGCCGATGGTCCTAATTAGTCCGACAAGTTCTTTCAAAAATTGGAAAATGATCGAAACTCAACAAATTAAACTCGGTTTTGAAGAGCAAACGGTAATGAAAAAAAAGAGCACAGAGAGGAGCCTCAAATGTAAAGGGCAACGAAATGACGAGCGCTTCAGTGAAGAAACTCTTTTTGCCGTTGCGGGGAGAATGTGCGGATTTTTTATTATTTTTTTATCGGTCCATATTGATGTATTTCAACCCTCTGAATACGACTTGATCATTAATTTCCCCACAAACGTCTCCATTTTTATTTAGAAAATCGTTATCTGCGCTTAGCCGTTTTAATTTTAAACTTTCGGAAAAAAATCGGGGTTATTTCTAATAGGCGAAAAATTTCCCATCGGATTGACCCTCAAAATCGTTAAAAAGTCAAAGAACAAAATATTCCGCCCCTTTTTGCCACTTTTCCAGAATCGCAAAAATTGGGAATTTTCAAACAGCCGTAGCGTCGATTCTATTTGAGTGACATAAATTTATCGGGAGGTTTTTGACAAGGATTTTGATAGACCTACAAAACACCTAGATTCATACCGATATGTGGGTTAGTTTTTCCGGAAAAAAAACCACTCGAAAAATAGCCGGGATATAGGTAAAAACCGATGGTCAGACTTTGAAATACTGCCAAATATCTAAACATAATCTGATCTCGATGAATTAACTCTTTGCGTACCAGGCCTTTTACGCTTGGATAAAAAATGGTGAGCGAGAGTCACCTCTTGAGTGCAAAGGGTTAAAAGGCATTTTAAAAAGGATACGATTACGAATATTTAAAATAAAGTACAAAAAGTTCGAAAAAGTATTATCTTACTAGTACAAACATTCATGATGAGCATAAGGACACGCGATTTTACGATACTTGTTCGTACCGTCATCAATGCAACGACTCATGATCTTTACCGAATTCAAACATCTCTTATCGCATTGTGCAAATACCCGCGAATATTCTGTTTTTTTCCGTTTACTCAATTTAATTTGTTAGCTTTCCGTTTCGACATCTTTCCATTAAGGGGTAACGCGACTCTTCGAGCCGAAGAAAAACTTAAAGATATCTAAATATTTTTGTTTATTTTAAATAATATGGAAAGATGCAAAAGTAAAAAGCGTAGCGCATATAACATTTGTCTAACCTTAAGGGGTTGCACATTGACCCACTACCAATTTTTCATTCACTCTGACAGCTGTAGAAATATTATTTCTACCGGTCAGTATTTGCACTGACGCATAATTCTCGACTGCAATGACGCAAACCTGCAATAATAAAATTCGATGAGATTACGACCAAGTGGCTGATTACTAAAGAGAAGAAAAATCAAAGATTAGCCATTGGAATAATCCGAGAAGCCAGCAATGCTATAACGCGATAAACGTTTCTTTGGGTTCGTTTGTATTGAAATTATTTGGATTTAAAGTTGACTTGCAACGAGGCGATACAATGAAAGTCCCCAATTTCCAAATATTCTCATCGTTCGTGTTTTCTCCCAATCTTCTTATATCTGGCGTGTTCTCTCATGTGAATGCACACGAATATTAGCACGATATTGGCGTGAATCGATGATGTGACATTGATCGTATGTACGGATGGTGGGTATAAAAGCAATTCTGCAATCGTGAAATAAACAGACAAAGACACATTCTTCGAGTAACTTGGCAGCGTTTATATTTTCGCAACTTCAACTCGGTCGGTGCTTCTTTGATCGAATAATGGCGTCCATCCGGTATCTAGTGGTCATCGGGTTTCTTCTCTTCGATCTTTCGGGGATAAAGGCTCACGGAAGGCTGATGGATCCCGTCAACAGAGGCAGCGCTTTCAGAAAGGGATTCCCTACCCCGGAGAATTGGGACGACGATGCCAATTACTGCGGTGGTTACGTGGTGCGTGTTCGTTTGCGACATTGAACATCAAATCGCGATCAACAGCGGATGTGGCGCAGTACTAACGTCATATACCGATCCTGAAAATGCCGAAAATAGATGGGCGCTTGTATTCGTCCGTTCATGAGAATCTTATTGATCGATTTTTATTGTACAGCTTCATTATGTGACGAACGGTGGAAAGTGCGGTGTATGCGGTGACAATTGGGCGGAGAAGCAGCCGAGAGCAAATGAAAATGGCGGAAAGTACGGGAAAGGCGTCATCGTCAAAAAGTAAACTGACCCAGATTCTCCGTAGCTTTAATCGTCGCTTGAAATTATTCATTACCAGGGCCCAGCGATCGTTTGAACGCTGAATTAAGGTCCATATGATCGAAAAAAGAATTTACCGATCTTCCACCAATGTACTTGACATTTTTTACCGATCAGATACAAAGCTGGTTCCGAAATCCTGGCGAACGTCTTCCTAACAGCCAACCATCTGGGCCACTTCACCTTCGATCTTTGCCCGCTAAAAAAATCTACCGATCGCGAGACCGATGAGTGTTTCGCCGCCCACAAAGTCGAACTTGTTGACGGCGGCTACAGGCACCGTGTCGTAGACCCGAGAACCGGCGAGTTCTTGGTGAAGCTACGGCTTCCCGAACGATTGACCTGCGAACACTGCGTTCTCAGGTGGCAATATACAGCTGGCAATGCCTGGGGTCTGTGTGCCAATGGAACGCATGCTCTTGGATGCGGCGAACAAGAAACCTTCAGAACGTGTTCCGACATCGAGATACAATGAACAATGAACAAAGAATGTAAATAATTACAATGATGGTGGTAACAATAATAAATTCCGTTAATTGCAATACCGAGTCTCAATTACGATAATCCTTTGATGAAATCTCCGAAAGAAATTGAACAAAAAAAGGACTCAAAAAAATTCCTTTCATGCGTTATCACAACACATTTATAGGAAATCCTCGTAAAATATCCTCAGACACAAAACGCAATTCCTGGCAATTGTGCTCTTATCTATGAAGGATTGTTTCTCGCCAGAGGGCTTCCGATGAAATCTATGCCTGAGGTGCATTTTTGCAGGAACGTAACACGGAAGTCGTGGTGAGCTTGACAATGCGTGACGATGCAGCGCAGTGATAACTTATCGGATATAAAGTCTTGATGATACACCGACTGATCAGTCTATTAATCAATAGCTGAGTGTATCTGTACATCTTTGCGTGCGCTAGTTTGGGATTGGATTTGTTTCAATCGAAGCCGAAAAATCAGGGATTTTAAGTTTATATGATCTCGCCAACATCGCGACATGGCTCTCCTCAAGTGTCTCATTGCCGCCACGGTCCTTCTGATGAACTATTCAGGAACTGATGGTCACGGAAGGCTGATGGATCCCGTGAACAGGGGAAGCGCGTTCAGGGAGGGATTCCCGACCCCGCCGAATTGGGACGACGATGGCAATAATTGCGGTGGTTTCATGGTACGAAAAATCTTTATTTTCCCACTTTAAACATTCGTCCCCAATATTTATGGAAATTCGATCATATTGATCTTCACGGGTTGGGTAGTATAGAGGTTTTTACAATTCTTCTGGCGATATCACCAAACGACAGCTCGAAATCATTCATTTTTATTTTAGGTCCATTATGAAGAGAACAACGGAAAGTGCGGTGTGTGCGGTGACAATTACGCGGACGAGCGACCAAGAGCAAATGAAAACGGGGGAAAATACGGAACGGGCATCATTGTGAAAACGTAATTTTTGCATCATCCGAATTAAATGGCTAATTTTACATCTTACCAATGGAAATTAATCTCCCGAAGAAAATGTCCAATTTTAAGCAATATTCAATAGCATTATCTGGGTCGTTCTCCCCAAATGATTACTTTGCAGAACAATGAAATTTATAAACAAAAATATTTCATTTTTCCATTTCAAAATTATAATTGAATTCAATTCTAATCGATATAATATAATTCCCTATGAAGCTCGCTAATTTTTCAGTTTTGAGAGACTTATCATGATCGGAAGGAACGGTAGGGCCAGAGGAACGAGGCAACCCTCTTCCCATGATGTTTTTATTGGCTTATTAATATCTTTTTCTCCTTTATCTTTGAATATTGGTCTTCCTCTTGGTGTTTCAACTTCACTTTTCATACGGGATCCTGTTTAAGCCTTCCGTAGCTCCGTTTTTCGCTTCTCTTTTTATACGGAGCCGTTCCTCTTTCGATAGCGGCATGACAATAATCTAAGAGAATTATTTTTATGTAACCTCATGCATATCCACGCATGCGTAACCAAGATGGCGTCATTCCTCTGGCGCATCCATCATTCCTTGATCTCACATGTCCGGAGAAATCCAGATGAATGATGCTGGAGGAATGACAATTCAAAAGTTTTTTTTTCTAACTGCGCGGTACGCTAAGTTTTTCTAACCCCAAAATCTGGCGGTGAGTAGGTGTCTAAAAGTTCCACTTTAATAGGTAAAAAGTGGCTCACTTAGTTGAAAAATCATACAGTTAAGAATAACCAGTGGAATAACTCCCTTGCCTGTGGCAGTGTCTCATAACGCACAAGGTCTGTAGAAAAAAAGCGTAAGCTACAAAAATGATACGACACAATCAGTCTCTTCGGAAAAGCAGGCGTAGAAGGCACTGCTCTGGCAAGCATGATCAGCTAGCGCCACCCGTGACACAATGTATGAATGATTGAGAAAAACGGTTACCAAATTTCGTTATTTATTGTGAGATACCTGGGCTTATCATTTTTGTTTATTTCTCAGGGAGAAATTAAATGTCCAATGGTTTCAAGGAATGTTTTTTCTGATGAATTTGAATTTTTAGTACCTCTCAGCTTGCTAGGGTATATGAAGTTTCGATAGTTATACTCCAGAGGAACTATTTTCATAGTCTAAATACAAGGCAAAAAAAAAGGAGTACGACGATTTTTCTGCCAAATGTATTTTATAGGAAGGATTCGAAATATTTCAACCGGTTGTATTCCGCAAAAACCGGCAAAGTCATCAAATAGGATCTATAAAAAAATCAGACATGCAAAACGATCGTTTCGGGAGAATTACCCATCCAATAATTAATATTGAATATCCAATGTCGGTTAGAATATTTTTTCTGAGCTATTCTGGTTTCAAAACACTTGTTAAATCGTTCTTTAAGGCGACGTAGAAGATCTACCACGTGACATATGAGTGCGAGAGAGATAGCTGAAATTTTCGAACAGAGATTTTTCAGAGATGAATAATATTTAGGGCAAAAGGAAATCATCAAGCTCTGCGTCGGGTAATTCTCCAGAGCATGATGCTTTGTTTTGCCTAAAAAAAATTAATCATCTATGAGAAAATTGGGTTGAAAAATTTGTGAGGTTATGTTGACTTTGTACATGCCCTTAAAGTGTACTGAATTAATTCAGATATACATCTGGATCCGTGATCGTGGCTAACGTCGAAATAACTGTCAATCATCTCGGCCATTTTACGTTCGATTTGTGTCCGCTGAGAAACTCGAGCGATTTGGAGAGCGAGGAATGCTTCGAAGCGCACAAACTGGAACTTGCGAGCGGAGGATACAGGTACTCGGTTGCGACCCCGAGATTGGATCAGCGATCGAGCGAACTGCGGCTGCCCGGCGGTACGAGGTGTCGGTGTTTCGATGAGGTTTCGAAGCGCAACGAGAATCAATACGAGTACGAGGTCGACAGCTCACGAAACGGAGAATACCTCGTGAAGCTGCGTCTTCCGGACGGGTTGACCTGCGAGCGGTGCGTTGTTCGCTGGCAATACACCGCGGGCAATTCCTGGGGTGTGTGTGACGACGGTACCGGAGCTCTCGGGTGTGGCAATCAGGAAACTTTCAGAACGTGCTCAGACATCAGGATCGAATAAAATTGTCACCATCCCCGGAATATTACTAATCATTTCTTTGAAATTAATAAAATTTATATTTGAATGACATAAAGAAAAATACCATTTATTCCCGCGAAGAAAGTGATAAAAATAACCTTATTTATTCCATAACTCTAATATAGGTTTATATTCGAACAGCGCATTCGAGGAATTATTTCCGTAGTATACCGGGTGTCCCATTTTAATCTTACACTTCATTTATCTCGAACAATGCTGCTCCGATCAAGTATTGAGTATAATACAACTTTTAGGGTTGAAAGGGGGATGTTCAAAATAAAAATCTTTTTTGGTCCAAAATTCAAAATGGCGACGTTAAGCTAACAACTTGTGTAGGAAAGGTTTTTTGATAACGTTCATAATTTTAGGTTAGAATACCATTCTTTAACTGTTTTAGCGCTATCCAAAATGTACCACTAGAAGGGAATGTCTTCAATATCTGTAGTGTAAGTCCGCGTGTGCATATGGTGTGAGTTTGTTTGATAAGTGAGGAGCCTAGAGGCCTAATCCTTGTTTGCGTTTGTTTGGGTTATCGAACAAACCCAAACGAACGCAGCCAAACCAAAACAAACTCACACACGCAAACTTACGCTAGTATTATACGTAGGTACCCGCCAGCATACTCCGTTCGCGCTCCTCTTGTACCCTACCAACGGTCGGCGGACAGGCTCGTAGGAAGGAAAAAGGGGAGGCGCGAATGTAAAGTCTCGCTTACGTTTAATATATGAAAATTTTGAAATCGTCTTCATTTGCGTATACTGTAATAGTCAGAGGCGCCAGGGCTCTCAGATCGTCCCGCAACCTTGGACAAATGATTCGCGGCGGCCGTCCCACACGTGGTCGCAATAACGCAACGATATATTGAATCCTTGGAGTTCGTAGTAGTTGTTTTTTCGCAGTCGCAGGGGCTAGAGAGCGAGTTGAGCTGGTTCGCCCCTTTTTAATGGTTCCTTCTCACTCTAATGTTGGCCCTACTCCTCCTCCTTGGTCTTCTCGGTAGTAGGTAACCCGCGGTCGGTAACACTAGGGATGTAAAAGACTTTACCTTCTCGTGATACATTCTAAATAGCGCTAAAATAGTAAAAATGATATTCTGACCGGAAAATTATGAATGTTATCCAAAAACTTTTCCTACAAAAGTTGTTAGTTTTGGCGTGACAATTTTTTGGTAAAAAATGCATGATCCCATAAAAAAAAACATGTCAGCCATCTTAACGTCGCCATTTTGAATTTTGGATCAAAAAATATTTTTTCGTTAAGGTAGTTCTGTCGTTTTGGTCAAATCTTAGGAACTGGCTGAAATCTAAGTATGGTGTAGATATGACCTTCATGGACTGATGCCCAAAAATTCAATTTGATTCACCGTTTAGTTCATGAGATAATTGCAATTGAGTATAGGTATTGTGTACGCGATCCCTGTCCCTAACACGTAAACCGATAGGAGTTTACTCGCATTTCTCGATATAGGTTCTAAACGGATTTTAGGATTTCAACATAAAAACACACGTGTACGCAGTACTATTGTGGGATTGATTTTTTTTTAAATGATAAACTTTGACCGTTTAGTTTCGAAGATATCGACTTATGAAAAGTGGTAATTTTATCTCATACCGAACTCGGGCCAAACCATGTGTAACAGAATGACAATAGTGTATTCTGCAGCCAGCTGATCGGCGCGTGGTCTGGGAACTCGAAGCATGTTTTTTCCCGAGTTCTGGTAATTCTGAGACGAATGAGAAATAAATTTTTTCTTCAAACAAATTTAATTTGTTCAATTTATGCATGTATTTATTTGTGTGTTATATGTATATTTATATATGAGTGTATATGTAGATATAAATTGGGTTATTGCAGAGCACTCGTTGGAGGAAATATGTAAAATAGAATTCAATCCCATTCGGGTTTTCTTCACTGTTTCCTAAAAAAAATGTCTTTGTTTCAGCGAATAGAATTTAAACTTTCGGCAAGATGTAAATCCACGATGCGACGTCCTTCGACCGCGAATATTCGTTGCTGATCGTTGAGGTTATGGTTATTCTCATCGCATTTAGCCGCATTTGCTTGACACATGGCTGCCACAGCTTTCAGTCTTTTAGCACGCGCCTTTTTTGTGAACTTTTTTTTGTATCGCATTTGGGTTGACATTTTCACACTTTTTTTATTTATGGAAAATATTTTGCGAAAGTCGGATCGTTGGAAGCCCAACGTTATGGCTGCAGGAAAATCGCGCTGTTGCCACGATAACAGCGCCGTTGTTTATACGAGTATGAGACCTATCTATGCATGATGTGCGAATGTGTGTGGCATATAGAGGGTACAAGCCCTGTCAAAAATTTACATCCAACAGCATCGTATGGGCATTGGATGTTACTATACGCTTTGACCGAAACTTTTGGCTCATGCGTGTACCTACTGAATAAATGCATGTTTACCGGATGAACTGAATAAATGCATGTTTACCTACTGAATAAATGCATGTTTACCGGAATACAACGATTTGAAAAACGCCTTGGGTCAGATTGACCGAAGATGCACTTACAGGTTGGCGGCGGAGGTGTGCACTCGAAGGGTTAAAGACCCCCTTCAACCCTAAAAGTTTTATCATACTCAATACTTGATCGGAGCAGCATTTTTCGAAATAAATCCGGTGTAAGATAAAAATTGGACACCTAACGTATTTATATAATAATAATAATAATAACAATAATGGAGCATAGAATAAGTATCTTCAATTTTTGTTTCGGTTTATGACAACTTGCAGATTTATTTGTTAACCTTCCGTTGACCCCCTCGGCCATTTTGACCCAGACGAATTTTACATAAACGGCCTACTTTGCTAAAATTGAAAGTCTCCAATAATTTTTTCACATAAATTTTATATGTTCTGTATTTCAATTATGCAGACATGTTAGGGGCGTGGAAAAATTATTTTGTATTCGTTTTTTTTTCTTTCGATATTATTTTAGCGTGAACTTTGAAAAATATTTCAATTTTTCAGAATTACATTTTTTAACTAAATGTTGAAGTTACAGCGTTTAGAGTACCCAAACTTTTATTTTCTTCAAAGTAGACAGATGATCGGTACGCGCTATGTCAAATTTCATTATTTTCCTCTAGCTTTTATATGGGAAGGAAGGATCCAAATAGAGCGCAGGCCTCTTTTAAATAACGTAATATAATATTTACATCAGTTTTTAAAGCCGTTTTTCCACGAATCGCTGTCTTTGGGCTCGTCAAAGTTTGAACTTACTAAACGGAGTTTCGATCGCTTCAAAATTTTGACAGCATATTTATCACTCGCTATTAAGTGAACCTTGAAAATAAATAAGTGATTACCCAATTTTTTTAATAAATAATTTATCCGTACAGCCTTGAGTCGAAAAGTTTAAGTAGTCCCATCTGACCATGCTTTTTCAAAAATAATTTAGTTGGTTCCCACGAAAGAGACATCTATTATGTAATTATAAGTGTCAAATTTTTTCAGACACTTAGTTCTTCGCCGAGAACTATCACCATCATCAACGCGTGCGTCAAGAAAAATCATTTACTTACCAGCTTCTAATCCCGACAGGTTTAATATTTTCGTAATGTTTTTTTTTGTTACGCAGTTAAGAGATTGAATAAATATTGTATAAAAAAATTTGGCAATATATGCGTCGCTTTTTATTACTTCTGTAAATGTACCTAAAAAAATCGACGAAATCGCGTATGTAAAGGCTCACGAAGTATTAAGGGGTTATGTGGGTTTCGAAGAAAAAAATATATATATTGCCTCTATTTTTTTGAAAATATAACACTCAAATTATTTTATTCAAAATGTTAAGCACATAAAAGAGCAACATTTCAACAATATTTAAAAAAAATTCATCCAAAAATTAGGGATATTCAGCCGGTGGGACCTGGTTGCTGGAGACCCCTAAAAAAAGGTGTCCTCGTGGTGGTCAGGATAACTCATGACAGCTTTATCTGAAATTGAAAAATCTTTTTTTTCTGCTAATAGATAAGTATAGCTCGTGATTGAACAAAGGATTTTCAAAAAAATTGAAATTTGAATTTTTGACAGAGTTGTAGGCAAAATAGTTCACTTTTTGGTACAATTTACACTACGTATAGCCTTCTAAAATTTGTTGTAATCGAAAGAAAAACCTTCGTCCAATCACTAGTCAATGCTATTTTGAAGAAGTGTGCACAATTTCAATAAAATCGATGCATTCGTTTTTTGAGAACTTGTGTGCACCGACTTCAAAAACAGTGTTTCGAGAAAAATGCGATTACCTGCGTCGCTCCCGGCCGGTCTTTCCAAATGGGGGGAATTCCCAAAGGCTCTCTCTCTCTCCCCTAGACTTTCACTCCCATTGAAATAAAACTCTGGGAGAATATACTAGACATATCGTACTATTCGATAATAAAATTTGAAAAAAATGAAATTTTTGAAATTTTCAAACCCACGTAACCTCTTAACAGTGTATTTCTGATTATAAAAATAAAAACCGATCGAAGGGTAGTTAATGGCAGGTGGATGGAGTGCCATCCGGGTCACATTGATCTGGTGTGTCAACGAACGGTTAATAAAGAAATGTCTTACGAAAATATATTTTTATTAAAAACAACGAATTATTATTATCAACGATAATGAATTGTTGAATTGTTGAATAATGAAGTGTGAACTTAATCCTAACAAGACGACGGGCGAAGGTTTCACTTTTGTTTGTTTACTCAAACAGAGCGGTCTTTCGTTTTATTTTGCAGCAAGGATTTTAATGTCGGAGCACGTTCTGAAGGATTCCTGATTGCCGCAGCCAAGGCCCGTCTTGCCATTTTTGCAAATGCCCCAAATATTGCCTGCCTGATAGTGCCATCTGAAGACACAATGGTCGCAGGTGAGGTTTGCGGGCAGAACGACCTTCAGTTTGTAATGCCTGGGACCATCAATTTTCGAGTAACGGTAATCGCCGTTCGCGAACTTGAGCTTGTGGGCATCGAAGCATTCCTCGGTTTCACGCTCGGACGTAGAGTTAAGACGGCACAGCGAGAACTCGAAGTAGCCCAGATGAGACGCGGTAAGATCCACGAGGACGTCAATCTCCTGGCCGGCCTTGTAACTAAAGAACACCGCGAGATTAAAAAAAAAAAATCGACAATCATCACCAATTATTCGTAAGGTCATCTCCGCGTCGCTACTTTTTTAATCAAATTAGCGCAATGTTACTGACGTTTTAACGATGGTTCCGGTGCCATAAGTGCCGCCATTTTCGTTCTCCCTGGGCACCTGGTCAGCGTAATTGTCACCGCACAAGCCGCACTTGCCACCGTTTTGATTGTGTTGTGCCTACGGATGAACAATGGCCAATGACGAATGAGCATCTCTCGACTACGTTTTTCGGCAATACCACGACGAATAGGCATTCGTTGGCCATAAAACGTTGGTCCAACTTACCGAAATGCCGCCGCAATAATTGCCCATGTCGTTCCAATTTTTTGGCGTATCGAATCCCTGTCGCCACGCGGACCCTCGATGAACCGGGTCCATTACCCGTCCATGGCCTCGAATGCCGTCCAGGCTGATCATCACCGTGAACGCAACGAGAACTATACTCACGAATGACATTCTGCGGAAATTGGGCAATTGTTTCGAAACGAAAACTCGTCGAAATGTGCTGCTTTTAACGTCGAACGAAAGACCTTTTATACAGGACCAAGTCTGGTCGTCGATTTGCGGAGGCTCGACGACAAAAACAATCGTTTGTTTCATCAAAAAACAATCGAAAGCTTTTCGATGATTGTCCAGACGGAATAAAATCGTCTTATCGATACAATTTTTCATTCTTACCTCAAGTTTGTGTTTTTCTCCTCGATGTTTGCCAGCGGCAAATTTGTCATTTCCGCACAATTCATAATATAATAATCTCGCACGAAAATCATCACAATTCATACGTTTTTTTTTGTCAACATATTTTTCAACATACTTATGTTCCCCATATTTTTGTAACGCAAACATCATTTATGTACAGCACTTGTGTAGTGCTTCTCAATGTCATACGTGTATTGCCTTGCGAAAATATTTCCGTCCCGCTGAAAAGATTCTTTTCTTTCGAATGACAAGCACAGCTGCTCGGTTATACGGCCATTCGTTGCACAATAATCGTGGCAATGATGAATCATTTATCACATTTCCTTTATTGATCGATTCCACACGATCGAACAACCGTCAAAATTTTGAGCCACATTCTTCTCCCCAAATATAATTTTTGTCCCGAGGACCCCTCAGTAGGACATCAGGAACCGAATGAAGGATCGTAAAAAAGAAATGGTCGAATGTTTTCATTTTGCAAGCAGTATATTGTCGCATTCATTTCAGTATTGGCGAACTGGTTGATTCAAACAATCGTATAACGAGCGAGATTCCGCTGCGACGCTAAATTTATTCTAATACGTAACTGATGCATGCTTGAAGATACGAAAATTCGGCGTCTGTTGAGGGTATTTTATTCCCTTTCATAAGTCGAATATTGGGAATAGAAGGATAGCCGTATGTTGTGCCACAGGCAAAAAAGAAAGTCTCTTCGCTCCCTCCGTACGTGCGAAGTACACAGCGATTCTTATAATTAAAGATCGAGACCGCGGTACATTCATTTTATGGGTACCGATGCGCCTACGATCTTCTTAGCTCGGAGGTACATCAGCTCAGTACTGTGCGCTAAATATTTAATTCTGTACATTCGCAACGTTTTTTTTTTTTTTTACATTTTACATATATATAAAAAAAAATACAGATACATCGCGAGCTATGGCTATAAGCGCTGTATGGTTTGGCGAGGGGTTGAGGCAAGGGGGAAGCTTCGTTTAATTGCGTACTCGATGGAAAGCGTTTTTGCCGACGATTCATTAGCCGTGGATCGTTCAATTCAACCCCCGCAATATTTGATCATAATTTCAAGTTCAAGAACGTTGTCGCAAGCTTAGTTATTTCCAAAGAGGAACGTTCAAGATTACACACGCTGGAAATAATTGTTCGCGAAATATGTTTCATACGTGACGAACGATCGATAATCCAACCGGAAATAGGCCATTCAAAATGTTCCTCGATGACGCTCGTTGAGAGAAAGGTCTCGGAAACTAATTCGTACAATTATTTTTTCGATGCGGAAGAATTGTAATTCAAAGATCGAATGAAGTGCTCGATACAATCGATCTCTCTTGACGTCAATCAGCCGAGGCGCGCCTCACTCATATCGTGAAACGTTGCGACTCAAACACCAAACGTATAAAGACGTAAACTTAATTACACAAGTACAAAAAAAAATACAAGAAACATACTCCAAAAATAAAGTGAAATATTTTGTAGATCCAATTCGTACAGACAAAGAGAATTGCAAAGAGACCCGTTCCGTTTTGATCAACGTCATTGAAAAAAAAAAACGTTGGAAATTCCTGATGCAGCATTCGTTTGAACTTTGTTCCGATGGTTCAGAAAAATATTCGAATCGACGTGCACAAAAATTGTAGGCGAAGCGGTTAAAAAAAAAATTTGTTCGGATAATAATAAAAATCATGTTAAATGTTCATTCGATTAAAAAAATACTACAACGCCCGGTCCATGAATACATATAAAAAAGTTATTTTTATTGTGTTTTCTCATTGAGAAATGGAAGAAAAAGACAACTGTTTATTCGCCACTGAAAAAATATGTCGAATATGCCGTACGATGAATTAATCTTGTGGCGTATTATTTGACAACCATTATTGTGAATTGTGCAAAATACGAAATCTTTTTATCAATCCGCGATCGTATAAATTTCGAACGATGAATGAGGTCGTTTAAATTAAACTGATGAAACAAGAAAAAATCAAATAAACTTAAATAAACGCTGATGCAACGAAGTTTGCGCTTTTACGACTCATTCTTGACCCGAAGCTTTTCTTTTCTGCTGATACATTAGATAAGCCGAGATCGGCTGACGAGGATTCCTCGCGAGCATACGTTCCCGAAAGCTTTTCGCCGCATCGGACTTTTTCGATTTTTTCGTTGCTCTGGCGAGATCAACGACGCCAAATTGCGTCGTACCACCCGCCGAGCTGAGCGACACGAAATTGTCGTTGACCTGAACATCTTTCAAGGTTTCCCCACGGGGGCTGAACATTCGCCTCGAGGGCAAAGGCTTGTCGTCCTTAACGATTTTCCTTCGTTTCTGCGGCCTCTCGGCTATTTCCGAAAGACTCTCGAGAACCTCGTCCGGGAGTCTCTTAATTCTTGATTTTTCTGTACTTTCGACGGACGCCAGATTCCTCGATTTTTTCTCTCGTTCTAAACGGGCCGAATTCTCTTGTGTCTTGGATTTTTTTGATGCTTTGCCCGCACTTCGTTCTTTTTCGGAACTTTGGGATTCGAACGAACCGATCTCCGTCGATATTGGGATTAGTTTCTTCCTCGACGTAGCAATTCCCAGTTCGACGATACGAACCTTCTTCTTCTTTCTCTCCCCGTGCTCGACAGTTTCTTGTTGAACAATTTCCTGCTCCACCTCCGCTTCTCGGTTCTTCCTCTTCTTTTTCTTTTTCTGAATATCTTCAACATCTCGAACGATCGTCTCCTCTACCGTTGGCTCTTCGTCCCACTGTTTCTGCTTCTTCTTCTTCTTCTTCTTCTTTGGCACTTGTTCCATTTCGTGCACGCTCGCCTCTTCAATTTCCATTGCCTCCGATATTATCTTGTTTTTCTTACGTTTCTTGGACTTTTTAACCGCTGTTTCCTCACTGGGAGCTTCTTGACTCTCGTTCGAGATGACGTTCCTTTCTTCACCTGTTGCCTTTACGCAAGTATCGCTAGTGTCGTCCACTTCCGGCTTACTAGCTTGCTTGTTCTTCTTCTTCTTTTTCTTCTTTTTCTTCTTGTCCGAATGAACGAGCTCGCTTTCAACGATTTCCACGGGAATCGACACGTTCCCAATCGTCTCGTGGTTTTCCTCCTCTTCGTCTTCGTCGATCTTCTCCTCCGGAACGTTGCCCGTGATGCCTCTTCTCGATTCTCTGGCGCGCTGTTGGAGCTTGAGCGCTGGTAGGCTCTCGTTCAGTCTCTCCTTCATGAGGAATCTTACTTCCGGCGAATCGATGTTCGGCTCGGCCATGGTTCGGTGCAGCGCCGTCAATCTCGGCGATTTTAATTCCGATAGAATCGTTCTGTCACTCGTGGGAAGACTCGTGTGCAACAGTGATTTTGTCGCTCTCGGCGTTTTGGCTTCCTTGAGACTAGTGGACAATATCGACTTTCTGCTCGATTCGGGCTTGCTCGTGGGAGTTTCGAGTTTAGCTGTTTTCTCGGGCTTGGCAAGAGTCGATTTTTCCAAAGAAAGATCGTGACGAGGCGTCAATTTCGGGGTGCTGCACTGGGGCAACAGGTGCCTCATCTTTTTCGCAGAGGGTTTTCCGCTCTCGTTGCGACCCACGATTGTTTCAGACGTGCCAATCGAATCATTTGGTTTCTTCTTTTTCGGAGTTTGGTTCGATTTGTCGAGATCATTGAACGAGACTCGGGACGTCTGTGAATCTTCTTGTTCGCTCTCGGATGGACGCGTATCAACGGAGGCTTCCATTACTTCTGTCGGGAATTCCTCGCTCGTATTCTCTGCTTGTTCTTCTTTATGTTTCCTCGGTGTATGCTTGACACCCGATGATTCTACGTTGATCGAGGAAGTATCCATGCCATCCGATTCTTTTTCTTTACTCTCTTCTTCCTCAACATCCGCCACGCTCTCGGAAGTATCAGAGTCATTTCCGGGCTTCGAGATTATTCTCTTTCGTTTTTTCTCCTTGACCCTGCGAGCCTCCTTAGACGACGCCTCGTTCTCATTCTCGACGGACTCCTCTTCGCTCTCGTACTCGTTGTCGTTGACGACAAAATCGTTCAAATCGGCACCGTCGTCGTCCTCGGAGTCGCAGGACTCGGATTCCGTGACCATACAGTCGTCACCGGGAACATCCTCGTCCGAATACGCGAGGACACTTTTACCGGCTAGATTCATGTCGTCGGCGATGTCCGAATCGATACTCTTTTCGCGATCCTCCTCATTGTCGTCATCGCTGCTGGTATCGACGTCGAACAAAAATCGCGGTATCTTTTGTAACGTGGTGTCCTCGTCCTCGCTCTCGCGAGACCCATCTGAGTCGGAATTAATCGTCTCTACGATCGAACGATCCTTGTCGCTCTCTGCCATTCGACCGCTTTGCGAACTCGACAAACCTCGAAGTTTCCGCTGCGAATTATCCGCCTCGTCTTCCGAACTCTCACCGTGTAGTCTTGAGTTGTTTTTACCGTTTCCGGATTTACAACGTTTTTCCGATTTTAAGGATGCGCTCAGTTTCGATCGAGAATCATCCTCGTTTTCTTCGTCGGAATTCTCGTGGCGATTTTTCAACTCATTTTTATTCTTCAAAGATCTTCGTTTGCTCCGCGGAGCTGAAGATTCAGTCGATTCTTGAGGCGCAACGTCATCATCATCCTTCGGCTTGCTCTTGGATTTCAAGGAGCGGTTGATTTTTTCCGGCGACCGGGTATTTTCCTCAAAATCGGAATTCTCAGTGTCGATTTTCGAGGTATTTGGGGTTTTCGGGGATTTTCGATCGAATTTCCGCGAGACTTTGCGCGAAACGTCCGCACTGTTTGAATCCTGGGAACAAATCTCAGCGACGTCATTGTCGGAATTCCCCCCATCGAAAGCCTCTTCTTCGTGTTTCAAGGCCGATTTATTCAGGGATTTTCGTTTCCCCGATTCACTCGGGACCAGGGTGGAAACATCGAGGGATTTTCTCGGACCTCCGACTGGTGTCTTTGGCGTCTGGTTGTTCTCATTCTCGCCTGAGTCGTAGTTCTGTTGAGTCGCGCTGGAGTTTTTCCTCTTTGGGGTCTTGATGATGGATCTTCTCGACGAGTTTACCTCCCGATCTGTCGAAGCGTCGCTCGGCTCGTCGTCCAAGTTCGACGGAGATCCGCGTCTGGAGACGAGAGGCGAATCTTTTTCCCTTCCTTCCAGCGAATGCTCACTCTCGCCATACAACTTGGAATTGTTCAAGCTGCAACGCTTCTTAGGTGATACCTCGAAATCATTGGATTTTTTTGGTTCGTCTGTCTCGATGCGACAGCTCGAAACGTCCATCGGTGTTTCCTCGTCGACCATTCCTTCGCCCGCGTCGTCCGTCGATTTTTTCTCGTTACTCGCGATAACCGTATCGTCGGAATCGTAATCGCCGTTGTCGCGATTTTTTGGAGTAGTTTTCGTCGTTTGCCAGGCATCCTTGTCGACGAGGGCAATCTCGCACTCGCTTTCGTTTCTCTCGGTCGAGTACGAGTGAATAGAATCCGCCGCGTCGTCCACGTCCTCCTCGTCGTTCTCGTCGTTGCGAGATTTTCTCGAGGTTTCTTTCGATTTGTTTGGGTCCCCCTTTTTCTCGAGACTGATCCACTCGCTGCCTGGGACTTCTTTGAACGACGCCCACACGGCAGTCTCGCTTTCATCGTCCGTCTCGCAGTGTGGCTTTGGGTAGTCGGATTCCGCAAAAATTTCCGACTTTTCTTCCTCGCTCTTGTCGCCTTTATCCTGTTGTTCTTCATTCCTCTTCGTTGATTTTCCGTCCGACAAAGGCTTGTCCGTGGCTTCTTCGATTAATCGCGAACACTCCTCCGCGTTCGTGCCACTTGACGGGGATTCTGCAACAATGGAAGATTTTCGATCTTTAAGATTTTCGCAAATGATTTGGTCTTGGTTGTCCTCGGTTATTCTCGGGCCTTCATCGTCTATCGAGGCTCTACAATTCGTCTCATTCGCGCCGGGACTAGCACAGTTAGTCTCTTCCTCGGGTCTTGACGACGTCACTTCGACTTCCGTTGCTTCGGGAATTATCGCTTCTATCGCGGAAATCGTTGTTTCACGCGAGACTGCTTCCCGTTCCTCGGATTCGATCGGATCTTTGTTACGCGGGGACGGAGGATCGACTTGTATAGAGGGGCTTGTAGTCGTCGTTTCGTCGCGAATCCCAGTCTCCTCGGTGCCTTGCGAATTTTCCAATTTCTCTTGATCCATCTTTGATTCGAGAATGATCGATTCCCCGTTCGACAGATTCGACGAACGTTTTTCCTCAATTATGCCCTCCTCGATCGACAATTTCTCCTTCGATTCTGAAGAATCGGCGAGTTCATTCGGTTCTGCGATTTCTATTATTTGCACGTCATCGCATTTTTCTTCTACGCTCTTTGGATCCTCAGTTTCATCGGTCGTCGTCTCCGCGAGGACCCTTATCGCCGTAGTGCTGACTTGTTTCTCAGTGTCTACATTATTCTCAATCTCGACGATTAGCTCTGATTCTTTGTCGTCTTCCACGACGTTTGGTGTTTCCTGGGTGGGAGGAATTTTCGGCGAATCCATTTTCGAGATCGCTATTTTCTCGACGTCCATTGTCTCGATCAGGACGACGCAATTGGCCTCTAACGAGTAATCTTTTCTGATCTGGATTTCACTCGCAACAATTTGTTCGGACATGACGAGTTCTATCGACTCGCGACGAGCCTCGGGCGGACATTCGACGAGAGAAATACTGCCGCGTTTTTCCGTGATCTTCGAGAAAGACGAGTTGAGCGACTTCCTCGGTGATGTGATCGTCTCGGCGTTCGATCGTGAAACATTTGTCAACGGTGAATCGCCACTCGCGTTCGATGCTTCGTTCTCTTTGTTACTGGCACTTGTCTCGTCGATCTCAAGACTTTTCCTCGATAAATGTTCAATCGTCGTGACCGAAGCTTTTTCCGGATTCGGGACGATCCGACGTTCCGCCAATTGTTCGTCGTGGTGCGCGTCGTTCCTCGGCGACTCCGAAATTTCCATCAAATCATCGCGCACCATTGGAACACTTGCGACAGATGCTTGTTCCTCGGTTATTTCGTGAAACGATCTTTGGCTCGACGTATCAATCTCAGATTCCACAACTGTGCGTGATATATATACATTTTTTTGTGAAAGATTATTTTCTATCCTGACTTATTAAAAAATCGTTTTCCAACTTTGGTTAATTTCTAGTTTCCGGGAAAGCTTTGTTTCAACGGCATGCTTCTAATTTGAAGACCTCGCGAAACGCAAAAGTGTAGAAACAAGTTTGCTAAGCATGAGATAAAGAAGAAATGACAATAAAAAAAAATTTGGTGAAAAAAATCTTACCAGAAGCTTCGTTGACTTCCACCTTTTCATTTTCTTCACTCACGTTGCCCTTCGATCCATGGCGCGAAGATTCGAAAGACGCGTGCGATATCTCTGCAGAAAAAAGAATTCAGGTTTCGAAAATTTATCTTGCGTGACTTACAAGCGATTTTCGGTAAACAAATTGGGCAAAGTTTTCAAATATTTGCATACCGGCTTCATGTTCGTCGACTTCGACGACAGTACCTTCCATTTGGGAATCCTCCAACTCTTCTGCTACTTCCGGTTGGGAGGGCAGCACAGATGTTCGTTTCCTCGACTTGATTGGTGTACCGACTTCCCGGATTCTGGTCTGGTCCGTAATTTCCGGCTCCATAGAACTGGCTCGAGTTCTACGAGTCATCCTTCCCACAGGAGGCGTTGACTTGGACTCCGATCCGGCTCTGGTAACTCGCCTGTGGACGAACCGTCGCGACACAGTGTTTAGAAAAGAGAACAGAGAGCAAATGGGCAAGGTGCAGTTTGAAATGTTACCCTGCTTTGGCACGCATCTTGGAGGGTGTCTCCGCTGACGGTAGACACGCTATGCTGCGCCTGGTAATTCGTTTGCCCGCCGATTCGGCCTGCGAATCACTCTCTGTGACCTCGCTCGCATCTGAAGCTGCGGAATTGCGTCTTACTCTCAAACTTCTGCTCATTTCAGGAATGGCCCCGTCCAGACCGATCGTCCGACGTCTTGTACTTTTTGTGACACCGGCGTCGCCGTTGGATTCGGGCGACGAGTCGTTTTGAGCGGCAGGCTGCTTTTTTCGTGTACTCCTGCGCAGCGGAGAATCTAGAACGGACGACGAGCCCGGCATTGTTCTCGGTCTACGACCTGGATCAGTAACGATTGTTTAATCCGAATCGTATCGGTGGTATAATAATTATATCGATTCGACAATAATGATTGGGAAATTATCTGAAAACTTTTTTGCGGGCGTTTACGCGAGAAACGCTCTTTTGCGCATGATCGTTCTTATTCGGCGAGATATCGATATGGGGCAAAATTGTTTGCTCGTCAATTTGGATTATCGGGGAAAAGCAGCGGGTGCTTAGCCACGCGAGTGCCTTTTTGCAAATACGAAGACACATGGCGAACGTATTACAACACGTGAGTAGGATGAGATTTTTAACATACCGCCTCTTGTCTCCCATTCATCGTCCGACTCTTTAACGTTACGAGGCATTCTATCCACAGCTATAAACGCACATTGATTATTCGCGTGTTTGTTTCGTTGAATGCCGAAGAAACCCCGATGGATTTTTGTACTGCGAGACACGTGTTTTTTTCGTGATTTCAACGGCCGTTTGATTTTGCCGTTCGTCGATCGCCGGTTTCTGCTGTCTCTCTCGTATCCCGCCGCCCGCGTGGACCCAAAAACGTTCACGCGTGCGCGACAATTTCGATGTGCAACGCCTCGTAACGGACGACACGGCAAACCAAATATTCAAATGTCCCTCTTTAAATTTTAACTTTAGTATGTGAATTAATTGAATACTGAGAGTGCAATTTATTATTAATTATATTCGCTTCGCACGGAGTATAATGTAGAATACTTTTTTTCTTCTCAAAGTGTCGGATTAATACAATAAGCAAGATAAAATATAGAATAATCGTTCGGACGGTTCGTTTCTCGCCGTTGAAACTTCCGGTATCGAAAAGACCTGGTATCGAAAATCCTGTCCTGAATTTTGTGCCGATCGTACGAGTCCCACGAATCGTTGCGAGGGGTCGTCGCGCATGCGCAAAGCTGCTACACAAAAAGAGATTTCGACCCACCTTAAGGTTTTCCTTTCGCAGAGGGTCGTATTTTATGGGGGCATGTGGAGGGCCCTTCCGAATCATTGATTAAATCATAGTGGTGCCTAATAAAAATAAGACACGACAAATTATCATAACTAACGATAAACTGGAATGAAAAATATCGCGCAAATTTTGTAGATTTAGCCATTTTTACATTTCGTTCGAAAACTCGTGGCTACGAAAATTCTTCTGTTAGTCACATTTTCCTAAGTTTTACCATTAACATTTTCTATAAACATTCGGTGACCCCCTGTTTTTATTGTCGTTACAGGATCTTTAGATTTTTCACACGCGTGAGCAGTTTGTATCAGGCATCTAGAGTTATTCTGTGTATAGATTATTGAATAGATATGTGGCCAGCGTGTTATCTCCATAACGCGCCGTAAAATGAGACGATTTATAGTTATTTAGTTATAGATTAAGACGATTTATAGTTTATTTATAGTTATAGATTAATACTTGGCTGTAGATTGTAGACGAAAATAAGTTAATTGTTAAATATTCGGGTTCGTGAAAGGAATACCTTAAAGCGTGGTACAGATGATCGATAGAACATATCGATAAGATCGTCCACTGTTTCATCATCCGAGCTCCTAACGGAGTTTTGCTCGAGGATAGCCGTGGGAAGCTGGCCGTCGCTCCCTCTTGCGGCGGCTTCTTGTCAACATTTGCGATCGTGCCAGTTCCATTGGCGCCACTGTGGCAATAGGTGGCGAGGAGGGAGAAACACAAGCTGAGCGCTCCGATTGAGACGCCTCGTCGTTGAGCGCTTTCATTTCTGTTTTTTTTGTTTTCAAGGGAAACAAATAAAGTAAATCGCGTTTGTGTGAGGTGAGGTGGGAAAAAGATGTTACTACGAATCGCTACTTGACGCAACCAATTCATATTTAACGCGGTAAGTGAAGGCAATCGCTGCGATGAAATAGCCGCGTTCAACGTGTATACGTTTCGCATCTGTAACCGCCAAAAATTACGATCCGAGACGCCATCTTGGCAAGTTTTTGTTGACAATAACGCGCCTGTTACGTTTGGAAAACAACGTTTGTAGTTTAAAAAAAAGTTCTCGCGCGTTGCAACGAAATGTCGCGATGTTAGTGAGATTTACTTGTTCTTTCGTTACATCGCTCGTACGTTGATTCGATCGTTATTTTTCGCACAGCTCGCCTTGTTATTGTCCTTGTTTCTACGAAAGAACACTAACGTGGCGTTATTTTCATTTCGTTCGGCCGTTACTCCGGCTCTCCTACGAATCGCGCATTATCCCTTCGACAAATAATTCTTATTAACGTTGCAGAGCATCTGGGAGAATACGACATCATGTTTTACGCGCACTTCGTTCTTGCCAAAAAGGGCCCGTTGGCTCGTATATGGCTTGCTGCACATTGGGACAAGAAGCTCACCAAGGCTCACGTCTTTGAAACGAATATAGAAAAATCTGTGGACGGTATTCTTCAACCAAAGGTAACATCGCTAATGCACCGATAAGTCTCTAACTGGCTAACTAGACTTTGTCACAAATCTGCAACATTTATCTCAAATTGTTCGGTTCTTATTCCATTTCCGTTAGGTGAAAATGGCTTTGCGAACGTCGGGCCACCTTCTGTTGGGGGTGGTGAGGATATATTCCCGAAAGGCCAAATATCTCTTGGCCGATTGCAACGAAGCGTTTGTGAAGATAAAAATGGCATTTCGTCCCGGTATGGTCGATCTACCGGAGGAGCACAGAGAGGCGGCGGTCAACGCCATCACACTGCCGGAAGTATTTCACGACTTTGATACAGCCATGCCTGAACTAAAGTCAGTATACAAACTTTTTAGCGAATCGAGTTGCTTTCCTATCACGAATTATCTTCAACTATGGGACTATTGAATTTCAAAGGGATGTCGATATCGAGGCGCAGTTCAGTCTAAATCAATCACGTGCGGAAGAAATTACGATGCGCGAGGATTACGGCAGTCTTTCGCTCGTGACTCACGATCAGGGCTTCGGCGATATGAGCTTCGACGCGGACGCACCGGAAATGATGCGACACGGAAGCACGATGGAGCCTTCGTTGGATCAGGTGTTCATTTATGCGTAAATCTTGATATACGAAACAACCGGAGCGGTTGGAAAAAATGTTCCATCGACGAATTAATGCGATTCGCAGGGCCACATGTTGTTCAGCGACGGACCAGGAATAGAGACGCAATTGGACCAGAAGGAAAAGGAGCCAGTGCCGGGAACTTCGTCCACGTCCCAACCGATGGACATAGACACACCGATAAGAGACGATGGTTTTGGCGGAAACCTTGGACAAGACATGATATGTAAGTTTTCACTTGAGCCAACAAAAACTCTCGCGACGAGTCGTTCCTTTTACTAATCGGCCACGAATTGACGATTTAGCGGGTGGTCTCTTCGAAGGAGGACTTTTCGACGAGGCGCCGATGGGCGAGGTTCCGGTGCCCGAGGTGAGCACATTGGACGAGGTGCAGGAGCCCGCAGCGGCCGCCGGTGCGCCACCTTCCGTGCACGATGACTCTACCGAAGATATGGGTGACCATTTCGGTGGTGGACCCGCGTCGCCCATGGGTGGAATGAGGTGAGATCTCTATGAACCTCAATTATCGTAAAGTTGTTAGTCGCGATAACTAATTATTTGGTAATTTGCAGTAGCACGGACGGCTCCAGGCCGCCGACGCCTCTCGCTCCCTGTGAAGAAATCGAGGGTAGAGCGAGCGTCGCCAGCCGGAGATTCACACCAGCACCGCCGGTCATTCCCGAGGAACATCCGATGGACGTGGCCGAAGAGCCACCACCCCTTCAAGAGCAAACGACGTTGCTTCACGATGAGGAAGAGAGCTTCGCTCTCGCGCCTGTCGACGCGTCCGCCTTGAAAGGTGCGCACTGCCACAATTTCATTTATATTCACCAGCATTGTCGACAGCCTTAAAAGTATCGTCGAACACTCTTATCGTAGGTTTCACGAAGGCGAAGCGTAAGCGCAAGCTGATTGTCGACGAGGTGAAAAACATATCGGGTGAAGAGATGAAGGCGCAACTCTCGGACACGAGTGACATTATAACTACATTGGATCTAGCACCGCCGACGAAAAGACTGATGCACTGGAAGGAAACGGGTGGTGTCGAAAAACTGTTCGCCCTGCCGGGCAGGCCGTTGCCCGCGCGCGTCTTGTTCAAGGTTATTTTCAGGGCACTTGTGTCACGCAAAACGAGAAGCAAAAATGGTTCTTCTCTAGATTTTGTTTCAAACCGTCCGTAATTATTCGTTTTTTAATCTCCGCAGAACTATCAGCGACACTTGACAAGTAAGTCGTACGATCACGAGGACTTTGGTCGTCTGGGCGTCGAAGAGGACGGTATGCCTTTGGAACAGGTGCGCGACGCGCCTGAGGGAGAATTGGGGCCTTTCGAGCAGAGTCTGCTCGCTAAGCGAATGGCTAGAAAGAGGAAAGCGCCGGACGACGAGGTAACTTCTTCCTTCCGTGTCTGCCCCGTTGTTCGCCTTCCGATTCGTGGAAAAAGAAAACTCTGCCAGTTACGGAAAGAAACTAGGTCAAGCAAATCGGGCTAAAATGTTTATTTGGTTGTGCAGCAACCGAGCATCCCGCAGGCTCTATCCACGACGCAGGTGGCATCGGTGGAGGAACAAGCGGTAGCGGCCACGCCGTCCGTTACGGAAAGCCAAGAAACACCGGCACCGTTGATAGCCCCGACACCCCTGCCCGCGGAGGAAACGTTGATACAAACGGACGTGTCGATCCCTGTGGAGCCCTCGGTCGACGATATCAGTAGTATCCTGCCATCGGTCGAGAGTTCCGAAATCAACGTACCACCACCGAGCGAAGAGGCGCCCACGTTGCCACCGGAAATGCCCCAAATACCACCGGCCGACGTGAGTACTCTCCTCGGCGTACCGATCGAGGAGGAAATTGCGCCGCCTCCCTCGGTTCAACCGGAAGCCGAAATACCTGTACTGCCGAGTTCCGAGCTCCCGCAAATGGAAAATATGGGCTACGATCAGGTATGCCAGGGTCTTTTTTATCCTTGTCCCTTTCTTCGTTATGGCGAATCGATTTACTTAATTTCGTGGATATGGCCGACAGGCGCTGCCCCAAGTTTCGTATGTGGGTTACGAGGACCTTCAACATCCACCGGTGCATACGCCTGGCGCGACATCCGAAAGAGGGCCGGCCACACCCTGGAATCACGAAGACTACGAGTTCCCACCATCCGTTGGACCGGTAAGCGCGAAATTCGACTTTCCGTCTCGTTAAATTCGAGACTTTGTCGTCCAACATTTATTACCGAGCAAAATATTTACAGCAAGAGGAACAACAAATGGACGAGACTTACGAACAGTTCGAGGAACGTGTGCTCAATAAGAGAGCGGCGCATATGTATCACGTGATCAAGAGCAAAATGGACGGCAAGGACAGATTGACACTCGCGGAAATGGCATACAAAAACAGTCGCAAGCAGGTGATGATTGGTTTATTTGTAAATAAGTTTTTTTGGATCCGCCACTATTCTAAAATCGTTTCTCTCTCTCGTTCCATTTCAGGCTGCCCAAAAGTTTTATACGTTATTAGTCCTTAAGAAGTTCCAAGTGTTGGAATTGAGTCAAGAATGCTCGTACGCCGACATCGTGGTTACCAAAGGACCCAAGTGGGAGAATCCGTCGTTATAAGGGGGAAACGAGGGACGACGTAGCGTAAGCATATTGCCGATTATTGTTTCACCTTCGTTATATTGGACAGGGGCGCAAAACAAAGTGGAAAAGAAATACGAAAATACGAGGTCGAGGAAAATTGGGACAGTGCTCTGTTATTCGAGTCTCTCAAGACTCGAACGGACAGAAACAAAAATACGTGACCTTGTATTCACATCAACGACTGTAAAACGAGATCGACTTTGCTTTCAAATGGACATGAAAGAGAACGTATTGTGCGAATATTTATTTCACATCCAATGTACTATTTTTTTCTTCTTTCAACACATAAAATTCACAAAAATAGTCTCTAAGGCTGATAAAAGAGAGAAGAGAGCGGGAAATCTAGGGGGAAAGACAAAAAATCATTCAAAAAGACAAAAAAAAATAACAAAAAGATTATATTTCTACATAACGTCGATTAAAAATCTTCTACGAAATGGCGGAATTATTCTTCCGTTTAAGAGTTCGCCGGACGAGAGTTGAGTGCGCGTGAGCGTTTTTTAAAATCTTTTTTTCGTGCATGCAGCGAAAAAAAAAATGACAGAACCGAGTGCGCGTGTCCATCGCCAACTTGTCGCCAACTTTTCTATCTATATAGTCGAAGATGCCTTCATTTTATTTTTCAAGCATTAACGCAATACGTACTACCATCCCGAATACATATCACTTCTTTGGAGATCATTTAAAAAGGATCTACGGTCATTGAAAATACGAGAGTGAGGACAGAGGGAGAGAGAGAGAAAGAGAGAGAGAGAGAGAGAGAGAGAGAGAGAGAGAGAGAGAGAGAGAGAATTCGTTGTCAGAACTCAATGAAATCACTTTCTTTCTGGCAAATTTCCGCCAACAGGATGAATAAGGTATCGATAAGTGCTCCAATGTCATCAATACTTTTTTACATTTTTTGCGATTGTCGTAACGGAAAAGGATTTCGTTCCCGAAAAGAAACTTTTTTACTTTCTTTCTGGGATCGAATTACCATTCCTAGGACGAAAAACCCGAGAATCCAGTTCCTGCCCTTTATTGTTCCGAATATTGATAAAGTGCATGAACCCTTTCTCGGAAATCATGGTGAAAAAAAATTAACGGAGAAATACGGCTGTGACCGTGTAAATTGTCAAACGATAATTTTAAGGCTTTTTCCGTTAGAATGTTTGAAAATTCGATACGACGCATTTTTTTTTAGCAAGCGGAAGCAAGAAAACAATCGTAATAATGCGGCTCTTGACGCAAAATCGACTCAATTTCGATCAAAGTCAGTGTGAAATACAATTCAATTTTAATTTTGTTATTTCAACAAAAGAGAAGAACAATTACAAATTTAAAGGTTGCTTTTTCTCAATTTAAGACACTGAAGAACACTGAAACTTTGCAATAATGTTCCTCTATTTATTTTCTTCAAATTTGACACTGTCTTTGATAAGCATGATAATAGCTGTACAATCCCGTGGGATCGATTGACAATAGGTTAAATTTATTTTTATCTTATTGAGATCACCAATATTTTGAAAATGCTTTCCGTGTTGATGTACAAAATGTACGGTCCGATTTTCCGTTCCTAACTCCTCGTACTGTACCGAGCTTGTTTAAAAGTCCGTCACGTTTGAGCGTCATTAGTTTTGTGTTCGTATCGTAATGTTTTCTCATTAAAACCACGTGGGCTAGAGGTGGTATGTATTCCGAAGAAAAAAAATTGTACGTACATATATATATATATATTGGATTACTGGACAATTGAGTTGCGTCTGTGAGAGATAAGACGAAAAAAGGAAATTATGTTGCATAGTGTTAATTACAGCTGAATCATTTTCATCATCATTGGACAAGAGACCTCGTTACATTTGAATGATTTATATATTATATATGTATAATTACGTACCAGCTATTGTAGAATAGTTCACATGAGAAAAAAAATCCGTAAATGTAATATATTATGAACAAAAAAAACCAAGTTCCGACAGATCAAAAGAATGATAAGAAGGCTATGTTTCTTCCCGTTCCCAAACGGAAATCACTCGTACAATGTCTTTTTTTTGTGGAAATCCCTCAGTTAAATCCCCTTTCACCCTTTCCTCGCGTGCGCCAGTTATTAACATTCCACTGTGTTGGGGAAAGAAAAAATCAGTAGATGCGAATACGGTGAAAAAGCCTTTATTTCTGTTCTTTTTAGCAAGTTTAAGTTCGAACATTATAACTACGAAAGAGCGTAGAAAAACAAATGTGCAGGTTGAGACGATACCGACGTTGGGCCCGATAAATCATCGTGAACATGCGCCGTATTTTTCGTCAATACTGCTTTCGAAGGAAAAAAAAAACGAATTCAACGATAGGTTCATTGAGAAAAAATTCACTTTCGTCGATGAACCTCGGCTCTCCGATCTATCACGAAGATAGCTGATGAATGAGAATAGTGATTAGAAGGGGAAGAAAGCGAAACAGTGAGACGGTAAGGGGTGATAACGAGCTTAGCCGTCCAATTCGCCGGCGGCGCAAGCGTCCTGATATGACTTGCCGCCTTGACGCTCGGGATTCAATTTTATCATATCGTCGATTCGCAAAATCGTGATGGCCGCTTCCGTCGCGAATTTAAGAGATTTAATCTTCGATATGGCCGGCTCCAAAACTCCAGCTTTCCTGTTGTCCTTCACCGTTCCCTCTAGAAGATCCAAACCGACCCTGTTGGAAGACGAAAAGGTGTACTTTTTTTATCCTTGAGGAAGACGCTAAATTTAATTAAATAACTTTGATTAATTGAGAAAATTAAATTCGAGCGGGCTTGGCGCGAGCGATGACAGCCAATAAATTGTTTCTACGTCATTACCATTTGAGATTAGCGTGATCGACGGTGGTCTGGCTGGAGTTGTGGTAGGCGCGTAATTTAGCGACGAGATCGGTGGCGTCCTGAGCGGCGTTAACCGCGAGTACCTTCGGTATTACGAGGAGAGACCGCGCAAATTCGGCAATCGCCAATTGTTCCCTTGAGCTGAGCGAAGTCGCAAAATTCTCGAGATAGATCGAGAGTGCGGCCTCGACGCTGCCACCGCCGGCGACGACATTCTTGCTCTCGAGAACACGCTTGACGACGCATAGGGCATCGTGCACCGAGCGCTCCATCTCGTCGCAATAGTAGTCGTTCGGACCCCGGAGAATAATTGAACTGGCGGTTCTTGCTTTGGGTCTGTTTGAATGAAATCAAACGTATATTAAATTGAATATTCTGTAGAAAATATTCAATTTTTCGGAATACGGTAATTACCCCTTGATAAGGATAAGTTCGTCGTCGCAAACATATTCCTGTACGACCTCTGCAGCTTCACCGAGGAAATTAGCGTCGAAACTCTCCTCGCCCTCCATGTTCGTGAGTGATGTGAGGAAGTGAGCACCGGTCGCCTTGGCGATACGTTTCAGATCGGTTTTCTTGCACCTACGGACCGCCATTGCTCCAGCTTCCACAAAATACTGACGAGCGAAATAAACGAAAAGTTCGTCAAGGATTTTCCTACGTAAAAACCTATTTGCGTTCAATCGAGGTAATTTTTACCTTGAGACACAAGTCGTCGATACCGCCCGAGAGAAAAACGACGTTTGTTCCGGCTGCGAGTATCTTCTGTATCCGCTCTTTAGTAATGTCGGCCTCGCGCTGGCGCACTCCGTCGAGCTTTTCCGGATCGGTTATCAGGACCTCCACTCCAAGCTTCATCTTCGCCTTCTGGAGAGAAAAATCGAGGCAAGCGATCTTCGCGTTCGTTATCTTCTTCGGCATCGCCTGCGACGCCACCGTACAATTGAGAGCGTATCCCGCAACGAGAACCGATTCCCGAACGCTTTTCCCGTGAGCCTTGAGGACATTCACGGCCTTCACGGGATAAAGGTGACCGCCCTTGCCGTCGTTGATCTTTATCGCGTTCGCCGCGTCCACGACCATGTTACCGAAGAAATTCGCATCGCTGTATGTTCGATTGGTCAAGGACTTTTTTTTTTTCGAATTTACGAACGCGCATGGATTATAACGTAAAGCTCGAGAAACAAATGAGTTATGTAATTCAGATTCGCGTTATGGCTGAATAACATTCGAAAGGATACGCGCCGATTATTTTACTAGACATCGAAGTTTTGGCGACGTTCACGAGGCAATCTCTGCCGAGCTCCTCGACTGTCACAGTCAGATGTTCCTGAATGTACTTGCACGCCTCCCTGAAATTCAACGAGTCAATGTAACGAGTGCCTCTGGATTTTTCACAAGACTCAATTGCAAGAAAAATACTGACTTGCAGGCGAGCCTGTATCCACTGATCACCGATGTCGGGTGAATCTTTTGCTTCACGAGTTCGTCCGCGTTCTTCAGCAGCTCGGCTGCCACGATAACCTGCAAACGTCGGAAAATTCGTATGGATTTTCGGCGCTATCAAAAAAAAATTGCTTGAAAACAAAATTCCTCTCGGTGTATACATACGACTGACGTAGTGCCGTCGCCGACTTCCTCATCCTGCAACTGCGCCAACTCTACGAGCACGCGAGCTGCTGGATGCTCCACATCCAGAAGACGCAAAATGGTCGCTCCATCGTTTGTCACAGTAACATCCTTTTAAAAATCGTACAAATATGAGCTTGCAAGTAAGCGAGAACTTTTTATTTCACGAAGTTAAAATTCATGGTGTATCTTTACCCCGATATCGTCGACTAGCATTTTGTCCAGACCAACAGGCCCCAATGAACTTTTCACGATGTTGGCAATGGCGCATGCAGCCATCACTGAAAAACAGAGATTCAATTGTCTGGACGATTTTTTTTTCGTTTGGGTTAAAAAGACCGTAGAAAATATTGACATAGGCTTGGAAAGAATGGATTTTGAATTAAATTGTATAGAAATTTCATGAACAATTAATTTACAGAGTAATTTTATAATCTTAGATATGCGCAAAAACATCGATATCTCCTTTTTCCAATGTCTTTTTCATCGAGATTCATTACAAATAATTGACAAAAATGAAAGTCCATAGTCGCATTCAATTTTTATTGAATTTGCGATACTTTCGGCGGAAATCTGAGGAAACCTTGCCGAAAACGTATATAGCGGACATGAAAAAAAGTTCGAAATTGAACTCCAAAAATGGATATATTTGTCTGCGGTCGAAATTGTGACGATGAAAATGACAATGCCGAAGCTAAAGTTTCGATTATTCATGAAAAACGTCGCCGAAAACATCCAAGACAAAATCAATCCATGCATATTTGTGTCTCATAAGATTGTCAAGAACACGCGAGCGTCGCCAAACGTGCGGAGGTTAAGCGCGCTCGGGCCTTACCATTTTGCGTGCGAACCGGGGCTCCGGATTGCCGATTACCGCCTACGGCCAGGGCGCTCGCTAGAGTCGACATTTCGTTGATACGATCGCGAATTGACAAATTCGTTGGTTTTTGTGCACCCGAGAGGCTTAATGCGAAGTTGAAATGCGAACTACACTTGAATTGATCGAAATAACGAAGTAACGAGCGATCAGGGTGAGGCGAATCGAGAAAGCACAGGGAACCTCGTGCGTGCGGTCGCGGAGGCGTTTCCAATGTGTGCGTGAGCGGTCAGAAATCAAGATTTTCTTTCACTCCGAGTCACCCAATTGGCGCAATCTATCCTCAACTGCGCGCTCCCATTCGTTTGTTCCGGCCTACCGGGTGTTCCGTTGGACGGTTCCAACAGCATGAATGACGAGCGCTAAGCGAAATCATTGGTGAGTCATTGGTGAGATTTTCAGTTTCACGTCAAAATTAAATTAACCGGCCCTTCTTTTGTTCTCCTTAAACAGCGTAATGTCGTTCAACCGAAATTCTGATTTTTATCCTTCGGCAAATGATTTGATGCGAGAGTTCGGCAATGGAGAGGAAACAATCGTGATGAGGCCGGTTGAGACGGAAATTATTACCTTATATGGCCATGAGAATGTGAGCCGTGGGCTGTGTCCCGTCGCGTAGAACGGCCTTCTTGCCGAATAACATGTATCCCATAACTAGCTAGTGACTACATTTACTCAAATATTATATTTTCATTTGAAATATAATTGGTATTAACTGTTCCGTTAATATTATTGTCGGAAGAGCAGTTTTCCGAGGCGCCAGGACATCCGCGAATATCTTCCGTAACCTTAGAATCATTGTTCAACGATTCATGCTACTAATTTATGCATCTGAAGTTCTTTAATGCAAATATCATACAACCTCAATATTGCTTGACGATAAAATAATGAATACAACAATAATAAGAGCAGTGTTATGCTCGAGGGGATAGGAACGAAGAAATAAGGAACAAGGGATACATGGAAATAAATCGACGAGAAGACTAGGGGCGCCTCACTCAATGCATTTAGATGGGACATTTTTTTCACAAGTTGCCAAAACCGATACAAACCTTATGACATTAAATCAATAGCTTGTAGATTTCTATAGAAATTTCATTTTATTATAGCAGTAAGGTTAACAATGAATCCGGATGTTATCCAGGTAGCATAAATGTCCAATTGACGCCGATAAGTTACCGTTTTCAGGTTATCTTTATGACATTGCCGTAAGATAAGTATTCGACATCTTTCAAACGACATCCCGTTTAATTTTTTTGCGAAGTTATCTTTTTTTATATCTTCTGGCGAAGAAAACAGACGTCTATAAGGTAACACAAACTGTTATCCACGTGATGGCTATTTTCAGGTATCAAAAAGTTATCTGTCTGCTTTTATCTATTGTATGTAATTAAACATTGTCCGAAGGATATCCTAAAGATTAATCACGTAAGATGTCCTTTTCAATATTCTTCGAACATCGGTGTAGAGAGAGGAATTTTATATATATAGGTTGTTTGAAAAATCTATAGCATGATTTTTCATAAAACTTTCTAATTATCACAATGATATTAACTAATTGATATAATTTATGTGATACGACAAATAATTGTAGGAATTAATTTGGTCTCTTATGACATATCTGCGTTTAAGGGGTGAGATGCAGTCGGAATTTTCGAAAAGATCAATTTTTTTATTTACATTTTCTTGAAGTATGATGTTTCGAAAATATTCTCTGAACATTTGTTTCGAAAATATTCTCTGAACATTTCAAGTCAATCCGATGAATAGTTTCCGGGATATCCCACAATTAGTGAAGGGGCGTCGGGTCCCCATGGCAAGTAGCAGCTGACAAACGCGCAAACGATAATATCCGGGAAGGCAGAATGCTTCGAAGACCACAACAAATTGATATTTTGGAAGCTTCCACATCGGCAGAAGCCCTATTGCATGGGCCAAGAATTGATGATTCGATGTATGCAATTTTTTAATTAGTTTGTCTATACCTAAATGAAGTGTAAAATTGGTTAACTCTTTCAGAAATTTTCAAAAATGTATTACTCAAAAACTATGAACTTTAGCAAAATTGTATTAAGAGTACTTTCGTTTTAAAATTGCTCAAAATATTTTTAAAAAATAATTGATCCCGAAGAACTTTAATTTATTGAAAAATTGTTTTAACAATTGAATGCTCGATTTTTCGGCCGAAAAATGGTGATATTCGGATTCAGCGGATCAAAACATATAATACCGTATACACATCGAAAAACTTTAAACGCGTTTTTCTCGAAATTATGTTTTTCAAGTCGGTGACCACTATAATTAAAAAACCACTCGATGGATTTTGATGAAATTTGGTGTGCTTATTGATAGCATTAAAAACTAGTCCTTAATCAAAGGATTTTCATTTTTTTTTTTAATTTCTATTTTTTAAAACAAACGAGAGATTTTTTGGTCGAAAATCGAAAGTTATCTTTCAGAAGCCGCCATTGTGTTATTAAAAAAAAGGTTCGATTAAGGACTAGATTTATTATGGAACTAATGTTTTTTTTTGGTTTTTTAATTTCAGATTCAGTAAAATTTTATGATGGTTACCGCAAAGCACTACATGCTAAAGGGGTTCCGACAAAGATTGCGATATTTTTATAAATCAATATTTTTCTTTGAAAATTTGTACAAGTCAAGTTGAAATATAACATAAGAAGTCTGTGTAACCACTTTTGTAAAACAAAATTAATTATTATAAAAAAAATTATTGAAAATGCTCGTTTGTTAACGCCTCTGACTGCATCTCACCCCTTAAGATGCTATAAAAACTTGGTAGAGTAGGGGCACCGTGCATAGCTATAAGTAGGTTGTAGGTTTGATTCCATGTGCAGGCAACATTATTTTCTTCGAAAAAAGTCATTCCATAAGGCCAGGGAATAACGAATTATGATCCAAGATCATTGTGGCAGAACTTTAAATTGAGTACTTCATTTTATTTTGAATGTATGCAATATTCTATGCATATAGTAGTACACTTGGATTTGCAGTGTATATTGTAGGCAAATAAAGATTTATTCGACTCGAATCTTTACTTGTTTTATTTGAATATATTTAATATTCAAAAATAATGTCGGAATCTAATTTTAAAAATTGATTTGAAACAAAGAGGATCGTAGTAGGACGTGAGACAAGGAAAAAACCTATTTGATTCAAATTAAATATTTGCTTTGGCAGCATGCCTCGTTTATGCCGACGAGGAAACGTTAGAGCGTGTTCAAAATGGGCCGGCAGCGGAACGTCACGGCGTGCCTCCAATGTGCCTTCACCTTGCCGGAACAACGTATTCCAAATTTTTCGTCTCAATGCTGTGATAACCTACCTCGTTTTTACCGGAAAAGGAGCGTCACAGCGTACCTTCAATGTGCCGTCACCTTGCCGAAACGACGGTTTCCAAATTCTCTGTCGGTTTGCTGCGACAACCTGTCTCGTTTGTACCAGCAACGGGACGCCACAACGTTCTCCAAATGTACCCCCAATATTCTCTATTTTCGTACTACAATATTAATACTAGAATTGACGCGAGGATACACAATAGTAAGTTACGAGAATTCGGCTAATGCGGCTGCCAAAGATGCCTCTTTGCCGTCAAAACTTTCTCTCGCATGGCGTAGAACGCCCTGTCGAAAAATGTCTATCTGGGTGTATAACGCAAAGGCTGAAAATTGATATAAAACATCCTAATCTTAATACATGGTCATTACTTTCTGAAAGATAACTCTAAATAATGTCGCATAAACATTTTTCGGATAGCTGTACGATACCTTCAACTTGATGGAAAATTTGCAAATACAGCGAAATTATAATTTAGTTCGTCTATTATTGGAAAATAACTCGCACTTTCAATACTTCGATTACTTTATACCACCTACAAAAGCTTTCAATATTGAAGATTAGAGGCGCGTCCGTCAAGTTGCACGTTCCGTATATTTACTTCCGCTTTGAATACGTTCACACAGAAAGTTGCAATTTTGAAAGCTCCCGCAGATAGAATGCAGTTTGTCACAGTTTACAAAACGAAGAAATCCAGTGACAGATCTGTTGAATAATTGTGATCTTGAGAACTCGATTCGACGAGGAAAATATCTTAGCAATGAGCGCAAGTACAATATTATTGAAGGTCTAAAAAAGTTTAAAAAAAATCGATAACCACTTGAGGCAACTCAAATTAAAGAGGAAGATATAACATATGGTGCAGATAGAAGGTCAAAATATGATTACGATAGAACTGCTTGTGAAACTTTAAACACGTTTTTTTTTAACCCTGTTTTTCAAAACGGTGTACACGATTTCTGGATATCAAATGAATGGATTTACTTGAAATTTGGTACACTTACTCAGTGTAATAGTTGTTTAGTATTGGCCGATGTTTTCCTTCTCAACATTTTTTTTCATTAGTTATTAACAATGTTGATGTCAGTTTGCCTTTAAAAAAATCGAAATAAGAAAATCAATTTTTTTTTCCATCATTGAAACACGCAAACACAAAAAGCTCGGTCAAGTCCTAGTCAATATTATCTATTTAAAAAAAAACGTGGTTTTTTCTTTCAGATCAACTGGGTAGCCTAAATCCAGTACAGCCTCTCACGTTCATAGGCTTTTACGAGATTGTTTGTAACTTCTTTGATAATTAGGATTTTTTTATGAAATTTGGTACACAATGTTATTAATGTACATACAAATAAATGTCCAAACGATTTTTCAATAAACGTACTTATTTTGTCAATATTCTTTTTTTTTAATAAACCTGCTTTTTCGGTCGCCACAGTAGCCTAAACCCTCAAACCTTTTATACTATATTATCAGTGATATAACATGCATGATTTTCTTGAAACGATGGAAATTCCATATGATAAAGCATACAAATCAGGGACCTGCTTTCAGATTCATTGTATGGAGATATCTTCATTAACCGTCAAATTGCGCTTACTTGACAAAACTCTATCATCGATAACAATACACCATCATTTGGCCAAAAATTAACTGTTATGCTGGCTTTGACAACATTTCCATAGAGAAGGCAACGTACGGCCCTCAAAACTTGCATGGAATCTTTGCAAGTTTGCGTTAGGAGTAAATCTACTTGTTGATTAAAAGTTCACCAATTATTGTGGTGAATCGAGTATTTCATGTACAATTACGTTATTATTATTAATAATTACTATACAACATGTTGAAGATTATTCATCCTTTTTCTGCACTGGCGGTAGAATCATCCGCTCCATGTAAGCTATATCTATTTCACCGTCGGGCACAACAACTGTGAATACTCTGAAATACTTCAATATGTTGGCTGTGAACAAATAGAAACATTTTATCGCAACTTCATCAAGGTAATAGAGCATTCCAGAGTGAAACAACTCACCAACATCTTTGACGTCCAATTTGTACTTTGTGGCGATATTTTCAGGGGAATTCTTTACGGGATCTTCGTTGTAGGCGGCAATGAAGTCCAGTATGGTTCGAAGAGTACACCGCCCTTGAGAGGTGTGCTCCGGCTCCCAAAATCCATATTCAAAATCGTCCGGTACGCGTGTCAGTATCGGCAGAGGCCTGTCCGGGTTCGGCTCTACATCGGGCACCTGCACTTGTTCTTTTTTAGATTCGATATACATAGGCGTTGGACGATTTGTGAAATTACTCCAACTATCCTTACTGGAGGGTCCTCAGATTTGACATAAACATCTTTCAATCGTTCGTCCAGTTGCACGTCCTTCCTGTACTGCTCTTTGATAAAATTTGGAGCGACTGCAAACAAAATCAAGGCGGAATAAATGCTGAGACCGTTAATGATGGAAAAGAATATTTTACCTGAGCGTGCGACCTGCAATTGTTTCTTGGATGCTTTGTGCATCGGCGCAGCAAATGGTTTTTCACGACTTATCACTTTTTCAGCCCGGTTATCAACGTTAAATTTTTTCACGGGTCTCGACAATAGAGACCGGACATTGCCCATTTTACTTTTAATTGTCGCTGCTAGATAAAGAAGTAAAAGAAAAACCGTGATCGAGGTCAAAATCGTTTTTACAGAAGTGAGGTTACGTCACGGACACTTGAGATGCAACAATGTCCGATTATGTGACGCAACATTGACGATACGCGATTTAAATGAAAAATATCTTGTATCGTCGCGGTCGGTTAATTATTTGTTGTGTCAATGCTATTTTATAATCGCAACGAGTAACCACGAGATGTTCCGCTAGCAGACTGTTGAATAATTCCCCAATAAAACGAGGTTATGTTCAGTGCCGGTCAAATCGTTTTTTTTCGCTCCAGCCTACGTCGTACTACCATTCAATGACAATCGGCAAATATCGCAGCTAATAACTTTCATATAAGTTTAAAAATGAGATATTTCGTAAATTCGTAGGAACAGAAAAATCCCGAAATACCTGTACGGTTTAATCAAACATTTGCAACAATTATTATTGTAACAATTGTTGAAAAGATTTACCACGCTTGAATAATCCGCGGCTGGGACGACACGCGCGGCGCCATCTAGCGATCAGCACTAAGTACTGAAAATTTACAGAGATTCGGTGGTAGTGTCGATCCCTGACGTTGCCGACAGAGATTAGTAGGGAGATGTACAACGCTCCCCTTTTCGACGGACCTCGTAAATGGCGCTAAATTGCGGCAGCGAGTTCCCAGTTAACCAACCGTACCATTAGAACAGCGTACCGCAAATGTGGAGTACGCCGTACCCTACAGTGCCGATAATGTAAGGCTACGGGATACCAGCGTACTCGTACCTCCAAGATATCGCTACCGTGGAGTTACACCGTACTGCAGTCTACGGTGGCTCCACGGTGGCGATACTGTACCGGTACTGTATTAGTACATTGGCGGTACAGCGTACCGTACGGCATAGCGGTCATGTACCAGTACCGTACGCACGTACGAGATGGTAACAGTACCGGTACGGCGCACTCCACATGAGGGATACATTTACGGTACATGGTTAGCTGGGTTCGGGAATATAATTTTGTGATCATCGCCTCTGTCGAGGTTGCAGACTTCCTTGCAGCCGCACGCGTCGTGATCACCGCTCAAGTCGGTTCGTAGCAGCGTGAACACGAATGGGTAGCTCGGTGGGGGAAAAGTCTCCGCCCCTCTTAAATCGTGCTTACTCGACAGGCGAACGAAGCAACGTTTTCCGTCCGATCGAGATCAACATATATGTGTGACCGTACTGCAGATTGGAATATGCATTAAATGAATTTCAAAGTGAAAAACATGTATCGAGATCACGGTCTTACATACAGGTCTTGAAACTCTGGTGGTGGGGGTATGTCCTCGGTTTGAAGCACCGGCCGTTTCGCCTACTGACCATGAGTGTCGCTACGATAGAGTGATGCAGGCTGTGCGAGAGAGATGGAAATCGATTGTTGACTCATAGGAACCTAACATAGCTGTACAATTGGCTGGTGTAGGCAAATTATGATATTCAATGTCAGAAATGCATGATGGATCTAAATACAATTAAAAGTAACTTTATCGTAAACCTGAAAAAAAAACAAAAGACTATAGTTATCCAAGTGGGTACAATGAATACGAATGTTTTTATATAGGTGTCAATGTGAGCTCGTGTTGGTCGAGGGGTTCGATGCAAGCTTCGTAATGCTGCTTTCAGGGGTTCGATGCCTGTGCGCTCGGTTTTTTTAAAACATGTTTTAGCTTTTATAAAAAAAATAGGCTTTACGCGTTGTTTTAATTCACCGAAATATAAGTGGCAACTATTCCAGACCAAAGTGGAATCCAGACCGAAACACTTGCAGGATGTATTTCTTGAAAATGAAACAAATACTTAAGAAACAGTGCTTCTTTTGCAATTCTTTATTTCCTCTTCGAAAATTTTCAATGCATGTCCCAAGAAACATTTTCAATAATCTCTACTTTGCAGTTTCCAAAACGGTTAAATTAAAAAAAAACACCTCTTTTCCGACCTTTAAGCAAAGGACTCTTGAGTAGGATAAATGAAAATAATTCACTAATTTTTTTTATGTTTTCTAGCCTGGAAAGTATTTATTGTAATGATCCCAATAATTTTTCATTTTTTTTCAGGTTCCCGGCTCCAACTCCTGTTTCGCCCATTCTCGATGAATATATTTCGGTTCGAAATGAATTTTGCACACAACGTGTCTCGGCTCTAATTTCCTAACTCCCGGTATCGCGGCCTCGCATTTTTTAATTGCGCCAAGTCTCTCAGCACCCAAAACACTAAGCGTTTCGATTTTCCACTCCGAGAGCCTGTTTTACAGGTTGGCACAATACACCACTTGGTCATTTTTCAATATCACCGTTTTTACAAGTTACAAGTAGAGCATGTCGCGTATGGTCGCGTGAATCAGCGGTTATGTTTGGGTTTTGTTTACATTTGGAAGCTACTTCCGTCTCTGTCACACAGCCTGCATCACTCTACAGCAGCAATCCTCGTGGTCACGAGTTGAAATAGTCGGTGCTTCAATAAGAGGCCATCCCCCACCACTGGATTTGCATCGAGGTTCAAGACCTGTATGTAAGACCGTGGCCTGAGGTACGACCAGGTAAGGAGTACGAACGCCTATGGCGAGCCCGATCCAAAAGCATCCGTGAAACTGTGGATATTAGTAGTTAGTGTTTTCACGGCGTGCGTCGCTAGTGCATGACCGCACCGAAGTGAACTAAGCGACAAGAACACAACCGACGTCATGTGTCATCGATGATTCCCGCTCGTCATTCGTGTTGGCATAAAGCGTGTTCGGGGTAACCAATTTGGCGAATTGTGTTAGATGTAAAAAAAATAATTGTCTCGGTATAAAATATATTCAGTGATCTGCGGCGAAAACAATCAATCTTAGGTAAGAAAAATAGTACTTACATTCATAAAAAGAATGGTTTCGTTTTATCGTACCATTATCGTACCGAGTGAAATAAAAATTATCACAAACGCGAGATACGGAGCAAGTGTCCCGTCGATGAGACAAAAAGTGCAATATATGGATTTTTTTCGTATATTGCACGTTTAGTCTCATGTCTCGAAAATAAACAAAATGTTTATTTTCGAGGCGTGAAAGTGGGAAGTGAGTGGGTGAGTGGGTGAAATATCAATTTGCCATTTTCATAGAAAGTCAAATTAAATAAAAGCTTGTAATATTGTTTAAATTGTTGCTTTCAGTGCCCGAACGTGAGACAAACTTGGAGTGCAGCGATTGATCGAGAACTGCCGTTAAAATCACCACTCTCCATCAAGTTCTCGACAAAGTTTCGGATATGAAAAATTTAGAGTACGTGGGATGCCAAGCACACAATGAAGAGAGTGATAAACTATTATCTCGTCATGAGAGGACATTGTCTAGCGCGATCAGTCAACGAAAATAATCACGCAAGGAAAATTAAAGCGAAAGACAATAGGAAAAAATCAAAACTGTAAGATCGATTTACCTGTATAGTGTGTCATAATGTGCAAATATGATGTGTGATAATTTGTAAATCTTTTGTTTGAATTCAAGTTTTTACTGCTTCCGCAATGAAAAAAAACATTAAATTAATATCTGTATTTCCTTATTATTCTTTATCTGTACAGCGTATCATAATGTGCAAATATGAGATGTGATAATTTGAAAGACTTTTGTCTGGATTAAAACTTCTTATGAATTTTCTTGTGTCTATAAATAAATTTTGTTTGTTACGGTTTCGGCGAGGAAAAAAACTGACTTTATTTCTGTTTGTCGTTATTATTCTTTATCTGCACGGCGTGTCACAATGTGTAAATATGGTGATAATCTGTAAATTTTTTGTCTGGATGCAAATTTCTTATGAATTTCCTTGTGTCTATAAATAAATTTTGTTTGTTACTGGTTCCGCAACAAAAAAACTGAATTAATTTCTGTATTTCGGTATTCTCCAAAACAATCTATATATAAGAATCCTGTGTATCTATATAGAAATTGCTTTCACCAACTGGTTGAACAACTAATTTGATGAAATGATCGCTCCATATGAAGTGGCAAAGGGTGCTTTTTACATATCATACGGTACTGCCTTTACAATTCATTTGATCAAATTATCGCTCCATATGAGAGGCCGTATCGTACGGCACTGGTTTGTTGCTGACTTTACTTCGGTGCGGTAGGAGAGCAGCGCCGCCCTTCTCGTCCTCACTTTTGAGGACGTTTCGACGACACGGCGTTCGTACTCCTTACCTCTAGTCTTCCTGGGTACGACTGTGAGTACGGGCCTTCGTATGGTGAGACGGTAAAAGAAACGTCCGTAAATTCGTCTCCAAAACATGGTGTTAAATATGGCCTGTAGACGTCGTCCGTGTCGTTAGTGTATCAAAAATTCAGTAATACAGCCGGTGCACATGGTAAAACTGACTGTTATGGCGGCTAATTGTTGACGCTTGTCAAAAAAATACGTATTGTGCACTAAGATTGTTTGAAAAATGTATTATGACGTTTTAAATCATTTTTATAATGCATTTTTGGATAATTACAAAAAAACATCAATCATTAATAAACACATTAACGTTAATTGCTTTTAGGAATTATTACTATTTTTATTTGCATTATCATGATTCTTATAACAAATATAATCAGTAGACAAACTAATTTACTGATAAAATGCATAACAAATAATTTCAATTAAATAAAATAATTTCAGTTATAAAAAAACTTTATGAGGCGAGAATCGCAGGCGTGGTGCTATACATTTTTTTATATATTGTGCATAAAATTAAACATAACAAACAAACGCATTTTAGTAGTAGTTAGTTTATAGACTTTGAGCTGATGTTATCAGCATCTTTGAGTCTTGATATCTTTTTCATAAATATAAAATGTAAGATGATGGCTCATGGTAGCAGTGAGTCTTATGATGCTGCTGTTTGTCTGATGTGTTAATTAAAGTGCACTATCCGGGTTCGTGCGAAGCACTACATTCGACGCAGTGGTATATGAGGTTGCAATTTACACTTGCATATCCCAATCGCTGACATTTTTCACATACTTCACACATTATAATCTCGGCCACCTGCACCTGAACACATTCGAATAGAATTTATATTTACGTCGGATATAACTTGTTATGGCATTTTTTAGGTGCTTTTTTCGTAATTCGGTGGGTAATTGCACTACGACTCTAATGTAGAAACGTCTTCAGGCACTACTACAGCTATACGAGATTTATTTACAAAATGAATTAAGGTTAAGAAAATTAGAATTGTCAGCTTATGCGACTGCCAATAACAACACAGACAGTTGATAACAACGCATGCGCAAAACATATGTGTATATATACAACATGGTTGCTAGCTTCCGCAGCGCCGCTTCTGCGGAACCTTGTTTCAGGACACTTTTACGGCCGCACCGTAATACGGAGATTGTACTCCTTCCCTATAGTCTCCTTGGCTTCAATAGTCGCGTCACCCCAGTCGCCGAAATTTCATTGAGTTTCCAGACCTGTATGTAAAACTATGATATAAATGAAAACGCGTGCCGCTTCGACCTCTTGCGAGGAACGCTGGAACAATCTAGTTAGTCAAGCGCACTATTGGTACTGCGTACCGCAAATATGGATTACGCCGTACCGTACAGTACCGCCAATGTACGGGTACGGGGTGCCAGCGTAGTCGTGCCTCCACGGTACCGCGACTGTGAAGGTACACCATACTGCAGTGCACGGTGGCTCCACGGCGAAGGTACTGTACCGTTTCCGTACGGCTACATTTCCGGTACAGCGTACCGTACGACGCACCGATAATGTACCCGTACTGTCCGCATGTATCGGGTGGCCACAGTACCGGTACAGCGTCCTCCACATAAGCGGTACATCTGCGGTAAGTGGCTATCTGGGAACCCAGTTAACCACCCAGTTAACCAAGCGTACCATTAGTACAGCGTACCGCAAATGTGGAGTACGCCGTACCATACAGTACCGATAATGTACGGCTACGGGATACCAGCGTACTCGTACCTCCAAGCTGTTCCTACCATGGAGTTAGGGTGCGACCCCACGGAGACGCTCGACGCTGGTGTGTGGCGTCATATCGGGTCACGTGACAAGTAGCGACAAAGCTGAAACTATTTGAGCTTTGTCGCTGCGACAGGAGAGCGTCCAAATGTACAAACAATAAGTGACACGTGTTCTGTGAGCAATCTCTTGGCACTGATTCACCCACTTCTGATATCTGTACACAAATGACATCGCGCCGATTTCCGAAAAAAAAACACTTTTTATTAGATTTCAACTTTTATTCGCTCGTATTTCTTTCACTTCACACTGTCACGACCACACCAAGACTGCTACTGAAAGAGGTTAGAAAATCGATTTTCTGTACGGGATACCAGCGTACTCGTACCTCCAAGATATCGCTACCGTGGAGTTACACCGTACTGCAGTCTACGGTGGCTCCACGTTGGCGATACTGTACCAGTACTGTACTAGTACATTGGCGGTACAGCGTACCGTACGGCATACCCGCCATGTACCAGTACCGTACGCACGTACGAGGTGGTAACAGTACCGGTACGGCGCACTCCACATGAGGGATACATTTACGGTACATGGTTAGCTGGGCAAGCGTACCATTAGTGCAGCGTACCACAAATGTAGAGTACGCCGTACCCCACAGTACCGGTAATGTAGGGGTACGGGATACCACCGTAGTCGTACCTCCACGGTATCGCAACCGCGGAGTTGCACTGTACTGCAGTGCACGGTGGCTCCACGGTGGCGATACTGTACCGGTACCGTACTAGTCAATTGGCGGTACAGCGAACCGTACGGCTTACCGGTAATGTACCAGTACCGTCCGCACGTACAAGATGGTAACAGTACCGGTACGGCGCTCTCCACATGAGCGGTACATTTGCGATACTTGGTTATCTGGAAATGGTTGAGCCCCGTGCGCACGGTCGTATATACAGGTCTGGGCACTCCCGTATATTCCGTATACCCCAAAGCGTGCCTCTATCTGACGCCTCGATTTGTGGAACTGGCCGCAAAAGCGTGGAGCGCTGCTATCTCGGAGGCATGTGCGACAGAGCGCGATGTATACGCGTTGCGAATTGTCTTTCCCTTCACGTGGCTGTGATGAGAAATTAATACATCCTAAATAATTAGTCGAACACAAAAACTAAAAGCATAAACCGAAAATATGAGCGATGAGCCATTAGTTAATGATACTCATCGTCTTTGACATGGATATGCCGATTTAACTATCGCTCAATCCAATTACATTTTTTTTCGTTTAAGGAAAAGAAGACCATTCGAAATTTACGTGTAGCACGCATTCCTTTCATTAGTAGTAGTAGTAGAAAAGTAGTAGAAAATATCAGTAGTCATCATTGGGAATTTTAAATAATGAGACGTGCTCCGGGTTATTTATGTATCCACTTCGGCATCCCGGAATCATGCACCGCTTCGGCATCGCAATATATAGACACTTCATCTTTTGTTATTCCGTATTAAATAAAAACCGTGGCTACGATACACTCGAAATCACCCCCAAGGATCACCCCGCCAAAACGAGGTTAGGCCACACGTACATACGACCGTCACCACACAACGTGCATGCCATGCCCCGTAAACGCGGTATAAACAAAAGTGCCTCCCCTTCACTAGCGCCGCGGTGGAATGCGCAAATAGAGGCGTCACTTAGAGTCACGCATTTTTGAACGGAGTGCCTAGACCTGTATATACGACCGTGCCCGTGCGCGGCGAGAGCCGGCACATCAACCCACTGGATGGCGCCATCTAATGATTTGCGCTCAGTACTGAATTTCCCCGACAGATGGTGTCAGTTGTACCGTTCGGTGGTGAACTTGTGACAGTCCAGGCATCCCAGTTTGAAACCGGATCCCAGCAAGATTTGATACCATGATTGATCAACTGGTTGTCGAGGTTATAAAGCGCGACCGGCCATAAAACAAGCCTCATTATTAGGTAATAAAGACTTACCCTACCATAATAATCATAACAACAGATGTAACAAAAAAATAAAAATGTTTGTAATTCGAGGCATGGAGAATAAAAAATGTGCCTGCGTGGAATGTCTCGTGTATACGTTAAAGGGTCGCGGAATTCATACGAGCGTGTCCGCCCCGCGGTCGAAAAAAATGCACAGACACGGCGCGTATGAATTGAGACTCGTCACGTCAGCGACTCCGATCATTACAATAAGTACCGCAGAGAATATGCTCTTTGTCAAACATTTCGCAATAAAAGAATCGAAACGTGCATGAAAAATGCTGGCGAGTATACGCGCAAAGCGGAGATCGCGCGCATATCCGAGGGCAATTGCACGGCTGTTAACTTATGATAAATACAGAGAAGGTGATGCGCGCACCGCGTCGTGCGGTGCCCGTACTCATAACAGAGCAGCGCATACAGTTTGGAAAAATGTTCTTGGGCACGTCAAGGTAAAATGGATTCGCCGTATACATATGTATGATGATCACAGAGCGCGCGTCAGTCATCGCATGTGACACATTTTTTTTCTCATCTGACAATTGTCGAGTGCGCGACGGCCTTCTCTATATCGATCCATTATTCGCCATTATATTTCTATCGGATTTTGTTTAATTAACCCACACACACACACACACACACACACACACACACACACACACACACATATATGTATATGGACATTCGCATCGATTAAATTTTTCTTAAGCCACAAACTGTCCTAAATTCCGCGAGCTTTCCAACGATCCACATCGTCCCCTCGTCCGCCTCTTATTCGCGCTCTTATCACGGCCCGCAGCTGATTCCGTAATTCGCCTCTACTTCTCTCTCTCTTCCTCGTCGTCTTGCGCAGAGATCGGTGTTATAACGGGCCGCGTTGCAAGCTCGCACGTTCCCCTCGCTCGAGGGGAACACGAGCAGCGGTGGTGCAACAAGTCACGATTGGCTACGCGAGTCTACCAATCGGCGAATACTCCCATTCATAAGTTTTTACCTCCCCCGCCCCGCGCTACGCAGCTCGTGGAGTGGGGAGGGGGAGGGGAAAGAAACTGCGCGCCTCAAGCTCGGACGTTCCAGCACCCGACACAAAACACACACACACACACACACACACACACACACACACACACAACACATACTGTTCACGAGCGTGTCCTACCATCGGTCATGTATCGCATATTTTTCGTCATTTCAACCGAGAGTTAAGGCGGGATAGACATTTAGACAGGAAAAAAGCAGTATCGAGGGGTTTTTTAAACTAAGAAATAATTATTCTACAATGATCAAACGTTAGGTATACTTTGATAATATACTCGAATATACAAAACAATTCTTTAAAATTAATTCATCATTAAAATGACTGCGAGCAAAATGAGTTGCGAATCGGCGTGCAGTCTAGCTTTCCGTAGACTTTGACTTCCAAAAAAATTCAAACATTTATCCAGTTGGAACATGTATAGTTTGTATGTGACAGCAATTTAAATGAAGAAAATGCAAATTTAAGAAGATGGCACGCATTTACAACACAAAATCAACATTTCTGTAAAATGTGGATGAAAAAAGTAGTTTTTTTTGTCTCTTTTTCGAAAAAAATTCTCGTCAAGTAGAATACCGATATTATCAATATTTCCACCAAGTTTCAACTCAATCGGCTTAATAGTTTTTGAGTAATCCTGCACGTCAATTTCGAAAATGCAGTTTTAAGAAAAACGCGTACGAAGTTCGCGCTTGCTCCGAATCCGTGCGATAAGGCACACCGTTGACGGGCAGTAACGTTTGAAGTTTTTCGCGTTTCGCTTTGAAACTTTAGGAAAATATTCTGCATATATAGTTCTATCGTTTAAAAACTCGATTTTTTTATCGTTATAAATGTATATCCCGCCTTAAACACGCTAAGTCAATTCGAATTAATTATACCCATAATGAAAAAATTATAATAAATTGGCATACATTGACTTTCAGAACTGCGAATTAATAAAAACTTTAATGATACAAAAAAAAACTAGTTTTTTAAGCGTTGTTTTTCATAAATTTACGCGTCACATTAGTTTGAGAAGGTTGGAGCGGTCCAGTGGAGTCGAGTGACGGTTTATGATTTTTTGTCCATGAACCTTAACAAAATGGATACGAGGTATAGACTTTTTCTGTAGACGCTATCTTCGTGAAAAAAATATAATAAAAGGGCAAAATTGTGCATTTTCATATCTGTATTACGTGAATGAAAAAAACTTTTGTGTTACTACCAACTTGAAAAAGTATAACACAATCGATGACTATTATGAAAACACTGCATCGGTCAATGTTTTATACAACTCAGAATGAAATTTGGAGTAATTTATAATCATGCCTATTTATATTTTTGTCACGACATAATTTATCACTACCGTTAATTAATATTAAGTGTTGCCGAAATACGGCGACGTCGCGGACATTGAGGTTGGCAGCGATGCTCTCCATTCACCAACCCAGATTCGTAATCTCTTATCAAACCTTGATGGTTCAATATGTGATATATATGATTTACGATGGGCAACATGGGGTTTTTATGTTCTAAATATTTACAAAGTTTTATTTTGCATTAATCCGTTGTTAGAAATGGTTAATCTTGGTGCTGAGTAGCCAACAAAAATTCCATCACCCGTAGTGTAAACGTCTTGCCAATCTAACCGCACGTCAAATTACATACTTGAAAATAGTTTTTATCTCTGGTGTTTTGTGGTAGAATTTTTTTTTTTTAATTCGGTAAGATCCAATATAGTGTAGACAATAATACATATTTTTATTTTTTTTAATTTTGAATCCCGGCTAACGCTCCAACCTCCTTCAATTAAATAATTCATCGATCAAGTAATAATATATGTAAAGACGTAAGAAAAAGAGGACAGGAAAAATGAAAAAAAAAAAAAAAAAAAACGACCCGTCCCGATGGTGTGTTATTTTGCCGGGAGAACGCTCGATGTGAGTTTATCGCAGCGGGGGTGGAATGCAACGAGAGGGCGGCGTTTATCATCCCCCGCGTGGAATTCCCGGCTGAGCTGGTGCGCATCCGCGAGGTTTCTTCGCAGACGATTGGCTCTCTGGCGGAACCGCCGGATTGAGGTTTATTGCCCCCCTCCCCTCAGGGTAATATTTACTACCGTTGATTCCATAAAGTGGTGTCAGCGGGGGGAGTTTTTGTACAGTGGTCGGAATCGCTCTTCCTCACGTCACCCATAAGTAATATGGATGTATGGCGAGGAATGGAAAAATAATAAAAACAGATTAAACAAACGTACACGGAATACGGTAAAGTTCGAGGGTTGAAACGAGGAAAGAAATATTCTCGTCCTGTGAAACCCGTGAAATATAACGATGTTGAAGTTTGCATCGTTCGAATGCAACGAAATATAATTCCCTTAAATTTTTCCAATTTTTGGCTGTAAGGATCGCTTAAGGGGTTACCCCCAGTTGCGATTTTGAAAAAATCGATTTTTTTATTGCATTTTTTTGAAGTATAAGTATCTGAGAATATGTCCTGGAAATTTCAAGTCGATCCGAACAAAATTGACTGAGATATGAGCGTTGAAAGAGAAGAATCCGTTGTGTAAACGACCGGCTAATTGAAACTTTAAACGCGTTTTTCTCAAAATGGCATTTCTGAAGTCGGTGACCAAGATTACGCGAACACTAATGAACCGATCTTCTTGAAATTTTGCAGGCTTCTTTAATACATAAAAATGTAGTCTTTAATCGTTCTATTTTTTTTTTCGAAAAAAATTGGCCATTTTATAGCCAAAAAACGGCCGTTTTTTTTCGTTAAAATCGAACCATTAACTTTGACTGTCCGCCATTTTGTGAAAAATGAATATTTTTTTAAATCCTTCGATTAAAGACTAGTTTATACGTATATTTGAATAAATCCATCCGCATTTTTTTTTCAGATGATCCACTTCGCCGCAATGTTGGTCACCGCAAACCGTGTATATAAAAACATTATTTCATTGACGGCCATTTGCCACTAAACAATGTAATATTTTTCAATAAAAAAATTACTGAAAGTTCTTCAAGATGTGTTCTTTAAGATGGTATACTGATCGATTAAAAAAGTTTTGTAGTTTTATTTTAAAAATTTAAAAAAATCATGAAAAAGGCCTTTTTTGCGCTACAAGTGGGGGTAACGCCTTAAAGTAATTCTATCGCCAGGCTTCAATCCGTAGATTTACACATTTTTTTTTAGCTTCACTGAATATATTATTAATCGTCTCTGTAAAGTTTCATGGTCGGTTATCGACCTAATTACAGAGACAAGAGATATTAAAATTGCATATCTTTGTGACGGAATTCCGAGACGACATACAAAAACCCAATTTCCAGTCGCTACAAAGTGTATATAATAGTGGGAATCCGTCAGATTCTTAAAAATAATCAGATTTACATACTTGACACTTGTAGTAATCCAATGCTGTCAGAAAAAATAACGCTTATTGAGATAACTTTGATGTAATATCAAGATTAATTTGAACTTCCGGTATTGGATTTATTACCACTTGCTACGATAAAGAGACGTGAGAGTAAGGCAACAGCTGACTGTAGTCCTAACCTCACCTCGCTCGTTCGAATTTCTGCACATATTTCATTTTTAACCGACATATTTCGCCGACACAATTTTTCCACGCTTTTTACCAGGCGTGGCCCGAATACAGTGCTTTATATTTCCCGCACCTGACATTGTTTCGACAGATCGACGTTGAAAAGCACGGAGGTTCAACTCGCCTGGTTAAGTAAAAAAGAGACGGAGATAGAACCAATGTTGCCAATAGTGCGAAGCGATAGGATTACCTTAAACCCTTTGACGTATTCTTAATAGAGATTTGCGACCTCAATAAGCAAAAAAGGCTTTAGATCAGCATCAAAATAAAGAAATGGAAAATGAACAAAGAAAACGGTTGATTTTTTTTTCAATTTATATTTTTTATTTTAACATAAATTAAGCCTCGTCAAATTGACGAGAAGCTTTTTTTTCTTAATATTCATATTTTCAAGGAGAGAGTAACGGTGTTAACGCGAAGGTTCGCAATTTATTTAACTCGCGGAGAGACGAATCGCGTGTTCGTGTCACTATTAAATGGGGGCGCAGAAACGAGAGGGAACGGTTATTGGTGATACCTCGCCGTAGGTTAAAAAAAGTGCACATGCAGGAGAAAGAGAGAAAGAGAATTCTACGCGGGTGAAGGTCATGTGAAATATTTGCACTTTGTTTGTAATCTGCGTAACCTATTACAGATAATAAATCCATGAAGCTAAAAGTCTGCCCCCCCCCCCTCCGACTCCTCTCTTTCTCTCTTCGTATACCCTTCGCAGCAGTCCACGTTTCGCGATAGAGAAGTATCGTTTCACAATCCCAAAGAGAAAGGGAATCTCCCGTGTACATGTAGCAGCCCCGAGAGCTCTCCTATGACTTTGCTTAACTCGGCGCTCGGTTCGCTCTACGATCTCTTGCATCGCAGGAACGCTCTACCACTGTATATCATCTTGCTCTCTCTCTCTCTCTCTATCTCTCTCTCTCTCTCTCTCTCTCTCTCTCTCTCTCTCTCTCTCTCTCTCTCTCTCTCTCTCTCTCTCTCTCTCTCTCTCTCTCTCTCTCTCTCTCTCTCTCTCTCTCTCTCTCTCTCTCTCTCTCTCTCTCTCTCTCTCTCTCTCTCTCTCTCTCTCTCTCTCTCTCTCTCTCTCTCTCTCTCTCTCTCTCTCTCTCTCTCTCTCTCTCTCTCTCTCTCTCTCCCTCTCCCTCCTGGGCTCGTACAAGTTCGTGCACTGGGTTGTGTGTGCATAAGAAAACGGTATTACACGAGATGTAAGAATTGTAATTAAGGACTGAAGCCAATCCAACTCTTGAAAAAACGTTAATTTTAATTTTTTTTCAACCAGTACAAATGACAGCAGTAAAAAAATTGAATTGAAAAACTTTGTTATACATAGTTTTAGGTGAATAACATTTTTTTGATATTTTTCAACTTAAAATTGCCTTGTCAAGGTCCAACACCGCAGAGTACCTGTCGTGCAAAAATGTTCCGCGGCCGGAAAGATCTCTCCCTTAGTTTTCAATCTAGAATAAAAATCCAAATAGATCTTGAAAACATATAGAAAAAGGTATGGAACTGCGTACGGCAGTTAGAACATACGTTTTATTAAAGAGTTAGTGCAGGTTCGAATAATGACGTTCATTTTGAAGCAAAACATCGCACGAGTAATCTTTAGAAAAGTTAACCAATCGCAAATCCGAGAAGATACGTTGAAATTTTCAAGTGAATCGGTTCATATTTAACTGAGCCACGTTTCTGACTAGTTTTAAAACATAGTTCCGAGAAAAACGTGTTTAAAGTTCAAACTAACATTGAGCAATAGAAATGTTCGATTTACCTTTAATCTGGAATTTCACCAAAGTACATTTGGGCTTCCTAGCATTGTCCTCGTCCTTTAATTATCTGAACATCTGAAAATTCTCGAGTGGCTTTACCCGAAGTTCAACCAATTTAAGGCGGTATTCTAGTGTGAACACCTATTTTCAAGGTGATTTTTTGAGAATTACATTTAGAGAAATAGGTGAATGTACATTTAACAGTTATATTTATACATGTTTGAAGTAACATCTTAAATTTTGTTCAAAACATTTCATTCGAAATTCTACATGATATTTGACGTTGCGCAGGTGGCCGTCCTTGTCATCTAAAACAATCTTTTGTTAAGTTGTATTTACGAATGTGGTTATCGTTCGGTCCTCTAATAAAAAAAACTTTAGGAAAAAATCACCGAACGATAGCCCAACGTGTACTCTGCATGTGAGCAAAATTGCGAGTCGATCGGCGCAGTAGTTTCCAAGAAAAATACAGGCCCGATTAAAAAAAATGTTGCCTTGACAAAAAAACCCCGTTTAAGGTATCATCACAGTGTACAATGAGGGGAAAAAAACCAATTGAATCAAACATATATTGGTTGATCCAAATAAATGTGCTGCTGCGGAGTGCCACCCATATATGAGATTGTTACAATACGATAAAATATTAAAAAATGTGATTGATTAAAATAACATATTATTTTATTTTAAAAAGCTCTTCTGTTCTCCGAATATCTACATTATCCTTCAAATAAAATGATATTCTATTGAAATCATTCTATATACAATCCGTAGATGCATGGATCAAATAATTAAGCGGTTGCTACAACATTTTTTATTTCGTACAAAATATAATCAATAGAATTCATTATTTTTTCACTGCATCGAAACGAATATGCCATCGGACGTAGGTTTTTCAATTTGTTTTAAATCTTAAATAAAAAATGAGCATTAGGATGATCATCCACGATAATAGTGGATGAAAATATCAAATATCCAATGGAATATCCATGAAGAGAATATCAGATATTCAACTGATAAGAACAGATACTACACTTCAATCTTAGCCACAGGCCAAGAAGCGATGCTCTTTAGAGTTTCTCCGGCGTTTAAGTAGATTTTCGCTTCGCGCTACGCTTACGAGAAACGAGCGCGCGTGCGGCTTCTAGCGGTTACCCCGAGAACTACAGATTTCCTCACACCTATAATTTCGGTGTCACTCGGCCATGATTTTGTTGAATTTTTTCAACCAAATGCACAAGAAACAAATTTCATTTTTGCATAATTTTTTAACCAATTCAGACATATGCTTAAGATTTTTTAATAAAAATAAAGTATTAATATTTTAACGAATAATATACTTGGAAATCAATATCGAATATGGTGAAAAAAAATAACATATTTACTTAATAGAAATTTTATCTGAATCAAACGTGCAAAATTCAATTTTTCTTGTGTACTCGAATCAACAATATTCATGTTATGAATTGAAACGCTTTTTTTGTTGGTTGCAGAAAATGCATTCAAAACTATATCATTTGTTCGCGATCATTTTTTAGATAGTTTCAATAATATATTGTTCTCGGCTAACAATATATCTTTGGAATGAAAAAAAAACTTTTAATTTTATCATGTTATTAAAGTCAATAGCGTTTTGTTTGGACTAATAAATCTGATTATTTACACCAACAATTTTACAATTGAATCAACGAAATTTCATTCGATAACACGAATGATATTGGATCAATGATTTTTTTTCTCAGCGTAACGGGTCGGAAAATAGATGATCTTCGCGATTTTTTTTTCAAGGGTTAACATACTCTCATCACTCCGATTTTTTATGTCAAATCAGAGCACTCATGAAGAACGGAAAATATTTTTTTAAACGTTAAAATTTTTTTTCATGTTTTCTAATTGTTGAAAAAGTCTTCGAAAAAAGTGTCCTCGCGGTGTACACGATTGTAGCCGTAAATATAAACAAAATTTGTATAAAGAGTATTAATCAGTATGAAAGCCGCTATCTTGCTATAGAGGATTTTTTGGAAGCAAAATTGACAAAATGAGCGGTTGGAAAAAAATGTATCGAAATCTGCCTATCTTTGCGGCAGTTTTTCGTAAAAAAAATATAAAGATTAAAAAAGCTTCCATAGCAAGATAAAGAATGGCGTGAAGAATGTTGTGTCAACATTTGAGACGGATAGCTTGAAAACTCTTCTTTTGAGAGTGTTTTGACCGTTTGACCGTCTTGAAAAACGACATTTCAAGAAAAACGCGTTCGTTCGCGCCTGGTCTCACACAGCTGGTTGAATCATTTTTTCTGAGGAAGGCTGTAGCAGTCGGGTAAATTCGAATTTCGCCCCACCAATTGAACAGCATGTTTATAACCGCATATACTATCGGATAGTCCAAAAAAAAATTATGATTTTTTGAAAATTTTACACTGTGATGATCGCTTAAATTTTCTCGTGCTGTTCGAATTTCACTTATGCAGCACGAATTTAACTTACAAGTTTTAAAGGGCTTTTCTCACTTTAGACGCTAAAAAAGGCTATTTTCATGATTTTTTTGATAGTTTTATATTATAGACATTGATATAAGCGTTGTTACACTTAATAAAAACACTTTGGCAATACATTAAAATTTAAAAAAAATATATTTATGTAACTCAAACAAACCCTAACCACGTTTTTCTCGAAACGCACCCCGACTAGAAATGTTCTATAGCTGTGCGCGCTACCTATTTAGCCATTCCAACACTTGTGTAAACTTTTTTTTTCTTTGCATATTTTTATCATTCTAATTCTATACTAAAGAATGTCAATAATTTTATTCATGGGGTTGAAGATTGCATCGCTGCAATGCAACAATAACTATTTTTTTACCGGATTTTTTCTGGCTATTTAGGCTGTGAAAATAACTCACATGCTTTTACATATTCTCATGAGAGTGTTACGACCGGAATTTGCAGAAAAGGCTTCTGATGATGAGTTTGTAAAAGAAAATTTTAATTTGTGCCAATAAAATTAAATTTCATTGATTCGATTGATTAACCTTTCATGATGATAAAAATAAACGAATGAAAAGGGAAGAAAAAAGCGTTGCATTCCCACGATGCGAACTTCAAATTTATTTTTATTCGTTCTTTGTATCTTGATTTGATGATGACGGGATCCGCATGGACACCGTATTTTTATTAGAATCTTGCCGGTAGCAACTCAGTTCTTTACTTTGATGGTCCCGAATAACCTGATTCAGGACTGATCAGTTTGTCTTCATTACACCCGTTCTCCGGATTCACTGATCCAGTAAATTTCAAGCACAGATCAGGCGAGCGCTTCTACGGTATTCCGCACCGTATCTTCAACCCTGCCCGATCGGTGATCTGGCTGCCGGAACAACATTTCCAGTCGGGACGTTTTTCGACGGCTTGTTGATAAAATCTTCGAAACTACTGAACCGATCCTTGTGAAATTTTAAACACATATTCTTTACAGCCATAGCTATAGCGTACATCAAGGATTGTCTTTAAATTTTGATATTTACCTTTTTTTTGCCAAAAACGGTGAAAAACACGTTTTTTCGAAAAATGTCCGCCATTTTGTTACTTTTACATATGTCAAAAATCGTATGATTTGCGCTATAGCCATTGACATACTGAATCTAAAACGCTTTAATTTTTTTGTTTCAGATGATCCATCTCCGAGATTTCATCAACAGCGCAGACCTACCATTTTTTAGGACATTTTTTTAACTACCATTTTCGTCTATAAGTAGTGACTTAAATAAATAATTTTTTTAAATGTATTTCGAAAGTTTATTAAGTAAGTGTAACAACTTATATATCAATATCTATAATATAGACTTATCAAAAAAATTCATAAAATTAGCCTTTTTTGGCGTCTAAAGTGAGAAGACCCCTTAAGATACATTCTTAAGACCCCCGACTATAAGAATATAAAGGAAAAAAAAACAATTTTTTTTCGACCAGACCCTAGAATACGGCCATAAAATCGTAAACGACAATTCGAAAGGACAGCACCAGAGACGACTCTCCTCTGGAATAGAAAAATTTATTCATTTCCCATTCGCACCTCAAATGTCGACGTCTTGATCCTCGATCCTAGCGGGAACCACAGGAATGAGGGTAATACTTCCCCATCCTCCCTCGTGCCCAATTGACCACTGCAATTGACAATTCCCATTCCCGAAGTCTCGGCGATCGAAAGAAGCCCGCCGATTGAAAAAGGAGGAAAAAAAGAGCGCGGTCGTCTCTATCAGATCGGTAGATCGCGAAGAGCCGCGTGCGGAGAGTAAACGTCGAAGAGTCAGCCCGATGCGGCCGTAGTCGCGAAACTGAGTGGGGGCCGAAAGGTGTCAGTGGAGGGGGGCACGCACTCCCGATAGCCATAACGTTCGCGCTGGATGACGTCAGAGAAGCGTTGGCGTTACGGCCATGGCTATCGCGATGCGGCAAAAAGGCACACGCGCTCCGAGACGCGGAGCTCCCCGCCTAGAGAAGAGGACTAGAGTGGTGGGAGATTAAGGCAGGAATAAAAAGCAAAAAAATTGGGAACGAAGCGAAAAGAAAGCCGAGTTAAGATGAGACAAGAGAGAGCGAGGTAGACGCAAATGTGCAGCGGAAAGGGTGGGGGGGGGCTGTATAAAAAGTAGTGGGAGACGCGTTAGGATGGTGGGAGGTAGGGTGGCTAGGTAAGGGGCCCGAGGGGTGTGATGCGGGTACGAGGTGTGCTCGATGGCCGCCTAGGCATGTGCTGGCGCTCGTGTCTCGGTTGGGATCGGGCTCGCGCCCGGGGCGTGAGCAAAATCCAGAGGGAATATCCGAGAGGAGGCTCCGACTCGTGTTTGCTACACTCGCTGTCCCTCTCTCGACCTCTCTCTTCTTCTACTCCCTCTTTGTTTTTTCTATCTTCGTCCGGTACTTCTCTCTTCTTTTTCTCTCTCAGCTTGTTTTATCTTCGTCTTCTCTCGATACGATAGTCGCGGGCGCGAAAGCGGTGCCAGTTACCGCGGAACCGTTGCCTCGGCGACACGCATGCCTCTCTTTTCTCTCTCTCTCTCTCTCTCTTACTCTTTCTCTCCCCTCTCCGGCCTGCCTCCTTCCCCGTCGCATTGTCGAAGAAAAATACGTATGCGTGAAATTCGCTGTTTTTTTTTCGTTGTTCCTTATCGAGGATATTATATCCCCGATACGCAAAAGTACACGAACCGGTGTACGCGCACTTACGTCAGGAGATGATGACTCGTTTCTCTCGCCGGGACACGCCGATAATTTGAGCCGGGAATCCGTGAATATGTCTTCTATTTCCTTCGAAGACTCACTCTCGTAGTGCTCGAGGCGAAGTTTTTCGAATTTCGGGGCTCGCTTCGTGTCTGCGCAAAATTTGACAGGCCGAATCGCGTTTCTCTCGACGAAGCAGGCGTTACATTGAATTCTCGAGGAGTATCTCCCTCCCACGCGGCGTATCGCCGTCTCCCTCGCTCGTGCGGTCCCTCGTGGCGCCGCGCGCTCTCGCGGGCTAACACACGCGCTGTCGTTTCGAAACGTCAGTTGGGCCCTGCAGCGTGGATAGCGCGTCGCTCGAGATCTCGGCCGCGCGATCCTCGACCGGTCGGAAACCTTCGCGCGTCCCTTTCTCGGTTTCTTTTTTCCTCGCGTTGCCAACAAACAAAACACAACATAAACACACGCCTCGCACAATTCTTCGGATTCGTCGTGTCTCGATAGCGCGCGTTTTTTTTTTCTTCTCTCGATATACGTTCCGCGCCCGGCCGATAAAGGCAGCGACGGTCGCGCGCGCGCGTGTGTGTGTCGCCAAAATAGCGACTTTTGCCGCAGTGACCGAACGCGTGTGTACGTGGAGTTGTGAGAAAAATAGCTCTTGGTGAACTTTGGGCAAAGGCGATCGTCGACGACGAATAAAACAAACATCGTAATTTCGTGCGCGCGCGCGCGCGTGGGTACGTCAGTGATTCTTTCCAACCGAGTGCCAAGTGTGAAAAATCGGCATCACGTTTTTCTCTCTCTTCTCTCTCTTCCGTTCCTTGTTTTTTATGCCTCGCGATGGCGCGATTTACGGGCTAAGAAAGTTACCAACATCCGAAAAGTAAACTCGCGTGTGATTAGTCGCGATGCGTTTCGGGCCGGGCCAATGAGCGAATATTTGCACCGCGAACGGACGAAAGTGTCGCAGCGGCGGCGACGGCGGCGGCATCTTTGACCTCGACGTGCTCGAAGGGGTTGTTTTCGGATCGCGAGAAGGCGCGTTTCCTCGAGGAGCTTCGCGGGTGTTAACGGGAAGAGCGAGAGAAAAAAAAAGACTCTCGGGGTTGATTGAATGGTTCCGCGGGGGCTCTGCCTTGGGAGGTCAGACTGGGATCATCCGGAGCCGGAACAACGAGGCTTTTACGACTCGTCGCCCCCCCGGATGGACGCGAGCGTGTGCTGTTTGCCCACTGCCGGCTCGGGGCCCCAGCATCAATCCCACAATCAGGCCAGTTTGCCCAATATCATTGGGCAAAATGGCCTCTCGACGCCTTATCAGTATGCCGATCAAATAGTACCGGATCGCGGCCAGCCCGACGCTCTCGGTATCGTCGTAGCTGGCCATCAGGACAATTGGCAACAGCCACCCACCGTCAATACCTTAAATTCTGTCGCAACCGCGGCCACCACCACCACCACCGCCTACATCGATTATTCTTGGCTGCAGATGCAGGTAAGCGAGTCGAAAGGAGAAACCGTTTTTTTTGTCCTGCCAATCTTCCTCGTCAACGCCGAATTTTTTTTCGCATTATTTCTCTTCGAGGTAACAAAAAAAGCCTCGAGACACTTACGTGCGAGTATAATCCGAAGAATCGAACATTCGACACTCGATAACGATAAAACGTATTGGCACACGCGTAACACAACGTATTCTTACGCCGGGGATTTCGTACATATAGGGGGGTATACATGCGTTAAAAAACGATGGAAAAAAAAACGACGAATAGCCAGAGAGCATTCTACAAACGACAAATGTGTCATTGGTAATGTCTCAATGTAGCGTGGGCTTAGAAGAAACATTTGCGGAATGACAATGATTTCGATCCACGGTTAAAGTGTACGGACAGAGAGAGAGAGAGAGAGCACGCAAAAAAGATTTTTCCCTTTGTAGGTGGCTGGGGCTGCTGTTCGCACGAGAAGAGAGGGAGAGAGACAGAGAGCTTAGATTTATCGCATTGCATGCGATGCTGAACGTGAGGTTATTTGCACTCGAGTATGCCTCGCGCCGAGACTATCGGCGCATTTTATTCTTCCTTTTTTACTTACTCCGAAAACTCTCGTCACTTGTCAAACGTTCGCAATACGAGAGAGGAGAGGAAACAAAAGATAATTTCAAAATTCACCATGAGATTTAAGTTTGCATCGTTGGAATGCAATGGAAATTATTATTTTTTAATTGCTTGAATTTCTTTATGGAAATCTTCGTTACGAAAATCCCTTATTCATTTTTTGAGTCGCTTATTTAGAGATGTGGAAATTAATTTTGCAAAAAAATATTTAGTGGAATGTTAAAAATGACAAAATAAAAAAGAATGTCCGTTACATTCCGAGGATGCAAACTTCAAGATCATCAATCACCGTATCATATTGGGCTTTAAGGGTCTACCTTGAGGCCTGACAAAATTGGCAAATTTCGATTTTTTTCTGGAATACCGTCGGTGAGAAAGAAACGCATTTTTTTTAACCCAAAGGTACATATCGATGCTGCTTACGAAAAGTAGCGAGTTTCAGAATTCTCGCGAAAACAAGCACGTTTGATATCACCGCGAAAACTAGCATGTTTTGGCTTCCGGCACGAAAACTAGCAAGTTTCGGTTTTCGCCACGAAAATTGGCACCTTTCGATATTTAACGCGAAAACTAGCACGTTTCGGCTTTCGCCATGAAAAGAAGCAGATTTCGATATTCACCGCGAAAATTAACATGCTTCAGTAACACTGGAATTGTTTCCGACTTTCCTTCCAGGCTTTTTTTGCGCCTTGTGTCTATTTTTTTACTCCAATTCCTTTGACCAAGCCTTTTTTAATCCAAATTAACGGAGTATTTTTTGTTTGCCATGTTGTACCGTCTTATTTTTTTTATTCGGATATACATAATATATATTGTATTGTTTGAATTTTCATCTTTTGGACTTATGATAAAATGGCAAGCGGATAATATCTTGTCACTTTGGGATAAAAAATGCATGGTCAAAAAAATGAAGAAAAATATATTGGAAATAATCCCAGTGTACCCAGTTAAAAATGACAAGTTTTTTGACGATCGTATGGATGATGTTCGAATGTTCAAACTAAACTCAGACGTCTGATCAAAAATGGCCTCTTGCACTGAGAAAAAAAAAAGATTTACAGATCATACTTGACAGAGGTTTAATTCCAATCGAACATCAGCAAGATTTTTCAAACATATTAGACGATAACCATCTGTAAGATTACAGTACATTTGTTGAGTGATATTTTCAATAAGGGTATTTCGTTAATAGAAAATCACAAAACATATTTGATTATATTGACAATTTCGTTATTATTTTTTTAAATAAATTACTATTATCGATTTTAATTGATAATTATTATCAAAATGTTAATAAAAGCAACGAGTATAAAATTGAAATGTCATTACGCACAAAATTGTCATATTAAAAAAAACTGATGGTTTATTTTTCCAGATTTTTTCCTGAGCGAGACGGACTTTAAGTTCTCACCAAAATTCTTTTTGGTTAGCATTGTACGAGCGGTGTGATCCTTAAGGTTTTCAATTTACAACTTTTACACTAGTTTTTACAGTGAAAATCAAACAAGCCAGTTTTGGCGGTGAATATGAAAACGTGCTAGTTTTCGTGGCGAAAGCCTAATCATGCTAGTTTTCGAGGTGAAATTAAAAAAGTGTTACTTTTCGTAAGAATTTTGAATCGTGCTACTTTTAGAGCCTTTGAAAAAAATCATCAAAAAATACAGCAAAACCATAAAAACATGGCCGCCGGCAGATGATGGAATTTTTTTCGCGACGTTTGGCGGTGGACACCTTACAGCTTAATCGGTCTATTTGAAATCTAAAAACCAAACGGGTTATTCAAGTTAACAATAAGTACGAGTAGTTGACGATTGTCGATTTTGAAAACCATTTTTTTTGACTATGTGGCAAAGATTTGCAACTCAAGCATACAAAATCTATGAAATATCGTCGTCATGTTTGCGTGAAAGATGGATTTTAAAAAAGTGACATTGTCAACGACCTGTCGATGTTTCTCATCGTATCTCCTGTACATTTGGAAACAATCCATCAAGTGGTTCTCGAGATATCATGTCCACCGCCTTTAAAAACAGCATCATCTGCCGATGGCCATGCTTTTGTTGTTTTTATGTATTTTTGGTGATTTTTTTCAAGGCTGTCAGTATATGTACCTGTGTGGAAAAAAATGCGTTCCTTTTTCACCCAACGTTTCCGAGGAAAAAATCGGAATTTGGCTATTTTTTCGGGCTTCTCGGTAGATGTAGCCCCTTAATTAATTGGTGCAAATTTTTTACGACTGAGCCATGCCACTAAAATTAATATTGCGTAAATTGTGCAGTTGCATTTTCGGCAAACAAACTCGAAAAAGCCGAACCGAACACAAACAAAACCAACCAAATTAATTCAGAACAATTGCGATCAAATGAAAAGTCAAATGGTTGCATTCATTCGCCGAAATATTTGGTTAATTATTCCGGCGTTCGTGAAATCAATTCGAACGCGAGTATTTAGAAGAATCTTCGTCATCTATATGGGAAATTCCACGCCATTTCACCTAGCCCGTGACTCCGACCATTAGTGGTTTTCCTAATTTTTTTTTGTAAAATTGTACCCCATGAAAGGAATATCCACATCAATTTTTAGATTTTTATCGCTTCTCTTTTAGGAGTTATAATTTTCCAAAAATGTCGATTTCGGAAGTTTAGGAGATGTTTAAACGCTGATAACTCCTGAACTAATTGAGATATCGACAAATGACACTATATATTTTTTTCATACAAAAAGCATACTTTCGTTAAAAAAGATGAAAAAAATTATCAATAATTAATGTCAAGGTTTTTTTTGCTTCTGATTAAAAACTATTTTTCTATGATTTTTAAGACTAGTCTCATCGTAGGCCTATTTTTCGGTCTATTTTTTTCGAATTAATCATATTTTTTTGGAAGCATCTTATCATTTTAATGTCCAATAATGCTATTAATGATTTTGTGATTTCCAATTCGGCCTCGACAGGCGTGGAACGGTTTATTTTTTATTTGTGCTGAAATGAAAGAAAAAAAAAACGATTCTGAAAAAAAATCGTTAAATTCTGCACAAATTAAAAATAAACCGTTTCAGGCCTGTCGAAGTCGAATTGGAAATCACAAAATCATTAATAGCATTATTGGACATTAAAATGATAAAAATCTTCTGAGAAAAATATGATTAATTAAAAAAATAAAAATAAAAGGAAAAATGAGCCCACGATGAGAGTAGTCTTAAAAATCATAGAATGGGTCACTCTATTTTAGAGAAGTTTTTGAAAAAAATAAAAAAAGGCAATCATCTTTAAAAAAAATAGTTTTCACTTTAGAAGCAAAAAAACGTTGACATTGATAATTGATCATTTATTTCATATGTTTAAACGAAAGTATGCTTCAAAATGAACAAAAAATTATCTAGTGACATTTGTCGATATCTCAATTGGTTCAGGAGTCATCAGCGTTTAAACATTTCCAAACCTTCCGGAATCGACTTTTTCGGAAAATGATAACTCCTAAAAGAGAAGAGACAAGAATCTATAAATTGGTGTGGATATTCCAATCATGGGGTACAATTTTACAAAAAAAAATCAGGCAAACCAAAAATGATCGGGGTCACAGGCTAGTCGAAATGGCGTGTAATTTCCCATATGTATATAAATAGATGAAGGCGAAGAATCGAACATACACGGGGAGAAAATTGATAATGTCTGAAAAATGAGGGAGTCAACATGGGCGCGGCCAGTGGCGAGGGTCTCGAGAGAGACCCGTAAAAGCTACGTCAATCATCCAAACCTTGCACGAAATTTGTACACAGTTGCATACATACAGTGTGTTATTACATAAATATATACGTGTGAAGTTTTATAGGGCAGGGATATGGAACGGATTGTCATGCAACCTTTACAGGGTATACGGAAGATGCGAGTGCTGGCAAATAATGAAAAAGTCAAATATCCCTCTATACAATTTTTTACCGCCTCGACTAGCCCTTCACGAGTGACTTGACGAAACGAAAAAAAAATACTAGACATGCAGAAATTTTCGTAGGGATCCACTTAGATTCCCATACTTGTCCCTATACTAAAACGTCACGCTCGTACATTTGATTGTAATCGGGATTTCCCATTAGAATCCAATATACGAATTCAATTCCAATGCTAAACGATCGCCACATTATCGAAAAGAAATGAGTTCGAAGTTTGCATCCTTGGAATCCACAGAAATTTCTTTTTAATTCATTACTTTCATTATTATCCAAAGTCATGTTTGGCAGATTTGTTATTATTTGAATTAACTAGATTTTGCGTGGAATCAAATTTTTCCTATTGCATTCCATTATTGGAGTTATTTATTTTTAATATATTTATTTATTCAAATCAAAATCTCTTTAATATCGTGCAATAACTGAATGTTTTATTTAATCCTAATAAATCTGTGATTAGGCTTCATCTGTTCGAAATCGAATTTAGTTGAATCCGCTAAATGGATCTATTTGGTTACATTAAAAAAAATTCATCAAATTTTCGTAGAGTCAACCATTTTTCTATTTTATTGAACTAGTGTTCTGTCTTTATTGCAACACACATATCACAGGGGTGTGGGAGTAGAGAGGGTGGAGAGAGAATTATATATATAAAGGAATTATATATATAAAGAGGTTATGTTTGAAAAATCTATAGCATGTTATCCGACAAAACTCTCTAATTATCCGAATGATATTAACTAATTGATATAGTTTATGTGATACAACGAATAATTAGAGGAATTCCATTGGACTCTCATGCCATATCTGCGATTAACGGCGGGGTAAAGTTAATGCGGCGAAAAAAAGGCACGTTTTTAAGATTTTTTTTTGGCGTAACGAATAGTGTTCGTTTATTGAAAAATTTACATATAATAAAGTAACATTTGAACAACATTCTCCCAAATTTGCATTGCAAAATATTCAAAATTGAGCGAGTGAAAATTAAACCCCGGAAGCGCCTCGAAAAAAAGTTGGTTTGCGGTGTGCACCATAACTCGCAACAGAATCATTTGAAACAAAAAACTCAAAATGCATTTGTTAAAGGAGATGTTTCTCGAGGTAATGACGGGAGGATTTTTTTTTCGATTTTTCGATTTTTCGTAGCACTTGGGAGCCAAAAACCCGATTTTCGCTAAAAAAAGTCGGCTAATTTTTTGTTGAAAAATTAGTAATTATCAAAAAAAAAACAAAAAAGCTCTCGACAATACCTGGTGAATTATGTGAAGAAGTACTGTGCAAAATTTCAAAGCGATTGGTCTAGTAGATTTTGAGTTATCGTGCACACGGACTTCAAATATGACAAGTCTCAGAAAAATGGTTTGAAAAACGCAGAAGAGAAGAGAACGGCATGGAGCAATAGACGCTCAAATACTCATAACTTCGTCAATTTTACTACGATCGACTTGAAATTTTAACACAATATTCTTGATATATTATGCATTCATTTAAAAAATTAAACAAAAATGAAAAAAAAAAATTTTAATACTTTACCCCGCCCTTAAGATGTTACAAGCACTCGGTAGCATAGGGGCAGCGTGCGTAGCTATGAGCAGGTGGGTTTTAGGTTCGATTCCCATATAGGTGAAATATTTTCTTCGAAAGAAATCGTGTCAGAAGGCCAGGGAATTACGAATTACGATACAAAATCTTTGTGGTAAAACTTTCAATTAAGTGCTTCATTTCATTTTGGATTTATGAAACATTTATTGCATATAGTGTTTACAGTGTACTTAGATTTACATGTACACTTAGATTTACAGTGTACATTGTGAGCAAATAAAGATTTATTTGAAACCAATTTTTATTTATTCAACTTGAATTTATTTACTATTTAGAAAGAATGACTGAAAGAAATAAAAAAATATCTTTGAAACAAATAAGATCGTAGTAGGCCATGAGACAAGGAAAAAACCTATTTGATTTAAATAGATCCTATTTAAATTCAATCTTTTTTTTGGCAGTGTATTTATTGTTACCCAGAATCCATCTCGATAGATTCAGGTTGTCGGTCTGTAATGAGGATCTTGAGAAAAGTTTCCCGTAGCTTCGATCTGCCGGAAAAAGTTGGCAATTAGGTAACAAATTATTTCGTTGCATTCCAACGTTGCAAACTGTCAAAACCATGGGAAGATGTACTTTTCTCAATTCCAATTTTTTTTTTGGACGATGCGAGAAAAAAATAGCTACCACAGGGCTCCTCGTGAGTATCGAGACACAATCCACCGACCCGTTTGATCGTCGGTTCTGAATAACCTTTTGTCGCGTGCATGAAGTAAGTGATCAGGCATTCGCGGACCTCGCCGTGAGGGAGATGACCGACGACGTACGAGAATCTCGGGATGGGGAAAAAAAGCAATAAAAAGGAAGAAACGACGGGAAAAATAATGACAGAGTAGGTACGGGCTCGCGTGTATCGTGCACACGCGCGCGCGCGCGGGTGGTGTCACTGCTATTTTTCACCTCTCGCGCGCGGGGAAGCGAAATAATGTATTCAAAGTTTCTTACCCAAGGTGCATGTCTCTCGGTGCGCGCGGCTCTCTATGGTAATCGGGAAAAAAAGAGAATGGCCGCAATTATGTCGCCTCGTGTGTGCGCTTCGATCACCATCCCCCCATAGGACATATTAACAATTTCTCGATGAGAAACACACGGTAATGCGTCTGTTTCGTGGAAGTAATAAAAAGAATGGAAAATATGCGAGCCGATCGTATTAACCCCTCGCGGCAATATGAAGTAATATGCAATAAATAATAAATGAACTAATAAGTAAGACCAAACGATGCTTTTGAAGTTTGCATCGTTGGTATGCAACGAAAATATATATTTTTTTCCTATTGCCGTATTTTTTGTTGGTTATTACTCAGGTCCCAAAAATTACTGAAGAATGTTTGAGGATTATTATTAACAGTCCATAATCAAAAGTTGCAAAAAAGATTATAGATGACAATTTAAAAAAAAGAAATCTGGAAAATCAAGAAGAATTTTCGTTGCATCCCAGAGATGTTAATAAGCCCAAGCGATTTGATCAGAAATTTTTCAAATTCTTGTTTCACCCTTTTTTCTAATTTTACTACCCCAAAAAGGATTCAACAATGCCCATCGACGAAGTATCGGGGAGTTGTGCTTAACGGCGGGGTAAAGTTAATTCGGCGAAAAAAGGCATGTTTTTAAGATTTTTTTTGGCGTAACGAATAGTATTCGTTTATTGAAAAATTTACATATAACAAAGTAACATTTGAACAACATTCTCCTAAATTTGCATTGCAAAATATTCAAAATTGAGCGAGTGAAAATTAAACCCCGGAGGCGCCTCGAAAAAAAGTTGGTTTGCGGTGTGCACCATAACTCGCAACAGAATCATTTGAAACAAAAAAATCAAAATGCATTTGTTAAAGGAGATGTTTCTCGAGGTAATGACGGGAGGATTTTTTTTTCCGATTTTTCGATTTTTCGTAGCACTTGGGAGCCAAAAACCCGATTTTCGCTAAAAAAAGTCGGCTAATTTTTTGTTGAAAAATTAGTAATTATTTAAAAAAAAACAAAAAAGCTCTCGACAATACCTGGTGAATTATGTGAAGAAGTACTGTGCAAAATTTCAAAGCGATTGGTCCAGTAAATTTTGAGTTATCGTGCACACGGACTTCAAATATGACAAGTCTCAGAAAAACGGTTTGAAAAACGCAGAAGAGAAGAGAACGGCATGGAGCAATAGACGCTCAAATACTCATAACTTCGTCAATTTTACTCCGATCGACTTGAAATTTTAACACAATATTCTTGATATATTATGATTCATTTAAAAAATGAAAAAAAAAAAAGAAAAAAAATTTTAATACTTTACCCCGCCCTTAAGATGACGGTCCGATAAGACGACACACCCTCAATATCTTGACAAATATTCGCGCTGTGCGAGTAACGATGACATTCTATGGTCGGCCAATGAGTGTTGCTATTAGCGAAAACTAGCATAGCCGTCAGTATATGCGAGCTTTTACGTAGTAAATATTTTCGTGATTTTGGAATGCAAAAAAAACTGACCGTGTGCTAAAAATACCCGCCGAGTAAGATTTTTCTACTTGAACTAGATTATTCATAATCTAGGGTCATCGTACTTCACAAATACTGCACAACGGATATTCTAACTCCAACGTATTTGTCACAACAAATAAACAAAGTCTGCACTCACTCATGGGTAAGTTGACTTACCAGACGTCGGTGCAAGATGACACACTATGTCATCTTACCCTGCTGCGTATAAAACCGGATATAAACTCAGATTTTTCGGCTCATCGTTATAGGCTGCCTGGGTAATATCAATGAATTTCGACTCGTGAGAGCTTTTCACAAGAACATACGACCAAAATCATTGAAGCTGTAAAGAAGAATAAAATGGATTGGCTTTTAGTATCCAAACATTTTATCGTACCGCAGGCAACACTTTACCGCCACTATAATAATGTTCCAGTAAATATCGGTTGCTATAAACCAACCTTTAACCCAGAAACTAATGTATCTGAGCATAATTCGGTTGACTTGCGTGCGATGACATGCATATGTCATCTTCGACTCAAGTATGTCGTCCTACCGACGTCGACCTACATGTGGATTTTTATTTTTTATCTAAGTCACTAATGTCCTGAAACTGATTCCATTTCATTATAACAACAAATCTTTATGGATATACGCTTGGCTATGACTTCATAAGTCGTCATTTATTTTAATATTTATCGCAAAAGAAAAAGTACGTCAACTTTAGCCTCGCATGCCCCGCTGGGGTCTGAGAAACCCGAACAAAAAAACGTAAAATCATAATTTTTCGCTTTTCTCGAGAGAAAATATTTTCCAAACGAGTATCTCTCAGAAATTCTTAGCTTTGACGATTCGCTCAATGCACAAACATATTTCTCGACTAATTGGCTAGCGATTTAAGAAAAAAGCCATCGACATACGACTATTTTACTCGGAGTTATGATTACAAATTTGAATGGGGTCCCACAAACCCGAGTGTGGCAAGTATGTCCCGAAAAAATAAGTGTGTCATGCTAGGGTCAAGGACAACTCCCCTACACCCTCAAGCCTATTTTCCCTCACTGAACATTTTCATCATACACCCGTGGCTTTTCGCTTTGCACATGACACTGCGCGCGGCAGACGGTAAAATATCTTTGCCGAGCGACACGCGCGCTCGAAAAGAATTTAAATGAGAGAAACTTGGAACTTGTCGGAACTCGTGTATACACGTCTTTCGCTATCTCTCTGCGCGATATATTGATAATGTATTGACTTAATTTAAAGGGGCGAACCGGCGCAAGGGACCATAAAATAACAAGGCAACGTAATGGTGCTCATTACTACTATCATTCGGTCGTCTGCACCGAGGCGTTTTTCATCCTCCCATTTCTTTTTTTTTCACTACGTGCGCTCTGTGAACGCACACACATATATATTATCACAGGTTACTATAAGGATGGTCCTCGAAATCACTTTTCAACATATAGATATTAAACTTGGTGACCGCCCCCTCATCTCTCTCGTGGTCTTCGGGCACACTTGCCCGTGTCCCCATCCCCCCCCCCCCCCCCCCTTCGGGCAGAGCTATATAATGTTGACAAGGTAAATATCCTTTGATACGCCGTCGTTCCGGGGACACGCGTCGCATATTACAAAGAAATATATATGCACGTACACACGTAGATACCTGCATGTACGTATATGTACGCACACACATTACTCTTACTCTCGTTTCACTCATTTTTCCTCTCTCTCTCTCTCTCTCTCTCTCTCTCTCTCTCTCTCTCTCTCGCTCTCTCTCTCTCTCTCTCTCTCTCTCTCTCTCTCTCTCTCTCTCTCTCTCTTTCTCTCTCTCCCTCTCTCTCTCTCGCCCTCTCTCTCTCTCCCTCTCTCTCTCGCCCCCCTCTCTATTTTTTTCTGCCACTAATTCACTCGCTGGGCCCCTTTATAGTTAGGATAACTGTGTGCCTTCGGATATTTGTCACCCTGAGTACATTTTACTATATACTTTCACGGAATGGGCCCCCATCTGGGAAAAGCCAAAGATAAGATTGACGAGTTCATTCGGTAATGTCATCTCTACGTAGAATGACGTCCCGGGATGATGCAAAAATGAGCGGTTTGAGATTATCGTCAATATTTTGAAAATTTCCAATTGTATAATGGAAAATCCTTTTTTTGAGGTCGATCTCAGACGCGGAATAATAAATAAATGAATTTTTATTTTGTGGAAAAATAATTTTCCATTTGTTCACTTTTAATTGCTAGCATGAACGACGTAATTCGATAACAAAAATTAGCTTTGATCCGGTCCCGAAATAAAGAGGCTCGTTGGAGGCAATGCCCTCCCCCCATTTGGCCCCCTTCGTTCCAACACGACAGCCTTCTACCCTCGACTCTGGAAATCCCTCCACCGAGCATCGGATAATTCATTAATACGTTCCGGCAATTCCTCGTGAGTGTGCGGTAATACCGGTGGATTACCGAGTATGGGGAAAGCGTGTCACGAGTGTGTCAACCATTATTTAACGACTATTGACCCACGGAGCGAGAGAGGGACTCTTGAGGACCTCGGCACGGAATACACGCCGCGTTAAATTCAGTCACACTTACCCCGAACGTTGCGGGCTATTCTAAATGCGACACATGCAGTATATGCATACGCACGTGTACATATACGAATCGTGAAAAGTGACCGAAACGGAAATTCACAATTACCATGTCCGGCATAGAGAAAAAAAAGTGTACCTGTATACGTGTGACGTGAGAGATTGACCGGACGGAGCGTTTCCACGGTTCGCTCTCCTTTGGGGAATGTCCCGACCCTTCGATTTTATCTTATACTCTCTTTTATTAACTCCCTTCGTTGTTTTAAAATTAATGACGGATATGTCTTTTATCGTTGAAGGTTATTAATTGAGGGGGCTTGAAGTTTGCATTGTTGAGATGCAGCGAAAATTCGTGTTAACTTCTCATTTTCATTTTCATTTAATATCATATTTTGCAGATTTTTAGATCGCTAAATGAGAATCCTACGAAATGTTCGCGTGATTTTCGTAGCTCTAATCTGTCAAAGGAAATTTTGGACATAAATAAAATCCCTTAGTCCGTTTTTTGTAAAATTGATATTGATTTTTCTCGTCTTTTATCGTTGAAGATTATTAATTGATGGGGGTGGAATTCGTATAGTTAAAATGCAACGAATTATTTTATTTTTTTTATTTTTATTTCTATTTCTCACTCTTTCATTATTATATGAAAACATATTTTGCAGATTTGTAGATCGCACAATGAGAATCCTAACAAAAGATTTGCGAGATTTTCGTAGCTCGAATCTGCCAAAGAAAATTTTGGAAGTGAAGTATCACTTGGTTCCTTTTTTTTTCTTCAAATTGACAATCGATTTGTCTTGTCTTTTATCGCTAAAGATTATTGATTCATGGGATTGAAGTTTGCATCGTTGAAATGCAACAAAAATTGTTGTTAATTTTTTTTCTCATTATTATTCGAAAACATATTTTGCAGATTTGTAGCCCGCTAAATAAAAAGCCTAAAAACTGCTTTGTGATTTTCGTAGCTCAAATCTGCCAAAGGAAATTTGGGAAATAAAAACAAATCCCTCGGTCAAACATAAAATGATAATGGATTTTTCGCGTCTTTTATCGTTGAAGATTATTCATAGATGGGATTGAAGTCAGCATCGTTGAATGCAACAAAAATTTTCGAATTTCCCATTTTCATTATTATTCAAAATCATAATTTGCAGATGCGTAGATGACTGAATAAGGATTCTTAAAAATGCTTGCGTGATTTTCGTAGCTCAAATCCGCCAAAGGAAATTGGGGAAATAAAAAACAAAAAAATATCCGATATAACGATGCAAACTTCAATATCTTATCGATTGGTTTTATTAATGATTATCATTATTATAATTGGATCCTTTGCGCTCCTCAAACTTTTATCGTGAATTTTGAATAAATCGAGAATAAGTCTCTCTTCGCGTGCGAGAGAAATATGATGGCAAATCCACCCGCGCGAGCCACGGTGAGTCACGTAGTCTTCTCTCCCGTCGTTGAGAAGACGCCCGCCGACGAGAGTGGGTGTACGCGTATGTGCTCAGGCCACTCGCTTCGAGTCCACGCGTACCTGCGCTCGAACCGCGGATAACGTGCCTCCGCTCCATAATGTATACATACATTACAAATTATTAATGCAATAGAAAAATATCGGCCCAATAATATTAATTTCACAAAATATACGTATATCGAACTATGGGTAAGACAAGATTGTCGCATCGGAGGAAAATGCACGATATTAAAGTTTGCATTGTTGGAATGCAATGAAAATGATTATTTTTCAATTGCTCGAATTTCTTTTGGCAAGTCATCGTTACGAAAATCTGCCAAATATTATTCAACTCGCTTGTTGAGGGATCTCAAAGTTTATTCGCGTAAAAAGATTCATTAGGATAATAAAAGTGAGAAAATTAAAAAAAACGTTTTTTTTTTAAATAGATTTCAACTATGTCAATTTTAAGACCATGAAAAGTGAGGGTATATCGTGGCTTCAAGAGACGTTTGTGACTCGATTACTCGTTGATGTTGGCACGTATATCGGTCCTCCATAATACACACATACATGCGGATATATTAGTACGCTCGTAGTAGCCCGTTTTACTAGCTCTCCTCGCGAGAGTGCACCAAACCAATGTTCCGGACAATTTACTCACGAAATTAGCTACAAAACGCTCCGACCTATCTACCCATCAGCCACTTCCGCTTCCTTCCCCGTGGCCCCGGGTAAACGCGATGGACGGGCGCGAGCATTAAATGGCCGAGAGTTGGAGAAGAGTTATTGTGTTCATGGACTGCCATAATGGATTTGAGAGCAACGTAGTTATATACGCGAGCTCGAGAACACGAGAACGAGACGGAGATAGATCCTGCGACTCTCTCTCTCTCTCTCTCTCTCTCTCTCTCTCTCTCTCTCTCTCTCTCTCTCTCTCTCTCTCTCTCTCTCTCTCTCTCTCTCTCTCTCTCTCTAGTCCGATAGTCGCCATTTTATTATATTTTTATGTCTACACACGTATTGTTTCATAGCGATGATCGCCGTCCAGACGCATCGTGAATCATCTTTTTTCATGTCGTTCACAAACGTATAAATTGCAAAAAGGGTTGTCCAAGTTTGTTATAACATTGGAATTTGTAACGTTAGAATTCAACAAAATAATTTTCTTTTCATTTCGGAAATTTCGTTCGGCAGATTTAAGGTAAAAAATCAGAAAGACATTTTTAGGATTCTCATTTAGCGATCTACAAATCTACTAAATATGATTTCGAAAAATAAGAAAAATACAAAGAATTTTCGTTGCATTTCAACTATGCAAACTTCAACCCCATCGATCGGTAACCTTAAAAGATAAAGGACGAGAAAAGACCGTCATGAATTTAAAAAAAACGTACCAAGGGATTTTTTCATTTCCCAAATTTCCTCTTTGCTAGATTTGAGCCACAATTATCACAAACATTTTTGACGATTTTTATTTCGGGTCCTACAAATCTAGGGCCGGGTTGAAATTCCGAACTTTGGATGATGAGAACGCTCAAAACTCCGAAAGAACTTTACCAAAGACCATAACTCCGAAAATCTGAAGATCGACAAAATAATTCGGCTATGGAAGGTTTAAAAGATTCCAAATTTTCAATCGATCGACGAATTATTTTAAGAGCGTTTTTTTTTTTATTAAGCAGTGATTTTACGTCAATTTTGAAATTTGTCTAGACAATGTGATACGTTCTACATTATTTACGTTCAACTGTGTAGCCTTTAGCTGGCATGATCTTGACGAAACTTGTAATTTGGGAACATTAAAATTAGGAATTTTAAACCGCCAGAGCATTGAAAGTTCGGAATTTCAACCCGGCCCCGTCAATATCATGCCAGCGAAAGTCTACACTGTTCACTGTAAATTATGTGGCACGTATAACATTGACTAGACAAATATCAAAATTTACGTAAATCACTTCATAATTTAAAACAATGTTCAAATAATTCGTCAATTTATTGAAAAATTTGAAACTTTTAAAACTTCCATAGCCGAATAATTTTGACGGTGTTCAGATTTTTGGAGTTTTGTGCTATCGTGTAAAATTCTTTCGGAGTTTTGAGCGTTCTGATCATTCAAAGTACGGAACTTCAACTCGGCCCCACCTCGAATTTCGAAACATTAAAATTCGGAATTTTAAACGATTGTAGCATTCAAAGTTCGGAATATCAACCCGGCCCCCAAATCTACTAAATACCTTTTCAAAAAACAATGAAAATTACAAAGAATTTTCGTTGCATTTATACCATGCAAATTTCAACCCCATCGATCAATAACCTTCAAAGGCAAAAGACGAGAAAAATCTGTTATCAATTTAAAAAACCGACGGACCAGCCATTTCTTTTACCCAAACTTCTTTTAGCAGATTAAAAATATGATTTTGGATAATAATAAACATGAGAAATAAAAACGAATTCTCGTTGCATTCCAGCGATGCAAACTTCAACCCCATGGGTTTGTTTGGGTTCTGGATCAACGCACATCTATGACTCGCAATTGCACCACGTGTACAATTAACTCGTTACACGCTTCCAGGCAATCAAGCGTATATGAAACGCGCGCGTGAAAGCTCGCGAGATATGCATACCAAAAAATGTAGCAGAGCGTGTCGGCATACCCGTACTTAATATACCCATAGCACGCGCGTGTCTTCAGAGGCTGCGCTCACGGACTCTTCGAATTGCAATTTTGTAATCCGCGACGTTCCGAGCGTTTCGTCTTTCCCTGCATACATATATGTATAAATATCCGTAAACCGCCTTCGTTACTCTCCACATTGTATCACAGTGCGAACTACCGAAAAATCAATGAGATGCAATTATCGGGTTGACGTAGCGCAATAAATACATAGTGTCGGCAACCGGCAATCGGAGAAGACACGAGATGCCTCTCCCTCCCCCGTATGAACCATCGTGGGAATAGAGTGAATGGGTCGCCTTACGAAATCTCTACATTACACGTGCACGCGTCCGTACATATATACACATTGAGCGGGGGGTGGCTGGAATACGCGAGGAACGTACCAGTTGAGTATAGAAAACGTACTGGCTGCTGCGAAGATAAAAAATAAAAGAATAACATTGAGTATTGCAATCCAACATTGGAATTATTTATAATAATAATAATAAATTGTAAAATCATAAAAATATAGCAAATAGTATAAAATAATGTTAGTTATCATGCAAATTAATAATAATAATAATAAATATTATACTGAATTGGTACATTTATCGCGTATTCGAGCCATCCCCATTCCATAATAAACACGGGCAATTCTATAATAATAATAATAATAATAATTATTAAATTACTCGTTTTTATTTATTATGGAAAATGTACTCGGTGATACGTAGATTGAAAATATAATTGAAAAATATGACCTTAAAGTTTGCATCGTTGGTATGCAACGAAAACGATTTGTTTTTATTTCGCAAATTTCCTTCGTCGAAGCTACGAAAATCACGCAAATATTTTTTAGGATTCTTGCTTAGCCATCCACATATATTCCCAAACAAGATAAGAAATATTCCGGGATGATGATAGAATAAATAATAAATAACATAACGCAAATAAAATAAAGTAATGGAAATAATAATAAAAATAATTGTTATTATCACTATATATATTTAGATATACACGTACCATGTACGCTTTATATATGTAATATAAAGCGTATGTATATATATAATTATGAACGATTAGCCACGACAAACGAGTGATTCGAGTGGCAAGCGATTGCGCGCACACTATACACGAATATAAAGACTATGCGAGGACTCACACAGGACCCAATGCGCGCAATGATCGCCAGGAAACAGATATGATGCGCGTCACGAAGCGTGAAACACCGAACGCGCCCACCGATTATGCGCATACCCTTGCACACGTTCGATACACCAATCGGATACCTCGTACGTATACAAACGCGCACACGCATAAGCGCATGTGTGCGCTGGCGCAAGGAGCGTGGGTGAATTTACGCGTGGGTGAGATTCGTTCGCGTAAGGTCCTTCCTCGTGTGTTGCTCCTCGCTTTCGTGGCAGCGACGATGCGCGCGCGCGAGCACACGAGTACTCCCGACCAAACCCTGTGAGCTTTGACAATCTTTAAAATTTTTTTTTTTTTTTAATTATTTTTTCCATTGCTCCAGAAAGGTGAAGAACAACCCTTATTTGTAACGTATTTCTGTATCGAAGTTTTTTTGCTACTTTTACGACGATGAATAATAATAATCACAATAGATAGCTTCAGTAATTTTTTAAAAATTATTATTTAGAGCCTTTTTTACGCGTTGCGGGCCTAAATTTCAATCATTAAATTGGGATCGTTAGAAAAGAACGATTTTTTATATTATTTTATTTTTTAACTTTATTATTCAGAGCCTTTCCTCACAAATTGTGGTCCCAAACTTGTAATAATTCGATTGGAATTGTTGGATAAGAACGATTTTTCATTTTATTTTATTTGATCATTATGCAGAGCCTTTTTTAGAAACCGAGGTTCTATAATTTTTAATGATTAATTTCGAATTATTGGAAAGAAACGATTTTTTGCTTTATCGTTTTGTTTCATTGTTTTTCCAAGCCCTCAAATTTTATTATTATTCAAAGCATTTTTTTTACAAATTAAGGCATATTTTATTCATTTTATTCTAATATTATTGAGAGCCTTTTTTAGAAATAGAAGTCCTAAATGTCGAAGGGATGAACTGGAATGTTTGGACTGGAACGTTTTCTAATTTTATGTTACTTTATTTTTTTAACTTTATTATTATCTAAAGCCTTTTTTTTTATAAATTGTCGTCCTAAATTACTAATCACCCAATTGGAGTCGTTGGATAGAGACGATTTCTTTAATTAATTTTTTTCCCTTTTCATTATTATGCGGAGCCTTTTTTTAGGATTTCGTACCCAAAGGGCAAAACGGCACCCTATTAATGACACTCTGCTCTCTGTCCGTCCGTATGTCACGGGTCTCTAGCTCGTAAACGAAATGAGTTACAGACCTGAAATGGGGACATTTGTGTAGAATGTTGACCCAAAACCGAATATTGAATTAGAAAGACAATAAAATTATTTTTCATAGAGGTCCCATAAATGAAAAAGGAGCACAAAAAAATGCTTACCCTGGCATGTGGGGTGTCATTTTTTAAAGCTCATTGAGTAGAGTAAAAATATATTTTTTTCTTTTTTATCTTCAAAAATAAAAAAATGGCGGGCCGTCACCGTTCTCAGTTTTAGACAATTTTAGTTACGGGGTCAATCTCAGAAACTAAATTAGTCAGGAATTCGGAATTTCTGTATGTTATGTACTATATACTGTATTTAAACTACAAATACTGAAAACGCCGATTCATAATGTAGTTTATATTATAATTTATTGTATACCTAACACGAAGGCCGATTCATGATGCAGTATATATAATAATTTATTGCATACATAATACAATACATTTATAATGCAAATATATAAAATTATTGTTATTTAAATGTTAACAATACCAATTAATTTATTGTTGGAGTCGGTGCCAGCCCAGAAGGAGAGATTGACGTCACGGTATAAACGCGATTGCAAATTTGAAAAATATCGTAGATCGTATAATTCATTAATTTTTCTCCGCCTCCTCTTTTTCTGCGAAAAATGTAACAATATTGGCAATTGGCTGGTACTAACTCCAAAAATAAGTCATTTGGTATTGTAAAAATCAAATAACAATAATTTTATATATTTTCATTATTAGCTTACAGCAGGAGTATACAAAGCTTTCTTTAGTTATCAACCCTCATCATGATTTCAGTTTAGTACTACCTAAGAACTAAGACAGAAAAAAAGCATTACCTAATTAAATATCTAGTTAAAAAATAGTTAATTGGTCGTATGTCCCGAACCCTAATAGGGCGAGGGCGACTCGCATTACTTTTACAAATTGAGGTCCTAGAATTTCTAATAGCTACATTGGCATCGCTGAAAAGGAACAATTTTTTTGTTTCCTTCATTTTCGAAAAAAAATTATGTCTATACAAGGCCTTTTTCAAATTCAGGCTCTAAATTGAATGTGTTAAACAAATGTGTCGTTCCGATTACAAATAATCATGATAGGATAGTTCGATAGTGATTGAAGCTTCAATAGGAACTCAGTCTAATTATCGAGTTCGTAAAAATCGTTCCATTGGAATGGAACGATTTTTAATTTTGTTACTTTATTTTATTATTTTTTTTTTATTATTTAAAGCCTTTTTTAACTAATTGAGATCCTACATGTCCAATAATTAAATTTTAATCTTCGGCAAGGAAAGATTTTTTTTTCATAATTTTATTTTATTATTGTTCAGAGCCTTTTTTACGAATTGTGGTCCGAAATTCGCGAATCGCTGAATTCGCTAATCGCTGAATTGGAGTGGTTGGAAAGAAACGATTTTTTAAAACGATTTTTTTTCCTTTTTATTATTATGCAGAGGCTTTTTTGTACAAATTGAGGTCCTACAATTTCAATAGCTACATTGGCATCGTGGAAAAGGTACAATTTTTTTGTTTCCTTCATTTTCGAAAAAAAATACAGGGCTTTTTTCGAATTGAGGCTCTAAATTTCTAATATTTGAATTTCATCATGTGTCGTTCCGGCTACGAATAATCATAATGGGAAAGATCGTTCGATAGTGATTGAAGCTTCAATAGGAACTCAGTCTAATTATCGAGTTCGTATATACACATATATCGTATTATGTACGAGTTTTCTCGTTAATTTCTTATTTGAAAAATGTGGGCAGACCGGTTGGAGGTTTGATCATCCAACGATGTAATAACCCCGATAATGTGATCAGTCCCTGCTCTCACACGGCTGTATACGTATTTAGATATATATCCACGTGTGTGTGCGCGGGCGCGTGTGTGTTTACACGTGTATACAGGCATTATAATATTACGTCGTAGCCACTTAGTCCACGTGTTTATAAAAGCTTCATAATGTTGTATCCATACACAGCGCAGGGTCACTGTAGCGAGTCCACCCTCCGTCGTTCGCAACTCCTTCATTTCCCACGGAAGGACTGTTCCATCATCCCGACCACTTCTTGGGAGCTATATACGTATGTGTATACAATAATGTGGCTACTCAATCCACCGGTAAATTATAACGAGGGAGTCACAGTCGGTAAATACCGTCCCGTACAATTTTCTCGACCCTTCATTACGATGACTTTTTGACCTGGGCTTTCGCGCACACTCCGCGACAGAGACTGGCCACAAAACTCACCGAAAAAAGAAAATCATCGAATTCATAAATGTTGATCCTTGAGGATATTTGAGGGCGATCGCTAAATCTTGACGGAAACGAATAAATTTCTGTCATCCGAATGAATGATAACGAGCAGAAAAAATCTCGTTCACTTAAGGGGTTTTCTCACCTCAGACGCTTAAAAAGGGCTATTTTCATCAATTGTTTCGATAGGTTTATATTATAGATATTGATATCAAAGTTGTTACACCTAAGAAATACACTTTCGAAATACATTAAAAACATTTTTTATTTAATTAAATCACTACTTATAGACGAAAATGGTAGTTAAAAAAATGTCCTAAAAAAATTGTAGAAAATTGTACAGATCGCTTTTGATGAAATCGCGGAGATGGATCATTCAAACAAAAAAATCAAACGGTTTTAGATTCAGTATGTTAATGGCTATAGCGTATATCATACGGTTTTTGATATATGCAAAAATAACAAAATGATGTACATTTTTAGAAAAAGACCAAAAAACGTGTTTTTTCACCGTTTTTGGCACAAAAAATTGTATATATTGAAATTTAAAAAAATCGTCGATATGCGCTATAGCTATAGTTGTAAAGAATATGTGGTTAAAATTTCATAATGATCGGTTCCGTAGTTTCGAAGATTTTATCAACAAGCCGTCGAAAAACGCGTTTAAAGTTTGTTTGCGTTACATAAATACATATAATTTTTTTTTAATGTACTTCGAAAGTGTATTTATTAAGTGTAACAACTTTCATATCAATAACTATTATATAAAACTATGAAAAAAATCACGAGAGTAGGCTTTTTAGCGTCTAAAATGAGAGGACCCCTTAATTGAATCTTTAAAAAACAAGCGCGAGGTCAGAGCTGCTTGTCTCTCGTAAGTACATCTGCTCGGCGGGGAGCGCAGTCATCGTTAACTTCGCCTCATCGTTGATTATTACCTCGTTACGACAGGCGATCCTTATTCTCGATTGGGCGACTAAGCATCTCCTGGATATCCCCGCGGTTCGTGTCTTTGAACCAAGGATCATGCGAGGATTCTCATTGTCGTGGTTTAGAAAATGCGCGTTGACTCCTCGCGACCCTTGCTCGCGTGGAGAGCAGAGAAAAAAGAAATCCTGCACCACAGGTACCAATTTTCTTCAATATTGTTTCTCAATATACACCTACGGTAAAACTTATCGCTATGAAGACATTATCGTCTCCCAACAGGCAATGCCAAAAACAATCACTCCTCAACTACGAGTCTTCGAATTGGAGACGATATTTTCTAATCTCTTTTTTTTTTCATAAAATTCACTACTCTCCCGTTTGGAGGGCAACGCAATTGTTCAATCAATCCTTCAGCACCCTATTCCCTGAGAATTGTTTGTATCCCTTGCAATCACAAGTGGATCATCGTCTCTGTGTGCGCCGCGAGGTTCGGCACCCACTGAACGAGTGACTTTTATTATCGTTCTGGAAACGAGAGGACACCAAAGGGACACCGGATAGAGTGCATGTAACGCAGTTCACAAAGACTGTACGCACACGTAAGCCACCATCAGCGGTGGCAGATTTCAGACTATAACACAGCCAACCTCGAACGTTTGGCTGTTGATGCACGGCAGACCGGAAATTACCCACCGACCTTATTGTGTATTGCCTCAGATATACAAACGTATACATATATATTTATACACGCGCGTGCGTCTGTATTTGCAATACTTGCTGTACATGCGCATATAAATTTGTGTGTGGACATATCCGCTATAAGCCGAGCTATACGGTTCTGTAATTGCAACATGTATACGTGTATACGCGCTTTGCAAAAACTCTCTTCTCGTATGCGCACACCCGTGCAGAAATTGTCGTAGGGATCCAATTGGATTCCCATAATTGTTCCTACTTGCTGACAGGGTTCCAATGGATCATCGCATTGGATCCCTGCACTAAAACGTCACGCTCGTACGTTCGATTCTCGTTGGGATTCCTCATTGGAATGAACAAATTCAATTTCAATCCTAAAAGAGTCCCACATCGTCGAACAGAATCCGATATGACTCGTGATAGATCCCATCCCATTTTGTACGTTGAATTTTCTATACAAAATATATAGATATGAAAAACTACTGAATCTTGAAAAAGTAAAATCTTATTCGTTCGTTTTTGCACTCCGTGCCAAATTGTCCCTAAACTGACAACTGCGAGCAATATTACGCACACTTTGTATTTAAAGTAAATTAAAGTGACAGCTATCAATGTCAAAACGAAAAAAATCATAACATCGACAAAAGTACTTTGAAACAAACATACACGTGCAGAAATTGTCACAGGGATTCATTTGGATACCCATACGTGTTCCTACTTCCTGATAGGGATCCAATAGGCCATCGCATTGAATCCCTGTCCTAAAACGTCAAGCTCGTACAGTCGATTCTCATCGGAATTCCGGCGTTGGAATGTATGAATCTAGTTGGAATCCTAAAGGATTCTCACATTATCGAACAGAATCCAATACGATTCTTGGCCGATCCCATCGCGTTATGTACGTTGAATTTTCTAAACAAAATATATGGGTATACAAAATGAGTGGATCTTAAAAAAGTATACATCGCTCAAGGGATCTTCTCACTTTAGACGCTAAAAATAGGCTATTTTCGTTTTTTTTTCTATATGTTTGTATTATAGATATTTGATAAAAAGGTTGTTACACTTCATAAATACGTGGTCGAAATACAAAAAAAAAATTTTTTAATGTATTTATGGAACTCAAACAAACGTTAAACGCGTTTTTCTCAAAGCAACGTTTTTCGACGGCTTGTTGATAAAATCTTCGAACCTACTGAACCGATCCTTATGAAATTTTAACCATATATTCGTTACAACATAGCTATAGCGCATATCAAGGATTTTCTTAAATTCCCACATAGACTATTTTTTTTCTCCCAAAAACGGTGAAATAACACGTTTATTGTTTTTTTTTTTTTGAAAAATGTCCGTCTTTTTGTTATTATTGCATATATCAAAAATCGTATGATAGGCGCTACCGCCATTAACATAATAAATCTAAAACCGTTTGATTTTTTTGTTTCGGATGATCCATCTCCGAGATTTCATTAAGAGCGCGGACCTACAATTTTTTGGGAATTTTTTTTAACTGCCATTTTCGTCTATAAATAGTGATTTAAATAAATATTTTTTTTTAAAGTATTTCGGAACTGTATTCATTAAGTGTAACAACTTTTATATCAATATCTATGATATAAACCTATTTAAAAAATCATAAAAATAGCCTTCTTAGCGTCTAAAGTGAGAAGACCTCTTAAACAATATATTAAAAATCTGTTTGAATCACATAACTGAAAATCCACTATGGTCATCGTGTGTTATTCATTTTACTGCACCTGACATAATATCACCACACACGTACACGCTCACGAAACGTGCAGGTTTTTTTTCAACACGCCGAATTTTTTCTCGTCACTTCACATATTTTCGATTGGACCATGGTAAGAATTCTCAAATGGCGTTCATCACTGAGGCTCCCCATATATGTATGTGCAGTGTCCCTAACTAACCCCTATAGAGATATATGGCTGCATCTTGGGACTCTCTACCAAATTTGTGCACAGGATCACGAAAGTATATTTTTTTGGGATATCCAACAAATTCCGCTCGAGTATATCAAAATGTAAATATTCCAACGACGTTAATCGCGAAACTGCGTGGCATCCACTTGTATTCCACTGCGGACTTTCTAAGCGCGGCCTCCCTATCAAATCCCTATAGGGATGTGGTCCCCCGTGAAAAACGACGCAACCGACCCAACCTCGAGCCAGCGTCACGCCAATCACTGTCTACCATTGGCCGATGAACGGCAGCACTACCGGTTTAGTGTCGCGCCACGGTAGGAGTGATCTCTTCGGCCCAACGCTGGGATGTACGGTTGGCCAATAGTAGGCTTACCGGAAATCCTAACAGTTGGCCGGGTATTGGCCCAACGTTGGGCGAAAAACGGCGCAACCGACCCAACCTCGAGCCAGCGTCACGCCAATCATATTCTACCATTGGCCGATGAACGGCAGCACTACCGGTTTAGTGTTGCGCCACGGTAGGAGTGATCTCTTCGGCCCAACGCTGGGTTGTACGGTTGGCCAATGGTAGGCTTACCGGAAATCTTAACAGTTGGCCGGGTATTGGCCCAACATTGGGCTAAAGAGATCACGATCATTGGCTGACGGTTGGCGTGATCACCGGCCCATAGTAGGGCTAAGGTCGGCTTCATATTGTTGGCGCAATATTCGGGCTAGCGTTGGCCCAGTGTCGGGTTGTCAAAATAACCTCAATTTTTCTTTCAGAGACAATGCATCGGTCCTTATTCCCGCACATGGATTAGATTCAGAAGTTTCTGTGCTCGATGATTGCTCATCGGGAGAGTTATTAGATTCACTAAACTCGTTATGCACAATCACTTCGTGGAATGCTTCCAAATTTGTTTCACTATTTATTACTTGTCCTTTTGTTTCGTTGCCTCTGATCCTAACCTGCTGTAAAGAGTCTTCTAATTTTTGTCGTCGTTTTAACACTCGGCGTTTCTTAATACTGTCATAATACCTCGGCATTGTTTTTAATACACCACAAAACTAGTGTAAATCAATTTTATTTTTAATAAACTGAATTTCAGAAAAGAGTAATGAGTTTTTATTATCACAGGACGTAGAAAATTGCGTGCAGCGATAATAAAAAATATATAATAACCCAACGAACACCCAACCTTGGGTCAAATATCGATTACCAACTGTCAGCCAACTATCGGGTCCCAGTGTTGGCCCCGAACATGGGCCAATCGGTTGATCATGGGTTTGCCAGTCTACAATTGAAGCTCGGCACACCATCGAAGAGCCAACGCTGGGCCAGTACTAATTAATGACCATCGGCCAATCGTCGGGGCGAGCGCAGGCCCTGAGTCTGAGCCAATCGTTTGACCGTGGTTTTGCCAATGCTTTTTTACGTATATACGTATATACGTAAAAAAAATCTTGTATAGTCCACACACACACACACACACACACACACACACACACACACACACACACACACACACACACACACACACACACACACACACACACACACACACACACACACACACACACACACACACAAACACACACACACACACACACACACACACACAAACACACACACACACACACACACACACACACACACACACACACACACATATATTACGTATGTACGTATACACGTAAAAAAGCATTCTTGTATATATGTATGGAATATACCGTTCAAAGCCAGTGTTGGGCCAGGATTGGCAATTCGTCAGTTTGCCATGCTAAAAATAAGCGTTGGCAAAACCACGGTCAAACGATTGGTTCAGACTCAGGGCCTGCGCACGCCCCGACAATTGGCCGACGGTCATTAATTAGTGCTGGCCCAGCGTTGGCTCTTCGATGGTGTGCCGAGCTTCAATTCGAGACTGGCAAACCCACGATCAACCGATTGGCCCATGTTCGGGGCCAACACTGGGACCCGATAGTTGGCTGACAGTTGGTAATCGATATTTGGCCCAAGGCTGGGTGTTCGTTGGTTTGCCATGCTTCAAATGAGCACTGGCAGAATCATGGCCAAACCATTGGCCCGTATAAAGGACCAACACTGGGTATTGGTGGTTGGTGCTGAATATCGTACCAAGCGTCGGCCGCATGTTAAGCGCCGGCAAATTTTTCACGGGCCGATCTGGGAACTCCCCAACAAATTTCTGCGTGGATCTCTGCTCCTATACGCACACACCGACAAATAAAAACAATTTAGACTGTTCCTATTGCACTTTCGGAAAAAAAACTTCTCTTTTGAAACTAAGTGTCGATCAAAACGAGAAAAAAGAAAAAAAATGAATGTAATTTAATAACGGAAATTCAACGCAAATTCAAGTGTAGGAAAAACGTATAATTAAACCGGTGAAGCTTCATTTGTCGCGAATATTATAATTGAATTAAATCGTTTTCTCGTTAGCTCCATAAGCGATGGAGTTGAAACTCGAGAATACTGTGTGGTTAAACTTTGGCAGCTGCACACTCGGTAGGGTTGCGCGGAGAAAAAGACGACGGAAAAATGAGCACGGGTTGAAAAAAAAAGAAATAAAAAAAAGTGTCATTGCTAATAAACGATGACTTGTTCTATGTATGTATATGTATGTACGAGGCGAGCAATACAACTTTCTGCTCCATGAAATCGTATATGCATTTCACGGCTGAGTTCACCTCGATAGTTTTTCACCAATATACATATACGCTTTATACGTACATACGTATGCGCGTAATGGTGTAATCGCGTATCAACAAACATTTAAATTCGCGATTTACGCTCGAAAGGACCGTGACAGACGAGAAGCCATATTGGCGAGAGGGAAAAAAGAAAGAAAAAAAGCAGATACGACGAGCAGACGCATCTTGCTTGTTCGGCTTGTCCTGGAATCTAACGAGAGAGCGGAGATCGTGTGTCTCTTTTTCGTCTCGTCGTAAATGCATACGCGTGCGTAAGAAGAAATAAAAACCGAGTCACCAATTTAATGGACGATTAGCCCTCGAATGACAGAGGTACATATTATAGCCTTTTGCTGCGCTTTTGCCGCTGGTAATCCGAATCCGGTATGTCTCCCCTAGAGGTCCGCATCCGCGCTCGTATACGAGCATGTGCGAGTACTTTTTTTCGAGTAAAATTTAAAAAAGAACGATAACAAAAAAAAAGGACACGAAAGTAAATAGATTAAAAATTAAAATCACTTCATTCGGGCGTCGCGAATAAACTTTTGCTCACAAGTAACATTACTTTGGTGTCCGCCTGTTTCTTTGTTAATACTCATGTATATCTTCCATTAGATAAACCCATGAAACGGTTTAAAAGGCGAAAACAATTTTTTTTCATCCTCTTTGCCAGCTTTTCGGAAGCGCCAAAATCCCGAAATTTTGAACAGCCGTACCGTCGATTCTTTTTTAGTAATGTAAACACAACCCTGCGTGTGTACACTCGGTCTTTGAAGGAACAGTCGAAATGTCCGTTCCTTAAAAGGGTCAGTACACACACGGCGTCGAAATTTTCGAAGGTAAGTGAATTCACTTTTTCAGTTTTGTTTATGGCTAAAAGAAATGTTTTATGTAATTTGATGCTGTTTCGGCTTTTTTTTTACGGACTTCTATTTCGAAAACAAAATTATTTTTTGTAGTTTTGGCTTACGAGTACCGTTATTTTTCCATATTTTTATAGAAAATAAAGTTTTGCCATATTATTTCTTGCTTTCTTTACTTTCTTGCTTTTTTTTATTAGTTCATGCTTTTTTACTGAAATAAGTTTTTTTGTTCCAACAGTTTTTAAAGATGGGCGAAAGAAGTGCATCTCAGGTTATGAACGTCAGGGCGACTGTCGCCCTGACGTGTTCGACGATCAAGAAAGTTCAAATCAAGTCGATGGAGAAGAAGTTTATGAAGAAAAAAAAAACAATGTGTTCTTGTGCATCGTGCGAAACGCCGGTTCGCGTTGGTCATTGAATGCACTTTTGTCACAATTCGGCACTGTAAATTCCTTTTTTGTCACGAATTATTATTAATATTTCATAATTTTTGTGTTTGCAACAAGAACATCTCATTTTGCGCCAAATAATTACCGTTCCGTTTATTATGACATGTCTGAATCGGTAAAATATTCCCCAATTTCAGATGCTTAAATAATTCAATTTTTTGGGTGCCCACGTCAAAGATACTGTATTCTTTTGAGCTACAAAAGTCTATAACCGTTTTTTTAAACATTTGTTTATTGCAGAGTAACGTTTTTTTTAAACAAAATTCCCTTTTTTCTGCTTTTTCGACTATTCTTCAATTTTTACTAACAACAGATTTAAACGTTTGTCTTTGGCAACTTTTGGGCCATGTAGATGACACTTCAAGAAGTAATCCAGAATTTTTTCAGATTTTTTGAAAGCCTAGAAAACTGAAAACCCGACTGTTCCCTAAAAGACCCAGTCTACACACTGGGTCTCGAAAAATATAGTGCACACACGCAGGGTTAATGGGAGGAAAGGTTGAAAAGGATTTTGATAGACTTAGTGAATACCGCTTGATTAATGCCAAATAGTTTTCCCGGAAAGTGCATTTGAAAAGCAACCGAAAAAGCAGCAAAAGGGCATGTATGGAAAACTTTGCAAAAATCGATGGTCCGTCAATGAAATTGTGCCAAAAATCCAACAATGATCGAAGCTTAATAATCCAAACGGCATTGTATCTAAGGAGCAAACGATAACGAAGAGAACGAGCGCCGAGCGAATTTTTAAACCGAAACAAACAAAAAACGGGCGGTTATTCAATGGAGAACTTTTTTGGCCGAGGAAGAAAAAAAGATTGGTTTTCCATACTTTTTTTATAAGCCCCTATTGATGTATTTTAACCCCCCCATACGCTAATTCATTATTAATTTTCCCCAAAACCCTCAATTTGAATGAAAAATCGTCGAAAATGTATAGCATTCCGGCGAAGTGCAAAAACACGTAAACTTTAGTTTTATCCCCCCCTTTCAATGTTACCCGTTTCGTTCAATTTAATGCACCCATTCCAAATGTGGGCTGCGAGAAAGAAGAACAAAGGGGTGGGTTAGACTTCATTTTTTTTAATGTACCCATAGTGGATTTGTGCTCGTTTTCATTAGAAGAATTTACGTTACTGTATCGCCGAAATCGGTAGATTGCTTGCGGTTGAAACTGCAAAATCGGGCCTTGGCATGTTACACTGCAAGGGGTAGTTTGACTGCTAAATCGTGCATCCGACGATGAAAAAAAATACGTATCTCGTAGTTTTTAATGCTTTACCATATACATGAGTTTCAATAAAATCGAAGGCGGAAACCAAAGTGATGTTTCCCGTCAGAGTCGCCTCTTATACTGAACACTCGATGTTTACGACAAGTGGAAGTTAGAGAAGACAGCATGCGGCGTGCTCGCATCTGGCCTCACATTTAGTAAACACGGCAAATCGCTCGTAAAAATCGGAGAAAACGATTATTTTTACCTATGAATGGAGTCGACCTTGAAATTTGCCCGAAATCGTATTTTATGTAGCTTCAAATAAAATAAAATTTTGTCGTAAATAGCATGTGATTGTGCACGTGTAAGGACGATAAATCTCAAGCTCAAGGATAGAACAGTCCAAAAGGGTAACTAATTTTGTTGATAAGTCTTTCTATCAACATGAAATATGTCCATGTATGTGTGAGGTTTGCCGTATTAGGTGTGTGTCCCCACTGACTGAGCACTATTATTATACATACGTAATGTCACCGTAAAGGAGCTCTTTGTACAACCGTCGCGAAATATTTGGTCGTTCGCTATCGCGTGGTAAGAAAAAACGAAAAAAAACTCATATATATATATATATATATATATACATTATGAAAAATAAAAATAAAAAGGCACACAAGCACGGAAGTCTTCTCTTTCTGTCTCTCTCTTGCCCCTCTCCACAGCTGTATAACACATTAGCATTACGTACTAGCACCGAGAGACTCGGATTGTAAAGCATCGGTATCTCTCCTGTAATAACTGTGAAGTGGCGTCACGCCATCCATGCTAATGAGGTTCGATTTAATGGTGCGCTATGAGACACGAGACTCCCTGTATGATTTTTTTCTTTCTTTCAATATGTTGCTTATTTTTTTTCTTCTTTTCCTACGTTTTTTTTGTCGTCACAGAGAGCGAGAGACGAGTTCCCGCGGTTTTACGTCTATAGCAGCGATTCGTTTTTCCTTTCTCGACGAATTCCACGATTTTTCGGGAATTTCCTGTTCCAGTGTCTCCATAGAGCCTGTTTTTTTTCTTCCCATTGGTTATTCTTTTTTTTCCATCCGGCTGCGAAGGTCTCGATATACGAACTTTTCATCACAATTATGTTCAGTCCCAACGGTTCAAATATTATTTGGCAAACGGCTAAATTAACCGAAATAAATCTCTCACGACACGTATAATAGCAACGTGAATTCTTCCGAGCGTACATGTCGTACATTAGCGTATACGTATACGCCGACGTCGGGGAGAAAAAGACACGCGAGCCGTATAATTTTACCTTCGGTATAAAACAACACAACTCGAGTACACGCACATCCTTACGTACATTCGTATACGTACATACGGGTGAAGCGACGAAAGGATTTACATGCGTTCCAACGTGCGGCGTGCGTCGCTGACATGATTGCTACGCAGCGAAGGAACCATGTCGTCGTCGTCGTCGTCGTCGTCGTAGAATGCGCGTCGGTACGCATCTTAAAAAAAAAACGGAAAAAAAAAATTGTCGCTGATATTGCTACAAGCCACGTACCGCAAGTATATCCAACGTCACTGTGTACTCGTTGCTCTCGTCCACGATACGGAACGAAAGAGCGACACATTTCCAAAGGGCTGGCCTTTGCTCTGTCCGCGCGCCGGGGAAGAGAAAATAAACAATAGGCAACGTTCCAGACTGAATAGGAAAAGACAAGCAAAAAAATGGGCCGTTCAAGCCCGGAGGAAACAATCGAGAGCTGCGCGTGTTTTGAGTAGGGCGGGGGGAGGAGAGGCCCAGGGGCCGCTTAAACACACCGGTTTTGCGCAAATCGTGTCTCGTCGTAGCTATAGGCAGCGAGTGAAAGTTGGACACATTCGGGTTGACGGACCCTTTCTTTTTTTTTCTTCTTCTCCTTTATCTCTCCTCTTCTTATTTTCTTTTCTTCTCGCTCTTCGGATCAATCCGAGAACCGTTAAGAGCACACGCCTCCACGATTTATCGGAATAATCATTATAATCACGTCTGCCGTGCGATGATAGCGACGTTTCCGTTCGTAGAAATGCGAGCTCGCGACTCAATCGATTGCGGAGGATTCTTTTTTTTTTCCTTCAAATGGTTAAGGGACTTTTTTTCACCCTTTGAGGTGACTTTATGTCTCGTTTAATGCTCGATCCTCTTCAACAAAAAATCCAGAAGACGATATTAAAAACAAATCTTTCCTGTTCTTCCATCGAACGAGGACCTCCGATCGCGCTCTTTCGGGGATTTGGGTGCACTCGTTGCACAATTGCAACGTGATTCTTTCAACACTTTACTCGGGATGAAAAAAATAACGACGGTTTCTCTGCAGATCTTTGTCCGATTTTCTTAAATTTTTTCCCGTTTTTATTGTTATTGTTATTGTTATTATTATTCTTCGGCCGTTCGTCGATCGTGTGTACCGGGAACCTTCGCGCCCACTCGTCATTATCAGGAGCTTTCTCTCTGTACCTTCCTTTCTCCGCGCTCGCACGAAGTAACGCACACTTCGCGCGTGTGCCCGGTAAAAAAAATATACACACATATGCATACGTCCATATAGGCGCACGGATGGAAGACTGTGTATGGGGAATTCCAGGTCAAATCAACAGAGCGATAAGCTCTGCGCTATTTTTCGGTTGCTCTCCTTCCCGCTTGGTGCCGCCGATTTTTCGATCTATAATTTATCACGGAAATCTGTAGGGAGAGTCCTTCTCGGACGTTGATTGTTACGAACGTTTGACAAATTCGCCATTTGTAGACGTGAATGGTATTATCGTTACTATTTTTAATTATATCACTATTAATTCTCAGTTAAAGTTTTTTTTTATTGCATCACTATTAATTGTAAATTATCATTTTTTAATTATATTGCTATTAATGTGAAATAGTTATTTTTATCTCTGTTTGAACATTAATTTTTAATTGTTATTTTGTTATTATATTAGTATTAATTACTGTTAGTAATTTCCTGAGGTCCAACGTATTGCCGTAAAACGAGGTTAAATTGACATTCGGCATAACTTTGACAGTTTTTGGGGCTACTTCAACAGAGCGCCAAAATACGATTTAAATGTGTGGGCAGCGAGCACGCGGGACCTTCTATGATGGGCGGCGGATGCGGCGAATAAACTTGAATAACAATTTGTTGTTCGAGCTTATTATAATGTTGCTAAAGTTGATTGTAATGTTGCTCAAGTTGATTTTGATCTCAATGATAATTATACGCCTGATTAAGTGCCTATAATAGTACCCTAGGTCCCTGATATTTTCATGTCGACGTTTCCTTAAGGGAGGCCACCACCGTAACCGCCCACTTTCGACCGTTTCCTTTGGAATTTTTTAAAAATAACGGAACAAAATACATGGTCGAAATAACTGTCAGGTTTTATTAGGTATATACTGAAGTATCTAAACAAAATGTATGTGTCAAAAGAATACAAAATGGCGGTGCACGCTATAGCACTACTGGTTTTCAGCCAACCCTCTCCGCGGCACGCAGTAGAGCTGTTGCAAATTCAATCCTGGAACAAAGAGTGAAATATTTTCGTTAATTATATTAGATTTAGCGGTCAAGTACGGCGGGAAATTTCAAAATAATAAAAAAAAAATAGACACGAGTTTGAAAAAAATTCGTTTTCTTACCACAATTCTCATATGAAACGTAATATATTTTTACAATTTTCAATTAATCGAAAAAGCGCTTGTACTTGACTGTTAAAGCAATCTAAGAAGCTACGGTTAAAATTTCAAGTGGTTTGGACGAAAGTTGTTCAAGTTCGGCTGCGTGACGATTTAAAAAAACACGGCTTTGAGAAAAACATTTTTTTTTATTTTCGTGTATTTTTTTAAAATAAAAATTAAGTTTAATGCATGCTTAATCACATAGATTTTTTCGAAATTCCAACTAAATAATCCAGTAGACAAAAGAAATCGGTAGAAACGACCGTTTTTCGGCCTGTCACATTGGTGTCCTCCCTTAATAAAGATGACAATTTGATGGTAAAAAATCGTTGTTTTCCATTTAATTCCATGTGTAATGCGTAAAATATTAAATTTGTTAACAAAATGATGTCAAAGTAACCGTTAGTCATTGACACAAGTTCCATTTCAATGCCTTGTCAAAGAAACCCCACGCTCGATCCTACTTTGACATTTTTTTTTAAATATAAAATTGTGAGGGGTTGACTTTCTCATACATCTGATAGCCAAAGGACACATTGTTCTATTGGTGCAAAAAAGTCGGAATTTAGGATGTTAAAAAAAATATACCTACAAAAAACTTCCAAAGCCTGCTCAAAGTAACCCCATTTGACGGTACCCTTTCCGATCACTCCGTACCCGCACTTCGCTTTTCTAACCTAACTTCCGTTGCGTCCACAGCCATCTTATGCTACACCATACCGCATTTGTCGAGGGTACGTAGAAACTGTGGAAAACTCGTACCGGTAGAGACTGCCATCATATACTTCTGATTCTCTAGTGTTCCGACTTTTTAACGGGTTACACCTATAGTTCGCGGCCGGAAAAAGAGGTGTTTTCGTGAATTTTTTTTTGGGCAACACGTGCAGGTTTTTAACTGTCGTGCAATTTTTTTCATGGTAAAGGGTATCTTTCCAAGTATCTTCGACAATTTTTTTACGGAGTGTCTCCCCGTCCGGTTATCGGACGAATAATTTGCACGTATTCATCCGAATAAAATCTTCATAAATTTGTTTGGGTTTGTGTGGTTTGATTTAGGTTGGTAGATTGTGTTTGGGCTTGTTTGGTTTAGGTTAGTTGGTTTTGTTTGGGTTTGTTTGCGTTTGGGGCGTTGTACAGCGTGAACCGCGTAAACTAAGCCGTCATCCGGAGAAATAACATACGCTTATTCGTCCGATAACCGGACGGGTAGTCACAGCGATTTTTTTATTGGGAAATATTTATAAACGACGGAGATACAGTAAATTGCACAGATCGCTGTGCAAAAAAGGTCCTTCGCGCTGACCACTTGTGTTCGGGGACAAATCATCTGAAATACAAAACCAAATGAATTTAGCTTTTGTACCGTATTATCTACCAGGTGTGTAAGCATGAAACCGGAATTTTTGTACAGAAAAAACACGTTTATTGTAATGATATGATACAAAGTATCATATCATTACCGTAGGTACATCCGCCAGTTGTTGTTATGTTTGAGCGTCGTCTTCGTCCAACAAGGCTTGCAGGTCAGCGTCTTCAAACTTTTTCGGTGGTCTTCCACGTTCTTCGTTCCTCACGTCAAAATCGCCACTTTTGAACCGTTTAAACCACTCGAAACACTGTGTTTTACCGAGAGCATGCTCACCAAACGCTTCCACAAGCATTCGATGCGATTCGGCTACGGTTTTCTTCAGATGAAAACAGAAAAGTAGTGCTGTCGGCAAATCGTAATTTGTTGGCACCAAACTCGACATGTTTATCTCTAATAAACTAATGCTACTGAATGAAACTCGTGTTATTGTGAGTTGGAAATCTTTGTCGGATATCAATACAATAACAAGACACCGCTGACGTGATGTGTCGGTAACTGCATCGACATCTAGCGCCACCTATGGGCAAATTCCGGTTTCATACTTACACACCTGGTAGTCTTTAATCGAAGGATTCAATAAAATAATGATTTTTGAAACGATGGTCGCCGATCGAGAGTGATCGTCGAAATTTCGGTGAAAAAAAAACACTCTATTTTCCTTGATATAAATAAAAGTATGCATTGAAAAAAAATCCTTCGATTAAAGACTGCCTCTTGATATACAAAAAATATCTGGGAATTTGCAGCAGATCGGTTTAGTTTGTTTTTGAGATATTTTGGTCGCCGATTCTAAAGAAAATCATTCCGAGAAAAACGCGCTTTAATTTTTACGTCAGGTATATACGTAGACAAAATGTAATTTATTACCTCTAAATGGAATCATCGATGCCCGGATCATACAGCAAACCTTCTGCAGAGGTAGCGGCCTCCAGAATTCCAATTTGGTGCTGCAAACTAGGTGTAAATTAATCTCAAGTATTTACTGGTCGATGCGTCAACCGGTGGACGGCTTAGCGGGCACCGAGTATTGGCCATGCACAACGCTGCTTAACTCGGAGTACCGCCGGAGCCGAACCTCAACCGCCCAACCACCAGTGTCGGTTTATTCTTTTTTTTTAAATTATATTGCTATTAATTTCAAAACAATATTATTGGCCTACTATTAAATATGAATATCTTTTTATTATACCACTATTCATTCTAAATGATTATTTGTCTCTTAAGCTTGATTCTGAATGATTATTTTTTCATTATATTAGTATTAATTCTCAATTCTTTTTTAATTTTATTATCTTACGATTATGAATTATTTTCTTTTTAAATTATATAAGCATCAATTCTAATTTTTTTTTCTACGAATTCCACATTAAGGTAAATGTCCCAATTATTGAACACTATCTTGTATTTTTATTATTTCTCATTCGCCTGCATGCATTTACTTATTTATAAAAATTTAATTACATATATGGAACTTTTAGCTATCGAAATGTTACCTTGTGCAAAAAAAGCTTTAATTAATAGAGAAAAAAAATTATTTAATCAGCAACGGTGACCCGATTTGACGTCTCGTGGTAACTGCTTATTGTTTTTGCTAAGACGCGTCGCTTCACTCGTAAGGGCATAAAAAATTCAAAAACTGTCGCATCTCAAAAAGTAAAGGCGTTTCAGGTTCCTCAGAACATTTCTTGCAAATAACAATTTTTTAAAATTTTAATTAATTATTTAATAAAAAAATACGGTGTTCGATCATTGGGACATAGAAAATACAGTGTGTCCCAATTATTGAACACTCGAATTCTCCAAGATGGCGTCATTAAACCCATCAAAAATCGAGACAGTTAACGTGTGACACATCGTGTGAATCGGATTTATTCAAACAAAAACTGTAAGTTCCTGAATAAACTTACCTTTATTCATTTAATAATAACTCTAAGATCGTCAAATATATTTTATATTTGTATTTTCGTGCAATAAACATAAAAAGAAAAGTAAAAAGAGAATATAACCTAAATGTAACCTAAAAATACGAATGTAATATTCAGTATTTTTTGCTCTCCGATATTTCAGGGAGCCGAGCTGCGACAAAAGTCAAACAAAAACAGAACATAAAAACGAGGAAACTGAAAAGCAAAATAAAATAAAGTTCGAGTTGAAAAGCAAAAATAAACCAAATGCGAATGAACCAAAAACCTGTCAAAAGAGACTAAATATATATTTTTGTATTTTTACATGATTAATAAAAGATTATTTAAGTGTTTGATTTTGCTTTTATTTCTTAATATTGAACCCAAAATAATATTGTCAGAACGGAATAAGAATTCTCAAGAGTGTTCAATAACTGGGACACGCCTGTTCAATATTAGGGACATAGGCACTTCCAGTGTTCAATAATTGGGACATTTGCATGCTTCACATTGTTATTCCTTTTTTTCATTTGAAATTATTTAAAAATAATTTAAAGGGTGATTTTTCGAAAGTAAAAATATCAAAGTGCCATTTGAACATGAAAGCTATGATTTTTTCTTGATTTTATATTTTTTTCTCACCCAATTAAATCCCCCAGATCCTTAGCAGTTCAATAATTAGGACATTTACTTTATAGATTTTTAAATTATACTATTATTAATACCGAATTATTAATTTTTTATTACACGACTATTAATTCTCAACATTGTTAATGTCACATTATTATGATGATAAGGATTATTGGCCGCAAGCCGACAACGGCGCAGTGGCGTGCATCTACGGGGACCCGCGCGGATTATTGTATTAGCTCTTGACGCGTGCATTCGTAAATGCGCGTGCACGAGAACAATGCGCCTATCATCTCTGTCCGCAAGCGTATTTTCCTCTTAGGTATACACGGCCCCTTGAATTGCTGGAATTCCCAGAATACATATACTTGCGAGGAGGAGGAGGACCGCGCAAAGTTTCTTCGCGCGGCGTACAGGGCTCATCGTATCATTACGAGATCTCGTGCATTATATATCGCGCCTATATGCGCGCGGCCTCGTATAATTCCTCGACGCGAGATCATACACGTCACAGTGCACATATTTCTCGCTCACATAGGGTACATGCACATTGTGCATTTCCCTTTGTCCAACGCGTGACCCAAACAAGCCCAGAAGAGCTGCCTATGCGGTGCCTGAAATGGGAAAAATCGATTTACCGAAAATGCGAATCGAATTAATAAAAAAAAAAAAAAGTAATTGGACCTGGTGTAAAAGGATTTTGAAAGTAAAACTCTTGTTGAGATCGTGGCTGAGCGATCGCGCCGGTTGTAATCCAGGTGACGGTTCTCACGTTCCTCGCTTCTCGCGGAAATCGATCAATTAGAATCGATCACACACGCGGACCAATCGCATACTCATATATGTATGGAACGTACGTACGGGATACACAGGAATCGAGATATACTTATACCCACGCTATTACAATCCGATCGACCGCCACACACACACAAACACAGACATAGACACGATATAAGGCAAAACGTGTGTCTCGTGACTGGATCATTCATAAAAAGAAATATATATATATATATATGGCTACGTGCACGCGCCGGGAAAATCGAAACTTGCAAACGCGCATTATTCTGTACATAACAACGCCGTTATACAAGTGCAACAAATTGCCGGGGCTACTTCATTACCCAGAGAGTCGCGACGACGAAAAAAACCCGCGCTATTTGTCACGAAGATCAATAAAGTAAGCTCAATAAACTAAAGGACAAGGAATGGTCAAAAAAGAAAATGGTCGAAAAAGGAATCCGGAAGTGAGGCGCGTAACGGTAAAGACTGCGCGCTCACGATCGCAACGAGAGTGAAGGTTTTTTCGTGTGGCGCGCGCGCCCTTTTCCTCTCTCCCTTGAGCGCCTGCCTCAGCACGTAATATGGGCTATAAGGGTATCGGAGCGAAGACGATCGTGCGGCAACTCTTCTTTTTTTTTAATCTTATTTTCTTTTTCTTCTCTGCTCTCGTGGACCTTCCCGTGCGCAAGGGTCTCTCTCTCACTCTCTCTTTTCTCGGTGGCTTCGGGTGCAGCACACGTTGCGCGCGCGGGGCACGCGTGCTGCTCAAGGTTCGCCCCAGAGCCTCCAGGCTCCGTGGTCAGGGCCCCTTGGACCTCTATCCGCGCGGTCCATTGCGATGAAGGGGTGCGGGGAGGGGGCGGCCAGGCGGAACGAGGAGGACGAGGCAACCGGTGGCTGCTCGTGAAACACACACACATGCACACACGTACATACATGTTTCCATAGGTATAGATACGTATAACGGTACTCTCGGCATGGAAAGCGCCGCTCGTGTCTCGCCCGAGAGTACCGAAGAGAGCTGCGGAACAGCCCAGGGAAGAGAGCACACGTACACACGTTGCATAGCCGCGACTGCTGCTTCTGCTGCTGCTGCTGCTCCACCCAACGGAAACGGTCCATAGTGACACGCGTGTGCACCGTCGCGTTTCGGGACATGTTTTGGGTTTGCAAATATGTGTGTGTGTGTGTGTGTGTGTGTGTGTGTGTGTGTGTGTGTGTATCTGCTCTGTTATGACTTTTTCCTTTTGACATTTGAAAGTCGTCACTTTTAGCTGACAATGCCTTTAGATGCCAAGTGTGCGTGACATTCTTTGCAAATGTTAATTTAGAGTCAATTTAGCATGCACTCCAAGAACGAACATTATCGACAGATTTTACTTTTTTTTTTATTTCCGTAAAGACATGAAAGTTGCTGAGGTTCCCAAAGAGATATGTGAAGGCTATGCTGTTGATTGCTTAACAGAACACACGTGTCAGAATAGGATTGAAAATTTCCGCTCTGGAGATTTTTCACTTAAATATGACCAACGTTCTGGTCGATCTCCTGAACTTCACGATGACCAAATCAAAGACATAATTGAATCGGATCGTCATATAACTTTGCAAGAGATTGCAAATAGGTCGAATGTGTGACACACAATGATTGAATATCATCTGAAATGTCTTGGACACGTTATGAAGAGCTATATTTGAGTTCCGCCCGAATAAAAAGACATTCACTTAATAGAGCCAATCAGCATTTTCCATATGCATCTGAAAGGCAGTGAAACGAACTCACTTTTCGAACGAATCATCACTGGTAACGAAAAATAGATCGGCTACGATGACATGAGTTGAGAACGATGCAGGTCGAAGTGTGATGATCCAACATCGCGCTTGGACTTGGTCCAAGCGTAATCCCACCGTATGCACAACATGATCCGTCTTGGAGCATGCTGCTCATTTGGACTATGCATCTTGGATCATGCTGTCCATTGCAAAGGTGCTGTATGTTATGAACTGTTTCCAAGGAACCCAACTATCAATTTAGGTGCTCACTGTGAACAATTAGGGAAACTAGGGGAAGCAATCAAAGAAAAACGTCCAGAAGTGGAAAATCGCAAAGAAATCGTATTCCACCAAAGCAATGCGATGCCTCACACATCTTTGATAACTCGTGTATTATTATTGGAGCTTGGTTGGGAAATGATGGCGCATATGCCATTTAGTTCTGACCTTGCACCATCGGATTATCATTTATTTGGAAGTTTGCAAAACCCTTCGAATGGTACAACTTTCACTAATGATGATGACTCGAAATCGCACTTAGTTCAGTTTTTTGCTGACACGAGGCAGGAGGTCTATTAGCGCGGAATAATGAAGTTGCCGGAAACATAATATATAATTGATTAATATTCATTCTTCAGTTCATTCATTGTATAAAGAATATCAAGTTTTATTTCGCATTACAAAACCGAAATTACTTGTCAATCCAATATATATATATATATATATATATATATATATATATATATATATATACATATACAGGGTGTCCCTCTTATCTCTGCCACCCGAAATAACTCGGTAATTATCGACGTCACAAAAAAAATGTTCCCGACAAAAGTTGTACGGTGTGAAGGAGGCCATCAAATGCACCTAATTTTTTGTATTTCGGTGCAGGCGCTGACGTGCAGTGAAAATCACCTCCACTTTTCAATGGAATGGTACATTTTTTTCAATCATCTTGTGGAGCACCTCAGGCCGCATAAAAACATTTGGGTGTCAAGATCGTTCAAGGTCATTCAAGGTCAGTATCGATTATACAAATCCAAATATCTCGGATCACTACCAAATATTTGTTAGTGATCCGAGATATTTAGATTTGTATTTCATTTTAATAGGTAACCTTGAATGATCTAGAACGACTTTGACCCCCTAATATTTTTTTACGCGGCTTGAGGTGCTCAACAAGATGGTTGAAAGAAAATGTACCATTCCATTTTAAAAAGTGGAGGTGACCTTCACTCTGCGTCGGCACCTCCACCGAAATAAAAAAAAAATCGGTCGCATTTGATGGCCCCCTTCACACCGTACAACTTTTGTCTGGAACATTTTTTTGGGACGTCGATAATTACCGAGTTATTTCGGGTGGCAGAGATAAGAGGGACACACTCTTATATATATATATGTGTGTGTGTGTGTGTGTGTGTGTGTGTGTGTGTGTGTGCGCGCGCGTGTGTGTGCGTGCGTGCGTGTGTGTGTGTGTGTGTGCGTATATGCGTGCGTGTGTGTGTGTGTGCGCGCGCGCGCGTGTGCGTGTGTGCGTGTGCGTGCGTGTGCGTGAGTGCATGCGTGCGTGCGTGCGTCCGTGCGTGCGTGCGTGTGTGTGTGTGTGAGTGCGTGTGTGTGTGTGTGTGTGTGTGTGTGTGTACATTGGGTTGATAAGAAGGTAATTTCAGTTTTGCAGTGTGAAACAATACTCAATATATTATACGATTTTTTTCACCAATAAAGTTGCTCCCAACGATAATTAGTGTAAAAAAATCACATAATATTATTATAATATTGTATCTCTCATCTGAATACATTTATAATATATTACGGTAAAACATATATTCGCGAAAGGTTACCTGTCCCTCGTCATTCGGAATGCTTCGATTATGCGAGATACGCCTCTTTCACTCGAAGCTATCGTAGACGCGTTTTATACATGTGCATGCTCTGTTACGTGGGTGTAACGAAGCGCAGAATAGGCGGGGTGGGAGTGATGGTCGCAGGGCCGACGGCGTTTGCGCGACTGTGGATATTCCGTTCGTCCTGCTGGCAGGACCAGGCGTGTATACTTCTATTTCGTTTACCGTCGGCTACTCCGAATGGACTTCCGGCCATTGACAAACTTTGCTAGCCTTATCAACCTCATACGAGAAAATGGGCATGCATAAAGAAAAGGAAGAAAAAGTCCCGTCGCAAACTGCATGCACGATATACGGGAGGGAGAATTTTTTCGAAGACGCCTTTCGAAGCACGGTTGCGCAAGGATGCAAACGCGGATATAGGTCAAGAAACGAGATTGGTATCTGCGCGCCGTACCTGAGAGCTCACAAGCAGAGGCGTGCAACCGTGCTCTATCTCTCTCTCTCTCTCTCTTTTTTTCCCTCCGTAGCGAGTCTCTCTCTCTCTCTTTCTCTCTCTCTCTCTCGCGATCATGAGCGTCGAGTTGTGTTGCGCCGTTTCTGTGCTGCTGTTGAGCTCTCGCGGAGGCTGGAGCCTCTCTCGCGAGAGTGGAGCAATTCCTTCTTGCCGCTGCTGCTGCTGCTGCTGCTCTTGCCGTTGCCGGAGTGCACACGGTGCGAGGACCGCCGATCCTGCCACCGCCTGTGACTTTCTAACGTGACTGAGCGCGTGTTCCTTCTCTATCAACGTGCAACTCCTATTTCGTACGTACAAACACGTCACTTTGAAGACGTCGCTTCGAGGACTATACTTGGTTATTTTGACCGGAAACTGCGTACCGGCGACTTGTTTTTTTTCCTCATCATCCGAACCATCCTTCATGCCAATTATTTCGACAGTTTTGAGGAAAAGAATCGAGGCTGCGCGGATATAAAAATATGAATATACAGGAACGTAAGCGCGAGGTAACACTCGGCTGAGATTAAAATTCTTGCTTATGTAGTGTACCAAAGAGCAATCTCTTCGCGAATAAGCATCATCGAGGGGCGGAGGGGGGGAGGGGGACTGGATGGATATAAACGGCATGAAAACTGCACTTTTCCTATTCGATAAAGGTTCCTATATAGAAATTCCCGTGACCCCTGCATTCCCATGATGCTATACATTTACCCGGACATGTACGTGTGTGCGTGTTTACAAATGCACACGCGGACACATGCATATATTTATGCATATATAAATGGCTGAGACTGCGATACGTAGTTGCGCATTTGTATCCAGCGCATATGTATAAGCTCAACCTGTACGACTCTCACCCGTTTGCACGGAGTTCGCCTCATCGCTAACTCTCAGCCTTACCGGAAATATCCAATATTATATGCTACATAAATGCGATTCGCCTTCTCCTCGCCCTCTCCCGGTCTTCGCTCGCCTGTGCTTTTTAACGTGGAAACTATAACTTTTCATGCACAATCGAGACTCCACCCAAATACAATAGATATTGTATCCAGTGTACGTATTATTATTCTACGATCTTATTGCCGTCCGTTTCGATCCTGACGGCTTCGTTTCTCGTTGGCCTATACGGTATCACTAACTTTTGTACGAAAATTCGGCGACTTGCCTTGACATTCCAGCGTTCAAATTATCCAAATAAGTGACAATAAATAAGCACTTATTTTGAATGTTATAAAAAAAAAATTGATTCAAAACATGTAATTTTAAAGATCTATAAAGATAACGTTTTTTTCTTTTCCGGTAATATGAGTAATACTTAAATAAATTAATAAGAAAAATAAAATCAACGAGTAAATATGTAACAAAGAATAAATGAAAATGAATCAATAAAATAATTGATATCACGGCGAAGAAATTATGCGTCTGTGTGTGCGCGCGCACGTCTGTGTGTGTGTTATTATTATCCATTTAAACTTCGAATCCTGAGGAGAAAATTGATCGGTCGAGCTATTTTATATACAACTTTAGATCTTTATAGCTTGGTATTGAAGTGTGAGAACTGCACCTGAAGAGCAAACAGAAGAAAAAAAGAGATGTTGCCTCCACGTCTGTGTGACGCGGTGTTTGCCAATCGACCTCATAGACACCGAAACATTCCGCAGAATTTTTTTTCCTCAAAACGTGTACTGCATATATATATATATATATATATATATATATATATATATATATATGCACACACACACACACGCGCGCGCGTACGCCTGACCTTCGCAGATATTGTTGGAGAGTTTGGTGATCGATGGGGTTTTGCGACGAGACGACCGAGATAAGAATATATCGTAGAATTTCATTTCTTTTTTTTTTTTTTACAAACGAAATTTGTCTCCACTGATAGTCGCGCCAAGTCGTCCAGATTATCCGAAACACTAAAGAAACGATGCCTCAAAAGCTTATCGTTCCGCGTATTTTATTTGAAAAGCAAAATTGCGGTATATTGAATTTTTAATTCTTCATGTGCGCGCTATTCGTTTATTTCGAGAAAACAGATAGATATATTAAGGGTTTTTTTTTGTTTATTCATGGGAGTCTTACGTGTTATTGACTCAATAGTTCTGGTGAACTTTCACCCGATAAATTTGTTTTTTTCGTTGTTTTTAAACACGCGTAACCTTCTATTTGTACGCTGCATGTGTATACACATATGTGTATAGGTACAACTTAATCACGGTCACTTTTTCGGACTTTTATTTATGGGCGTGCGTGTACTTTTCTCTTGTATATACGAAATGAGTTACATCAGCCAGCATTGAGAATCGATATAATCAGAAATATAGTTGCTACAAAATTATATTCCACGACACTTTTCCGCTGTCGAAGGAAAAAAAAATTCATGCGTTTTTCACATTTATACGATATTAACGTCGTTAATATATACTTTTAAAATAATTTTTGAACATTTTATTTCATCGTTGTATTGAGCATCATCGTGTTAATGTTTTGTTTTTTATTTCGCTTGAGCGGTGTAATTCCTCACGGATGTCTGCGTCTCCCCCTTCTCCCTCTTTCTCTCTTTCTATATATATATATATATATATATATATATATATATATATATAAATTTCAAAAGGTTCAATTCACCTCACGTTTCGTACACGCTCTACCTTTTGCTGCTTCTTACATTGATCCGGGAGTCAGGCCACAACCACGGGAGATATTATACCCCGCGCATGAGCGCGAGAGAGGCAAAATATCGCGTGGGTCGTTATGATCGGCGATCGATTATAGAGGAACTACTTATATGTCTGTGTGTGTGTGTGTGTAGCGAATAAGCCCGCATTGTGTCACACGCAGATTCGCGAGCACATAAAATCAAAGTTCTCGCAGCAGACTCATCCCGCATCTGACTTTTACCGCGAGTACTTGTCCCTTCTCTCCTCGTTGCGCGTTTCCCTGCATACGCAGGTGAAAATCGATCGTGATCGGTACAACATTCCAAGATCCTGAAGTAATTTTGCAATGTCCCAGAGAAGCGTTTTGAACGCTCAAGTGCAGGAGGCTTTTGAGAGAAAGAAAATTCTGCAACTTCACACTTTACACTTGGACTCGATAGGGAAAATAATCTGTTCGATGAAAAATTATTATTACCGTATTACGAACTTCGCGGATTTTATATTAAATTTATTTATCTTGATGAACGGATATTTATATTTACATTAAATATTCATAGTATTTTTACGGTTGGGATTTTTTTTTTCATTACTTTTTGAGGACTTTCAGGAAAATTGAGCAAAAATAGCCTGTTTCCGATGGCACGAGTCAAGAGAAGATTTTCAAGTGTTAAAAACGTGATTTTCTTACGCGCAGTCGATACCGCTCAATGTCACATTGAGATTATAATGTTTGAACTCCGTTATTATACGGGTTTCTCTTTTTTCCTCCCCTCCTTTCCCTCTGCCCTCTCTCGCCCTCCTCTACACGCGTATACCCATGTACGCAGGTTTTTCTCTCTCTTCTCATATTTGTACAGATTATCCTCGAGTTCCGCTGGATCTTATCAGAGCGAGAGACGAAAAAGTGTCCCGTAGCCGTCACCGTCTCATTCTAAAGACACTGTTCTTTTTGTTCCTTTTTTCCTTCACGTTGAACGAACAAATGCATGTGCCTTGCGAGAGATGGGTGACGTAATCGAGTCTTCGAGAAACCCGAATAATATTTGTCGATGAAAAAGAAGAAAGTCGAACCAAAAAATACAGTTCCTTGGAAATCGACAGGAACGAGTGGATTTTTTTGAGTCTCCATTGTCTGCAGGTAGTTCAATTTGGAACGTCTATGCCTGGTAATAGATGGGAAAAAAAATTATATTTGAAAAGTTTTTGAATGATCGATCTTCAATGATTAATCTTACCGATTTCGTAGCCGTGATATAGGTGCACAGAGAGCGGCCTATCAATCCCCGGGACCTCGTCTTTGTTCATCTGGCGCATTGAATTCGATTGGAACTCGATGATAGGTGAAAATAACAAGCAACGGGGTCATCCGTGTCACACAGAGTGCACCTATTGCTCCATGCACTTTTCCATCTTCTGTACATGCGCACATACACACGTGTAATATTTAACACGATTGTTTTCTTCTCTCTTTCGCCAATAGACCGAGAGCTATTCACGATTTTTCGCACCAGCGCGGCAATAATGCTCGCGCCAGAATATACCACGGGGCGCAGAGGCAGAAATATTTTCTATGCAACGGAGAGTTTATAAATCAAGTCGTATAGTCGCGTCGATGCCATTACCGCGGCAAATGTATAAATCGAGATCAGGTCTCGCGCGCGTGTATGCACGAAGTGTTGTTCCCTATACTCATATAGACCACACAATCTCACCTTTTTTACACGCTACTTTACAATACCGACTGCACACGTGTAAATTATTTACGTACGTGCGCGCAATGCTGGCATGCGCTCTTTGCTCCACAGCAAGGACAATCGTTTCTGATGAGAGAGAGCGCAGGATGCATTGTTGCAATGGGAGAGATCACTTGCTTTGGCATTTCAAGCATCCACGAAATTCGTAACGTAATTATCCAACATAGAGCAATAAAGAAAGAAAATAAACCCTTGCGAGCGCCTCTTAAGATGTCTCGGAGTTGAAACGATTTTGGACAATTAACAAGAACCCGCGCAGAAGATGTCGTACACTGAGACAAAAAAAATCATTGATCCAATATGATTGGTGTTATTGAATGAATTTCGTTGATTCAATTGTAAAATTGTTGGTGTAAATTATCGGATTTATTGGTCCAAACAAAACGTTATTGACTCTAATAACATGATACAATTAAATTTTTTTTTTCATTCGAAAGATATAGTGCTAGCCGAGAACACTCCCGAGAAAAATGATCGCGAACAAATTATATAGTTTTGAATGCATTTTCTGCAACACACAAAAAAGCGTTTCAACTCATAACATGAATATTGTTGATTCGAGTAGACAAGAAAAATTGAATTTCGCTCGTTTGATTCAGATAAAATTTCTATTGAGTAAATATATCATTTTATTGTCTTCACCATATCCGGAACCATATCGGAATTGGTTAAAAAATTATGCGAAAATAAAATGTGATTCTTGCGCATACACGAAGCGATTCAATCGCAGTAATTTTTATTTAATTTTTCTATACGATCGCGTTAAATCAATACAATATGTACTTGTTTTGATTAAACATCTGACTAACATAAATCTATGTTCATTAAGGCGTTACCCCCACTTGTAGCGCAAAAAAGGCCTTTTCCATGAATTTTTTAAAAGAAAACTACAAAACTTTTTTAATCGATCAATATACCATCTTAAAGAACACATCTTGAAGAACTCTCAGTAATTTTTTTATTGAAAAATATTACATTGTTTAGTGGCAAATGGCCGTCAATGAAATAATGTTTTTATATACACGGTTTGCGGTGGCCAACATTGCGGCGAAGAGGATCATCTGAAAAAAAAATGCGAATGGATTTAGTCAAATATAAGTATAAACTAGTATTTAATCGAAGGATTTTAAAAAATATTCATTTTTCACAAAATAGCGGACAGTCAAAGTTAATGGTTCGATTTTAACGAAAAAAACGGCTGTTTTTGGCTATAAAACGGCCATTTTTTTTTTCGAAAAAAAAAATCGAACGATTAAAGGCTTATTTTTATGTATTAAATAAGCCTGAAAAATTTCAAGAAGATCGGTTCATTAGTGTTCGAGTAATCTTGGTCACCGACTTCACAAATGCCATTTTGAGAAAAACGCGTTTAAAGTTTTCAATTTCCGGTCGTTTACACAACGGATTCTTCTCTTTCAACGCTCATATCTCAGTCAATTTTGTTCGGATCGACTTGAAATTTTCAGGACATATTCTCAGATACTTATACTTCAAAAAAATGCAATAAAAAAATCGATTTTTTCAAAATCGCAAGCGCGGGTAACCCCTTAAAATTATATATTTGAGGTTAAAGTAATTAGACACGTGTCTAATTGAACTGAATACATTACAGCAATCGATTCAATACTTGTTTTTTTTGGTTCAAAAAATTCAACCAAATCATTTATAATGACCAAGCGTCACGGAAATTATAGGTTCGAGGAATAACCGCTAGAAGCCGCACGCGCGCTCTTTTCTCGTAAGCGTAGCGCGAACCGAATGATGAGTACGAGAGAGATAGCTGAAATTTTCGAACAGAGATTCCTCAGAGATGAATAATATTCAGGGCAAAAGGAAATCATCAAGCTCTGCGTCAGGAAATTCTCCAGATCCTAATACTTTGTTTTTCGTAAAAAATTTAACCATCTATGAGAAAATTGGGTAGGAAAATTTGTGAGGTTATGTTGGCCTTGTGCATGCCCTTAAGGGGCTATACCAGTGTGACACTTAAAAAAAATCGATTAATTTTTTGCCTTTTTCGACAGTTTATACTTTCAAAAATATCATTATCGAATCGATTATCGAAAAATATCAAATCGATAGTTAAATCTTTAAACGCGTTTTTCTCGAAATAAGATTATTCATTTGCTGACATTGTAATTCAAAGAGCCGATTGACTTGAAATTGGAACTGAGTACTCTTGAATACATTTGCTCTACAATGACGTAGGATATTTTTGATTGGATGAAAATGGCATTGAAACGATTTGGCATTGAAAAAAAAACCATTTTATAGGCAAAAAATCAGACTTTTTTCTTAACTATGCCATTTTGTTAGATTTTGATATTTTTTGAAAATCCTGGGTCATTGTACAGGAAATACCTTCCAGTTTACCGATATTTTTTCCTTTTTCGGTTTCAGCTACTCAATCGGTCGGAATCATGTCAGCGGTGAAAACACTTTTTTGGTGCCTCCGAAGACAGCGCATAAGTCGCTTGGATCTCAATATTTTTCTATGAAAAAATTATGTAATACAGGTCAAATATAGCCAAATATATTCTTCATTTTCCGAAACATTTAATTGAGTCATTTTATTCCAAAAAATTGCCGAAAATCACCCAAATTGTCAGCGTTCAGACTGGTATAGCCCCTTAAGCGCCGGAGAAACTCTACAGAGTATCGCATCTCGGCCTGTGGCTAAGTGTAGTATCTCTTCTTATTAGTTGAATACCTGATGATCGTTCTAATGCTCACTTGTTATTTAAGTTTCTTTTTAATTGAAAAACTTTCAATTTCTAAATAAAGCGAATTCGATCAACCATTTCATCGCGACGATCCTATCCTATTGCAAAGAACTGCATGCGAACTTCTTTCAAACATTTTCAGCAATTCTCTTGAGTGTACATTTATTTGAACCAACAATCAAGAAATGCTTGCAAGCGCACATAAGATCATATTAAATACATGACTTCTCGAATGCACAAAGATATTCTTTTGATTGCAATGAACATTTATTCCATCGAGTATTATATTTTTTGCTACTAGAGACTAAATGCGTTGTTACAGATGACACCTGTACTTTGGGCAAAAAAAATACCATTATTTCGAATCGATATTGTTAGTTTTCCATAATGATATACACTTGTCTCTATGTCATGCAACTACGGTTGATATTGTACGGAGTACGACAATGTTCCGTCTAACGACATATTCGTTTCGATGTAGTAATGAAATAATTCATTCTATGGATTATATTTTTGTACGAAATAAAAAATGTTGTAGCAAACACTTAATTATTTCATCCATACATCTACATATTGTATATAGAATGATTTCAATAGATTATCATTTTATTTTATGGATGATGAAGATGTTGCGAGAACAAAAGAGATTTTCAAATAAAATGTTATTAAAATCAATCACATTTCCCAATATTTTATAGGATTGTAACAATGTCATATATCGGTGGCACTCCGTGTTTAGACATTTATTTGGGTCAATCAATGTATTTTTTTATTCAATTGCTTTCTTTTTCAATGTAGTGAACCATTTGGATTCCCATACTTGTCCCTACTTCCTCACAGAGGTCCAATGGGTCATCGCGTTGCATCACTCAACGTCACGCTCGTACATTGCATTCTAATCGGGATTCTCATACCCCACTGAAATAATGTTACAGTTTGTATCATTGCAGTGCAACGAAATATAATTTCTTTCAATTATTCTTTTTTGGCTGTGAAAATCACTCGAACATTTTTACGTATTCATAGTAAATATTTACGACACCTCAATTAGAGCCCGTGCACACCGCGTATTTTCTACGCGCACACGACGCGATACACACTTGATCCACGGGCTTTTTGGACTGAAAAACGCGCGGTAAACGCGCGTTGTCTGCGCATAAAAAATACACCGTGTGCACAGGCCCTTAGCAAAAAAGGATAAGTTCAACAATAAAAAAGATATCGGATAAGTATAAACATAAAGAAAAATATCGATGCGTTCCAACGATGCAAACTTCAACGTCATCCATCAAAACGAATTCAATTCGAATCCTAAAGGATTGCCACGTTATCGAACAGAATCCCATACGATTGTCGATGGGTCCCATCAACTTGAATTCCAATGTGGGCGTCCCTATCAAAACTCTATAGGGATGTGCTAGAATCCGGGGTCTCGCCAAAAAATGTCTGCGCGGGAAATAACGAATATAACAATCCGTTGGATATCATCAGCTCAATTTGTACACGATTGCTATATCTCGAGCTTGAGAAACTGCTTCGTGCGCAATGCATTATAATAAGACGTCCGGCGATCGATATATGAATATCAATATAGAAACAAGGATCATAAAGCGCCGAGAGAGCCGCGATGAGATCTTGTGCACTCGACGTTTGCAAGGTAAACCTCCCACGCTACTGTGCATTTATTCATTTGCTGATGAATACGTAATTAATTTTTCTACGATGAATAACAACGAGACGTTAACTGGTTCGCATAGAAAACGAGATACCAACGAGTGTACACGCGTACACACACGTATACATCGAGTCTTGTCTCAATCGCGTCGGAGTTTGCTCTCCGCGTGTGTAAGTCTCCGCTCACACGCGTGCGCTAAATCGATCGAGTTTGTCCTGTGTAAGGTTTTCCGCGTCATACGCTGTACAATCAATCAATCTCACGTGGCTTTTCTCTCTCTCCCTCCTCCGCCCCCGACGGTCCCCTGCCACTTCCCTTCCTTGTCGTCGTAAAATAAAATATCTCTTACTGATCGACCTTTCAATGATTGTCCTCTCCGTCGTTACGGAAAATATTGACTCTGCTCTTTTTTACTCGGTAGCGAGAAAACGCTGCCAATTAATCCTCGAATTAATAGGACGGACGGTGAGATCTTCCGAGGAAAAGACACACACGCGACGGAGGAGAGTTCTCGGGCGTGTACGAGGAGGCCCTCGCGCAAGAGCGCCCGATCTGTTCACTCTCCGGGCTCTCGTGGAGACGCGAGAGTCTACCTACCGACGACCATTAGTATCAAGAGTGGGAGAACAGAATGCGGAATAGCCTAGAATGTGATGTGAGCCCCAAGAGGCTCCGATCTCTCGGGCTCTGTGCTCTCTGTGATCCCTCTCAACGCAAAGCCTCCGGAGACGACTTGTGCGAGAGACTTTAAATGTGCCAGGATTCCCTCGTTCTAACTCTACCCCACCCCCACCCCCCTACCCCTTTTCCTCCGTCTCTCTATTCACGCAAAACAGACGAAACGACGTACAACCGCGTCTTTTAGCATCGCAGCATCCTTCGCCGGCTCGTTATCTTTCCACTGTAATATGTAAATGTATGCATGGGCCGCTCCGTTCGAAGTTGACGTGTCGCGAAACGGTCTTTGCCTTGTTGCGTATGGTGATTCGATCGTCGAAATTGAGGTGAATACTTGCCCACGTGGACCGGGGCGTCCAGGAAAAATGTTGATACACTGACAGAAACATTCTATTGATAATAACTAACTGTGTCTATTTGATTTTTTAAATTTGTATTAACTAGATTTTTCATGGAATTAAATATTTCCTATTGCATTCCATTACTGGAATGATTTATTTCGAATATATTTATTTATTCAAATCAAAATATTTTCAATATCGTCCAATAACTGTGATATTTTATTTAATCCTAATAAATCTGCGATTCGGTTTCATCTGTTCAAAAAACAATTTAGTTGAATCTACTAAATGGATATATTCACGGAGAAAAATACGGCCTCAAATTCTAACACTGGTTGCCAGAATTCTAATATTCAGTGCTAGAAAAGTATAGCAGTTTACTGCCAGTTCGGAATTCTAAGACTTGTTGTTATAGAAGTGTAGAAATGATTCTCACACCGTATAGTAAAAATGATGCGTGCATATTACATTTGAAACTGTTCTCGCATAGGCGCGAGTCCTATATGCTGTATAGGACTTTTTGTAAAATACCAACCTTTATTACACGCTATATTTTCATATGAATTTTACTATACGTATAGCATGAATCTTCGTGTATGTATAGATTTTACTATACGCATAGCATAAATCTTCGGCGTATAGGGAAAAATATTACGAAGTTATTAATAAAATGTGACTGTTTATACCGTACTTTTTGTAAAATACTGAAAACTAATTGTTACACGTGGGTAAAATATTTTTTGAATACTGCAAAAAATCACAATATGCCGAATAAAATGTATTATTTGTATCAGTTTACGTGCCATATCGTAGGTTAAAATGTAAATTTCTTCATTATTACTATACCATAATTACAATTTTCATCTTCCATTCAATACTTTTTGATATTTTTTTTTAGAAGCATAGTATTAATTCTAAACTTCGAGGCCCCTGTTTTCTCCGTGTTTGAATAAAAAAAATTAAACTAAATAGACTTTCCGTAGAGTCGATCATTTTCCTATTTGATTGAACTAATGGTCTGTCTTTACTGTAACACACATATCGGAGGGTGTGGGAGTAGAGAGGGTGGAGAGAGAGGAATGATATATATATATATATATATATATATATATATATATATATATATATATATAGAGGTTATGTTTGAAAAATCTCTAGCATGTTATTCGATAAAACTCTCTAATTATCCCAATGATATTAACTAATTGATATAGTTTATGTGATACAACCAATAATTAGAGAAATTCATTTGGTCTCTCATGCCATATCTGCAACTAAGATGTTACAAGCATTCGGTAGCATAAGGGCAGCGTGCGTAGCTATCAGTAGGTAGTTTTTAGGTTCGATTCCCATGTAGGTGAAATAATATCTTCGAAAAAAATCATTTCAGAAGGCCGGGCAATTACGAATTATGATACAAAATCTTTGTGGCAAAAATCTCGAGTAAGTGTTTCATTTCATTTTGGATTTATGAAATATTCGTTGCATATAGTACACTTAGATTTACAGTGTGAATTTATTTATTCAATTTGAATATATTTAATATTTAAAAAGAATAGCTGAAACAAATAAAAAAAATATCTTTGAAACACATCAGATCGTAGTAGGCCGTGAGACAAGGAAAAAACCTGTTTGATTTAAATAGATCCTATTTAAATTAAATATTTTTTTGGCAGTGTACGTAGCAAGTGATTTAGACCGCACACGAGAAGTCTCGACCTTCAAGACCGCTGGAATTTCGTTAAATTTATGTGTGTTAAGAGAGGCACGAGCCTCTCTTGAATACACAAAACTTGGATGGCATTTTTTGTCTTCATCCGTTGAATAACTTGCCGTAGTGCTCGTTTACGTGCTAATGAAGAACGCGCGCGCGCGCGCGCCTTTCTAGATTCGATTAATTAATGCCTCGGCGATACATTGTTTATCGTTTCTTGAAGTTGTATGTGGGAAATATCGGCATGAAAAAAAAAACCAAGCCGAGTGAGTTATCAATTTTAGATATTCTTGGGCTGGAGAGAGCAGTCCGCTTCACGATTCACGATCGAAACAAGATTGACAATGTTATATTCGATCCTCTGCGAGTAAATTTATCGATAATTTTGTGTGGCTCTTAAGGCGAGCGCAGCGGTAAGGGAGGCTCGACGAGGGATGAGGGATCGTACGATTTTTCGATCTCGATACCCTATTCGAGATCTCGGCGTATTCCTCGTGTCGTCCACGCTCCGCACTCTCCTTCCTGCAATATACACATCATCGCTTTTTGCTTATCGCCTCGTTCTCTTCTTCTCCCTACACACACGTACGTATATATCATTTTCGACCTCCGACGCGAGCCAATACGTCTTTCTTACTCGCAACCGTGAATAACGATCGTCAGAATTCCAATAACGATTCCTCCCTTCTTCCGCACGCTAATATCGCGATATACGTACGTATACATATATTTGTACACGCATACACGTATTCCTGCATCCACATATCGATCGGTGTGCAGAGACGAGGAGAAAAAAGAGAAGAAAAAAAAGAAGTTACCGCTGTACGGGATCCTCGAGAGTTCAACGAGAGTTCAGACGGGAATCCTTATAAATTTTAATTGCCAGGTACATGGTATACACGTCGATATACGATTGAAACGAAGAGAAAATATGTCAAATATTCAACCTCGTCAAATTCGTTCGGCGATATAGCCGGTTAATAATTGCTCGTCGGGAGGATCGCCTCGGTGTCGTGGAATCGACGAAAATCACCGTTACATGAATTCCAATGATCCGGTCAACATTCTCCCACGCACCGGTCCCCCACGGATCTTTGCGTATGTATACTTTTGCCTACGCGTATGAGCACACTTTTTTTTTACATTTACGTGCGCGTGAGCGTTACGCCAGTTTACCGATGTGTGCGAGACGTTTAAATGCCCTTTGACTGCGCACCGGAAGTACGCTCCGGCGGGACCGTCGATTCAATAGTCCTAATAACAATAATAACGAGCCATCATTCGTTGCGCATCATCGAAATTTCCGGTCATCTGCCATACATCGCGCAACAGAGACATTTGTCGCAGGAAATTCACGTGTATTCCCAGTGATTGTACACGCAGTGCACGAGAGATCGATTTTTTAATTGACTTTCTTCGGCCACTGGCCATTTTGGAACTTTATGCTTTGCCGGGCAACAAGTGGGTCGTGTGAAAAACATCAACGACTCTCATTTATAATCAAGTAAAAATACATTCCAGTATACTGGTAAAATTTCAAACCAAGTTACCGAACTTTTAACGAAAAATTACGACTCTAAAAAGCATCTCATTTATATGGCGCTTTATGAAGATGACTCACTGGCCAAATTTGTATCTAATAATCTATACATTAAATAACCCTAGATTCCTGACATTAACTGCTCACGCGTATAAAAGATTCTAAAGATTCCGTAATGTCTGTAAAAACAGGGGGTCACCCATTGGTTAAAGAAAATACGAATGACAAAGCGTAGGAAAATGCAACTGGCAGAAGTATTTTCATAGCCGCGATTGTTCAGAGGAAATGTACAAATGTCTAAGATTGTGACTTATGTTGATTAAGAGCCACTTTAATTTACCGATGATTCAGAAGAGCCCCCACAAAATACGGCCCTCCGCGAAAGGAATACCTTGAGATAAGACTTATACTTTTTAAAGATCGTCACATTGTGTATGTCTGTATATTTTGTTTAGAAAATTCAACGTACAGAATGCGATGGACTCCATCCAGAATCGTGGATATGGGATTCTGTTCGATAATGCGAAAATATTTTAGGATTCGTACATTGATTTCCAATGGGGAATTCCGATTAGAATCCAATGTAAAAACGTGACTATTTAGTGGAGAGATCCGATGCGATGACCCATTGGATCTTGAAGTAAGAGCAAGTATGGGAATCCAATTGAATGCCTATCACAATTTTTGCACGCGAAATATACATATACAGATATGTGGGAAATTTAATAAGCGTATTAATTAACATATCTTTGATCAACGATCTCTCAGCCTATCGAGAATTACCAAGGAATTCAACCGAGTGCAAGTTAAAAAAAATGCATATTCGACCAATCACAAATTGGACCATGCGTTTATCTTTACGAGATATTTGTCGTCGAGTATTTTTCGTAGGGACGCGCGTTCGCACGTATACGCGAATGCGGCGGTAAGATTGAAAGAGAGTCCTGTAATCCCAAGAGATGATGCTGCTGCCTTATTATTGAGTTGGTACACTCTCCAGGGCGTTTGCGTTGCTGCGAATAGTCCGGCGCGCGCGGTGAGACTCGCCAACTCGCGGACTCCCTCGGGGATATAACCGTTACATCGCTTATTCTTTCTCTCCTCTTTGTCTATATACATATATATATATATATATATATATATATATACGTGCCTCGCTCTATCGCTCGTACAACCTCGCCTATGCATATACATATGTATACGTTCGCAATATGCGTAGAGCGCGGATACGTGAGTTCTAAGACACCTGGTGGAATTAATCGCGAGTCGCTTCGACTATTATACATGGCTATGTTCCCGCGCACACAGAAATCACGGATTCGCTTTACATCGAGAATATTTTCGTTAATTCACGCTTCGCTCAATTTACCCTGCATCGAAACAAAAAGTTAACTATATTGAAAAAAAAAATCAAATCGCCATATCGAAAAAGATCCTGTACATAATTTTTTTTAACCATAAAAAGCAATATAGAAATAGGAAAAACATTACTGTCAAAAAAAAAATCGCATTCACTATAGCGAGAAAAAAAATTCATTCTCAATACATTTAAAAAAATCAATTTACAATATCGAAAAACTGTCACTGCAACGTTTTTTTTCAATGTTTTTCACGTTTTCAGAGGCACGTTCCCAAGACAAATTCTAACGATGACATTGACTCTAATGACCCAATTAATTACGATCTCTCAGCCGCGTGCGTGACGGCAAATTACTCGCCGCTGTGTGCGTATACTCGCGAAGGGCAGAAAAAAGGTGCAAATAAAAGGCAACGCATCGATCGTTCGCGCCGTTGAGATACCGAGCTCTCCCGCGCCGCGATCCGGTTTCAATTCCATTTTTTAAACGCGCCTGGAAAATACTCGCACGAATACGTAGACTGGATCTCGAACGTCGATCGGCTACCATAGAGCCACACGACGTCTCTCCGTCGTACTTGAGATCTTCGAGTTGAAAAAAAAAAAAAAATGAAACGAAATGTCAAGAGCTTTGTCAACGTCGCTGTTATAAGTGAATAGAGGAAGAGAATTATTATCGAATGAAAAGAAGAAGAAAAAAATGACAGCGGCTCCTGGGAGAGATTTCATGTGGCAGATATAATATGTCACACGGAATTCGAGGACTGTCCTTGATAATCCAGCTTTTCCAATTTTCTATTTTCCCTATGTCTCCTGTATTACTGAAATACGACAGCACTGCGATTTTCTTGGAATACACACACACACACACGCACACACACACACACATATATATATATATATATATATCTAGCAGCGTTTGAATAATGACGATACATTAAGAAAATTGCAGGATCACTCAAACTCGAATGGATCTCGAGGACTCACCGCTTAGACACCTGTAGGGCGTTTTTCTATTCCATTCTTTTCGTTTTGTCTCGATCTCATCCCTCCGAGACTCGGTATGGCAGACGGCCACAAACATGATTAGTCAAGTTTTGGTTCGGAGACTAGGGCGTGATTTCACACACCACGGGGGACAAGGGTTACTTGCTCTCGAGGGGCTCCTCCGTTTCTCCAAATATACATATATATATATTTCGAGCAAAACGTAAGAGTACACGCTTTAATATGTGGGAGGGAGACGCACGAGAGGATGTTGGGTTCACGAGGAACCGACGAATAGATGACTCGGGGAAAATTATTCAATCAATTTATACGGAAGAGCCCACGCGCTTTTTTAATCCGATTTCTGTAGATCAGTCGAGAATTCGACATTTTTCAGAATTTAAACAGAAATTTGGCCGAATTGTTATTTTTTTGGATGGGTGCGTAAAAAGCGGTTCCCCAAAGTAAATAATACTGGTAAATTTCGAGGGAAAAAAACGAAAATAAATAAAAAATAATAAAAGCGATAAATCTTCAATCACATTTACTTTTCTAGCCAGTTTTTTTTTCTTTTTTACTCCATTATTCGAGAATCTTCTGGGTGTTCGTGCGCGGCAAGAAGGAAAACGCGACAAGAGGTCGCGCGGGGTTGTTACAATATCGGCCTCGTATAACGCTGCTACGAACGGACAACGACGTACATAATTCTCTCCCTCTCGTGCTCGTGGTCTTGAGAATGGCTCGCTAATGGGGTAAAAAGAGGGAGAGAGTCCCGCCAAGAGCGGCAGAGAGGGCGGTCTCGAGCCACGAAATTAGTGACCACAAATCAACGACAATACGGTGGGTCTCTCGCTGCTGCTGCTGCTGCTGCTGGGGCCCTTTTCTTCTACAACGCGAGGCTAGTCGGTGAAATAGCGATACTATACGGAGTGACCCACCACAGGAACTATTCCCTTGTGCTGACTCCGAGAGGGCGTGCTCTCTTCACGCGAGTCTAGCCGCAAGCCCGAGAGAGATACCTTTTTTTCCACCATTGACAAAAAGAATCACTTTGCGCCTCGGACACTCGTTCCCGACACCTAAATCTCCCCCCCCCCCCTCTCTCTCTTGGGAGATCTCTGTCCCAGAAAACGAAATAAACACCGCACTCTCTGTTTGTCTGTCCCTTTTTTCCCAAGCCTCTAATCTTGAATTTTGGCCCACACATCGCGTGGCTTGGACATTGAAAAAAGAAGAAAATTTATGGGATGAATTCCTGTCGGTTCATATTTAGTGTGAAATTGCAATTTATGCGTTATATGGAGAAGGCATGTCCAGACGACTGCCGGTGCACGAATCGCCATAGGTATCCAATTGGATGTCCATAATTGTCCTTACTTTCTGATAGGGATCCAATGGCCCATCGCGTTGGATCCCCATACTGAAACGTCACGATCGTAGATTGGGTTCTAATCGGGATTATCCTATTGAAATCCAATTTGGATCCTAAAGGATTCCCATATTATCGAACAGAATCCGATACGATTCTTGATGTGAATTCCATCGTATTCTGTACGTCGCATTTTTCGAACAAAATATGTAGATTTAGAAAATTAGTGGATCGTAAAAAGGATCATATCGTTTTAAAAAGTGTATCAAGGATTTTTATAAAATCACATCATTGAAAATCCAGTGTAATTATCGTTTGTTATTCATTTCACTGCACTTTGACATAATATCACCAGACAGGGATATGCTCACGAAGCGTGCATGTTATGTTTCAATACGCAGAGTTTTTTCACGTGACCTTTCACGTATTTTCGATTCGAATGTGGTAAGAATTGTCAAAAGATGTTCATCGGTGAACAATGCAGGATCCAATTGGATCCCAATAAGGGCTTTCTATGTGCGGTGTCACTAACAAATCGCTATAGAGATGTGGGTGCATCGTGGAACTTCCGAATATATTTGTGCACGGGATCACAAAAGGATGTTATTGTTTTTTGAGCGATCCAACAAACTCCGGTTGAGAGTATCAAATAAAAATTTTTGAAACAAAGACAATCGGGAAATAGCGCGGGATTCACTGAGATTCCAATGTGGACCGCTGCGTGCGGCATCCCTATTAAAATCCTTATAAGGATGAGTAGGATCTGGTGATTACCCACCAAAAGTCTGCAGGGGTGGATCGATTATCGAAATTCATTAACTCCACGGTTGTAATTTCCCGGAATATATGTGATTTAATCAGCCCTTGTCGACCTCGAAATATCGGATAGAAAGGAAGCCACAAAATCCGACTCGAGCATCAGCACCCCGCTGTGCGTCATCACCCGAGGACCGAAAGCTGAGATTTCGTCTCCGCGGCTCAGTGCTCAGGATCGACGTTCGCAATGCATATACATATAAACTGGCTGAGATGATCTGTTGTGATGTGAGCCAAGTGACTCGTGATAAATACCCGAAAGAAGGAGGGGAAAAAAGAGACATAATAAAATTCGATCTCCATGGTTGTGGGGCTCTGCCCGGCTCGTGTAGCCGAGCAGTGGCCTGATTGGGTCTTAAGACGTCCCGAGACGCGCTACCGTGTCTCTGATCCATCTCGTATCTCTCTTGTCCATCCGTGCCCCGCTCGCATAATTGTCTTATTGTATCCTCGCGATGTCCGGACCTGTTGTCGAACGGGGATACGAATTTTACATACATGTTCCTCCCGAAGGTAAAGCGATTACGGTTGACACCCCGTGGACGAGACGAGCCTTTGTTAAAAATTCTCAATAATTTTCCCCACTCTTCGACATCCGGTGATACCCCCGCGAGAAATGGAAAATCTTCTTGGGATATCTTCCGAATCTTTCTATCCCGTGAAATTCCAGCGGGAACTGTGCGCCTATTCAATTTTCATTTTGAAGAATTGGAAAACAAACGTAGTCTGCAAAAGAAGAAGAAGGCGAAACTGTGAGGAACGAGCTGGTATGTACGAGCGCAGAGGCGAGCATAGAGAGAGAGAGAGAGAGCGAAATGACTCCGGTGAGCATGTTCTCTGATGGGGTCATCAGCGCAAATTAACATACTGGGTGGACTCGTACGGTACGTTACCTGCTCAACGCGCACACGCGTCTACGTGTACCTATACGTGTAACATTATACATATAATATATGTATAATAAGAGAGGGAGAGAAAAAAAATGATAAAACTCGGGATTGAAGGGAAGCGTTTCATTCAAAGACCATCAAAATTAACATCTCAAATCCGCATGACTTGGCTGTTCTTCGCATACTTCTCGTTTGTATATACGGACATGTACCATCTCGCGTCAAGCTGGACTCTGTAAAGAAAGGAAAGGAAGAAAGAATCGCACATACGTGTATTCATCGACGTGCCACGATCATTCATTGCCGAGCGCGAGTCATATCGTCATATTCGACAAGTAGAATCGTCCAAGTTTTATGCCTTTCTCACTCTCTTTCTTCCTAGGCAACGCGATTATAAATTCTTCATATTCCGAGCGCACGAGCGGTATCTTTGAGACTCGCCGAGTACTCGTATATACGAAATGTCTGTAATACGCTATCGCGATACCCATCCCCTCCTTGTGTCCATTCATATTTACTCTCGCATTTTCTATTCTTGTCTCTCTGCGATCTTTCGCGCGCTGCGTCGTTCTTCGTTTTTTTTTTTTCGTTTCATTTCTTTCGTGCCAAGAACGACGGATGGTATGGTTTTAACACTGTAGAAAATCGAGTAATACTTCCTGCAGTCTCGATATTTCAGCGACTACGAGTGTTGAATATACACGCGTTCGTCGTATTTTCTTTTGTTTTTTTTTCTTCTCTTTCTTTCCCGCAGTCTCGTAAAACGAAACGGTTCATAGGCACCGGAAAAACTTCTTTTTCTTTTTTTTTTTTCGAGAATAGTCATATTGAAGATCTACAAACACGAGAGACGAAGAGAGAGAGAGAGAGAGAGAGAGAGAGAGAGAGAGAGAGAGAGAGAGAGAGAGCGGGGTTGTTCAAACAGGGATTACTCGTACTCGGAACGCGCGTGCAATATACACATACAGGGTGACAATTATAAGGTGGCCATATAGCTTTTTTAAGGATCTTGAACGGAGACTTTGCGACCGAGAAAAACATGACTCAATGGTTTTTCAAGTCTGCGGCGAAAAAAAAAAATGACGTATATTTGTGTTGAGTAGCATTTGCAAGAAAAAAATTGAGCATTGTGGAAACGAAATAAAAATTCTATTTTGAGTTCAGCTGAATGGAGATAATTACATTGCGCATGCGATATATATTTTTTTTAACTTTTAAACCTGACCTGATCATTATTTTTTTCCTCGATGACGAGGTGCCCAAAAAAAGTTCTTCAGAAGTGTTTCGTATTCGGAATTTAATTATCTTCATTGTGCTGCGCTCAAAATGGAATTTTGATATCTTTCCAGAATGCTCAATTTTTTCTCGCAAGTACTACGCATCTTAAAAATACACTACATTTTTTTTCAAAGAGGACTTGAAAAATGATCAAAAATCATATTTTTCTCGGTCACAAAATCTCCGGGTAAGGGTCTCGGTAAATACATGGCCACCTTATAATTGTTACCCTGTATATGTATGTATGCGAATGTATATATTGATATATATAGTCAGTCTCATTTGCTGACTCTCGTGCGCTCGTTAACGATTGTTATATGGGCTGTTTGGCGAACGAAAATCCCTTCCGGCAGAGAGCCCGGGATTCCATTCTAAAGTATATACACGTGTACACATACATACATGGAGAATCTAACCACGAAAGATCCGTGTCCGATCCTCATAGTTATTGCTCTTTAAGCGCATATCTGAATCCGTGCGTACACGTATACGTGGCCGGGCAAAAATATATCCGTGACGAAGATACATACGAACGATTTTGATCTCATTATCGCCGAAGATGCATATCGCGCGTAATCCTATTCGTGGATATGACCCGGGCTTCAATCTACTTCGAGAAGATTCGGTCAGGGATATTACGTGTGTCTGTATATATAACTGCGGGAGGATTATTTTTATTTGTATGATGTTTTTTCGACGGTCATCCTCTTGGAATACATAACGAGCTGTACCACACGACGAACAATCGGCCGAGAGAAGAAGAGGAAGAAGGCGAGGAGGAACGAGGAGGGGTAAAAAGAATGCAAAAGGAAGATGAAACGTTGAAATGAGGAGGAAGATGGAATCGCCCGTAAAGAAATTGCCGTAGGGATCCAATTGGATTCCCATACTTGTCCCTACTTCCTGATAGGGATCCAATGGGCCACTACATATCGAACAGAATCCGATACGATTCTTGATGGATCCCATCGCATTCCGTACGTTGACTTTTCTAAACAAAATAGATAGATATACAAAGTGATTGGTTCTTAAAAAAGTATAAATCGCTTTAAAAAGTATATCTTAAAAATCGATTTGTATGATCACCGAAAATTCACTTTTATTATCGCATGTTATTTGTTGTATTTCGCATCTCCTCCTCGTGATCAACTGGTACCCTGGTACCCTTACTTCAGACTGATTTCGCCACAAGCTTCAAAGCTATACTATCCAATCCGAAGTACTAGCCGTGTGTGTACTGTATACGCGGCCTCTATATCGCGTCATTCTGTTTCTTTGAGCCGACACGCCGCGAGCTGGTCAATCAATTAAACGGAATAAAAGTACGTAATATATTTCCGCGTAGAAATAAAAGTAAAGATTCAGACGCGGAAAATAACGAAGAACCATTGGAGAAATAATTACAACGGTTGGAATGTCAGCTAGCAGAACATAAATATTGACGTAGAAGGCACGCTTCGTGGTTTTCAGATTCAGACTCGACTCGTATTCGTAACTATAAACACAAAAATTAAAGGAGACGTTGCCACAAATCTCCTGAAGTAATTCAAAATTTGCGAATCCCGGATCGGGAGACAACACGAGAAATAGTAAGTAAATGGTTGTCATTTCCAACTTAGAAAAAGTTTCAGATTGAGTTGCCACTATGATGACGGAAACATACCCATATCCGTATATCGACCAAGAATTATTTGCTATATCGAAGTAGGCACTCTCCACAGGTTCTTACCTGTCAGAAGAGTTGTAACTCAGCCGCTGCACGGATTGTAAATAAGACCAGAACAATGCCGCTCGTTAGACCCTTGGTCTAAACTTGGATAAAGGAAACTCTAGCTATGGCAAAGATACATCATGATCGAGATTTGTTGTTAGAAGGTTTAGAGACTAACTGCTGTCGGTGCCAAATAAAAACGAAAATCTACTATACTTTACTATTTGATACTCCAAATTGACTTTACTATTAATTTTTCACACAACACTTGATGTATCATCTGAGTCATTCCTGTGATTAATACAGATAACCCTTCGACGTCAAAATCGACGACAAAGCGGTACGCGATATATCGAATACTGGCCCACGAGAAAACAACAAACCAAGAAGCCGAAGCGACAACTACAGTGGAGACCTCGATGACTCCGGCGGCTTACCGGAGGCAATTCTCAAAGTCATGGGCGAATTCATTGAACCTGACAGTGTTTTAGTATCGGCATTCCCAAAACCCATTGCAGTTTCATGGGAAGAAATTCTCAAACAAGGTCTCTCGTCAGAGGGATGATAGTCTGAGATCGTAGAAGAGTATCCTCCACCGAAAAATGTCTCTTTATTGATCCGCCAAAATTGATCCCAGAACGAAAAGCGATAGCGACAGAAGCAGACTTGAAGCGAGACAATCGTATCGTCTCGAAACAGGAAAAAATGTTTGTTTTTCCACATAAAACAAGGCTTTATCAAGGGCTGTATGGGGAAACGGCGATGCCAAAAATCTCATAACAAGAAAATGCCCGAGCGACATATCGCTAGCGGATCTGCAACGCGAGGAAACGGCAGTGAGGAGAAGCCTCGTCCTAGCAGCAATAAAAGTAGGTATCCGTGAAAGAAGCCTTGCAAGCTTTGACGGTCAACGAGTGATTACGCCGTAAAGTTTCGGAAGATCAACTCAAATCGGCGAAAACTTGGAACGCTCGCTCTATGAACTAAAACCTACAACAAGAATTCAGATACCGAAAAAATCAAAAAACTTCAGGACGCCGCCGCGTTGACAAGGGCATAAAATACAGGCAACTACGCCAAGTCGACAGAAATATTCGTCTGAACTACGGAAGAACCACTCGACTGCGAAATAATATTCGTCGCAAGTCACACACGAGTCAACACCGTCAAAAGGTAGACCAGCGAAGAAACCACAACTGTCAGAACCCACGCCATTGATTTCTGTACGTAGACTGTCAGGTAGACTCGAGTTCTTACGTTAAAAGTGGAGGAACATCACATCAGATCCAACGATTCTCGCGTGGATTGCAGCCCTTTGCACTTGAGGCCTTTTTGCTGGGATAGAAAGTGGTGAGTGAAAGTCACATCTCGAATGCAAAGGGATAGAATATTTTGCATTCAGAGCCACTCAAAACAAAGTACCTATCGATACGAAATAGTCCTCCGCAGACAAAAACAACAAATCTCGATGATGAATTACCGAAGAATTTCTCGGAAGAGGAGTTCGATGCCATCCGAAAAAAATCAGAGTACCCTGAACATCTTCTTAAGAACAAAACCGGATGGGTCAAACAGACTAATTATAAATTTAAAAGAGCTCAACACCTTCGTTTTATCCGAAAATTTCAAAATGGAAGACCTCAAAACGTTATAAGACTTATGAGTCCTGATTGTTTTATGGCCTTTTCCAACCTTCAATCTGCACATTATCTGATTCCACTCGGAAAATCGAATAGAAATTACATCCGATTTCGATTCGATTAACAATACTTCGCGTGTACCCAATTGAGAAAACAAGAAATTTTGTCTGTTCTGTATCTCGATGATTTTCTACTCTTTGAAAGTTCTTTCAATCAATGTCTTGCTACGAATGTCGAAAGGACGTGGGAACTTCTAAGAAAATTAGGATTCACGATCAGGTTTCACTTTGATTTCACATGCTGGGTAATCGAGTTAACGAATAACAAAAAAAGGACATTACAAAAAAGCTACACAGTTAAGTACTATGAAAACATGCAAAATTGGACAGTTTGCGCATTTCCTCAGGACGTTAGTTTCGTCCTTCTTCGTGGTTGGGTTTTTCTTATGGTTGGGGCCAGTATATCGCCTTCAAATGGGATAAATATTTGGCTCGCAGAGCTAATGGGGAAAACTATGAAGAATACGTGAATATGTCAGAGAATCTTTCAGCTGACTTTCCATGGTGTAAATCGAACACCTTATCCGCGTCAAGCCCGATCAGAGATTCTAACTTCGCATTAGAATATTTTTCCGGTGCATCGTTATCCGGCTGGGGTATATTCTGCAATGCCGAAAGGTCTCACGGATATTGGGGTGAAGACGAGCGATTTTCACATATAAGTTACCTTGAATTACTGGCAGCATATTTCAGCCTAAAATGGCTCGCAAAAAATATAAAGATCTTATATATGAATTGAGACCGAGGGAATCAATTTCAGCAGCTCAAGAATATATCGAGAGAGATCTGAAAATGGTACAAGAATATATGGATATTCACATACGAGGGTGGGATGAAAAGTTTCCGGCCTGACCAAGAAAAACAATGTTTAAAATTTTTTTTTGCTTTATTTTTCAACATAATCTCCATCAACACTGATACATTTCTCATAATGGTGTTCTAATTTAGTTATACCAGTTTTAAACGTAGATTCGTCAAGCTCCTCAAAATACTGATTTACAGTTTCGATAACTTCTTCGTTGCTCTTAAATCTTTTTCCGCCAAGCCATTTTTTGAGGTTAGGAAACAGGTAATAGTCGCTGGGGGCTCAGTCTGGAGAGTAGGGAGGATGCGGCATCAATTCAAACTTCAATTCGTGGATTTTGGACATGGCAACAATCGACGAATGCGCTGGTGCGTTGTCGTGATGAAACAAAACTTTTTTCTTCGCCAAATGAGGTCGTTTAATTTGCACCTCGTGCTTCAAACGTTGCAATAACTCTGCGTAGTATTGACCAGTGATAGTCTTACCCTTTTCAAGGTAATCAATGTATATAATTACTCTCGCATCCCAAAAACAGTAGCCATAACCTTGTTTGCCGATAAAATTGTTTTTGCCTTCTTTGGGGTTGGTTCCCCTTTTCCAACCCACTGTTTTGACTGTTCTTTATTTTCAGGAGTGTAGTGGTGGACCCATGTCTCATCAACAGCTATGAATCGACGCAAAAATTCGTTTGGATTACGCCTATACAGCGCCAAATTGTCGGTAGAAATGGTTTTTCGAAGCAGTTTTTGGTCGAGCGTTAGCAAACGCGGCACCCACCTTGCACACAGTTTTTCCATGTTCAAATGGTTGTGCAAAATATTTCGCACACGTTCAGCTGACATCCTACAGGTCTCAGCTATCTCATGCACTTTCAACCTGCGGTCTTCCAACACTATTTTATGGATTTTTTCAATCATCTCTGAAGTTGTGACTTCAACGGGCCGTCCTGAGCGAGGCTCGTCAGAGGTGCTCACACGTCCCATTTTAAATTCAGAAACCCACTGCTTAATAGTTGAATATGATGGGGAGGAGTCTCCTAGTGCTGAATCCATTTCTTCTTTTGTTTGTTTTGGTGTAAAACCTTTCAAATGGAAGTATTTGATGACAGCACTTTTTTCCAATTTTGCCATTTTTACGAAAACAACGGAAGCGTCTCGCGCATTGTGCTCTCAAACGCAAACTAACGTAGCGATTGGGATGAAACTGTACATACAAGCTCGGTAGGAATGGTACTGTAGGACGCCGCTCCAAAACTAGGCCTAGTGGCACCATCTCTTGGTCAGGCCGGAAACTTTTCACCCCACCCTCGTAATACATTTGCTCAAAAATGAATATTGAGGCAGACAAAGAGTCCCGAAGACTCAAGCCAGGAACCAAATTTAACTAGAAGGCACAATTTTCGAAAAAAACCATTTACAAACTCCTAGAGCCAGATATAAATCAAAACAAAATACAATACAAAATGCGAAAGATACATATTTTTACAGTTCCGTGAAAGGCGTATTTTTTCTATTCATTCCCCCCTTTCTCATTAATCCCACGAACATTACAAGAACTGAAACACGAGGGCGCACACGGAACTCTAGTCGTATCAAAATAGGCGGCTCAGCCATGGTATCCTGGTTTCTAAGCCATGCTCGTTGCAGAATGTATTATTGTTACGGCCAATATTAATCATTCAATTGCACATAACAGGGAGCTTCGTCAAATTTGGCAGAACATTTTCCTGGTGATTGGAGTGGTATTCAGTAAGCATTCTAAATGAGAAATACACAAACATCGGCGATTGAAATCATGATCTAATAACTAAGCGCATCCTCGCTAAAATAATATGATGGGGCACTAAAGCGTTGGGGGGCATATTCTTCCGAAAATTCGATATCGCTATATAAAACATCGATCCCGGAAATCCTCAAGTACCTCGCAAAGGACTGCGAAAGCGGAGCTTCCCATCGCTCGGGCTCGTGGTCCTCCATCGGATCCGAAGTTGGTCAAGATCATCGTATTGGAAGATTTTTCCGAAATACGATCCCATTTGGGAACCAAGAATCATCTTGAATTACTCCCAAACATTACCAAAGACCGAGGAACTTACGCTAAAAGATTTGGCTACACAACCGATAACACTATTGGCCCTCGTCACTGGCTACAGGATACTCCTCAATCAACATAAAACATATTCAGGAAACTAACGATACATTTGGGGTCAGAATTCCAGATCGCATTAAAACGAATAGCCTTAATCGAAAATAGCCTACACTAGTTTATTTACGCTGAAGATCCAAAACTTTGTACCGCCTTAGCGTTACAATGCTACCTAGCCAGTACCAAATCTTTAAGGGGTTCTGCGCAGTCTGGTTTTTCGTCATTTGAAGAACAATTTTGGGCCGCCTCATCACAAACTAGCCGATGGGTGAAAGTAACGTTGTACAATAGCGGCGTAGATACCGAAAAAATACTGCGCATGGTACACGTAACGTATCGACGTTAGCAGCTAAAAGAAATGGTGTTGATTTCGCAAACCTATAGACTTCCCATATGTCCAACGTGACCCGCGAAGTAAAAAATAATATATTATAATAAATTACGTTCCTGCGTTGCGGTTATCAGCTTTAAACATCTAGCAATTGATCACGAGGAAGAGGCGCGAAATACAATTAAATGATTAAATGAACTCACTAAGTAAAGTTCTATCATAATTGTATGCACCGCCTCCCCCGAGATGATCAACTCCTACCCAAAGTACCCTTCTAATGCTTACATAGAAACCCATATAACACAATGGCAACGCTTTCCAAAAATTAGCGCGATATAGAGGGCCCATAAACAGTAGATACACGGCTAATGCTTCAGATTGGATAGTATAGCATGAAGCTTGCGGCGAAATGTTGAAGTGTGGCGTAGGAGTTACTACCAGTCTCAGTCTCAGAGTTACTACCACTACTAATCGTCTCGGAAAAGACGTTGCATGTAATTATGATAGAACTTCAGTTGGTAAGTGCTTAATCATTTAATTTTACTGCACGTTGACACAATATCACGACACACATACACGTTCATGAAACGTGCAGGTTATGCACGTTATGCTCAACACGCCGAGTTTTTTCTCGTGAATTTGCACACATTTTTTTATTTAATCGTGGGAAGAATTCTCAAACGCCGTTCACCGGGGAACAGTGCAGAATCTAATTGGATCCCAATGAGAATTCCCTATTTGCGGTGTCCCTAACAAACCGAGAGAAATATGGGTGCATCTTGGGAGATCCCAAGAAATTTGTGCACGGGATCACAAAGCGATATTTTTTTGAGGCCCAACAAATTCGTTTGAAAATTTCGAATAAAAAATTCCGCATCGACGTCAATGCGAAGTAGCGCGCAATGCACTTGGCTTCCACTGCGGAATTCCCTATGTGCAACCTCTTCATCTGCAGGGTGTCTCGAAGTGACTTGACATTTTTAATTGAGCGCCATTTTCTTTTGTGGCGAACATAGAGTACTAATCTGTGACAACTGGTATCAGGAAGTGTTGAAGTTTAGCGATCGAGAATTACACGATCGAGTAACGTATAGTAATTGTGAAAATTCACTATCGATGAAGGAAGAAACAATGCAGTTAGTGCAGACAAAGTTTCACGGTCGTGTTATCTCGTGCCGCAGACCAAGATCGTGCGATTTGACGCCATTGGACTTGTTTCTTTGGGGTTTTCTGGCAGGAATAGTTTATGCCAATGATCCACTGACCATTCCGGAGCTCAAGGAAACAATTGGGCGCACCATTAATTAAATTAGTCCGCAATTATACCAAAATGTTATTGAAAATTTCGTCAAAAGAGTGAACGTTTGCAAACAGGGACGAGGCGGCCATTTCCCGGATGTTGTGTTCCACACATAACCTCCATGTTTGTATCTTATATTAAAATAAAACTATTCGTACTTTTCAAATAAATAATATGTTTTATTAATAAATTAAAAGGTCCGGTCATTTTGAGACACTCTTTACATAATTCCTATAGGGATGTGGCAGGATCTGGGCACTCAACGACAAATTTCTGCACGGGCGCTTCTTAAATTATTGCGCGAGCATCAATAATACGCGGGATTAATGAACGACGAATTAGCGATGGATTATTGAAAATTAGTCGGATTACGAATCAATGGTAATCGATTTTTACGTGTATACACGTGCTTGTGAACTCGTCTACCAATTATTTCCAAATCGTCCTTATCTCGTGTACACTCTTCGGCCGTATTCACGAGGATCAGCCTCGTTTTTCGCGGGGCTGAGAAAAACGAAGGCGCGGCCAGTAGATCAGGATTTTGGACAGTGGTTATGGTCGTGCAGGCTGCTCAAATTAGACAGAACGAATGGCCCAGAAGAAAGTCCAGAGCGAAGAGGGGAAGGAAAAAAGAGGAAAGAGAGAGAAGGACAGAGTGGTAGAAAGAGACCAAGAAAATCGCAGGGAACGAAATCAAACCGTGGGGAGTTCTCTAAAATCCAAGTGACATGAGAAAATAAATTTGAAAAAGGGAGCAGAGAGATGCTGGTGACCAGATACCGAACTGGTGTACGAGAAGTTCAAACCCGTATATACGTGTATATAACGACTACACGTTGAGTCAAATGCTTTACTTTTTTCGGTTTGTAGCCACGTGGGCATAACTACGTTCTATATTTATATAAATATATATATAATATTTATATAATATATTAATTATTTATATTATATTTATATTATTCGTTATTATAATTAACATCATTAGCATATACAGGCTGTCCCGCATTTACATGTCGGAACTCTGGTAATACCGTATGGGAAATCGATAAGATAAAGGAAACAAAAAATATATTTTTCCAAAATTTGACGGATCGACTCGTTTGCGAAATTAAAAAAAAACAGTTTTTTTCTCAATCTTATGAAAAATTCACTATTTTTTCGAAATGGTTCATTATTTCAATTATTTGACAAGGATAGTATCATATTTTTTTTTACATGAAAATATGTATATAAAATTATATTTTTGTAAAAATACAACAGTGTCCTCGTCAAATAATTAATATAATGATTAATACCGATAAATAGGTGAATTTTGCGTAATATCGAGAAAAACTTTTTCAGTCGTTTCGAAAACGAGCCAAAAACGTCAAAACTTTGGGAAAATATATTTGTTTTTTTTTCCTCAACGTATCGATTTCCCAAAGGGTATTCCAAGAGTTGACATTTAAATTCGGGACAACCTGTACACGCATATACGAAAAGGTATGTGTGTAGCGCGTATAGGTACTCGCGCCTGGACCAACAAGGGAGCTGATTTATAACGGCCATTCATTCTAATCGTCCTGCATCTTACCAGCTTTCTCACCCCCTCCCCCGTCCCTGTCTACCGTAGCGCTTGCACTTTTTAAGAGATAGCCAGCCGAACAAGCATCAGGACCGTCAACCACACGAAGAAGCACAGCAGCAGCTACGGCCCCCTCTCTGCCGCCCCTTCCTTCAGCCGCGCGAGGACCGTGGCTAATTGACTATAAAAAGTCGAATATTTGGTCGCGCCCATAAACCATTTAATTAACAAGTTTGCCGCGGGACTCGAATGTGTGAGCTCGCACGATAAACACCAGGAGAGCCGAATAGCGAGAGAGAGAGAGAGAGAGAGAGAGGGAAAGTGACGAAGAAAAAGAAAATTTCACTCTGTAATAGTAAAAAAAAATTGACCGGGATCGGGATAAATCTTGGCATCTTCAAGCTAAACAACCGGGATGCTGATCGCGCGGTCGAGGCAGTACACCGGGAGGGCAAAAGAGAAAAAGTAGTCCTGCGTAAAAAAAAAAATTCGCAACACCTCTTGAAAATTCATGCTCTATGTACCTCGTATTTTTGCAGGTAAATTTAGAATACGGTAAATAACCGGAAAACACAACTTTTCGATATACATCTCCGATATTCGGCTTCCGTCAAACGTCATCTCTGCACTGAAAGACCATCGAATAAATTGAGAATTTTTTTTATCACTGTCTCTTTTTATTCGACTCCTGTTTTTTCTTCTTTCAACGCGCTGTTCACGAGAGACAGAATACGGAGCGTCAACGTGGAAAGGAAGATGAAGGGCACACACAATGCGGCGCGCTGGGTCCGCCTTTGCCAGCGCATGTAGCGAATGCGCCAGTAACTAAATCAAATGTCATCATCAGGAGTCTTAGTTATGAGGACGAGGGAGCTTCCAACTTATTTTTTTTTGGTACCCCCCTCGCTCGCTGTTATTTGCCGACGATGACCCGCTGAGATTGCGGTGGACGGGTGGTCCACCGCAAACTCGACCACCGTATAGACAACGAGAAACCCGAGCAGACTGTGAGCAACGACCGAAACCTTTGCACCTACAATCGTCATCGTCATTTTTATACATACCTTATTTATGGAAAATAGCCGAGCTGAAATTTTTTGGGGAGTCCCAGATCCTACCACATCCCCTATAGGGACGCCCCACGTAGGGAGTCCACATTCGAATCCAAGTGGATTCCGCGCTATTTCCCGATTTACCTCGTTTGGAAATTGAAATTCTTAACCGGAATTAGTTGAATCTCCCAGAAAAAATATAGTTTTGTGATCCCGTGCACAAATTTGTTGGGAAGTCCCAAGATGCACCCCCATCTCTATCGGGATTTGTTAGGGACACTGAACATGAGGCGTCCTTATTGGGATTGAATTGGATTCTGTACAGTTCCCCGATAAACGCTGTTTGAGCATTTTTACCACATTCCTATCGAATTTATATAAAAATTCACGAAAAAAAACTCTGCGTATTGAACCATAATCTGTACGCTCCGTCCGAGCCATAATCATAATCTGAGCGTGTCCGTGTGTTATGATATGTCAAAGTGCAGTATTATAAATAACCAACAATAATTACAGTGGATTTTCAGTGATTTAATTCAAATAATTTGTTAAGGTATCCTTTTTAAGCGATTCATACTGTTTTTAAGATAATATATATACATTCTCAAGATCCACTTCTTTTGTATATCTATATATTTTGTTAAGAAAATTCAACGTACTCACATAATACGGTGGGACCCATTGACCGAATCTTTGGTTAACGGCGGGGTAAAGTTAATTCGGCGAAAAAAGGCATGTTTTTAAGATTTTTTTTGACGTAACGAATAGTGTTCGTTTATTGAAAAATTTACATATAATAAAGTAACATTTGAACAACATTCTCCTAAATTTGCATTGCAAAATATTCAAAATTGAGCGAGTGAAAATTAAACCCCGGAGGCGCCTCGAAAAAAGTTGGTTTGCGGTGTGCACCATAACTCGCAACAGAATCATCTGAAACAAAAAAATCAAAATGCATTTGTTAAAGGAGATGTTTCTCGAGGTAATGACGGGAGGATTTTTTTTTTCGATTTTTCGATTTTTCGTAGCACTTGGGAGCCAAAAACCCGATTTTCGCTAAAAAAAATCGGCTAATTTGTTGTTGAAAAATTAGTAATTATTTTAAAAAAACAAAAAAGCTCTCGACAATACCTGGTGAATTATGTGAAGAAGTACTGTGCAAAATTTCAAAGCGATTGGTCCAGTAGATTTTGAGTTATCGTGCACACGGACTTCAAATATGACAAGTCTCAGAAAAACGGTTTGAAAAACGCAGAAGAGAAGAGAACGGCACGGAGCAATAGACGCTCAAATACTCATAACTTCGTCAATTTTACTCCGATCGACTTGAAATTTTAACACAATATTCTTGATATATTATGCATTTATTTAAAAAATTTAAAAAAAATGAAAAAAAAAAAACAAATTTAAATACTTTACCCCGCCCTTAACGGAATCGTTTGGTAATGTGGAAATCCTCACGGATTCAAATTAGATTTGTACATTCCAATGGGGAATCCCGATGAGAATCCAATGTACGAGTATGACGGTTTAGTACAGGGATCCAATGCTGTGGCTCATTAGATCCCCATCAGGCAGTAGGGACAAGTATGAGAATCCAATTGGATCCCTACGACAATTCCTGCACGGGCACCTACAATCGTCATCTTCATTGCTATACGTACCTCACTTATGGGACATATAGATGTATTTAGTACCGACAATTCGCTTACGAAAAACAAATAATAAAATAAAAGAGCGGCAAAACATACTCGTTGGAAACTATCCGAAGTGGCCGGGCGGGCTTCGAAATAGTGGGAACAACATAGTGAAGCTGTACTGTCTCGTCTGCTTGATGGCGATGAGGGTGGTGATAGAAGCGAAGGGAGCGAGGTTTATCCATACCTATATATATTTGGGAGGTTAAAGATAGATATATATAGTCGTCAGACAGGTATACACATACACACACACACACACACAGCTCGCGGCGAAGGGATGAGTTTGCAGGGCGTCAGCGTTCGTTCGTGGACAGCCGGCACGCGAGGTCGGAGCCGTCGACACCACCAGGTAATGGTGAAAGAAAGTAGCTGCGGGCTTCGGAGGGGTCCCGGGGAAAACAAGAGGGTGAGGCTCTACCATCAGTCCATTTAATTAATTAAAAGTGCATTAGCTAGAACTGGCTACGAGCGCGTATGGAAGTTCGAGTCCGGTCCCGACGTCGGCTCTTTCAGGCGGGAGGGCAACGAAGAGGGGCCGGGGGTATTAAATATGTTAACGGGCGTTAGAAGCACTAACCGGAAGGAACGCGCGTGCCACGAGACAAATTCATGCTCTACGAGATGGCTCTAGTATTTTATCTCACCCTCTCTCTCTCTCTCTCTCTCGTGCTCTCCTTCCCTTTTTTCCCCTCGACCTCCATTATATACACTCTAGTCCCGTGCGGTCTGACAATTACTTTCGTCAGCACATTTTCCCATAACTTATGATTTAGCCGGGTTTACACTGCAGCAAACACAACGCGTTGTGTTTGAAACGGCCTTTAGCTGGGACTAATCTTATTACAGTCCTGTCGGTATAATATTGACGCTTTGACTTTTGTTCTCACGACATCTGTAACGAGAAACGCACACATAACGGGAAAAAAATTGTTTGCTCCGAAACATTGTGCACGTCAAAAACGACGAGAAGTTTTCGTTGGAGACCAGGGCATTTTCGTAATCAGCGGAAAGTAACTCATCGGATAGAACCTTAAGGTAGTACCTCCACAGAAGAGTTGAATTAAGAAATGCTTGAAATTTGACATATATGTTATTTAATACAGTATCCAAACATCTGTGCAATTTGAATAAATTTGACCACCCTAAACCTGAGATATTTACACTTAAAGTTGGCTTGGTTTATACGTAACAAATGCGTTATGGTGGGCAAACAGAGCATCATTAATTCTACCGTCAAAACTAAAATTAAGAAATTGATAAAAAACGAGGATAAGCTAGAGTAGGATGTCACGAATAATGTGGAAAAAAAAATGAGAACGATTCACCATCTAGTTTCCAAGATACAACTATGAGAAGCCCTCAGAATTTTGGTGCAAAGCCTGGCAAAAGAACAATTGGGGCAAAGCCAGGACAGTGCCGGCAAAAAGTTTACGGGCAATCGTAGATCAAAAACTCAATATAAAATATATTTTACGGCAATAAATTATATTCATCGTATTATTTCTTAGTACCGAGTCAATATTGCGTAGTTTTTAATTTCATTTATTACTAATTAAACCAATTATCAATATTTTAAACATGAACATGGTATGTAAACTTTTGGTTGAGATTTTCGCAGAGGAACTACCAGTATGTTAAAAGACGAAAAAAAATGTTTCGACCCTTTTGGCCACCTTTTCGGAATCGCGCAATAGTGGCATACATTTAATAGGGGGCGGGGTGATAGACTTGGAGAATGCCGTTGGACTCGTTCCGACATCATAATTGGTCCCTGGAAAGTCCACTTGAAAAATGTTCAACTTTGAAATTCTACCAAAAATTTAAAAAAATATTGTTTCCACGCGAACCAAGCGACATTTTGAAGAGCGATAGATAAGAAGAGAGTGAGTACAAAGTGGACTCTTAAATGTAAAGGAGGCGCAGTTACGAGCGAGTTAGTGGAGCCATACATTTTTGGTAAAAACATATATGGCTAAAATGTTTGGTTTAAATTTGGACTCGTAATATCTTTCTTCGGTGCTTACATCGATGTATTTGAACTCCCTGAACACGAATTCACCCCCTATTTTGCCCAAAAGCTTTTATTTCGATTAAAACTCGTCGAAATTATATGGAAACACGTTCTTTTCGCATTTGCTACTCGACATTTTGTGCTTTCGAGAAAAACTCCTAGATATCCCTAGAAAAATTCTCATCGGATACATCCTCAAAACGGGGTGAGTTAAAAGGAAATATATTTCTGTTCACCGAGCCCCTGTTGCGAAGAACTTTAAATCCGCCCTAACCCTTCCACCAGGATCCAATCAGGGATTATTTACGATTATTCATTTCAAAGTCTCGGTCGCATTGCTCATTCGACGGTCGCGTGTCATCGCTGGATGTTGTGGCTCATTGTAGTCGTCGTCATCGTCGTCGTCGATACAATCAGAGGAACACCAGGTGCGAATTACCACTGCCGAGGGAAGTTGCCACGATGATGCTACAAACGTAATATTTTTAACCCCACCGATTGATCGAGATACGAACTCTCGTACACGTACACGCGTATATATAGCGACGATGCGTGGAGTTATTCACGAGACCACATGAACCCAAATGACTTCGGGGGTTGTTCCAGTCAATTTTACCTGTGAACTTTGACCTCCTTAATTATCCACGAGCACGGCTCGTTTCAGGACAAATTTAAGCGGAAGTAATCGAACAATCGACACAAAGTCATTGAGGCTAAAGTAGTTATCAAATTTAGGAAAAATCCTCTCAACTCACAGCTCGGAGTAACCATGTTTTCTTCACTTTATATTTCGACATGAACAGAATTTTTTCACTTGGGACTTGGAGGGGAATTCATTTTTTTAAATATTTATTCATATATATATATTTGTATTTTTCAAATATATATCTGAATAAATATTTAGAAAAAAAATGATAGCCAATATTATAGTAAAATAACACACACACACACACACACACACACACACACACACACACACACACACACACACACACACACACACACACACACACACACACACACACACACACACACACACACACACACACACACACACACACACACACACACACACACACACACACACACACACACACACACACACACACACACACACACACACACACACACACACACACACACACACACACACACACACACACACACACACACACACACACACACACACGTTTAATTCTTCATTTTTTGTTTTCTTTCAATGACTCACAAATTTTATAGTTCCCTCTCCCGACCAGTCGCGTGTGCGTGTGTGAGCTGTTCCACGTACGATAGCACAGCAGCTTTCAATCTCTCGATATTATCGTCCGCCCGCTACCTCAGCGCACGCCGGCGCGGTATACACATACGTATATACGCGTCATTATCGATAACTATAAATAATCCCTAACCCCACAAGAGACAGCTGCGCGTTGGATTTTCTGGAAAGAAAATAAAAGAGCCCATAGCTGAAGGTTTGAGGGCGGCGGGGGGGGGGGGGAGTCTCTAAGGGAGAGAGGTTGATGTGGGAGGAAAAAGAGCCGGAGGATAAAGGGCTGACGGTGCGATGCGGTACGGTACAAGTTCTTCCTTGCCATCTATGTATTCGTGTATGCAATCGTAGGATGCGCGAATCGCGTGCCAAAGACTTCGATCTCTTCCTCCTTTTCTTTTCCCTCGGTCACCCTCTTTCTCGCCTTATCCCTCGTTTTCTCTCTCTCTCTCTCTCTCTCTCTCTCTCTTTCATTCTCATCGCAAGAGTAAAGAAGATCAATGGTGAAAGAGCAGAAGAGGGAGAGAGCGGGGTAAGGGGCAAGTTGGACTCAGCAGAAGCGTCAGCAGGTCACGCACACGTGACTTTATCGCGTCGTTAGAGCTTCAATTCTCTCGCCCGCGTGCTGCACACACGCAAACACATCGATGTAAAGTTACAAGCACACATTTATACTCAATTTAAATGGTCTTCCGATGGTGAGATCGAGAGCTATCCTCGTCGTAAGAAAAACCGAAGAAGATCTGAGAAAACAAAAAACACGTACATTTTGACAAGTTCTGGAATCACGTTTTAGAGCACCTTAAGTCTCGTAGCTTGTCAGCGAAGTTAGCAAATGGATCGTTTTCGTATTAGGGTACGGCAACGTTTAGTGGGACACGTGTCAGGGGGGTTGGAGAAAGAGCTCTTTTGTGACCTATTACTCAATCAGCCTGGGAAAGTAGAATGTTACATTAAGTAACGTTCATTACGGAGACGGTCCTTGAAATAACATTCATACAAATATATTCCCGCATGTCCAAAATTGATTTTCGATACGTTAGCTTTACGTACCATTGGTTATTGGGACCTCATACGAGGGTGGTCCTCAAAGTCGAAAGTCCCCTGATGTCACCTTCTCCCGTGTGTACGAACCCACAGTGGCACGTGCACACGTGTACTTTAATACGCCATAAAGCATCGCATGTTCGTTTTCATTAAGTCATCGGCGGTTCTACCGGCGTTGAATCCGGCGGCCAAAGTGAGTCCCGCTGTGCGCCTCTTCTTCCCTCTCTACTCTCCAATTCTGGCAGCCCAAAGACGATGAGCATCCCCTCGCGTTGGCATTAAAGTCACCCGGCGCTTGTCTCGCGCAGCGACCAAGTCTCGGGCCTATTCACATGCGGATTGTATTCGAGCGTGCACTTTAATTAATACGATATGAAAGGACAGGGAGATTTATCACGAGTATCGTGTGTACTTGTATTCCGTACGAGGATCAGTAACAGTTGAATAGTGTAATAAATGTGGGGAATCGGGCGAGATTCGTTTGGCTTTTAAAACATCGTCAGTTTGTTCTAATGATATAGAAAGCGATGTTTCGTTGGTTCGAACAGTTAGACCGACACGTACACACGATTCCAACGTATACACATTTGCCTTTGCGCCTGTTTTCTTTGTCTTTACCACGGTGCATGTATGCAGCGTTACATTATGTATCTATCTCAAAGAAAGTCAGCATCCAAAGGTCAGCGTAACTCGCCCGTCGCCGACTCGCACAAATGCCAATCTACTTACGAAACCTTCTCTCCGTATATTCCGCGCTGTACACCGTAAAACAATCGCAGCAGAGGAACATCACCAACTTGTTCGCCCCTATTGCCAAACATCGTTTTTTTTTCTTTCTTTCTCAATAGTCTCTTGGATTATTCGGTCGGAATAAAAATTCTTGTTCCCAGAGACCATTACGCTCGCGTCTTTACTTTTCCCTGTGTTAATGGCGAGTGAATAGAGAAGGAGAAAAAATTGCGCGTTAGCTGCGTTCGGAGTAACCACCCCTTTGCATAGAACAGTATCTCTCTCGCTCTTTCCGTTCCTCGAGCATCGCACTCTTGGATATCGTACTAACTTGGCGCGCGCGCGCGCGCTCTCGCACGTTTATCTCAGAAATCTACAATTTTATTCATATCTACTCTCGGGCTCGTCGAGACAAAGAGAGTGGAAAAGAGACGGATATACAGAGAGAAATATAATGTTGAATAATTTCACCATAAATATGGAGTTTTGTGGGCGTAAAATAACGATAATGCAAGTAAATAATGGACGTAGAGTTTTATTACCTTAGGCGGGTGAATGGCGAGATAGAATCTACCGAGTGGATGCGTCGCCAGCGAGAGGGAGAGAGAGAGAGAGAGAGCGTGGATTTTGCAGCCCTCTCTCATTCTCTCGTACCGCGAGAGACTTTGTTCCTTCCTTCCTTCTTCTTTCTCTTTTACATCGTTGATCCTTTGCATTATTCTTGTACATCTTTTTCTCCTCGTCCTTCTCGATTCTTTTCCGAACTGCGCGTTTTTTTCTTCTTCTCTTCATGCGAAATTCATTTTCGCAATGACGCTTAATTATTATTCACTTCTTTCGTGTATTTATTTTCTCCATTGCGATGTATTGGGAGCGAAGCTCTCGAATTTCCGGTGGCCCGAGCGAGAAAAATGGAAGCCACGATGGCGTCTCTCTCGCCCTTTTTTTTTCTTTCCGGGTTTCCATTGCTAACGAGGGGATGCGCGAGCATAGAACCACCCCCGAAGCGTCGCAAGGGTGTGGCCTCAACCAGATTGATTCGAAAAGCTCGATCATGCGCGCAAAAGTTCTCTCTTCCCTGTGTCTACGTTGGAGTATTCACACGTACACAAACGTGGCGTCCTATTTTTCTCAATCCCCTCGTGGCGTAAGAGCTTGATCGTTCGATAAGCACGCTAACACGAAACGTCAGTTAAATTCCGCGAGTTTGAGAAAAAAATCGATTTGAGACTTTTTAACGCCAAGTTGGAGCGTTCAAGGTTCGCTCCGCCAGTAAAATAAATTAAAAAAAAGGACAATGAGGAGAAAAAGCCTTATTCCCTGAATAATTATTCCTAGATATAAATCAATAAAATCCCGAATATAAATGTAATATAAAATAAGTTTGAAGTTTGCATGGTTGGGGTGCAATGGAAGTTAATATTTCTGAATTCCTTAAATTTCTTTTAATAATCTTGCCGACAAAAACACATCTAACATGTTTTTGAGATACTCATTAAGTTTTTAAAATATTTAAGATTTTTTATAATAATACGGATAGAGGAAGTAAGATATAAAAAAAAGATATTTCGTTGCATTCGAACGGTGCAAACTTCAACACGATAATATAAATGACAGAAAAAGTTAATAACGCGGGAGATTTTATTCGTTTGGTCGCCCTTTAATGGGCGGAGACTCGAGCGCGGTATTCTCCGCGTCCGATGAAGCGAGCCGCGCATACCGATATATCACTTTTATACGTGTGTCTCTATTGCCTATGTATGAGCACACGCAAGTACCTATATATATTCCCAGAAGATAATTTAGACTCGTAATATATATGTGCGCTGCAAATATCCACCCAGTGTGAGGGTGTACTTTTCTCACTCTTTTCCTCTCCCTCTTCCTCCCCCCTCCTCTCTCACTCGTTGTAATCTCATTCCTCAGGCGGAGATTCGAAAACGCGTTATTAACACCGCTGACCTCGGCTCTATGATTACACGCATTAATAGCCGGATGGACGAACTTTGTTCTCGCCTCGCGTCCACTGTCATTATGTATTGTCTTCGTGTTCGCGATATGAGAGAGGGAGAAAGGCCCAGGCCGAACGGGAGAGAGAGAGAGAGAGAGAGAGAGAGAGAGAGAGAGATGCGAAGGAAGCTGCGTTCGAAAGCAATGAGAGAATCGAAATGTGCGGACGGCCCGCACGCAGTTCGAATATATAGCTCGAATTATAATATACATCACCAAGCCACCTTATATATGTTTATATATATGTGTGTGTGTGTGTGTGCGTCATTTTGAGAGCAATGCAGAGTTCGAAGAAAGCGCTCGTTGCGCTTGTTCTTTCCCTTCCTCTCCCCGTCTCTATCTCATGCGTGTCACAGTCTGTCATTATTTCTTAAATTGCGCCTCCAGGTGAGAAACGTCATCATTGTCGGATTCTCCCGTCTCAGCAGAATACAAAAGAAGAGTCGCGCTCTCTCGATTGTTCAAAACTCTGCCCGGTTCACCGCTCGATCATCGAATATGCAGAAATTTGTTGGGGAGTCCCCAGACACTATCACATTTCTATAGGAATTTGATAGAGAAACCGCACGTAAGGAGTCCACATTGGAATCCAAGCGGATTTCGCTTTACTTCCCGATTGACGTCGTTGGAGATTTCTTTGTTGTCAATTCTTGATTCTTGTTGGATCTCCCGGAAAAAGGCACCATTCCGTGATCTCGTCCACAAATTTTGTTGAGGTTCCAAGATGCACCAACATCTCTATGGGGATTTCTTAGAGAAACTGCACATAGTAAGTCCTTATTGGAAATCAACTGGATTATGCACTGTTCCCCAATAAACACCATTTGAGAAATCTTTCCACGTTCAAATAAAAAATATGTGATAAGTTACGAGAAAACACTCGGCATGTTGAAACACGACACGTACGTGTGTAGTTATATTATATCCAAGTGCAATAAAATGAATAACGAAGTGTAATTACAGTGGATTTTCCGTGATGTGATTCAAATCGAGATTTTTAAGATTTACTTTTTCGACCCTTTTGTACTTTTTTAGGTCCACTCATTTTGTACATCTATATACTTTGTTGAGAATATTCAACGTTCGAAAGGCGATGGGATCCATCAAGAATCGCATCGGATTCTGTTCGATAATGTGCGAATTCTTTACGCTTCAAATTGGATTCGTACATTGCAATGCCGGAATCCCGAACAGAATTCAATGCACGAGCGTTGACGTTTTAGTATAAGGATTCAATGCGATGACCCATTGTATCCCGTCAGGAAATAGGGATAAGTATGGGAATCTAATTGGATCCCTAATCCTGATAGGTCAGAAAATAGGGACAAGTATGGGAATCCAATTAGACGCCTGCGACAATTGGCAAACAAACAAACCCAAAAAAACATGGGTATGTTTGTTTTGAACGGCTCTTGCCGATGTTAGGATTTTTTCCTTTTGACATTTGATAGCTTTCACTTTTAGCTTACTTTAGATGCAAAGTGTGCACAATTTGGTTTCTAGCTGTTAGTTTAGGACCATTTTTAACATGAAGTGGAAAAACGAACATTTTCTACATATATTACATTTTTAGTTTCTTAAAAACATAAAAGCTGCCGAGGCTCACAAAGAGATATGTAAAGTCGATAGTGCCGATTGCTTAACAGAACGTACGTGCCAGATTTGGTTTAAAAAATTCCGTTCCAGGAGATTATTTACTCTAAAATGATCAACGTGCTGGTCGCCCTCCTGAAGTTAATGATGAACAATTCAAAGCTATAATTACATCGGATCGTCACATAACGATGTGAGAGATTGCAGAAAAGTCAAATTTATCAAACACAACGATTGAAAATCACTTTAAATGTCTTGGACTCGTTAAGAAGGTTGGAGCAGTCCAGTCGACTCGAATGACGGTTTATGCATTTTTTTTGTCAATGAGCATCAAAAAATGCATACGAGGTGAAGATTTATTCTGTAGATGCACATTTTTCATAAAATATTGAATAATGCATTTGAATATTTTTATTTCGTAAATAAGAAAAACTTGTATTACTACCAACTTGAAAAAGTATAACATTATCGATACTTATTATGACAAAAACTGCGTCAGCGAATGTTTTATGCAACTCAGAGTCAGATTTTGAGTCCTTTACAATTATGATTATTAATACGCTTGTCGAGGGATGATTTATTATTGCCATTAATTAATATTAAGTGTTGCCGTCTTAATTCGCCAGTCAAGATTCGTTATCTTTTATCAAACCTTGATGGTTCAATATTGAATGCATATAATTTACGATGGCAAAATGGGTTTTTTTTTCGAAATGTTTACAAAGGTTTAGTTTACGTTAATCCATTGTTAGAAGTAGTTTATCTTGGTGCTGAATAGTCGAAAAAATTCCATCAACCGTAGTGTAAGCGTCTTGCCCATCTAACCGCACGTAAAAAGAAGCTCGATATTTGGCTTCCGCAAGAATTAAAAGAGATTCCCTTAAGGCGGGATATACATTAAGACAGGAAAAAATAAGCAATACTGAGAGATTTTTTAAACTAAGAAATAATTATTCTACAATTATCAAACTTTTGGTATATTTTAATAGTATGTTCCCGTGAAAAAATTGCCAACGCTTACAATAAAAACAACGCTCGGGATGGCAATCGGGGCCCAACCGGTGGCCAACTATACCCAACTATAAGGCCAATGTTCGGCCGGTTTTGTTGACCGATGAGTAACCCATGGTTAAATTGAGCATTGGCGCATCACCAGCCTTGGCACCGACACTGGGCTAATGATGGTCCAGCGTCAGCACCAACGCTAGACTGACGCTGTTTGCCAACTGTAGGACCCATGTAACATTTCGGATTTTCTCCAACCGTCGCCCAGTGCTGGTAATGATCGTTGGCCAGTCGTCAAGTATAGTTGGCACTGTACTGGTCGAGTGCTGGGCCTTTTGTAATTTTTTTCATGGCTTTAAGGATACAAAACCATTTTTTGAAATTAATTCATCATCAAAATAACGGAGCTGTGGCAGAGTGTTACAGCAAGGTCGCCGCGGGAGTTACGAATCGGCGTGCAGTCTAGCTTCCCGTAGACTTTGATTTGCAAAAAAGTTCAAACATTTTTTTCAGTTAGAACATGTATAGTTTCTACGTGACGGTAAATTAAAATGAAGAAAATGCAAATGTAAGAAGATGGCACGCATTTACAACAACAAAAATCATCATTTCACGCAATATTTCTGTAAAATGTGGATTAAAAAACTATTTTTTTTCCAATTTTTCGACAACAATTCTCGTCAAGTAGAAGCTACCAATATTATCAATATTTCTACCAAGTTTCAGCTCAATCGGCTTAGCAGTTTATGAGTAACCCTGCACACCGATTCCGATAATGCAGTTTTGAGAAAAACGCGTTTGAAGTTCACGCCCGCTCCGAATCCGAGCGGTCAGACACAGCGTTGGCGGGCTGTACCCTTTGAAGTTTTTCGAATTTCGCTTTGAAACATTAGGAAAATATTCTACATATACAGTTCTATCGTTTAACGAAAAAAAAAAGAAATCGATTTTTTGATCGTTGTAAATGTATATCTCGCCTTAACACAACGAATCAATATTTGCGATATGCATCCGAACTGCAGGGAAACATCTACATACTTTATTTGGAATATTCAACGTACAAAGTGCGATTGGATCCATGAAAAATCGTTCCGGGTTCTGTACGATAATGTAGAAATCCTTTTGAATTAAATTTGGATTCCAATGGGGAATCTCGATCAGAATCCAATGAGCGACCGTGACTTTTCAGCATAGGGGTCCAATCCGACGGTTCATTGGATTCCTGTCGGGGAGTAGGGTACAAGTATGGGAATCCAATTGTATCCCTGCGACACTTTCTCCACGGGTATATTCAATAACGTTCCAGCAACAAGAAAAATCGATCCGATAAATTAACCGAATAATTGTCGAGGACGACATCTCGTTTGTCAAACCTCACGAGAATTTCAAAGGGTCCTGCTTCTTCTATCCTAGTCGATGTTCTCTCTTCACCGCGTAAGCTCCCTACCAGTCTCACACGCCTACGATCCAGTGGATTAAAATTTTAACGATAAAAGGACCGATGTATGTACCCTCAACGACGAAGGATATGCGCACACGTAAATCTATGCATCCTCATACGTACATTCTACATGTACACATTGATATTAATAAAACTGTACATAAATATACAATTATTATATATATATATATATATATATACGCGGATAACCCTATGCCTATATACGAAAGTATGAATAATATTGTTTCGTCGGGATGTCGAAGAAAATATCATTCATCAATATTACATGTATACGTTAATGTATAGGTGTATACGTATATATCTAGACGTGGCGCGTACAAAACGTTTCTCTCCTCGTTGAAGGGGCGTTGTGTGTTTCTTTCGGAGCGATTCACCGCGGCGCGGTCCATTAAAAAAAAAACCATCGAAATATTATGCGAGGATTTCTGTTGTTGCCCGCTTGTATATAAACGATCAAGTATACACGAGAGAAAACTGAAGAGAGAGAGAGAGAGAGGGACAAAGAAAGAGAAAGAGAGAGAGAGAGAGAGAGAGAGAGAGAGAGAGAGAGAGAGAGAGAGAGAGAGAGAGAGAGAGAGAAAGAAAGGATTTTGTGGCGCGTATGAACACGCGGGGGGCGTTGCGCGTGTACAAATCATGCGAGGAATGACTCTGCGGATTGCCCGACTATACGTACATACGACCTCTACCGTATACGTGTAAACCTCTTTCCATCGTCTTCCTCCGTGGCTCTCGTGTATACACGAAAACCTCCGCGCCCCCGTCTGCGATCTAAATAAATCCTTGGCGATCCCAAACCCATCCAATCGGCAGATTTATAAATAGATCGATTTTTCATAAATTTTCTTCGCAAAGTTGCTCAATTGTCATACTATGTTTTCGATCCCGGCAGACATCGGACCTGGACACGCTGCTGTGTCGCCAGGACCTCGAGCGACTGCAGAAGCTCGAGGATGACGAGCCGGAGAAAGCCACGATGCGGGAAGATGCGAGCAGCGCGATGCAGCAACACATGGAGGACTTTTTCGAGGGCGGCGGACCGGCGTGCCGACCGCAGGCGAGCTTCGTCTCGTCGAGGAGCCAACCAGCGGGCAACGACGACGACGTCTTTCTCAGGCCACCGCTCTGGGAGGACATAACCTCGAGTATACAAAAGCTCGACCCGGCGAACGCCGATATGTTGGGCTCGCAGTCGTCCCACGTTAAAATGGAGTACAGTAAAATGGAGACAGAGAATCCAACTTCGCCGATACTATCCCCCGTTGACATCAAGAGCGAACCTCTGCCACCCGCGCCGACGCTTCACCTTCTCGAGGGCAGAGCGAGCGTCAACGGCCTGGTGCCTTACCCCAATCGACACGCCAACGAACAACATCCGATCGTCCATCATTCCAGGAACAACCACCCCAAATCCTTCAACAACAATAATAATAATAATACGAGCAACAACAACAACAATAATAACGATACTACGATAAATCACCATTCGAGTCATCAGACCGGGGCGAATGGCAACTCGCCGATTTACGGTTCGATGACGAGACTTATGTACGTCTCGCCGCTCACACCGCCGATCTCCGATCCCGGCTCGCCTCTCGGAGGCCCACCGAGAAGAACACCGCCCCCGCCCTATCCCCAGCCACAGCTGATCAATCCACAACACAGAATACAACCGGGCACGATCACCAAATTCAATCGGCGGAACAATCCCGAGCTCGAGAAACGACGGGTTCATCACTGTGACTTCATAGGTGAGTCTTTTACTTTAACTACACCAGGATCCTCCTGTTTTATTCGAAATGAGGAAGCGTCCAACAGATACGTTTATGTGGTCGATTAATAGCTGCTTTCTTCTTCTTTCAGGTTGTACAAAAGTCTACACGAAGAGCTCCCACCTCAAAGCTCATCAGCGGATACACACAGGTAAAATCTCCATAGGTATTTTACGTCAATTATTATTATTTATTATTTTACGTTAATTATTATTATTTATTACTGGACGTTAATTATTATTTTTTCCGTTAATTATTTATTCCTTTTACGTAAATATCTAACCGCGACTCCGTCTTGAGTTGAACATTGTCATTCGTCCTTTTCGATTATATACCTGTATAGCGCAACATTTATATACAGCTCAAAGTTCGTAATGTCGACACGGGAAAGAAAAATCAAGTGCGCACTGTTAACGCAAAATCTATAGCTCTTGTGGAAACCGCGAGTCAGCGTTTCATTAACGGGGAGGCTGCCTTTACGCTGAATACCGCTTGGAAGAGTGCAAATACATTTGTAAACGTTCTCGCCTTCTCCCGGCCACTCATCTGGCCAGTCTTAGCGCGGAATGCAAGGTAGCTTGCTCGGGAATCATCACTTCTCTCTTTCTCCCTACCCCTCTCTCGTTCACCGTCTCTCCGGAGTATAATGTGCCACTTTCGAATCGGTTATCCCGGAGGATAGCGGTACGGTATATCTTTATACATATTTGTGTGGCGCGTCGATCCATGACCTCGCCTCGAATTCGTTAATGCCATATCGCGAGCCATTAAATTAAACCCTGATAAACGCGAGGAATTACCGTCTTTGCAGATAGCTGGACGACCAGAACCTCGTACACGCTGCACACATACACACACACACACACACATATATATTTCTGTTTAACAGTACGTAAAAGAAAGCTCCGAGATCTTAAAGATCCAACGGCAGTTCCGCATTGTTTTCTGCACTGCTGTTGGACGAGTATCCGTTTAAAGGACTCAACAGACTTTTCGTCGGGGACGAAGATACTTCGCGGTTACATGTACAGTTTCCAACCCAAATACTAATATCACATATCAAATAAGGTTAATACATTTTTTTCCCACTGCAAAGATCATCTGCGTTTTTCACAACAAGAGTATTTTTTATTGTTTTCAAACAAAAATAAACAGAACTGCAGCACTTTGAATTTTTGGATTATATTCGGCTCGGCAAGAACGTATCGAGCGTTTCCAAAGCTACCTGAGCGCGCTGTGAAGTCACAATGTTATACGAACAACTCGTGTAGTACTAGTATTCTGTCAAAAATGGCAAAGATAAAATTATATATCATTTTTTTGTTCCTCTCTGCTTGAATACCACGAAGAGTAGATCGTCAAAAGTTAAACTTACAATGAAGCTTTGGCCCTACAAATTTCTGCAAGGTTAAGGCAGTTGGAACCGTCCAGTTGAATGAAATGGCGGCTTATGAATTTTTTAAAAAATAACCTCAAAAAATTGCATGAGGGGTATTCGGTAGATACTAATTTTCCATAAAATGTAAAAAAGTAAAACATTATCGGTTATTATTGTGAAAAGGCTGGGCCAGTGAATGTTTTACACAACGCGAAATGAAATTTTCAGTCATTCATATTTATATTTGCGTCACGACATTATTTATTATTACCATTAATTAATAGTAAGTGTTACCGAAATACGGAAACGTTGCGGCCATTGACGTTGGCAGCGATGCTCTTCATTCGCACATCAAGTTTCGTAATCTTTTATCAAACCTTGATGGTTCAATATCGAATATATACGGTTTACGATGGGCAAGCTGGTTTTTTTCTTCTAAATATTTACAAAGGTCTGATTTGCGTTAATTCGTTGTTAGAAATGGTGTATCTTGGTGCTAAATAGCCAAAAAAATTTCATCACCCGTATCTGAGCGTCTGAACGCACCTAAAATTACACACATTAAACTATGTTTTACCTCTGTTGTTTTGTGGTGAGAATTTTTTCAAAATTGTTAAGACAGTTTAATCGAGACAATAACAAATATTTGTATTTTTTTAAACCTGGGATTGTGGCTAATGTTCCAACCTCCTTAAATCGAGAACCATCGCTCAGAAACTCGGTCACCATAAAAATGTATGTGATCGGCAAATTACTCGAATTTCCCTTCACAAGCCCACTTTCACACATCGATGCAGGAGAATTACATGAGCCTTTGACTGTTCAAGAGTTTTTGAGCTGTTTTCGTATGCAAAATCTCACCACGTGTCACATTTATTTACACTGACGCGTAAGCCGTATGGTCTACAATTCTAGAACTTGTAACACCGTGACGTCACAGTGGTCAGCGTTACTCACACGCCGTTTCGCGTAGGCATCTACGATTTGCATTTTGGCTATATAAAAGTAATTAATCTCTAACTAATCTCTAGAATTATTATTTACTAAATATCTTTGCCATTCTGTTTTATTATCACGAAAATACAATCATAATAGAAAAAAAATCGAACGTTTTTTTTCAAAACCTAGTTATTCAAATAACCATGAAATAAATAATACATTGCACGAAGGATCAATGAAGCAAGTCTGCGCAATCGTTAATGACTTTCATCAGTCTTCTCACATTAGTTATGTAATTTCTCTATATTTATGCCGGTGCTACTAGATCGTTTAGATAGCCCACAATCGTCAAATGATTACCAGCCTTCAATAATGACCGAATGGATCGACAGACGACAGGGTATTCACGATTATACGTGTGTGTTGGTACAGAAAGCAACAGAGGGCTAGCATAGTTATCAAAGAGCATATACGTACGCATACGAGAGCCAGAAGAGAGCTCTTGAACGGACACACACGTAGGCACATACAGGAGAGACGAAGGAGACTGGTTGAGAGCCTCGGGCACGTGGCTCCGAATCGTCTTGAATGAACGAGAGAAAATTCTATCCAGCATCTTCATCTCATTTTCTCTCTTTTTCGCAAGACGTGTAACGTTCTTACTGCACTGTACATAGATGTATATATTGTCGGGTGCGTGTATATGTACAATGGTAAAACTGGACAGGAACGAACATCGACATGAGAGGGTGAAAAGGAGGATTCTTTGGTGGCGGCACGAGCCTTCTTGACGCCTGTAACATAACCGGCATCACAACTACAATGATAGACTCCATTATACGTATATATGTATGAACCCATAAGAGTCGCGGTGTGTACGCGAGGCAAGCAACATTCCTGTTCGGACCACACTTCCAATCTCTCTCTCTCTCTCTCTCTCTCTCTCGTCTTCATTCTTCCCCCTCCTCGTCCTATCTACACACACATATATAAATACAGTACACACTTTCGCTCGTTCAACTATTGCATATCATTCTTTTATCGCCAAGTAATTATCTTGGAGTGAAAAAATATGTGTACACTTTTATCGTGAGAATGTAGAGCTGCGAAAAGTAGAAACACGATGACCAGGACGCCTCAATCATAAACTTGACATTTGTTTCGTTTCTCCCCCCCCCCCTTATATTTTTTATTTAATTTCTTCTCATATGTTCTCAGGTGAAAAACCGTACCAGTGCCAGTGGCCGGAGTGCGAGTGGAGATTCGCTCGGAGCGACGAGCTCACGAGACACTATCGCAAGCACACGGGTGCGAAGCCCTTCAAGTGCGCGGTATGCGAGCGCTCGTTCGCGCGAAGCGATCATCTCGCGTTACACATGAAGCGACATCTACCGAAACAGCACGCTAAATGAGACTGGCGCGTGCGACCGAGGGGATTACCGATCGAGGGAAAAGGAAGCTCGCGTCGCCGCGGGATGTAGAAAAAAAAAGCACGGGGCTCTCAAATGCCGCTTCTTGTCCGCCTTCCCGTCGAGCCAACGAAAAAGGCAGAAAAGCGTAAATGTGAACGGAAACGAAATACTCCCCCTGTCTTCTCGTATTGCGCACGTAAAGGAAGAATTGTAAGGGGAGAAGGGCGCTGTAACTTTCGCGGGTGCCTCGTTCACGACCCAGTCGGCTGATAACCGTTGAGGACGAGAGTTCTCAACGTCCGCTCTTCGGGTCAGAGATCGCCCCGGTAGATCTGCAATATAGATATGTAAAAAAAAAATATATATATATATATACGTGTATTTAGTAGCGAATATATGTGTACGTACGTGTACGATGAGAAAAATGGTAATCGAACTCGATTCGTAGAGCAGTATAAAACGAGCTGGCCCCTTTTCATCGGATACTAGCTTTAAGCGTATAGTTTCAGATATGTATATCCAAAGACTTGTAACGCCGAATGTTGCGCGACACTGTCGCACGTTGCAGTCGCGACCGAGGAGAGATAGGAAAATAGAAATGACAAAAGATTAACCCTAGGAGTAGACTCATATTTTTCGCTACATAGTTATACACACTGGGTCTGTGAAACCCGGCCAACTTTCGAATAATGTCGTTTCCTTAAAATTACGTCCAGCAGATAATTTTTCTTAATGAAAGAGCAAACTGTTAGGAAAGCACCTGCGAATAGAAAATCTGTGTGTTTGGTTCATATTTTGTCTGAGAAAGATGTTTGGGCAGATCAAAAAGTTTCGCGATATAGGAATAACACGAGTTTTGCACTTTTTGGTCGGGTCTGTGAGACCCAAGAGTGTACTCCTAGGGTCAATATGTCACGTCACGCGAGCCCGGGACACGAATCAATGAAATCCTTGCGGCCTGCTACCGGGTAAACGAATCCACAAATGAAAAGATATACTTGAAGAAAAAACAAACAAACAAAAAGAAAAATTGTTTTAACACTTAAGCGTGAAATTTAACTGTCCTAGTCGGAGCAGATGTTCAAAGATATATTTACGGCTAAAGATATATAGTCTCCTTAATACGTATTTGTTTTAATAAATCGCGCGTGTATACTTGAGAAGAGCGACATTTTCAATCGGAGATAAGCCTTACGGAGAAGTGCCTTTGGCCGAGTGTCAAGATAGGAAAGAGATTTAAAGAAAAAAATTAGAAAACGCAAAGTTTAGACTCGATAATATCTTCTAATCTACGATATTTATTGTACTCTCTAATGTATTCCGCGTACTTATAAAAAAAAGAAAGAAAAAACGACGAATTGCAGAAAGAATTCGTATGGGTGCCTTTTCTTCTTTTTTGTTTAAATCAGCTCCGTCCCTACACCGTATTGCCCGCGAAACGGTTAACCTCATGCACTCTCGAGCACCAAATTAAACAATGCCTCTTCATTACCTTAGTCTCGTGAAAATATATGTGTGCGTGTGAGTGCTTGCGTGCATGTGTGTGTGTGTGTGTGTGTGTGTGTGTGTATGTGTTTACGAAGAGAATATCATCGAGCGCGACGAGAGGACGGCTAATCGAGTACAAATCATTGAATTCAAGCACGTGTAAAGCATGCTGTCGTTTCACGTATGACCCGCGGTGGTTTTTAATTTTTCGAAAAATACAACTAAACAAACGTCACCACGCGATACCCCGCAAGCTTGTATTCAGCGAGATAAAATTAAACGAAACAAAAAATATGTTCTTACAACGTACGTACAGAAATCCGGCTAATTCTCTTATTAGTAGATAGGTCGAACGCGACAAGAGGGATTTTCTTTATTTTCTAGGATAACTTTCGAATCCTTCTTGTTCGCAAAAAAAAAAGAAAAATCAATATACAATAATAATTTGTATTTGTAAGATATCGCTGATGTGTTTACGATTAAGTTGTATAACGGTGAACATAAAAAATACATGTACTCTATCATGGAATACTTATATTTATATATAAAAATTATTATCCGGAATAGAATGTTTTTTATCCTCGTTTTCTTTAAGTTCTAATTCTAATCTGGTTACGATATTGGTGATCACGATTATTTTTTTATTCAACTTTCACTCTGCGAAATTCTGCAGAGTATCGTAACTAATGTTTTCTCTCGGATTTTTTCGCCACCGAGCCACGAATAAAAGTAACGTGGTTAACTCTTTTTTTCTAGGCCATTGTAGTTCTACGATACTACACGTGTTCTAAGAAAAAATTACCCGTCCAAAAGTGCAAAATCCTGAAATAAAAGAGCTGAAAACACAAGAGTATCAATAAAGCTTAAATTCTGTTTTATCGATTCGTGGCGAAGGTATTTATTTTAAGAACGTGATAAGATTAGAAAACAAGACGCCACGTTACGGAGTAAAATCGTTAAACTTCTAACTTTATTTTGAGGAATTCTCGTCCCAATCAGGGTTTCGCAACCCGTAATACTTATTTTCTCAATCAAGCTTTTTCAAACTATGTGAAAAACCATCAAATTCACGATGCTCGAAATGAGAGTCAAGGCGACCCTTGCGCTGGCAACGGTACCAGGGTCCTGTACACGCGAGCGCATCGTTGAAAAATCATTTTTGACGACGAGGACGCTGACGGGGAGTCTCGATTAATTCTCGTAGGCGATGTATTATTTGCCGAATATGATATTACACTTAGGTCTCACATCAGCATGTGCGGGAGCACATTAACAAGCGCTGCTTCTGGGCGGTTTATTATTCAAGCGAGATATGTCGCGATGAAATAGGCAACTGTTTCTTTTTTCTTTTTTTTTCATCGTGACGAACATTCTCCCTCGGAGCGATAAAGCCATCAAGATCACAAAGAGATACAAAAAGAGCTTTGAACATACAAACCGGTCGTTCCCCGGAAGCCGCATTAGATATCATTGAGTATATGAATTTTTTTCTTTTCTTTGGTCGCAATGTTTCACTCCATTTGCACCAGAGCCACCATCGTGAAACGCACTTCAGTCGGATCGCGTGACATGTATGCTTTGCAAACTTCGGCTGCGTCTTCGAGCAAAGTTCCCTTCGACGATTTTCCGTAATTTATGGGGACTGGTTTTCGACCGTCTGCAAGAGATCAGTACACTACAGTACCCGTGTCGTTTTCGTTGACGACGTACTCATCGAAAGAGCAAAATAAAATGCGTTAAAGTATTAACAATTGAATATGCTAAAAGCTTAATAAACGTCGAAACGCTTCTACCTGTTTAATTTAAATGGCATGATATGGTTTTATTTCGAAAGCCTTTTCGAAATAAAACTTTACATGAGGGTAAAGACCGTGTTACAATTAATCCACAGGTTCTCAAGTTTTAGTTTATTTCAATTAACACGTGCGTTGCCTAGTGTGAATCGTAAGAGTTTTTTGCGAGGCTCAATTTTGATAGTTGGAACGCAAGAGTGTGAACAGCTAAGCTGATGCAATTCGGTTAGGGACGTGTTTCGTAGTCGATGCTCTAATGTTCGTTTCTACGACATATTGTCCCAATTGTCCAAAATCACCAAAAATGCGTTTGGATTGTTTTAATGAACACCATGTTACATGATATGTTATATTTTATTTTAAATATAAATTAATGTATAGTAGAATATAGTGTATATATTTTGAATATTTTATATTTGTCGGTGCTTATTCCATTAAATTCTTGTGCTAAAAATTTTTTTAAAAATAAATTTCTGATAAAATCCCCCTTAACTTGACGAGACAGAACGTTACCCAGATATGGGCGATGGGGCCTCCACAGAAGTATACCCTTCACCGAGATATGGGTAACGCATCGACGAACGTGTTAAACATATAGACTTTCAATCCATCGCTCAAGATTTCATTGCATCCTTTTTTTTTATGCCGCAAGATTCACATTGTAGCATCAATATGAGAAATTGAAATGAAATAAATGCCTACAGAAGTTATGTGTTTTGAGATGAAGAATAATAATGATCCAATAATAAATAAATATATAAGTATTGGGTCAAGCATATATTTACCGAGTTCGTACAACGATCCCTCTTTCTGCACAAAGGCCACAAAATGATGGAAAACCGGCTCATCGTCAGCAGGCGCCTGCAAACGTATCGCAGTGTCGGTCACTTGACAACTTTCATTTCAGGCTCGCGTCATGGTAACAATGTATAAATTCGAATTTCACCTTTGTCTGACCCTCCTGGGCCATTTTTTCATGAGTATCGCCTATGCCCTGTTCCCTCTGGATGAGAAGTTCGCCACGCTCTTCAAACGAAAGATCTATACTATCCTTGATAAATTTCTTGAGGAATCCATCTTCCAGGTGGATCCTTGTGACATTAAAAAACATTGTATTATCGCCAGGATCAAAAGTCAGACAATAATGTGCAAGGATATATCATCAAAGCACCTACTCATCAGTATTGTTCGCAATAGCGTGAATGAGCGCGACGGTGCCGCAAGCGTTGGAAACACACTGCTTCAGATGATACACTGAGGCTGACACTTCCTGACCGGATTCCTCGATTTTCTTAGCCTCCTCCGCATCATACTCGGTGATCTGACAGACAAAACAGGGCCTGAACAATCGGCAAGAGATCGTCGGAGGAATGAATCATATTTTGTGCACTTTTGTGCAAAGTGAACGATACCTTGCTGGACAAAGGATAGAGAAGGATAAGAGCGAGCACTGGCTTTGGCACCATAGCCAGAAGCGGAGGATCCGTACCGTACACGTCGACAAAGCCCCATTTCTTTGGTACACCCAGTTGACGTGCAAACTTAAAAAAAAAAAAAAAAAGAAAATTAGTTGCAGGATTCTGCAGGGACGACGTTATCCGATTTTCTTTTATCAGCAGCAGCGGCAAACGAGCGAGGACAAGATTGACAATAAGCTCTGTGATCCTCACCTTTGTCATCACCTGGAAAAAAAAGATTGCGTTTATTATTTTACCGAATATCAACGGATACAATTCGCAATGTATCTTTTCATTGGTGATAATTTTAACTTACTTCTGGATTCGATTCTAGGGGTATCCAAGCCATTTTCGCTCTTTATTCAGTCTCACAGTTACCGAACGGCAAACTAAAACGTTTCCTAGCTTTAATTTAATCTAACAATTTGCCGGGATTACTTGTAAATGGCGTACGGCAAAGCAAAGCCCGAACGTATGAAAAACAACCGGCGTCTTATTGACGAGTCACTCTGCGTCGTACGGTTTGCAACAGAGGCGATAAGAGCGATAGCTAGTAAACGGTCAGATTTGAACAGCGGTGGCGCACAGGCTACGTTTACCCATTGTCTTACCAGTACCAACAGTCGGTAAAAAAAGTCTCTACTCAATAAGCTTGTCGATAAATACGGACGAACCGAAAAAAACTATAATCTTCGGAGATTCAATGAACAGCGATAAATCTTAATATATTTTTACACAACAATAATTGATAGACGCATATTTTTATTACACGCAAGTTCACTTGCTTTTTTTTTCATCAGACTTGAAACACCACGAGCCGGAAGGAGCCCTTTGTACTCTCCACGGCGAATTACATTCCTATCAAGTTGTACCGTAGACTGAAGTTTCTTCACAATTATCTCCCCCGTTTTTTTTTCTCTTCCTCCCATATACTTCTGTCGTGCTTCTACTCCAAACTTTTGAGCTTGGATTTGCTTGAAGAAATTGGCCTCCAATTGCGACCGGTGTTGATAGGACCCGTGTAATAGCGCCAAATCATGTTGCTTCCTCGCTTCAATTGATTTATCGACGACAGGTGGGACCAACAGTCCAACCAATTTTCGTAAATCGGCATGTGAGGAGGAAGACCGGCGACAAGCCTGGCAAAAAAAACGCTTCGTTGAAATTACTCGGCCGTATACAACAAGACGGCGAATGTTACAACGCATTCACTCACCCGCAATTGTTCACCGCCATACAGTGAGAGACGACGTAAAACGGGTACGTGAGCGTGGTACAGAGGAACTGAAATGTAACGAGAATTAATTTCTCCCTCTCATATTTGGCAAGTAAAAGTGAAGACAATAAGATCGATAGAATCCGAATGATAAGGAGACACAGATATGACAGCGTACACTCACCGTCATTATCGATCCTGTGAAAACGTTTATCTCTCGATCGCGTATAATGTACTTGTTTATCGCGTATGTCGACGCACCAACCATGACGATGGTAGCCACATTCGCCAATAGCCTAGGTACGATACCCGCGTAATATCCCGTGATACCACTTTCTCTGTACACCTCAATTATGGAACGAAACAATCCGCTGTGCAAAATTAATACATTTCAATAGAAACGCTCCAACACTCTGAGCGCTACACCTCCAGCTAACGACCTACTTGTATTTGGTTTCCCGGCCGACAAACTGGGCCATCGCTCTGAAGGCTATTACGTCCAGCGGGTGAGAAACGATTATCGCGGCTACCCTGCTTCCAACTTCTCTCAAAATTTCATAGACGCACCTCTTATTCCTGCGGATAAAACGGGTCGGCGTCTGAGTGTGCCCGCTTCACAATTACTTTGGCAGAACGGCGAAGGGCGCATTTATTAGGACAGCAGGCCTAGATGAATACCTATCCTGCTCCGACAATTCTTCCTCGTCTATTCGCTGGTCAGGCTCATCTTCGAACACAAGAGAGTCTGCGGTTTTCTCGACAACTATAGTGCCGACAGTATAGGCGCAGAGCTTCGGCACAAAGCCGCGATAACAGCCAACGAAGCCGTCCACGCTCCTTATGTACCTGACTGAAAATGTATAGAGGAAAAAATCAGAAAGGGGGCGCATCCAAAAAACAAATGAATTATCTCCTCCTCGATGAATGCTTATCGATTTTTTTATCAGATCAGAAACATACCGTACTGAAAAATATTTGGCAGGCCCAGCGCCGGAGAGCCAAACAGTGTGGTGGTTGGCTTTGGCGGCAGGGGCTCATATCCAATCTTGAATTTATATTTGAGAACGTTGAAGATGTTCGTACGAACGAGATAATATTTGCGGAAGCCGGGTAGATTGAAAAATTCAAAATTAAATGAATATTCTCACCTGTATTAAAACTTTGGCATACTCGATCGGATGAGATACGGTATTGGTCACTACATGAGATACGACATTCGACCATAAAGTCTCGTCCCTCCGTTGAATCATTATCAATTGTTAATACTTGGTCCCCCGCACTCTCAAATTTATCGCCGATTTACCAAATTATTAAAAATAATTTTCAGTACTCCATACAATTTCTATACAGCTTGCAGTCATAAAGTACTCAAGATAGGCAAGTGTTTTTGTCTGAAACTACGGGAACCTACGGTAGGAATTCGCCTGAAGACAGTGATGGAATTGAGAAACGTTTGATAACCGGAATATCCGTCATGCGTCTGCGTGGCGCTGTTCACACAGTGGTAATCCAGAAGCATGTCCAATTGTGGAACCCTACTCTTTCAAACCTCGCCAAAGTTAGCCCCCCACTTTGACTAATCGAACTTTTTTTTACGCATCGTTTGGTGGTCATTTGGTAGCGTTTGGTAAACCATTCAAATCGTATGGTAGTTCTCCGTTTTTCGAAAAATCGATAATCAAAAATTGAGCAGTAAGTTGGCGCAGTAAGTTGGCACTTTGACGAATCGGACGTTTTTTTCTTACGAATCGTTTAGTGGTCGTTTGGTAGCGTTTGGTAAACCACCCAGGTAGCAATTTCAAAATAGTCGTCTATTAGTTGTCCAAATGGTTACCAAATGTCCGCTTGGAAGTTACCTATAAGTTGTGTCCAACAGTTATCTTTTTGGATGGTTGTTGACTTTAAGATAACTTCCGAGCGGACATTTGGCACCCTTTTAGCCGACTTTTGGACAACTTTTTGAAAATTGCTACCTGGGCATTCAAATCGTTTGGTAGTTTCCCGTTCGTTCGAAAAATCAAAAAGGTAATTTCGATCCATAAGATAGGACGATGAGCAGCGGAAAAAGACTCAATGACCAACGCCATCTATCGCTAAAACGTCGTATATTATCGCGACAAATCGCCTTCCGTTTCGGATGCGCGAAATTTCTTTCGGCTTGGTCAGAGTTTTCACATCGTTCTACCCCGGCTTCTGGTGACCAATCACAGCTCTCTATGCCTGATACGCACGTATTTTGTGTTATCGTATTTGAATGATCGACTACCAAACTTCCGAATTGAATTCAAACACTACCGGATATTTTTCGATCGATTGCGGCCCATTAGAACGCAATCCGGCAAGAAATAACGAGTGAATCTATGCTAATAAATAATTCTGCCAGTGCGGCTTCTGGCGACCAATCTCAGCGCTCCAGTCCCGATTCGGTGTATTTTGCGTTCGCGATATTAAGGCCCGATTCCACAACTCTCCGTTAACAGAGTTAACGAAAGTTTAAGGGCGACTGGACCAACCAGAATCACGCTGACCTGGCTAAACTCCGGTTAAGTCGATTAACCGCGAATTGTGGAACCGGTCCTAAACGACTCGTGAAGAAAATGGCCGCTTAGACATAATGGGGGCGATTCCGCGTTATGGACCGATTTTTCGAAGAACGGGAAATTACCAAATGAAAATTTCAATGGGCTAATAAACGCTACCAAACAACCACTATACGATTCGTAAAAAAATAGCCGATTAGTCGAAGTTGGGGGTGGTGGGGGAATTATGGTCCGATAATAATCGGTCTTCTGCTCCCCCCCACACTTCGACTAATTGGCCTTTGTTATACGAATCGTTCGGTAGACATTTGGTACCTTGTATTAGTCCATTGAAATCTTTGGTAGCTCCCGTTAAAAAAAATCAAGATTAAACGACATGTCCATAATTTACCCCCCACCACTTCAACTAATCGGCTTTTTTACGAATCGGTTGGTGGTCGTTTGGTAGTTTCCCTTTTTTTTAAATTGAGATTTAAAAATTGGTCCACAATTTGGCACCCTCCCCCCTCACTTTGACTAATCAAGCTTTTATCTACGAATCGTTTAGTAGTGGTGCGTGCGTAAATAGGTTCTTTGTCCGCCGCGACTTGTGACGACCAATCACAGCTCACCATTCAGTTGATCATGGTGAGCCGCTATTGATCGCCAGAAGCCGCAGCGGAAAAAGGAATTTCTAACAAAAATTCACCCATTTGTTTGTGGCCAATTCATTGTGATAAGACTTAATCGATAGAAAAATAAATCATAGCGTTTGGTATTCTATTCAGGTCATTTGGTAGTCGATCAATCAATAACATCAACGCAAAATACAGCGAATCGGGAATGGAACGCTAGGATTGGTCGCCAAAAGCCGCAGAGGCAGAACGATGTGACATTTTTATAGTTAGATTTGTTAATAAACTCCGATCGAACCGAAAGAAATTACGCGTATCCGAAACAGAAGGCTGCGATTGGTCGCGATAATATACGACGTTTTTGCGATAGATGGCGTTGGTTATCGAGTCCAGTGCAGCCAGATCGCGCGTAAAAGTTACCCCCTCTCTAGTCTCTTGCGCGCCCATCACACAATCATAGTAGCGCGTGTCCGTGAGCGAACGACGCTCGGACGCAGGGAGACTAGAGTAAAGGAGTGGACACTCCATAGGAGATAAGCAGCGAAAGACGGCCCCAAAATCCCGACTTTTAAGTGACCGCAAGGGGCGCTGCGAACGCAATTCCCCGATGTATAGTAATACTTGTAGCTAAAGGTTCTAGGCATGCGCATTAGAGGAAAGTTGTCAAAATCGAGGTTTGCGTCTTTTCGGTCATTTTCCTTTTACCTTGGCGTTACTTGAATGATCCCGGATTTCTTGAGAGTAGTTTTGAAAAAGTGTGTGTCTCGTAAAAATTTCTCATTTTTACGAAAGGAGATAGGCGGTTGAAGAAGGTATATTTTTATTATGTATTAATTTAACTATTAAAGAACATAAAACATCACCGACGAAATTCTAAGCCCACAAGAGCAAGTAGGACCAGTTTGTGTCAATGCTTATTGAATTATTTTGCAGTGACAAGTTTGAAAGAGAATGTTCTTGTGAGATCGAAGTTTCTTCGGTGATTTTTCAAATATTGAAAAGAATTTTCGAAACATTTTTTTCATTTCAATCACACAAAGAAGGATGGGAATGCGAAAAACATCCATTTTCGCAGTGCTTAAGGTAAGATATGTTGACACTCAACTAGGGTAGTAGGTTCATCAATTTTTACCAGTTACATTTATAACTTTAAAACAATTTTTTGAATCAGTGCAACACGCGACTCCATGAATGGAGCAAGGCTCTTGGTTTCGCAATGGAAAAACCCACTTTGTTTGTGAGCGTCACTTCGCAGACAAATATATTAAAAAGAGTGATGATTTCATAATCAATTGAACAAAGCAATCGATACCACAAGATCACTGGACGCTCTTGGACGACGCTTGATGATGCGGATGACTTCGCCCTCTGTGAAACTCAACTCGTTTAGAAACTGGGCCTTCTACGGATACAGCAACGCTTCCATGATGTCCTCCTAATTTTGTCATCATCGTTTTTTTTTTGGTATTGCATGATATTTGCAAACTTGTACTATACTAACATTTAGTTTTTTTTTCTTTTCGCGAGCGTTCAGTTATATTTTTCGTTTATTATAAAACACAAAAACGATACGTGTTCCGTAGTTGACGGAGCTAATGTGCGGAACTCTGGTTGTAGAAAGTGAGATAATGAGAATGAAAAATGTAAGAGTGTTGCATCGCTGAAAAAAATGCACGGAGTCAGATTAAGCTTCAATGCATGACGTACTGGAGGATTTGCAATGTTTTCCATTTTTATTGTTCCAATAATGTTAAGAGCGATGCTGGAAGCGTTCACGCGTGCGATTAACAACGGCAGACGGAAGTGTTACAATGAAAAGTAATCAATATAATTTTGAATAATAAATTGAAATATAGTTCACTGCGAATGAATTAAATAAACAATCTGTACTGTTAACAAGGCGCATTTTGCTGTATATTATGTCTGTGTAATAATAAATAACTCTCACAATAAATAATAATAATAATCACAAATATTCTATTGTACGAGCGTAATTTTTAAATAATAAGTTATCACAATTACACCCATTGTTACTTTGTCTATAATCTTCTATCAAATTTGAAAACGATTCACCGAACGGTTCAATAAATATTTCGTTCTCAAATTATACACATTTAACCCTTTATAAAACAATAACTATACACAAAACTTATTTAAAACGTGAGTTTTTATTTATAATTTTTTTACACATCACATAATACATAATTTTCGCGCATGGATTCAATCCACAGACAATCATGCATAAGTAGCCGACGGAAAACTAAGCAAGAGAGTATATCTATATATGAGGGAAAGCCGATTGCAACGCCACCCACAACTCTTATTTTCTTTGATTTTGGAGCCGCATCGCTAGCACACAGTGTCCACTCTTTTACTCTAGTCTCCCTGCTCGGACGTCTTCGGGAAGAGCCAAGCGCCACCGAAGTTTCCCGACCGCGCCTTCGGCAGCTACACCAATACATGGACGCTGAGGACGTTCATGTGCGGCCAAGCCGGAACGAAGGATTCGAGGGAAAAAGCAATCTGAGCACGACTCGCGCGTGACGTCACCCGACGGCACGGGCGAGGCTTTTAGATGATTTCAATGCTTATTTAGCTCTTAATTCTCTGCGTTATTAAGGCAGAACACCACTGTGACCCCCTGTTTTTTGCCATTTTTCAAGATTTTTTTTTGTGGGAAAAAAAAGAGATATTCGAAAAAAAAAATTTTGTTTTGTTCGATGTTTATTGAAGATACATAAAAAAAAAATTTCAAATTTTTCACGCCCCATGGTGAGGCTGGGGAAGCTCTCGCGTTAGGTACTGTTGCCTCTGCAGTAGTTCGCTGCACGTGGCAGAACTCTCTTCAAAGTCGATCTGAAAAAAAATACCGAGTGTTTTCGTTAATAATATGATATTTTGAAGAGAAGTACACAGGGATTTGAAAAAATATTGATTTTTAAAAAATAGGCACGCTTTTGAAATTAAAGGACGATTTTCGAGCAAAATTTCTCGTCGAAAATAGGCTATAACTTTTTTTATTATTGAGATATCGAAAAAATCCTATGTATTTCTTTAGATAATCTAGTTTTATTTATGCAGTCCAAATTTGAAGTCGATCGGATAAAAATTGCTCGAGTTCTGCTGCGTGCCCCACTCAAAAAAGTGGTTTTGAGAAAAACGCGTTCAAAGTTTTAGGTTTGTTAATTTATGCGATAAATTGGAAAAAAAATGTTTCATTTTAATCAGCGATGACGGCACCATATAGCTGGCCTTGAAGAAGCAAATCATTGTCCCTAGCATCTTTTCTCGAACTTGTAGAGGCTCTTCTTGCCTCTTTTGCAGCGTCTGTGAGCGAGCGCTCCGCCAGCTCGATCCGCGCTGCGTCGATTTCAACGCAAAAATTGAAACAATTTGGGCCGATAGTTATCCCCAACGTCTCCAAAATTTTCATGAGGCTTCTCAGGCCATCATTGAATAATAATACCGCGATATCAGCTGCAATATCGACGATTTTTTTGCTCCCGGACTGACACTTGGGAGCTATTGCCCAAACTGATTTGTTGTAGCTTTCGTTGTTGTTTTGCGTGAAGCCGCCCAAACAACGCTGCAGCAAATCGTCTCTGCTCAAATTTTCGAAGACTGGCGTAATTGCCTCCAATACTTCCTCAGGAAGAGGCGGCTTATGGCGATATTCAGAAATGTTACCGCTTGCGACCGCTCGCTGCCACGAACACCACGACTCGGCTCCCTCTGGGCAATCGTCATGTTGTGGCTCACTATCTGTGGATATTTTATGTTTGATAGTTGCCCAAATTGCCTTCCACATTTTTTCAACATCATCGCTGTTCCTCCGGATAGCCAAGCCGTAATATGTGCTCAACTCGTCAATCAATTTTCCGGTGAGCTTTGCTCCGCCAGACAATCCTTTTTGTTTTTTCACGATTTCGCGGAGGCGCGTCCCTATACGTTTTTGGATATGATCGATGCACTCTTTTTTTTTTATCTCGAAACCGTCGTATGGATCGCTATTCTATATGCCCAGAAACGTTTTAGATTCGCCGTCACCAATATAATATTTATATTTTATGCCATAGAGCTCTTCAGACTGTTCAAACATTTCGACAGCTGAGTCGACTTCCATTTTTCCGGAGGAGCCGCTATGGTTCGCCTGGCACTCATCGTCGTGGGTACTTTTCCATTCCCAGTACTCCGCGGTGCTTTCTTTTTTTCCAATGCTCGCAAGCTTTGCAATATTTCGATTTCACCATAACGTCGATCACTTTTTTAGTGTACCAGCCGATTAGCAAAAATTCATAAAAATAATTATCCACTTCGTCCAATAGTATCATCAATAAATAGTCCAACGCATAAACTAGCTGAATTTATACAATCTAAACTTTCTATATTAATCAATACGACTAATTCACACGTCAAAGATAGTTTCCACCTAAAACATTCACTTTCTAACATCTCTATTCCACTCAACTACAAATTGGTCTCGTTTGATGTTGTGTCTTACTATACCAACATCCCATTACAACTTGTTATTCAAAGCCTTCAAAAAAGATCAAACCTATTTTCAAAAACATTTCCTTTAAACGAAATAATTAATGCCATAGAATACATCATGTTCTCAACTTTCTTTACATTTCAAAATAATTTTACTTTACTTTTTGAGATTTACCAACAAATCTCAGGGTTACCAATGGGCTCACCTCTGGCTCCAATACTATCTAACATCGTCATGATTGATCTTGAAACAAATTGTCTGGAAAAATTAAAATTTTCGTTACCACTATATAAAAGATATGTTGATGATATTATTATTGCTCTGCCAACAGACAAAATTGAATCCACCAAAAAGATTTTTAACTCATATAACTGAAAAGTACAATTTACATCAGAAAATGAAGTAGATAAAAAATCCCGTTTCTTGATATACTTTTAATCCATAAACAAAATTCAATTATCACAAATTGGTATAGAAAACCAACCTGGTCAGGCAGATTCATAAATTTCTTTTCACACCACCCACTTTCCCCAAAAAAGCCATAATTTACATGTTAGTTGACAGAGCAATAAAATTATCTCATCCTTCATTTCACAAAGAAAACCTCAAACTTATTAGTAACACGATCACACAAAATTGCCATCCGATCTCTTTCACAAAAAATAAATAAAACATCGGCTTTCCACAATCAACAATCAAAAAAAGAATAACAACAATTTTGATTCTTCCAGACTAATAAATGTTCCTTACACAAAAAACAACCATCATCAACTAATTCGTCTTTTCGAACAATACAACATAACATTAGTCACAAACAATAAACACGACATTTCATCGATTACTGGCTCCACCAAAGACAAAATAAATAATAACCAAAAATCCAACATAGTTTACAAAATCGATTGTAAGGATTGCAATGCCTAATCGGCTAAACCAAAAGATACCTTGAAACCAGAATAAAAGAACATAAAAATAGCCTAAAACATACTACCACAATACATGCAGCCTTAGCACAACATGCAATAGAATAAAAACATGCCTTTCAATTCGACAATGTAAAAATTTTGAACAATGAAAATTGGCTAAAAAAAGACTAATCCGAGAAATGATCCAAAGTAAGGCACACTCCAATGCCATAAATTTTAGAACTGGTATACAAAAACTAAGCTCGATCTATAGCTCTATTATATAACAATTCAAATGTTTTACAATACTTTACTTGATATAACAATTTTAAAATTATTGACACTATAGCTTAATTTTAAATACTCTTAATATGACGCATCAATATTATTTCTCTTGACACGTCACTGCCTAAAGGATCTTTCTCCCCCGATTCGCAAAATAAAGCTTAACGAAATTAAGACACCACTCAGTTTCTCTCGAACTCTGCGTGATCACACAACTCTTTATGTAACTGAGTAATGTAAATTTCGAGTTTTTGTTTATTTTGGAAGAAAATTTTTTAAATCTTGAACTCAATAGGTAATCATCACAGTCATTTGATACTTTATTAAAGTTTCTTTTAAATCAATCACGTACATTAAATTTTCACAAATAAAACACATAACTTTCTTATAATTATTAATCCCTCACAGATGATAAAAATCGCTAAAAAACGATAAATTCTTCCATCTGCAAACTGCACCAGCAAAACAGTATTTACTTCCATAAATACTGTCTTTTGAAATAATCTTCCAAATATAAGCAAAAGCTAGAAACATCAACAACATCGAGGTTAGTCGTTTCTCATATTTTATTTCTTTATAACTCCATAGTATAATAAACCACACTCTCACACATCACTCATTTCAAACACCTATCAATCAGACGAATTAACGCAATACAAGAACTTATGCATATCAAATTAATATAGTAATAACCAAAACAGAATTAACATAACAGTTATACAAAACGACACAACAATTTTATAACACAATCATAACATAAAAAATTCGTGTATTTAATTCCTTCAAACTTGATTTGTAAAATTTGTGTATCAAAATTTATAGAGAAAAATATAATTTTTGAAGAGGACCCGAACAAAAGGGTCGAAACTTAAGAAAGCATAATTTATTTTCATCGCTGACCTTGGAAAACCTCTATTGGCCGGACTGAAGCCGAATCTTCAACTAGCAACTTGTCATCAACACGGTCGCACACATCTTTGACTCATTAATTCTCATACTTTCATCAAGCGATAAAGCATTATCCCTAAAAGCAAGCCAATCATCCATCCGGCCGCGAATCGGCAGTACCAGAAAGTGCACATATTCTACAAGCGATAAGATGGTCTCGTTGGTAGCGTTCCTGGCTTCGGTCCGCAGGGGCGCGGGACGTTCCCCGCGCTCAGTGCTTTCGTTTAAAGAAAATGTTTTTGAAAATAGATTTTATCTTTTTTGAAGGCTTTGAATAACAAGTTGTAATGGGATGGTGGTTTAGAAAGAAACAACATCAAAGGAGACCAATTTGTAGTTGAGTGGAATTGAGATGTTAGAAAGTGAATGTTTTAGGTAGAAACTATCTTTGACGTGTGAATTAGTCGTATTGATTAATTTATAAAGTTTAGATTGTATAAATTCAGCTAGTTTATGTGTTGGACTATTTATTGTTAATGATTTTTTGTAGAGTGTTGATGGGTTTTCTATTTGTTAATTTGTAAGTTGAGGAATCTGCGAGTAAATTATGAGTTTTTGTAATGTAATCTGATTTGTTAAGAATGACTGTTGAATTTCCTTTGTCAGCTCGTGTAACTAAAAGTTGAGGGTTGTTTGTTAAGAATGAGGACGTGTGTTTTATAATTTGATTAGTGTTGGAAAATGAGGTTGGAATATTTATTTTGTTTAAGATTTTAGTGAATCTGGTTCTAATTTCGATTTGTCTAGGTTTGTCGAGAAAAAAATCTAATTTGGACTCAAGTTCGGAGGTTGATTTGTGGATATGACTTTTTATGTTTGAGAGTTTGAGATACGGAAAACAAAACTTTTCACCTACAGACAAGAATGTGGAAATGTGTAGCGGAATATCAATGTTGGAGAGATTTATAGGCCATTCTTTCGTTTTATTTAATGTGATTGTCGAAATTATATTATTCAGAGGATCAGTGGAAAGATTATTACTTGTGTCCTGTTGTCTATTAGTAAGGGTTGAGTATAAGATGTTGTGATTTTGTATTGTTTGATTTATGCTTTGATAATTTAGGTGATGTATATTGTTTTGGTTCAGATGTGTTTGTGATGATATTGTTCTTAAAAATTCGTCATGATTGAAAATGTGAAGATGTATGTTCTTGGTTCGTTGAAATCTAAGGTTTTGAAGTTTTTTTGGTTTTTTTCATATGAGAGTTTCATATGAGAGTTTTCATATGAGAGCTATGAGAATTAATATAATCATACGAATATAAATATATTCATACGAATATAAATATATTTCCGCTTACTTTTATGAATTATAATTTATTTGGGATAAGGACGGGTGCGAGTAAAGCGTAAACAATATTTTAGAAGATAAATAAGTTGTAATTTAGATTTATTATTATATTTAAATTAACGTATAAACTGAAAAAAATAAGTGATGAGAGTGTGCGATACATTTTTTGTATACATTAATAACGCAGAGAATCAAGAGCTAAATAAGCATTGAAATCGTCTAAAAGCCTCGCTCGTGCCGTCGGGTGACGTCACGCGCGAGTCGTGCTCATTGTCAGATTGCTTTTTCCCTTGAATCCTTCGTTTCGGCTTGGCCGCACATGAACGTGCTCAGCGTCCATGTATTGGTATAGCTGCCGAAGGCGCGGTCGGGAAACTTCGGTGGCGCTTGGCTCTTCCCGAAGACGTCCGAGCGTCGCTCGCTCACGGACACGCGCTACTATGATTGCGTGATGGGCGCGCAAGAGACTAGAGAGGGGGTAACTTTTGCGCGCGATCTGGCTGCACTGATCGAGTCTTTTTCTGCGGCTCATCGAGTTCTGGTGTGGAGCGTGAAGGCAATGGACCTGATTCCACGTGCTAGACAATGAAATAAAACTTATTTAGCAGAATCACACCAGGGTGTCTTACAAAAGCTAACTGCGTCGAATAATAGAAGCGAATTGAGCTGGTGGGGCAATTGGAACGACAATTTTGGAACCCTGGGTGAGTTCGAATCCTTTTTGGACGGCAATTCGCCGGGGCTGGGCGGCCATAGGTGGCCTAGGCCACCATTGGGCGGTCCTCAGAAAGGCTATTGTCTCGTCCTAGCCTCCCGGTCGATGAATTTTCTGATGACATGAAAGAAATGGATATTTCCGAGGCAAAATCTCTAAAGAGATGCTGTAAAGATGATGAAATTGGTCAAGCGTCCTTGCGGAGCTTACACTCCGAAAATACGGGACTAATCTGTGAAGGACCCAAGGAAAAAAAGAGGAAGGATCGGGAAGTAGCCACGAAGCAAGGGATATTTCGAGAATAATTGAGGAGTTCAAGGCAGCGAAAAACACAGCATCAGACAGAGCACCTAAGTATCTGGACACATTGATTCACGAGTTAATCAGACGTATAGTGGCGGACGATGATAAGGGAGAATGAAAGAATGATAAGGGTGAACAGCCATCATGATTAAAAACGATATAGAATTTAAATTAGTTACGGATGTCAAAAACGGAAATGGAGCAATCGAATGTACAGGTATCGTAATCAAGACGGCAATGGGAGAACTCCTTTTGTTGTCATGTTACAGACCTCGCGGGCGAAACATAAATAGGGAAACGTGGAATCGGTTCTTTGAGTCGGTCACACGCTATAATAAGTTCTTAGTTGCAGGTGACTTTAACGCCCTCCACCAGCATTGGGGAAGCTCCTATTTCTGCGCGGCAGGAAAAATTGTCAGACTGCCGAGAGGATCTCGATGTGTTCGTACTAAATGACGGTATGCCTACGTTTATCTCTCGTCCGTTCGGGACCCCATCGTGCCTGGACCTATCTCTAGCAGACGAGCAATCCGCTCTCTTGTGTTCCTGGGAAGCGTCTGAAGATGGATGGGGTAGTGACCACTTCCCAATTAAGATCTCCATTGGGGTTTCACCAAAGTTGATGGAGCCCTCGGGGGCCGGGACAAGATTATATTCAGCAAATAGAATTTCCTAGGAATTATTTTCCAACAATCTTGAAGCCAGTGTATTCCGAGACGAAGTCTTGAATACCAGTAATATACCTGCTATCGAACGGTACGCCCGTTTTACCGAGTTGATACGGGAGAACGTATTGTCGGCCTTGCCCACATGTAATAGACAGAAATCGGGAACAAACAAAAGACGGCTACAAGGACCGATCAGTCCTTGGTGGAATGATGCGTGTGAGAGAGCGGTACAGGCCAGGACGGGAGCACTATGTAAGTTTGAACATACTCACACGAGAGAGGACTTCCTAGAGTACAAAAAGGCCGAGAGAAGAGCCAAATTCACTTTCAAGAGGGAAAAAAGGGGAGGTTTTGTCAGGTTTTGTGAGACCCTGAATAGGTTTTCAAGCCCTACTTATATTTGGAATAACGTTAAAAGTTTCAAGAATAGATTTACGAGCAAGAACCCAGCACAAACTACCAACAGCGACGCCAAAATCGAGGCTGTGAAAAGTAATATTTCGTCCCTGCGCCCACCATGGGCACAGACGAGACAACTGAGTTTATCGGCCGAACAGCCGATTCAATTCGTGGACAACCCATTTTCATCTGAAGAATTAGAAAAAGCCGTCGAGCTAGAAAGAATACGTTCCTCTCCAGGGCTAGACGGTATCGATTACAATTCAATTAAACATTTTACGAAACATACTAAGGCATACTTACTCGCAATATATAACGAAATCTTGAATAACCAGGAGATCCCAGAGGAGTGGAAAGAATACGTAATATTTTTTATCCCAAAATCTGCGGCTAACAAGTTTAGGCCTATTTCTTTAGCACCTTGCTTACTAAAGATTCTAGAGAAAATGATCAATAATCAGCTCTGTTGGTGGCTGGAGCGGAACCGGCTTCTGGCGGGGTCGCAGTTTGGGTTCAGAAGACAAAGATCTTGGATAGATAAGCTAGCAATTTTGCTTTCAGAAATCCAAAACCAAATTCATACAAATGATCGATTAATTAGTGTTTTCTTGGACGTAAAGGGGGCCTATAACAACGTCCTCTCGGATGTTCTCATAGCCCGACTCCGAGAAATTAATATACCGGAAAATCTGTTAAACTATTAAGTTTAACTTTATTAACTTTATTAACGTGCTATTACCGCCATTACCGCGAACAGTAAGTCTCCTTTCAGAAGTTAGGTTGTAGATAACTACAACCTAACTTCTGAAAGGAGACTTACTGTTCGCGGTAATGGCGGTAATAGCACGTACACAACCTTTAGAGGACTACTGCAGGGGAACTCTTAGAGTCCTTTGTTATACAGCCTGTATACATCCAGGTTAGAAAAAAAAGTAATGAATAACTGTGGAATTCTGCAGTTCGCGGACGATAGTGCCGTCTATTTGAGCACAAATTCTATCCAGGAAGGGTTACGAACGATTGAGAGAACTATTCCCGGTATAGGCGAATTTTTGGACACGAGTGGTCTGACTCTAGGGCCCTCAAAGTGCAACCTAATGATTTTTGGCAAGGATAAGTTTACTTCGCTGAACCATCTTGGTATCACCATCGAGGGCTCTGAATTGTATACGCGGGGTTCATCGTAGACCCAAAAGAAGAGAAACTTCTTGTAAAACTAGACCGTATACAGTTTAAAGCTATTAGATCAGCCCTCGGGTTTGGAACCTCAACGCCCACTAATGTGATCCTTGCCGAGGCGCGAGAACCGCCTTTGATAGCACGAAAAAGATACTTCTGCCGGGAATACCTTATGAAAGTCACCTCTATCACCGGACACCCGCTTTTAGCGGTATTGCGGAAGGCAGTAGACTTTTTCGAGGACCCTTTAAGGGTGATAAGGGCGGTTAAATCTACGCTGGCCGAGGGTTTTGAAGAGATAGAACCACTCTCTCACATCGTTGCGTCCTTCGACGTGCCCTACTTTTACAACACTGATATTGTCTCAACTATATTCCGGCCGCGTATATCCTTCAATGAAGGACTGAGGATCCAGGACTCCCCGGCCCCGGAGCGGGAGTTGCTGGCCAACTTTGGGGAACAGGTTCACAGCGCAAACACTGAAATGTTCTTTACGGATGGGTCTAGGATGGGCGAGGGAAATTATGTTGGATACGCTATATACAGAGTTAAAAATATGACACTCAGAATGCATAGATCTGACCCGAACAAATCCATTTTCTCTGCGGAGGCTATATCAATCTTGGAGGCTTTACAAACAGTTAAAAACTCAAATATTGCTAAAGCGTACATATTTAGCGATTCTCGAAGTGTACTCATGGCCTGCGAGTCACGCTGTTCGAGTACTAAAAAGTCGTATATTATTTATCAAATTAAGGAGATAACTTATAAGCTCTCTCAAGAACAGGTGGATATAAGTTTTTTCTGGATCCCAGCCAATGTAGGGGTCGTTTTCAACGAAATCGCCGATGTTTGAGCAAAGAATGCGATAAAGGAAGGTACTGATTCTCGGCTTCTTGTGCCACATTCCGATTTTTACCACAAGTTTAAAATGTCTATGAGGAAGGAGCAAAACGATTGTCATATGCAATATCGAGATACCAAAGGAAAAGTATACTTTGAGGAGTTTTTCGAGCAGGATGCTTCTCCGTGGTATGAAAAAATCAAGTTGAACCGTAAACAATAGTATCCCTAAATAGAAGAAGATGTAATCATGACTCCCTAAACTACGGTTTCAATCGATTTAACATCGTGCCGACCGATATGTGTTCTTACGGGATGAGCCAAGATACCCCAAATCATATATTCTGGCAATGTTCGTTATACGTCGCAGCTCGGAAAATACTAGTATTTGAGTTGATGAAAATTAAGATATTTCCGCCCTACTCCATCGCTGCAGTGATGGCAAGCAGGACCAAAAAAGCTATCCTCGCGTTATCCAGTTTTATAAACCGAGTAGACCTGAGGATGTGATTCTTTATTAGATTTGTAAGAAGCCATTGCTGCCCTTAAAGGTATCTTTGTTATGTTCATTATAAATCTATTTTTATAATGTAAAAAAGGAAAAGAAATGTATTTTCCTGTGTCACTTGTTAGTCGGTAAGAGAATGCTTTTGCCGGCGGGGCCGCATGGGCCCAGTATAGATGGAGCTCGAAGCCCTTAAATAAAAAATAAACTAAAAAAAACTGCTGCTCATCGTCCTATTTTACGGATCGAAACTTTCTTTTTGATTTTCTGAAAGAAAGGGAAACTACCAAACGATCTGAATGGTTTACCAAACGCTACCAAACGACCACCAAACGATTCATAAAAAAAAAGTTCGATTAGTCAAAGTGGGGTGGCTAACTTTGGTGAGGTGTGGTGTGGTCTCCATCACAACATTTCAACAATTCAATATGGCCGATCGTTTGATGCATGGTCTTACACAGGGAGACTAAAGAGAAGGAGTGGACACAGCATAGGCCAGTACGTAGTTCCAGCGTCTTAAAAAGTCCGACCTTCAATATTTCCAGATTGTGCCACTAGCAGCTCTCGTGACGATAACGTCTCAAATAATTATAATAGTCCAAACTTAACGCATGTGCAGAAATAATAAAAGAATTTGATTTCGATGTGTTGTGTGCTCTGCATTGAGGCTCATTTTTAATCACATCATGCCGATTCCCGACACCGAACTCGGGCTCAACCATTGGTAACGGAATAGTAGCAGTGTACGCTGCAGCGAGCTGATCGGCGCGTGGTTTGGGAACTCGAAGTGTGTTTTTTTCCCGAGTTCTAGTAATTCTGAGACGGTTGTGAAATAAATTTATTCTGCAAACAAATTTAATTTGTTCAATTCATGCATGTATTTGCCTTTGTTACAGCGAATGCAATTTAAACTGTCGGCGAGATGTTGGAAATCCACGATCCGACGTCCTTCGACAGCGAATTTTTGTTGCTGATCGTTGAGGTTATAGTTATTCTCATCGCGTTTAGCCGCATTTGCTTCACGCATGGCTGCCACAGCTTTCAGTCTTTTAGCAAGCGCCCTTTTTTTGTAAACTTTCCTTTGTATCGCATTTGGATTGACATTTTCACGCTTTTAAAAAATGTATATAAAACATTTCGCGAAAGACGGATTGTAGGAAGCTCAGCGCCGCTCTCTATACGATTATGAGACCTATCTATGCATGAGGTGCGAATGTGTGGGACATATAAAGGGTACACGCTCTGTCAACAATTTGAAACCAACGGCGTCGTATAGGCATTGGACGTTACTATACGCTCCGACCGAAATTTTTGGCTCATACAGCGAAATAGGAGAGGTAGACGCAACAGTTAGGTCCCCCATCACGAATGTGCTGTCAACAGCAACCGAGAGTACGCCAAGAGTACGAGGCTAGTGGCGGAGCTATCCGATCGGACACAGACAATCGCAGCGCCTCCTTGTTTGCTGCGTTTTTGCGGACGTTTCGTAAGCACTGTGTGTCCACTCCTTCTCTCTAGTCCACGGTCTTATATACAGGTCTGGGCACTCCCGTATACAGAGATTAGTAGGGGGATGTACAACGCTCCCCTTTTCGGCGTGCCTCGCAAATGGCGCTAAATCGCGGTGGCGAGTTCGGGAATATGATTTTGTGGGCATCGCCTCTGTCGAGGTTGCAAATTCCCTTGTAGCCGCGCGAGTCGTGAGCACCGCTCCAGTCGATATCGCAGTTAGCGTGCACACGAATGGGCAACTCGGTGGGGGAAAAGTCTCTGCCCCTCGCTCACTCGACAGGCGAACGGAGCGAAGCAGTGCAGCCAGATCACGCGTAAAAGTTACCCCCTCTCTAGTCCCTTACGCGCCCATCACACAATCATAGTAGCGCGTGTCCGTGAGCGAGCGACGCTCGGACGTCTTCGGAAAGAGCCGAGCGGGGTCGAAGTTTCCCGACCGCGCCTTCGGCAGCTACACTAATGCATGCACGCTGATGAGCATGTTCATGTGCGGCCAAGCCGAAACGATGGCTTCGAGGGAAAAGCAATCTGAGCACGACTCGCGCGTGACGTCACCGACGGCACGCGCGAGGCTTTTAGATGATTTCAATGCTTATTTAGCTCTTCGTTCTCTGCGTTATTAAGGTATACAAAAAAATGTATCGCGCACTCTGATCGCTTATTTTTTTAGTTTATACGTTAATTTAAATATAATAATAAATCTAAATTACAACTTGTTTATCTTCTAAAAGATTGTTTACGCTTTACTCACACCCGTCCTTATGCCAAATAAATTATAATTCATAAAAGTAAGCGGAAATATATTCATATTCGTATTATTATATTAATTCTCATATTTTCATTAAGCGATAAAGCATTATCCCCAAAAACAAGCCATTCATCCATCCGGCCGCGAATAGTCAGTACCAGAAAGTGCACATGTTCTAAACAAGCGGTGAGATGGTCCCGTTGGTAGCGTTCCTTGCTTAGGGGCGCGGTTCGTTCGCCGCGCTCGGTGCTTTTTTTTTAATACTACTATTAATTCATATTTGATTAGTTATTTCTATTAGTTATCATTGTTATTTTAATTAGTTATCTTTTAGTGTCGAAAAATGTATCACGCACTCCGACCGCTTATTTTATTAGTTTGTACGTTAATTTAAATATAATAATAAATCTAAATTACAACTTGTTTATCTTCTAAAAATTTGTTTACGCTTTACTCACACCCGTCCTTATGCCAAATAAATTATGATTCATAAAAGTAAGCGGAAATATATTTATATTCGTATTATTATATTAATTCTCATACTTCCATCAAGCGATAAAGCATTATCCCCAAAAACAAGCCAATCATCCATCCGGCCGCGAATAGTCAGTACCGGAAAGGGCACATATTCTACAAGCGGTGAGATGGTCCCGTTGGTAGCGTTCCTTGCTTCGATCCGCAGGGGCGCGGTTCGTTCCCCGTGCTCGGTGCTTTTTTTTAATATTACTAATCAATTCTTATTTGATTAGTTATTTCTATAAGTTATCATTATTATTTTAATTAGTTATCTTTTAGTGTCGAAAAATGTATCGCGCACTCTGACCGCTTATTTTATTAGTTTGTACGTTAATTTAAATGTAATAATAAATCTAAATTACAACTTGTTTATCTTCTAAAAAATTGTTTACGCTTTACTCACACCCGTCCCTATGCCAAATAAATTGTAATTCATAAAAGTAAGCGGAAATATATTTATATTCGTATTATTATATTCATTCTCATACTTTCATCAAGCGGTAAAGCATTATCCCCAAAAACAAGTCAATCATCCATCCAGCCGCGAATCGTAAGTGCCAGAAAGTGCATTTTTAACACAAGCGATAAGATGGTCCCGTTGGTAGCGTTCCTGGCTTCGGTCCACAGGGGCGCGGGATCGTTCCCCGCGCTCAGTGGCATTTTTGTATGTTTTTACATTTGCAGGTAATTTTCATTGTAATGAGATGAATTGTTTATTTGTGAACACTCACCATTGACAGAACAAAAATGTTTTAATCGTAAAATATAATGATCAGTTTTCCTATTTTCAGAATAATGTTCTTTCAATGAGCGTGTTTTACGAATAAACAATTCGCCCCATACAAAAAGAAATTAATAATTACAAAAAAACAGGATAGTACTATCCTGTTTTTTTTTAAATTATTAATTTCTTTTTGACAGGATAGTACTATGCTGTTTTTTTTTAATTATTAATTTCTCTTTGACAGGATAGTACTATGCTGTTTTTTTTAAATTATTAATTTCTTTTTGTATGGGGCGAATTGTTTATTCGTAAAACACGCTCATTGAAAGAACATTATTCTGAAAATAGGAAAACTGATCATTATATTTTAGGATTAGAACATTTTTGTTCTGTCAATGGTGAGTATTCACAAATAAACAATTCATCTCATTACAGTGAAAATTACCTGCAAATGTAAAAGCATACAAAAATGCCACTGAGCGCGGGGAACGATCCCGCGCCCTTGCGGACCGAAGCCAGGAACGCTACCAACGGGACCATCTTATCGCTTGTGTTAAAAATGCACTTTCTGGCACTTACGATTCGCGGCCGGATGGATGATTGACTTGTTTTTGGGGATAATGCTTTATCGCTTGATGAAAGTATGAGAATGAATATAATAATACGAATATAAATATATTTCCGCTTACTTTTATGAATTACAATTTATTTGGCATAGGGACGGGTGTGAGTAAAACGTAAACAATTTTTTAGAAGATAAACAAGTTGTAATTTAGATTTATTATTACATTTAAATTAACGTACAAACTAATAAAATAAGCGGTCGGAGTGCGCGATACATTTTTCGACACTAAAAGATAACTAATTAAAATAATAATGATAACTAATAGAAATAACTAATCAAATAAGAATTAATTAGTAGTATTAAAAAAAAGCACCGAGCACGGGGAACGAACCGCGCCCCTGCGGATCGAAGCAAGGAACGCTACCAACGGGACCATCTCACCGCTTGTAGAATATGCGCCCTTTCCGGTACTGACTATTCGCGGCCGGATGGATAATTGGCTTGTTTTTGGGGATAATGCTTTATCGCTTGATGGAAGTATGAGAATTAATATAATAATACGAATATAAATATATTTCCGCTTACTTTTATGAATCATAATTTATTTGGCATAAGGACGGGTGTGAGTAAAGCGTATACAATTTTTTAGAAGATAAACAAGTTGTAATTTAGATTTATTATTATATTTAAATTAACGTACAAACTAATAAAATAAGCGGTCGGAGTGCGTGATACATTTTTCGACACTAAAAGATAACTAATTAAAATAACAATGATAACTAATAGAAATAACTAATCAAATATGAATTAATAGTAGTATTAAAAAAAAAGCACCGAGCGCGGCGAACGAACCGCGCCCCTAAGCAAGGAACGCTACCAACGGGACCATCTCACCGCTTGTTTAGAACATGTGCACTTTCTGGTACTGACTATTCGCGGCCGGATGGATGAATGGCTTGTTTTTGGGGATAATGCTTTATCGCTTAATGAAAATATGAGAAATAATATCATAATACGAATATAAATATATTTCCGCTTACTTTTATGAATTATAATTTATTTGGCATAAGGACGGGTGTGAGTAAAGCGTAAACAATCTGTTAGAAGATAAACACGTTGTAATTTAGATTTATTATTATATTTAAATTAACGTATAAACTAAAAAAATAAGCGATCAGAGTGCGCGATACATTTTTTTGTATACCTTAATAACGCAGAGAACGAAGAGCTAAATAAGCATTGAAATCATCTAAAAGCCTCGCGCGTGCCGTCACCGACGGTCGTGCTCAAATTGCTTTTTCCCTCGAAGCCATCGTTTCGGCTTGGCCGCACATGAACGTGCTCATCAGCGTGCATGCAGTAGTGTAGCTGCCGAAGGCGCGGTCGGGAAACTTCGACCCCGCTCGGCTCTTTCCGAAGACGTCCGAGCGTCGCTCGCTCACGGACACGCGCTACTATGATTGTGTGATGGGCGCGTAAGAGACTAGAGAGAGGGTAACTTTTACGCGTGATCTGGCTGCACTGCCTCGCTCCGTTCGCCTGTCGAGTGAGCGAGGGGCAGAGACTTTTCCCCCACCGAGCTGCCCATTCGTGTGCACGCTGACTGCGATATCGACTGGAGCGGTGCTCACGACTCGCGCAGCTACAAGGGAATCTGCAACCTCGACAGAGGCGATGCACACAAAATCATATTCCCGAACTCGCCACCGCGATTTACCGCCATTTGCGAGGCACGCCGAAAAGGGGAGCGTTGTGCATCTCCCTACTAATCTCTGCCGAAAAGGGGAGCGTTGTGCATCTCCCTACTAATCTCTGCCGAAAAGGGGAGCGTTGTACATCTCCCTACTAATCTCTGGTTTACATGGTTCCTTTGCTGAAGTTCACTGTGAGAGACGCTGCAATCGAGGAGTCAGGGTGCGAGAGAGACAACAATACTCACTCTCACTCAACAATGCTTGCAAGCAGTACTTATCGGAGTTACTACATGCAAATATTTCTACGTATACGTGTTCATCATCTGTTATTTTCCTAACACTTTATATAGAGATAGCATTTTATATTACAGCGCAAATATAATTTCACGTTTATCAATCATACAATAACAATTATTTATCCCTTAGAATTCAAATAATGGCAATAACGAAGATTTTTAGTCATTATCGTTCTGCAGGGAGGGGGGGGGGGTGGAATGTACAAAATAGGGAAAAAACCAAACCTTTATGTACTTTTTGTTGATCGTTTGTTCATTGGTTTGTCAATTTAGACATCTTTTTTTACGACAAATTTTTTTTTCTTCGTATTTTCTTGCAAGGCGTTTTGACTGTTGCGCAACCTAATGTAATAAATTATCGCGTATAATAAGATATCCGAACCATGTTTTTCACATGGAAAGGAAAACTTTATCCCGTTAATACATCTTCGAGTGTTAAATCTCACACGTAAACCTTTGAGGAATGCTTCGCAAAACACGTTTCCACGTAGTGTATTAGGTTAAAGAATTTTGAATTGGCATGGATTTACCCGCCACGAGATTTCATATCCACCCATTTGGAAAGAGCAGGTGAGCTATTAGAACTCAAGCAGACCCCTTCGCGACAGATGACACACGCATCATATCTCTTCAGAACTTGCTTGAATAAGTACCCTGAAAGTATATACGTTATGGTTTTATTTATTTATTGACAAACACAGAACATAAACACTACGAAGTGCATAAAATTGCATTCAAATCAAAGATTCTATTTAAATTTAACTTACATCCCAGTAAAAAGGAACCCATCAAACGTGATAAACATAAAATCGATAATGTTGGATGAATATATATTATTTAAATTATCACCTGTAATTAATAGTAGCGAAAGAATTAAAAACAATTCTTTGTACTGGGATTATGATTTCGACGATTCTACCATCGTGCTATGAGATTTGTTAGTTTATTGTTACGGACCGAACCGTACCCCGGGTTTCCCGAGTGAAATATTATTTTGTGGGCTGCTCTGCTCGTCCCATACGGGCCCGAGTTCTTTGGGAGGATGCCAGAATACTTTAATGCTTCCGATTATAATGTGTTATAATGTGTTATTTATTAATAGTAGCCGACTTACAATTTGTTGATCCCTGAACGAGTAAACACACATACCACACACATACACACTGACTAATTTTAACAATAAAGAACTAGTAGATTCGATACACAGTGATTGAACGGCGCGGCTTGAGTTATGTTTGCAATTTGATAGAATGAAATTAGACTTAATATTTAATGCGTCTCTATCGCGTCGGTGTCGACTACGCACAAGTCTCACAATCCTGTGCAACCACCTTTTGCACCGGGTTCACTGGGGGATACTATCCACCTCCCAAATGCAAGGGAATTATGGTTGCCGCGGAATGCTTTGTGCGCGATAGGGAATCCGTGCCCAGGAAATAACCAGGGGACGCGGTACTTGCGAGACCGATTTGACGACCGTAGACCGATGGACGCGAACCCGTGAAGACGCGGGAGTCAGGGATCGCGACTTGCTTTCGACCGGAGTTGTACCCCAACACCAGGTTACTGCCGTGGCTAGATGGGAACTAAAAATATTCACCGCCACCGGACCGATGTTAGCTCGGTAGCTATCACTCCGGTGGGGGGTTTTGACAAAGTCCACGGAAAGTTGCTCGCTCCCGAAGTGGTCGCTCCAGTGGGGGTTTTTGACAACGTCCACGGAAAGTCGCTCGCTCCTGAAGTCCCACGGTCGAACTCCGCGGATCAGGCGATACTTGATCAGCGGAATTCGATCGGGTACATCCGGTCTCACTATCGGCGTTTCCACACCCGACACCGCACAAAGACACGAGGCGACGAAGTCGTTGGCAAAATAATGAAAGTTAAACCCGTTAATAAAAACCCAATTATTGATATTACTAAACAAAACATTAAAATTTTACGGAGACGTGACACCCCCCCCCCCCCCCCCCCTTGAGAATAGTCGACGCCCTCGTCGACGGTTATAATTTTAAAACTGAGTATGTTAGTTTTTTTTTCCTATATCGAGAGATTACAAATATTGGCGATAGTCCGGTGTTGGCACTTCAAGGCACTTGTGGTTCTTGCTGGTTAGGGACAGATCACGGAGCCAGGGCTGGCGGACTCCGAATGTGCCAACAGGCGATCACGTTACTCGGCCCTGTTGCCGCCACGCCTGATTCTTCAGTACGATTGTTGACCTCACCATAAGTTGGAGACTACGTTTCGCTCACGTTTTCTCCGATTTCCCATTGCGGACGGACTCGCAGACATTCGCCCATACGTGTCATGAGGCAACCACGCGAGAGGTAAAATCCGATTACCAGTGCTAAGCAGGCCTGGCTGGCGTAGCTTGCGACAGTGTGGTAATATCGGGTATCGTCTTCTAGCCGGTGTTTTCCGATGTCGTACATCTTTTTCTCGATGGCGCGCAAAGACTCTCCCGCAGGAAGGGCGCTCGGATCCTGTCCCTCCGCGGAACCTGGGTCATCACGTCGGGTGGACAGAGGAGTCAGCAAGTACTCCGTTCCTTCTGCCTATAGTATCGGAGCGACAGGTTGAGAGCGAGACCAGGCTGATAGTAGTACTGTTCTCGACTCGCATGCACCCGTAGGCTGGTGAGAGTAGTCGTACGCGTCGTTCCGACACAATTAGGGCGGAGTTGTAGTACTCCGGCCCCTCGTACGACTACTTCGCGCTCGCCTTTCCGAGCAGGCTATACGGAGGGCTGTCGGGCGGGAGGGAGAAAACAGCCATCCTCCTTAGGTTAGTAGGTACTTCCAGTAGTCTGAGTGATCCGGATGCACCCGTACGTCGCAATGTTGGAACGCCTCGGCCGTGGGCTTCATCAACAATTGTACTTCGCAGACCTTGGATGAGAGAGCAATCTGTATCGGCGTCCCGCCGGAACAGATTAGGTGGCGTCCATTCTTCCTACATCCTGCGTGATACTCCTGGTCGGCGAGGAAGTTAGTACGGTGGTCACTGGCGATGGCGATATAGTGAGCCACAGGGAGGACATGGGCAGACCCCGTCCCATTGTTGAATGCCTGCGGCACCAGCCAGGGATGTATCCGGTAGAAGTCGTACGTAGTGCGGTCAAGTAGCGGGATGTGCGCTACAATCAACACCTTATCCCGGTAGGACAGTCGGTCCGTTTGGATTAGGGCCGCGAAATTTCCCGGGCGCAAGTGGTCCAGGGGAAGGGGGAACTCCACCCCTCCGGCGTTGAGTAGCACCTCCTTGGCCACGGCGATTAGCTGGTCCTTCGTCACCGCCTCGGGGTCGAGTCGACCTTCGGCAGCCGCGGCAATGGTCCGAACGTACCGGGAACACGCGTCGATATACCGTCCTAGTTTTGATTCCACTTGATTAGCGTAGTTGGTGAGAGTCAGATTGTACTGGCCCAGAGCGGACTGGTTGGTCAAGGCTTGCAATTCCTGATGCACCCCTGCCACGAGTCCATACACGTCGTTGACACGGCGGGTCTTCTCGGCGTGTTCTCGCTGCAGGGTTTGGAGGTGGGTTGATACAATGTGCATTTGATGTCCCATCAACTGCGTAATCCGACTCTGATCGTGGAATAGCCTGTCGATCTGCCCCGTGATGTAATGGGCATCGTCCTCGTTGAGCGTACCGAAAAGTGACTTACTCACACTCCCAACGAACCCGAATGAAGCGGATCATTTATTTATCGTGGTGGGGGAAGGGGGCAATCGGTTCGGTCGATCGATCGGTTAATCCCCATAGCTCAGCCACAAGATGCCTCGAGTGAGTGAAGCGAGTGAGGAGGTAGTCCTTCCGCAGCAGACGGTGACAGGCAAGGACAGTGTTGTGTCTACGGCAGTAAGACTGTGCTCCAAACTCGGCATTGCCAATACTAATGGTGGCGCTGTAGTCTTTCGAGGGTAATATGCTGTATATATATATTCCATGTATATAAAATATTGAATCCGATTGTAAAACATGACTAACCTTTTTAACCTTAGTTAAGTGTCAGTGTTATAATAAAATTTAAGATTAAGTGATACGCTGAATGGTGCGAATACAGTATTGATGAAGCAGTATAATTTTGACAGCGACGGCACGTAGATGACTAGTTTTTTATATCGAAAATTTTATGTTGTCTTTGTTCTCGCATCTATTTTATCGGACTACAAGAACGAGTATGTATAACAAAATTTGGGTCTGCAAATATGATCCAATCGCTAAAGAGACTGACTTTCTTGCGTTTGAAATAGTTTTTCTCTTAAAATTCTTTTTTGGACATTTGGAAAACAGTGGATAAAGTCGTTGAAATTCGTACTATACTCTCACGCTAGGTCTGTGTGAGGTTAGAACCTCGACCGATACTTTCATCTCATTGGGCGAAATACCACTATATGTGTGGAGCTGTCGATCGACGCCCCGCCCCTCTTACATATTTGCATTTTCGGGTACACTTGATTCACCCCCTATTGGAGTTTGGTCTCCTGTATAGGCTTCTTGGATATCGTGGCGAAGCGATGGCAACGCCGTCTGCCAGCTAACGGCAGCAACTCGTGGTCGTTCTTCTCAGAACAGTACATATATGATTCGCATACAAATCACTGCACGTTTTGCATTATTTATTTATTTGGTGCAATACCACATTGTTAAAGTGCAATTATGAGCCATACTCTGATCAAGTGTGGCTTCCAGAATATTTATGGAGATTTTTTTCGAGGAAAATCTGTATCTATAGGTAAGTAAATACACGAAACATGAGATATTCTGTCAAATTCACTGTAATTTCTACTACGTATTTATTTTCAGGATTATCGTATCATTATCAATCAATTAAAAATTATAGGGCATAAACTATTTTAAACTCACCACGTTCAGGAGCACGTGGTTCTCTAAAAATGTTGACGCAAGAGCTGAAATTAAACATGATTAACATTCTGCACGTTTGTTTCTATTTTTATTTGTGCTGATTTTAGTACACGTATTCCTTAAAAACATCTAGTACCTTTAACACTATCATGAATATTAGGCACTATAAATTTTGATTTTCAATTTCTGTTTGTGTCATCTACATGCTTGTGTACATTTTTTGTGTGTACTTTCTCGATCTTTACGTTTTCTTTCCAAAATTAACTGATTGTTTTACAGGTGAACCCAGATCGTACGATACATTCTACTGACAGCTTTTATCCACTCATTTCTCTTGTTGATTTCCCAATTTCGTCTCGGAAACGGATAAAAAGTCAATAGCTTATTTCGAGATTGGCATTTTTTGTACCCCACAACACAACAATACCTCGTACTACCCATTCATTATTTATTTCACACAGCGCTTTTCAATGAAATTGATACGGAAAGCGCACAGCTGACCGCAGTCGAATGTCCATGAATTGCCTGAATCTGCCACCAAGCGGCGCCACTAGAGATATCCAAGAGCCCTATTTAATCTCCATGGTGAAAGTATTCGGACGAGGTTCTAACCTCACAACAGGCCGGTTGTGAGAGTATACTACTTTGAAAGACTTTTATCCGTTATTTTCGAAATATTTATATGGGAATTTTAAGGAAAAATCTATTTCAAAAGCCAAAAAGTGAGCCTCTTCAGAAATGTACACATATATGCACTCAAGTTTTGTCATAGTCGTTTTTGTACTCCGATAAATTGCGTACGCGAACAAAAAGAAAAAATCTATATATAAAACTACGCATCTGTGTGCAGCCACCGAATAATTCGACTGTTTCATCAATACTGTATTCGCACCAAGAAGCGTTTCACTTAATCCTACATTTTATTTTAATACTGACAATTGAATGTAAATAGGCTGGTCAACTGTCCTGCCATCGGAGCCGATATTTTATATGAGATGAAAAATAAATATATAAGGTGTAGTAAAAAAGAAATCCATTATTTTTGCATGAAATTAAAGGCTTCATTTAGCACAGTTACAATGAGCCGGTTTAGGTCAAATATGCACCGTTTTGATCGATAACTTGTTGCCATTTTGAAGGTAATTTCATTATACCTTTCTCATAGAAACCCTCGTCCCTATTGGCAAAAAACTGGGACAGTCGATGTTCACAAGCTTCTCTTGAGGCGAATTTTTCACCAGAAAAATCATTCGTCATAGACAGGAACAGGTGATAATCACTTGGTGCCAGATGCGGGCTATAAAGTGGATGCATAAGAACCTCTCAACCAAGCTCCCAGAGCTTCTGACGAGTCACTATTAATGTGTGTGGCCTGGCGTTGTCCTGATGGAACACAATTCTCCTATTGGCCAAAGCTGGCCGCTATTGGGCGATTGGTTCCTTCAGACGGTCCAATTGTTGGCAGTACAGGTCCGAATTGAGAGTTTGGCCATAGGGGAGCAGCTCATAGTAGATGATTCCCTGCCAGTCCCACCAAGCACATAGCAAAATCTTCCTGACCGTCAATCCTGGCTTGTTCTAAGTGATCCACTTTTCATCACCAATCACCATCCGCTCCAGAAATGGGTCGATTTTGTTGCGGTTTCAGCAGCGATTCGCAGATAGCAATTCGGTTCATGAGGTTTTTTGCGTTAACTCGTGTGGCACCCATACATCGAGCTTCTTTTTGTATCCAGCCTTATTGAAGTGGTTTCAAACGCTTTTTTGTGCAATTTTTAGCACCTGGGCAAACGAAACATTTCTATTATTTCATCGACATTTTCGACAATTGGCCTTCCAGAGCGTGGTCAATTTTTGACCTCAAAATTACCGGAACGGAATCGACGAAACCAAAATTGCGCGTGATTGGCTGTTACAGTATCAGGGCCAAAAACAATATTCACATTTTCAGCCGCCTGGCTTGCGTTTTCGCCTTTATCGAAGAAAAACTGTAAAATATGGCGTATTTTCAATTTGCTGATGGCCATCATTGACGCGCGCTCAAACAAGATTGAGTCAAGCAATCACAAAACTGTCTGCTTATTTTAGTATTTTTTTTATTTATATAAAGCGAAGGCTTTGGGATTAGTCAACCCATACAGCCTGTACATGGATCTCGGAATTAGTAGTAAACATATTTTATAAAGTATCTGTACATTAATTAAATAAAGAGATCAATACTACAGATAAATTGAGCGATTGGCAACACTGTGGGCCTGTCCATGGCGTGGAGTAAGGACTCGAGGCAGAATGGCGGGAATTTTCTAGCTTTTCGAAGTTTTTGTATTAGAATTGATCTGCTTGTTTCGTGATTTTCACATTGCCAAAATATATGGTTCGCCTCTTCTTCATTCTTTCCGCAATTGCACATGGCAGATGTGACAATATTGAATCTATGTAGACTCTGTCTTAAGGATGTATGGCCGCTTCTTAATCTATTGATCGAAGTAACAACTCTTCTCGAGAGTTTATAGTGAAAAAACCATGGCCGATTGTTGTGGTTATAGTACTTTTCAAAGTAATTTTTCCCTTTAGTTTCTGCGGATGCTAAGGACCATTGGTAAAACTCGTTCCTTCTTAGTGTCTTCCAAAAAGCATTAAAGTCTGTGTTCGGAATTAGTAGTTGAGTATCTCTTCCTGAGGTAATACCTTCTTTTGCTGCCGTATCAGCTAGCTCATTGAAATGGATTCCCCGATGCGCAGGTACCCAAAAGAACCCTGTTTTTACCCTGTTTTTCTAACTCCCTCAGAGTTTCTCTTATCATGAGCATTAAATAGGAGCTTTTTTGTACCTTGGGAGGGTTTGCGAGAGATTCCAATACACTCTTTGCATCAGAAAAAATTGAGAAGTTTTTTGCATTTATACTCTTAATAACTACTAGGACTTCCATTATTGCCATCGTTTCGGCGGTGAATATTAAAGTATACTTAGCGGATCTGAACATTCGAACATCGTCGTTATCCGCCCTAATTCGTCCCCCCATCGAGAAACCAACAAAGCTTTTATCTTGCATTGTGAAGTGAACCATCCGTCTGTGAAGAAGCTAATCGATTGCTTCAAAATATCTTTGAACATGGCGTCGAACTTATTAGCGCAATCTTCCATTTTTTGGATATCCTTCCCTTCCGTCAAGAAAATTAACGGCTCAAAGAAGAAGGAACCATAGTCAAAATTAAAGCAAAGTGGTTTAGCTGCTTGTGCGATTAGATGGCTAACCTTTTCTTGTTCCCGAAAAGTTTCTATAATTAGTGGTAGAGGGGTTTTGTGCACCGCTACAGGATTATCGATCGCTTCAATTAGGCACTCTAGGGTTGGTATAAGTCTGTGTTCGGAGTGTGTTAGTACTTTAGTAACGTAGTTTCGGCACAAATATCGAAATCTTATGCTTAAAGGCGGTTCATTCGCTTCCGCAAGCATCACATTTGTCGGTGGCTGTCTATAGCCTAGGGCAATTCGCAGTACTTTATATTGTATTCTATCAAGTTTCAACCATTGGCTTTTACTGCAACCGTTGAATATAAAGGCGCCGTATTCAATACGGGACCGTATTAAAGCTATGTATAATCTCACTAATAGATTTGGGTCTGCTCCCCACCACGTATGTCCTAAGCAGCTCAAAATTTTGAATGGGTTCTGGCTTTTTTTTATTATTGACGAAATTTGGGGACCCCAGTCAAGGTTCGCTTGTAGGTACAAGCCCAAAAATTTTACCTTTGTTGAGGAGTTAATCCTCATATTGTTGACTCTGATAGAAGATTGGGCATGTAACTTTTTATTGCTAAAAATGCATAATTTGCTTTTTCCGACGCTATTTTAAGACCGCTTTCTCCAAGGAAGTTATTCAGTAGAGATACAGAATTTTCGACCTCACTGATGGCATCGCATGTTAACCGGGCCTCTGCGTACAGTGCGACGTCGTCGGCGAACTGGATAATTTTACATTGATTTACAATACTCATTTCTAAATTCAGCATATATATGGTATACAAAATGGGGCTTAGCACACTGCCCTGTGGTAGACCGCGAAAGCTCCATAATATCTTATCCAACTGTGCGAATCTAACAGAAAGTTCCCTAGCTGATACCAAATTGTAAACGAAAGTCACTAATTGTTGTGGGCAGCCTAACACTGCTAGCCGATGCACCAAAATATCTGCCAGAACATTATCATAAGCACTACAAATATCGACAAAGAGAGCGGCAATACGCTTGCCGTTGTCGAAAACTTTCAGTATATCCGTATTTAGTATAGCCAGGTTGTCAATGCATGATCTCGACCGCCTGAATCCGAATTGAGAGGCGGGAAGTTTCTTATGGAATTCAAGCCACCAATTTAGTCTAAAATTGATCATCCTTTCGAAAACTTTTAGAAGGCACGGGGCTAAAGAGATAGGTCTCATTTTAGTACTATCATTCTTTGGGATGAAAAATATTATATATTTCCTCCACTCAGAAGGGATGTTGCCAGATTTATAAATATCGTTGTATAGCTGAAGCAAAGTCTTACGCACTTCATTTGGAAAGCGCGAAATAATTTGGTAATCTATGCCATCACTTCCTGGGCTCGACTTTAACTTAACATTAGATAGTGCAAAGTTCAATTCTCCCTCGGAGTAAGGTAGGTCAAGAAAGGGGTCCCCTCCCTCAGCAAAATTAGGCGACTCCACTTCCACCCAGCTTGGGCAAAGCGAGTCACACGCTTTTTCAACATTTTTCATTCTTTCCTCGTTATATTCATTTGCAGTTTCCGCGTAGTTCCATCTATTTTTTAAACTCTTAATTTTTCTCCAAATATAAGTAGGGTTTGTGTCTTTAGTCAATGTTTCACTGAATTTCCTAAAGTTATCTCTTTTGATGTTTTTCAAACCATACTTAACTCTTGCATCGGCTTTCCTATAGGCAATGAATTTTTCGTACGATCTGTTGGACTTGAAGAATTTTAGGGCTGCTTTTCGAATTCGGATTAGGTGGTCGCACTCTTCATTCCACCACAAGTTGGGCGGAGCCTTTGGGTGATCAGGCTTATCCTCTATATTATTCTTTCTTCCACCCGGAGTAGCATCTTTAGCATAGTCAGTGACAAGGGCTACAAAGGTAGAGTATTTAACCTGTAAGTCTTTGCCGTCATTGCACGTAAGCTCGTATTCTTGTATCCTATCTTTTAAATCGTCTGAAAATTGTCGCCAATCAGTTCTTATTGAGTGCAGTTTAACTACTTTGTATTCTGTATCTTTGGTTCGTACAAAATTATCATACTCTATATGAATAGGGTGGTGGTCACTTCCCCAAAAATCGCCAATTACTCTCCAGTTGTAACTCAGATGAGATGCATTGTCCACGAAGCTAATATCAATTGCGGATTCCGTTCTATATTGATGTGACGGAAAGGTTGAATTTACGTTATTGAGGACACCTATATCTAAATCGTCCAATGCTTCAGTAATTTTGCGGCCTTCGCTACATATTCTCGGATCTCCCCATAGCTCATGGTGTGCGTTAAAGTCTCTCATAATGATACATTTTTTGCCGGTGAATTGGGGGAAAAAACGTAGCCATGCAGCTCTATCAATATGACTCTCCGGGGCTTTGTATGCGGACACAACTAATAGATTACCATTTTGACACAGTATTTCAATTGCGCAAACTTCTAGTTGATCGTGGCAGTTGTCTAAGTGATTAATTATCTTATATTTGAATTTTTTATCTATGAAAATTGCAACACCTCCGCCTACGCGATTATATCGATCTTTTCTTATAACACCATACCCTCTAAAATATAAACAATCTTTAGGCTTTAGTCATGTTTCTGATAGTGCGAAAATATCCACATTTTTTGCTCTAAATTCAAGTTCTGGTAACTTAAGGTTGACGCTCTGACAATTCCATTGCACAATTCTGATACCTCTATGTTCCCCTGCCATTTTTGGATACATTTCTAGTGGAGCCGTTACCGTGATCGTAAGTTCTTTCTCGAGTACGATGGGTTTCATCCTGAGTTACGTGTTGGGTTCGTGGGTCCCCGTTTGGCTCATCTATCTGGTGATATTTACTGGCTTCAACGTGAAGTTCTATCGTTCTCCATATTCTTTTTAGTAGCACTGTAACGTCTGGGACCTTCGAGAGAGCTATCAGTAGTTCTCGGACTTCTTCTCGTGCCTCCAACGGTGCCGACTCGTCGTTACCCGTGTTGTGGAGCAGTCCCTCCGAAATATTCCTCGGTTGTGTCCTATTGCCACTGTTGGTTGATCTGTTACCCGAGGCAATTTCGCTCCACGAAGGCTTATGCTGCGTTTACTGCAATTGTACATCTCTTGAGTGCAGTAGTCCCATTTGATTGTCCAGCAGAGGGAACTCTTGTTGATGCGACGGTTGAAAGTGGGGTCTCGATTTTGATTCGATCATCCTACGAACTGCGATATATGGCAAGTTATTAAGTGCCATGTATTTATCTATTTGTTTAGCTTTTTCGAATTCTGGGCATCGTTGGTCAAGGGTGCGGTGACTACCGCCACAGTTTATGCAAGTGGGAGGATTTTTACATCGGTTCGACTCGCTGTGTTTTTTCCTTCGAACAAGAAAGACAGCGCTCTACCCTTGAGCAAAATTTGCTTATATGGCCAATCCCTCCGCACCGGTAGTACTGTTTTACCGGCGGAACGTAGGGATCAATTCCGAGTGCAACTCTCCAGCATTTGACCTTCTCGGGGATTACTCCATTTCTAATCTCAATACAGACTGACTGTGATTCGCCTCTCTCTGTGCGTCCATCGACAAAGACTCGCTTCTTTAGACGGAAAGCGTCCACAGCTTTCAAGTGTGCATTTTCTTCATTTAATGTTCTAATTAGTTCGGCCATAGATGTGTCCAAGGGGATTCCCCTGATTACTCCTCGTCTAAAAATTCGGTAGTATGGGATTGATGGTACATACCCCATTTGTTTTAGAAAAGGATTTGTCAGGGCTGAATTGGCCGCTGACCTTGAGTGAAACAGCAACTCATACGACGTTCTTGTGTACTTGTTCACTTGATCAAATTTTATTTCCGATTTGGTCAGCATTCTCGAAATCTCGATTAGAGAGATTACATTGGGTTTTTTGGCCGTATTGCTAATTGCGTGCTCATTTATACGCAAGAGGACTATATATGGACCCTTGTCTGTTGCTTAGTACATTAAGTTACGTTTATTGGAGTAAGAGACCTCCCGTGAGGCTCTTACGTCCTGGTCATTCAGTACTTCCGAGGTGGTTACGGTAATGTTGTTACTCACTGAGTCCTCGGAGTTTGTTTCCGTTTTTTCTTCGATTTTGCCATGCTGGCTTCTTCAATTAGGCTCTCGTATAGCTGAAGTTGTCGTAGTCGATCCTCTGCTAAATCTTCTTCACTTTCTTCATCCGTTCGATGCTTTCTATTCCCTTTTCTTTATTCTTCGTCTGTTGCCCGTGGATTTTGTAGAGTGTACGGTTTGTTGTCATTTATCTGGATTATAGTTTCCATAAGGTCAACTTTGTGGCCATTCTCTGTGCTGTTCTTTTCCTTTGTTCGCGTAGTTCCGCCAATGGCGGAACCACTTGCTGACGCGACCCTTAGGGTTAGAAAACCCAAAATATTTCGATGAAAAGGGTTTCGTTCTCTTTTTATTGTTTAACAATATCTCTATAATTATGCCTTCCAGAGAAGGTATTAAAAAAACTTACCTGATTGGGGTCTTCTCGTACCGAAACTTTTATTGTATTCTCGATAGAGCGATCAATTATCGACCGCCCTCGTCAGAGGTCTCGTAACCAGTGCAGCCAGATCGCGCGCAAAAGTTACCCCCTCTCTAGTCTCTTGCGCGCCCATCACACAATCATAATAGCGCATGTCCGTGAGCGAGCGACGCTCGGACGTCTTCGGGAAAAGCCGAGCGCTACCGAAGTTTCCCGACCGCTCCTTCGGCAGCTACACCAACACATGGACGCTGAGCACGTCCATGTGCGGCCAAGCCGAAACGCAGGATTCGAGGGAAAAAGCAATTTGAGCACGACTCGCGCGTGACGTCACGCGACGGCACGAGCGAGGCTTTTAGATGATTTCAATGCTTATTTAGCTCTTGATTCTCTGCGTTTAGTTATTAATGTATACAAAAAAATGATCGCACACTTTCATCGCTTATTTTTTTCAGTTTATACGTTAATTTAAATATAATAATAAATCTAAATCACAACTTATTTATCTTCTAAAATATTGTTTACGCTTTACTCACACCCGTCCTTATGCCAAATAAATTATAATTCATAAAAGTAAGCGGAAATATATTTATATTCGTATTATTATATTAATTCTCATAACTCTCATATGAAAAACACAAAAAAAACTTCAAAACCTTAGATTTCAACGAACCAAGAACATACATCTTCACATTTTCAATAATGACGAATTTTTAAAAACAATATCATTACAAACACATCTGAACCAAAACAATATACATCACCTGAATTATCAAAACATAAATCAAACAACACAAAATCACAACATCTTATACTCAACTCTTACTAATAGACAACAGGACACAAATAATAATATTTCTACTGATCCTCTGAATAATATAAATTCAACAATCACATTAAATAAAACGAAAGAATGGCTTATAAATCTCTCCAGCATTGATATTCCGCTACACATTTCCACATTCTTGTCTCTAGGTGAAAAGTTTTGTTTTCCTCTTACCTCAAACTCTCAAGCATAAAAACTCATATCCACAAATCAATATCCGAACTCGAGTCCAAATTAGATTTTTTACTCGACAAACCTAGACAAATCGAAATTAGAACCAGATTCACTAAAATCTTAAACAAAATAAATATTCCAACATCATTTTCCAACACTAATCAAATTATAAAACACACGTCCGCTTTCTTAAAAAACAACCCTCAACTTTTAGTTTCACGAGCTGACAAAGGAAATTCAACAGTCATTCTTAACCAATCAGATTACATTACAAAAACTCATAATTTACTCGCAGATTCCTCAACTTACAAATTAACAAATAGAAATCCCATCAACACTCTACAAAAAGGCATTAACAATAAATAGTCCAACACATAAACTAGCTGAATTTATACAATCTAAACTTTCCAAATTAATCAATACGACTAATTCACACGTCAAAGATAGTTTCCACCTAAAACATTCACTTTCTAACATCTCAATTCCACTCCACTACAAATTGGTCTCGTTTGATGTTGTTTCTCTCTATACCAACATGCCATTACGACTTGTTATTCAAAGCCTTCAAAAAAGATCAAATCTATTTTCAAAAACATTTCCTTTAAACGAAATAATTAAAGCCATAGTTACATTTCAAAATAAAATTTACCAACAAATCTCAGGGTTACCAATGGACTCACCTCTGGCTCCAATACTATCTAACATCGTCATGATTGATCTTGAAACAAATTGTCTGGAAAAATAAAAATTTTCGTTACCACTATATAAAAGATATGTTGATGATATTATTATTGCTCTACCAACAGACAAAATTGAATCCACCAAAAAGATTTTTAACTCATATAACTCAAAATTACAATTTACATCAGAAAATGAAGTAGATGAAAAATCCCGTTTCTTGATATACTTTTAATCTATAAACGAAATTCGAGTATCACAAATTGGTATAGGAAACCAACCTGGTCAGGCAGATTCATAAATTTCTTTTCACACCACCCACTTTCCCAAAAAAACCCATAATTTACATGTTATTTGACAGAGCAATAAAATTATCTTATCCTTCATTTCACAAAGAAAACCTCAAGCGTATTAGTAACACGATGACACAAAATTGCTATCCGATCTCTTTCACAGAAGAAATGATAAAACATCGCGTTTCCACAATCAACAATCAAAAAAAGAATAACAACAATTTTGATTCTTCCAGACTAATAAATGTTCCTGACACAAAAAAAACATCCATCATCAACTAATTCGTCTTTTCCAATAATACGACATAACATTAGTCACAAACAATAAACACAACATTTTATCGATTCATTTCATCAAACCAAAAATCCAACATATTTTATAAAATCGATTGTAAGGATTGCAATGCCACATACATAGGCTGAACCAAAAGATACCTTGAAACCAGAATAAAAGAACATAAAAATAGCCAAAAAAATACTACCACAATACACACAGCCTTAGCACAACATGCAATAGAACAAAAAAATGCCTTCCAAGCCGACAATGTAAACATTTTGAACAGTGAAAATTGGCTCAAAAAAGACTAATCCTAGAAATGATCCAAAGTAAGGCACACTCCAACGCCATAAATTTTAGAACTGGCATACAAAAACTAAGCTCGATCTATAACTCTATTATATAACTATTAAAATATTTTACAATACTTTACTTGACATGACAATTTTTAAATTATTGACACTATAATTTAATTTTAAATACTCTTAATATGACGCACCAATTTTATTTCTCTTGACACGTTACTGCCTAAAGGATCTCTCTCCCCCGATTCGCAAAATAGAGACTCCAATAAGTTTCACGAAATTAAGATACCACTCCGTTTCTCTCGAACTCTCCGTGATCACACAACTCAATATGTAACTGAGTAATGTAAATTTCGAGTTTTTGTTTATTTTGGAAGAAAACTTAAAAAATCTTAAACTCAATAGGTAATCATCACAGTTATTTGATACTTTATTAAAATTTCTTTTAAATTAATCACGTACATTGAATTTTCACAAATAAAACACAAAACTTTCTTATAATTATTAATCCCTTACAGATGATAAAAATCGCTAAAAAACGATAAATTCTTCCATCTGTTGAGTATACTCCAGCAAAACAGTATTTAATTCCATAAATACTGTCTTTTGAAATAACCTTCCAAATATAAGCAAAATCTACAAACATCAACAACATCGAGGTTAGTCGTTTCTCATATTTCATTTCTTTATAACTCCATAGTATAATAAACCACACTCTCACACATCACTCATTTCGAACATCGATGAATAAGAAGAATTAACGCAATACAAGAACTTATGCATATCAAATCAATATAACCAAAACAGAATTAACATAACAGTTATACAAAACGACACAACAATTTTATAACACAATCATAGCATAAAACATTCGTGTATTTAATTCCTTCAAACTTGATTTGTAAAATTTGTGTATCAATATTTGTAGAGAAAAATATAATTTCTAAAGAGGACCCGAACCAAAGGGTCGAAACGTAAGCAAGCATCATTTATTTCCATCGCTGACTTTGGAAAACCTCTATTGGCCGGACTGAAGCCGAATCTTCAACTAGCAACTTGTCATCAACACGGCCGCACACATCTTTGACTCATTAATTCTCATACTTTCATTAAGCGATAAAGCATTATCCCCCAAAACAAGCCAATCATCCATCCGGCCGCGAATCGTCAGTACCAGGAAGTGCACATATTCGACAAGCGATGAGATGGTCTCGTTGGTAGCGTTCCTGGCTTCGGTCCGCAGGGGCGCGGGATCGGTCCCCGCGCTCAGTGCTTTTTTTAAAATTATTATTACTATTAATTCTTATTTGATTATTTTTATTAGTTATCACTATTATATTAATTAGTTATCTTTTAGTGTCGAAAAATTTATCGTGCACTCCGACCTCTTATTTTATTAGTTTGTACGTTAATTTAAATGCAATAATAAATCTAAATTACAACTTATTTATCTTCTAAAAAAATGTTTACGCTTTACTCACACCCGTCCTTATGCCAAATAAATTGTAATTCACAAAAGTAAGTGGAAATATATTTATATTCGTATTATTATATTCATTCTCATACTTTCATCAAGCGATAAAGCATCATCCCCAAAAACAAGTCAATCATCTATCAGGCCGTGAATCGTAAGTGCCAGAAAGTGCATTTTTAACACAAGCGATAAGATGGTCCCGTTGGTAGCGTTCCGAGCTTAGGGGCGCGGGATCGTTCCCCGCGCTCAGTGCTTTTCTGTTTCTTTTTTTAATTATTATTTTCTTTTTGTATGGGGCGAATTATTTATACGTGAAACACGCTCGTTGAAAGAACATTATTCTGAAAATAGGAAAACTGCTCATGATGTTTTACGATTAAATTTTTTTTGTTCTGTCAATGGTGAGTGTTCACAAATAAACAATTCACCCCATTACAATGAAAATTACCTGTAAATGTAAAAACATACAAAAATGCCACTTTCTGGCAGTTACGATTCGCGGCCGGATAGAAGATTGACTTGTTTTTGGGGATAATGCTGTATCGGTGATGAAAGTTTGAGAATGAATATAATAATACGAATATAAATATATTTCCGCTTAATTTTATGAATTACAATTTATTTGGCATAGGGACGGGTGTGAGTAAAGCGCAAACAATTTTTTAGAAGATAAATAAGTTGAAATTGAGATTTATTAGTACATTTAAATTATCGTAGAAACTAATAAAATAAGCGGTCGGAGTGCTCGATAAATTTTTCGACACTAAAAGATAACTAATTAAAATAATAATGATAACTAACAAAAATAATCAAATAAGAATTAATAGTAATAATAATTTTAAAAAAAGCACTGAGCGCGGGGAACGTCCCGCGCCCCTGCGGACCGAAGCCAGGAACGCTACCAACGAGACCATCTCATCGCTTGTAGAATATGTGCACTTTCTGGTACTGACTATTCGCGGCCGGATGGATGATTGGCTTGTTTTTGGGGATAATGCTTTATCGGGTGATGAAAGTATGAGAATTGATGAGTCAAAGATGTGTGCGGCCGTGTTGATGACAAGTTGCTAGTTGAAAATTCGGCTTCAGTCCGGCCAATAGAGTTTTTCCAAGGTCAGCGATGGAAATAAATGATGCTTTCTTACGTTTCGACCCTTTGGTTGGGGTCCTCTTCAGAAATTATATTTTTCTCTATAAATTTTGATACACAAATTTTACAAATCAAGTTTGAAGGAATTAAATACACGAATGATTTATGTTATGATTGTGGTATAAAATTGTTGTGTCGTTTTGTATAACTGTTATGTTAATTCTGTTTTGGTTATAACTATAGTGATTTGATATGCATAAGTTCTTGTATTGCGTTAATTCTTCTTATTCATCGATGTTCGAAATGAGTGATGTGTGAGAGTGTGGTTTATTATACTATGGAGTTATAAAGAAATGAAATATGAGAAACGACTAACCTCGATGTTATTGATGTTTGTAGATTTTGCTTATATTTGGAAGGTTATTTCAAAAGACAGTATTTATGGAATTAAATACTGTTTTGCTGGAGTATACTCAATAGATGGAAGAATTTATCGTTTTTTAGCGATTTTTATCATCTGTAAGGGATTAATAATTATAAGAAAGTTTTGTGTTTTATTTGTGAAAATTCAATGTACGTGATTAATTTAAAAGAAATTTTAATAAAGTATCAAATGACTGTGATGATTACCTATTGAGTTTAAGATTTTTAAAGTTTTCTTCCAAAATAAACAAAAACTCGAAATTTACATTACTCAGTTACATATTGAGTTGTGTGATCACGGAGAGTTCGAGAGAAACGGAGTGGTGTCTTAATTTCGTGAAACTTATTAGAGTCTCTATTTTGCGAATCGGGAGGGAGAGATCCTTTAGGCAGTGACGTGTCAAGAGAAATAAAATTGGTGCGTCATATTAAGAGTATTTAAAATTAAATTATAGTGTCAATAATTTAAAAATTGTTATGTTAAGTAAATTATTGTAAAATATTTTAATAGTTATATAATAGAGTTACAGATCGAGCTTAGTTTTTGTATGTCAGTTCTAAAATTTATGGCGTTGGAGTGTGCCTTACTTTGGATCATTTCTAGGATTAGTCTTTTTTAAGCCAATTTTCATTGTTCAAAATTTTTACGTTGTCGACTTGAAAGGCATTTTTTTGTTCTATTGCATGTTGTGCTAAGGCTGTGTGTATTGTGGTAATATGTTTTAGGCTATTTTTATGTTCTTTTATTCTGGTTTCAAGGAACCTTTTGGTTTGGCCGATGTATGTGTCATTGCAATCCTTGCAATCGATTTTGTAAACTATGTTGGATTTTTGGTTGTTATTTATTCTGTCTTTGGTGGAGCCAGTAATCGATGAAATGTTGTGTTTATTATTTGTGACTAATGTTATGTTGTATTGTTGGAAAAGACAAATTAGTTGATGATGGATGTTTTTTTTTGTGTAAAGAATATTTATTAGTCTGGAAGAATCAAAATTGTTGCTATTCTTTTTTTGATTGTTGATTGTGGAAAGCCGATGTTTTATTATTTCTTCTGTGAAAGAGATCGGATAGCAATTTTCTGTCATCGTGTTACTAATAAGTTTGAGGTTTTCTTTGTGAAATGAAGGATGAGATAATTTTATTGCTCTGTCAACTAGCATGTAAATTATGACTTTTTTGGGAAAGTGGGTGGTGTGAAAAGAAATTTATGAATCTGCCTGACCCGGTTGGTTTCCTATACCAATTTGTGATAATTGAATTTCGTTTATTGATTAAAAGTATATGAAGAAACGGGATTTTTTTATCTACTTCATTTTCTGATGTAAATTGTAATTTTGAGTTTGTGAGTTAAAAATCTTTTTGGTGGATTCAATTTTGTCTGTTGGTATAGCAATAATAATATCATCAACATATCTTTTATATAGTGGTAACGAAAATTTTTATTTTTCCAGACAATTTGTTTCAAGATCAATCATGACGATGTTAGATAGTATTGGAGCCAGAGGTGAGCCCATTGGTAACGCTGAGATTTGTTGGTAAATTTTATTTTGAAATGTAAAGAAAGTTAAGAACATGATGTATTCTATGGCTTTAATTATTTCGTTTAAAGGAAATGTTTTTGAAAATAGATTTGATCTTTTTTGAAGGCTTTGTATAACAAGTCGTAATGGGATGTTGGTATAGAAAGAAGCAACATCAAACGAGACCACTTTGTAGTTGAGTGGAATTGAGATGTTAGAAAGTGAATGTTTTAGGTGGAAACTATCTTTGACGTGTGAATTAGTCGTATTGATTAATTTAGAAAGTTTAGATTGTATAAATTCAGCTAGTTTATGCATTGGACTATTTATTGATTATACTATTGGACGAAGTGGATAATTATTTTTATGAATTTTTGGCAGCCAATAGAGACGAGACAGGTTGCAATTTTCAGCTTTTAAGTATTTGTATTTTGTTTCATCAATGATTTTTAGGGTTTTCCATCTGGAGAGAATATTGTTAATGCCTTTTTGTAGAGTGTTGATGGGATTTCTATTTGCTAATTTGTAAGTTGAGGAATCTGCGAGTAAATTATGAGTTTTTGTAATGTAATTTGATTTGTTAAGAATGACTATTGAATTTCCTTTGTCAGCTCGTGTAACTAAAAGTTGAGGGTTCTTTTTTAAGAATGAGGCCGTGTGTTTTATAATTTGATTAGTGTTGAAAAATGATGTTGGAATATTTATTTTGTTTAAGATTTTAGTGAATCTGGTTCTAATTTTGATTTGTCCAGGTTTGTCGAGTAAAAAATCTAATTTGGACTCAAGTTCGGATATTGATTTGTGGATATGAGTTTTTATGTTTGAGAGTTTGATGTAAGGAAAACAAAACTTTTCACCTAGAGACAAGAATGTGGAAATGTGTAGCGGAAGATCAATGTTGGAGAGATTTATAAGCCATTCTTTCGTTTTATTTAATGTGATTGTCGAATTTATATTATTTAGAGTATCAGTGGAAAGATTATTATTTGTGTCCTGTTGTCTATTAGTAAGGGTTGAGTATAAGATGTGATTTTGTATTGTTTGATTTATGTTTTGATAATTTAGGTGATGTATATTGTTTTGGTTCAGATGTGTTTGTAATGATATTGTTCTTAAAAATTCGTCATGATTGAAAATGTGAAGATGTATGTTCTTGGTTCGTTGAAATCTAAGGTTTTGAAGTTTTTTTTGTGTTTTTCATATGAGAGCTATGAGAATTAATATAATAATACGAATATAAATATATTTCCTCTTACTTTTATGAATTATAATTTATTTGGCATAAGGACGGGTGTAAGTAAAGCGTAAACAATATTTTAGAAGATAAATAAGTTGTAATTTAGATTTATTATTATATTTGAATTAACGTATAAACTGATAAAATAAGCGATGAGAGTGTGCGATCATTTTTTTGTATCCATTAATAACTAAACGCAGAGAATCAAGAGCTAAATAAGCATTGAAATCATCTAAAAGCCTCGCTCGTGCCGTCGGGTGACGTCACGCGCGAGTCGTGCTCAGATTGCTTTTTCCCTCGAATCCTGCGTTTCGGCTTGGCCGCACATGGACGTGCTCAGCGTCCATGTGTTGGTGTAGCTGCCGAAGGAGCGGTCGGGAAACTTCGGTGGCGCTCGGCTCTTCCCGAAGACGTCCGAGCGTCGCTCGCTCACGGACACGCGCTATTATGATTGTGTGATGGGCGCGCAAGAGACTAGAGAGGGGGTAACTTTTGCGCGCGATCTGGCTGCACTGCTCGTAACGAATCCGAGCGCAAAATATCTTATTTTAGTACGAATTCTTATCTATCTAACGCCATCTCACGTAATCCGATCGCACTTCTGCAACGTGAGATACTGATTACTAAAGCCGTCTGGTGCAAAAATAATGGATTTCTTTTTACTACACCTTATCTATAGCATATAACCTTTGAAAGATTGCAGCGCCACCCTTAGTATTCGCAATTTCCAGAACTAATTAAAATACCGAGTTTGGACTCCTGTTTCGATTCTCTATACCTGGATTATTCATCTCTAGCGGTGCGATATTGTGGGTCGAATACTAGTTTTTATTATGAAACCGTATTGTCTTACCGATGGTAAAATGCTACGCCAATAAGAGCATGAATGCGTAATTCGGTGTCGGATAGGTGTCGCTTCGCCAATTTCACGATACATATGAGATAGTCAAGTATCTGCTGTTCTTTCCGTTTCAATTGCGCTTTGTTCAAGTCTCAAAACATTTCAAAAAATCAGAAAAAAAGGAAGACAACAAGACGTAATTACGTCGTCCCCCTCCACCTATTTCACGCGATAGGACGGACCGCTAGCAGAGCCACGCGAGACCAGATGGATGAACAATCCCCGAACGCGAGTATCGCGAGTACGCCGAAGAAGCGTTCGTAATCGAGGCATCGTCTTCTTTTTTTTCTCATCCGAGTAATACATATGTATTCTGGTGTCGCGTAGCAGTCGTTCCGTTGTGTCACGCTACAAATCCACGCCGCCGCCTAAATCTCGAATATCGGCGGAGTTTCTTTTTTTCTTTTATTTCTTTCTCTTCGTTTTTCACGCTACTACACAATTATTATACGAAACGTCGGTGGGGATAGAGATAAGGGGAAAATAGGGGAAACGAGATTGGACTGCCGCGCAGATCCTCGTAATGTTTCGTTGCGTTTTTCCACGAACAGTTGACTCGCTGGCGTGAGTGAAAATCATTTTTCTTTTTTCCTCGCCGCGTGATTCTCAACAATATTCGCTCGTCCGTGAGATCCGGCGGAGAGACGACGGATTTTAGAATTCCTCAAAACCCTCATTCACTCGTATCACTTTCCGCGGCTACTGACAAGCTAAGAAAGTGGAAGGACGAATTAATCATGTTTTGGACAAACATATACGCGCTCTCGCCTCACATCGAGGCGTTACTCAAAAAAGAGGTAAATAAGAACAGAATAAAACCGTCCAATTTTTTAAAGATAAATAGCATACTTATTTTATCAAAATTAACAAATTCAAAGATTTTTCAATCTTTGGTTCACCTTGAAAAAAAATGAGAGAAAGAAGAACGAAAAATAACGCATATTTCGTCGTGCAGGATGTTAGTCTTCAAGAGCTAATGGACCAAGAAGAGATTGTATCCGAATGCAGGAGCCAAAACAAAAAGCTCGTGGATTAGTAAGAATTCTTAACACGATCCGTCGAAATAGAAAAAAAAAAAAAATTCTATCGAGATGTCGTTATAGACAAAGGAGAGTAAACGCTCCTTTTCTTCTATCATGTAGCCTGAGCAAGCCTGAGATAATGAAGGAATTAGTGACACTGACGACAAAAGAGCCGTCTGCCGAGACCGACGAGAGGAGTCGTTACAAATATTCTAACGTCGCTTGTGAACTGCTGACCTGCAATGTTCCGTCCCTGAACGAGAAGTTGGCAGGCGACGAGACGCTACTGGCCAAGCTGTACTCGTTCATAGACACAGACGAACCTCTCAATCCTCTGCTGGCGTCGTTCTTTAGCAAAACGATCGGCATCCTTCTGACGCGGAGGAGCGATCAGGTAAGATACTTCTGTCGAACCTCCTGCTCGATACGCGATAAAAAGCATATGCTCGAAATGGTACTAATTGCAGTTGTTTTTGTTTTTTTGTCTCTCATCTCCTTACGCCTTCCCGATCCCTCGCTAGAATTGGTACTCCTACCAATTCATGTGTTTCCACGTTCTAGAGTTTCTGAAGAGTCGCGAAAAGTGCGTTGATCGACTGTTGCAGCATTTAGAGACATCTGCGATAATGGACTTGGTGTTAAAACTCGTGACTAAACCCGAGGGCAGCAATATGCGACAGAACGTACTTAACGTGAGACGATTCTTTTTTTCTCTATTCACTGCCGATATAGTATCAATTCGATGACCGTTTTTCCCCGCTATTGTTGTTTTCACCCAGTGGCTCGACGCGGAGAAACTCGTGCAACGATTGATCAAGCTGCTGTCCCCCTCTCTGATATCGGAGAAACACGCAAACGCCGCACAGCTGCTCTGTGACATGATCAAATTGGCGCGATACTTTCGAGTAACTTGCACCGAACGCACAGAGCCCGATCCAATTTTGAATACACTGGAGTCGTGAGTATCGAGGATATGCTACTCATCAGTTTTCAGTTCGGTTTCTATTTAAGAGCTACATCTACCTAGAGGCCCGAAAAAAATGGCCAAATTTCGCAATATTTCATTTTCATTCCGAAAATGAAACACATTTTGGATAAAGTTCTGAAGAGGTCCAACCTCCGATCGAGCTGAAATTTTGCACAGACCTTCCTTTTAATATCTTAAGAGATCCCCTAAAAAGATTTTTGGCGACGCGTTATAGTTTTCGAGATATCGATTTTTTGAAATTTTCTTTTTTGCGCTCCTACTATAGCTGACCGGCTCGGATCTTGCTATATCTATATGTGGTATTGCGCTCTCCGATTTGTGCTAATCTTCGCCTAGTCCACGCGTTAGCCAGCCCCCCCCCCCCCTTCCCACTACGTCGCCTTCATTTACGGTGTAACACTGACTTTATGTTGACGTTTGATGGAGAATTAGTGGTGTATAGAGAGTGTGCTTGTGGTATGCATGTCGAGTGTGTCCATGTAATACTGACATCTCGTGTGGGCGCGGTGCCCTGGAATGTGCGAGTAGAATTGTGGGGTGCATGGAACACTGGTGTGGGCACAGGGCATCTTGAATGTGCGAGTAGAAATGTGGGGTGTGTGGAACACTGATGTGGGTGCAAGGCACCTTGGATGTGCGTGTGGAATAGTGGGGTGGACACAGGGTACTTCAGGTGTGCGTGTGGACTAGTAGCGTGCGTGCAACACTGGTGTGGGCGCAAGCCCCTCGAATGTGCGGGTAGAATTGTGGGGGGCGTCGAACACTGATGTGGGCGCGGGCCCCGCGAATGTGCGAATAGAATTGTGGGGTGCGTGTAACACCGATGTGGGCGCAGGGCACCGTGGATGTCCGTGTGAAATCGTAGGGTGCGTAGAATGCTAGTGTGGGCGCGATATACCGGTTCATGAGCGCTATTCCGTGCAGCGAACCCCCTTATAATTCTCGGTAACCGGCCAGGGTAGCGATGAAGGGAAGGTTTCTATCGTCTAAGCTTAACGAATATCAGCACACAACGGAAAGCGCGATAACATATATGGGTATAGCAAGACTCGAGCCGGACAGCTTTGGATATAGTAGGAGCGCACTAAAAAAAATATTCAAAAATCGATATCTCGAAAACTATGGCGTCGTCAAAAATCCTTTCAGGAGATCTCTTATGATATTAAGAGGAAAGTCCTTGTAAAATTTCAGCCCGAACGGAGGTTGGACCGTTTTGGAACTCTTCCCTTCATTTTTTTGACACAAAGGTTCAAGGACAATTGATAGACTTTAAACAAAAATGAATAAAAACATGGTCGCTGGCAGATGATGAAATTTTTTCGCGACGTTTGGCGGTGGACACTCAAACGGTCCATCTGGAATCCAAAAACTGAACGGATTCAGCAAATTAACAATAGATACCGGTCGTTGAAAATCGTCGATTTTTTAAATCGTTTTTTTTTTTACATAGTGGCGACTAATTGAAATTCGAGCATACAAAATCTATGAAAAAAGTCGTAATTTTTACGTAACTTCAAAGAAATGAAGATCCGTTAAAAAAAGTAAGATTGTGTCAACCTTTAGATGTTTCTCATCAAATATCCTGCGAATTTCGAAACAACCCATCAAGTGGTTCTCGAGATATGTCCACCGACTTTGGAAACAGTGTTTCGATAAAAAAGCAACTGTTAGAAGCTGAATCTCATTCAATTTTAGGAATATTTCAATGAAATTTTCAGGGAATATAGGTAAAAGGTGATACTATGGAATAAAAATATTTTTTGAAAAATGCAATGTTTTGACCCACCTAGGTAAATGTACCCCGTTAATCTCTCCCGTTAATATCTCCTTATTTATTATCGATGATTATCATGATCGATTTCCGATTTGTGCAGGGAAGAAACTGTGAGTCTGTTGTGCGAGACGATTTTATCCGGTGAGCCAGTGGAGAGCAGCATTGTCGGAGGGGTCCAAGTGCTTCTGGTGCTTCTGGGTCACGAAACGAACAAGTAAAGCTTGCTTCGTTGCACATATTTTCGTAAAAACTTGCGATTTTTGTTACATTTGTCTTGTTTCGTTCAGTACTGGCAACGAAGGAGAAACGCAGGGTAACGGTGCCGGTGAGGAAACGCAGGACGACGAGTGTCGGATTAAAATTCAAAACGCCACGCTACCGTACTTGGAACTCATTCAAAAACTCTTACTCAACCCACCACCTGTGAGATTTTTGCTGTCTGTTACATTTTTCTTTTTTTTTTTTTTCCGTTCATTTTCCAACTCGATACAGTGTTGAGGGAGCTTTGTACTTTTGAGAAATACGTTCGATCACTTTTCAGAAGCCTCCAGTGAAAACAACAGCTGGCCTGTTGACTAGCCCCTTGGGCAATACTCGCCTTCACGTAGCAAAATTACTCGTCGCGCTTCTCCATAACGAGAATATCGAAATATTCAATAAGCTTGCGCAACTCGGAACATTCCAGATTTTGTTGGTGAGTTTTGCCCCGGACGATTAGAAATTTACCACACGAAACATACAGCCATCAAGGGCGTGTGATTTACTCATTGCTCTTCTTCCAGGACTTATTTTTTAAGTATTCTTGGAACAATTTCCTACACACCCAGGTCGAACAGTGTCTAGCGTCCGTAATCAACGGTGATTGGCAAGAGGACAGCGAAACTGTTTATTCCCATGTACGAGCGCGAACATTTAATTTTTTTGCGTTCTTATTTTTAAGTATTTCTATTGTTTTCCGTTTGCAGAAACCATGCGCGATAAGAACTCGTAAAAATGGCACTTCAGGTGTTAAAAGAACAAAAAAATATTCCCCATTTATTAATTTTGTAGATGTTCGTCGAATGTAAGTTGACCAGTCGCTTGTTGGATACTTGGAATCAAAACCAGAACACACAGTGAGTCAAATTTTCGATTCTTCTACACAAATATGATGAGCTGATTAGCCGTTAACATGAATTTTCTTCCTCGATAATATATCATCGATTTTTTTTTCAGAAACAAAGAGACGAACGTGCGACAAGGCTACATGGGGCACCTGATCAACATTGTTAATAATATTGTAAAGCAGTGCAAGAAGAATCAGGTTTTAGGTGAATACTTGAAAACGAATCCGAGCCCAGAGTGTGCCAAGCAATGGGAGGAACTCGTCACCACCGAGTTGGACGTGATCAATAAAATTCAAGAACTCGAACTGGTACGAATGACAAGTATTTAAAACGAATGCTCGATCAATGCACATGGAAAGATCGAAAATTCGTGATTTATTCGCGTCTTGAATATTTATCGAAGGGTGGGAAACCTCAGCCCTACACGACAGGCACGGACGATCCCAACGACGAGTACAATTCTTACGGTCAAGATGCTTATGTACAGCAGGTTTATGCGAATTATCAGGGACAACAGATGACACCGTATTTCATCGAACAATGCGGTTATCACGATAACTTTAACGATCGAGACCCTGCCTTAGAGTAAGTAGACAAATACTCACGTGTGAAAGCGAACAATCCATTCTAACCGAAAAATGTAATATTTCCTAAAAAAAATCGATCTATAAAGCCACTCTATGCTTAGCAACTCAATCGACCAATTAACAACCATGCCGTTCACTGTGAACGAGGAAGATCTCGACAAAGGCGAGGACATGTTCAATAAAGTGAGTATTTTTTACGGAAAGCGAATAATGGCGTAATTGCGATCCGGGATAATGACGAATAATAATCACAGTGTAAGAAAATAATTAATCGAGTTATTATTCGAAAAGATTTGTCAGCAGAAACAAAAGGCCGGTTTGGATGAGAGTGGTGGGGCTGTTGAGTGGGGAGATGAGGGTGAGCTAACTTTCCAGACGGTCATAGACAAGCGTGACTGGCCCTCGAAACAACAGCATCACGATTCAAATTCCTCCGACGAGGACGAGGACACTCGAGAGATGAACATGGAACCGGACTCGACAGATCGTGAGTTAAACTATTCATTTACTTGGTTTTTTTTCTTTCTTTTATGGCACATTCAAAGTAATTTTCATCGAAAAGTACAAAAATACAAGAAAAATTGAACCACTACGATTTGACGAAATGTTTTTTTTTCTTTCGTTTCAGCCTGGGCATCGGGTGAACAGTTCCCCAGCGTACTGCCGCGTGTCAATCCGTGGGACGTTGCGCCTGCCGACACATCCGAATACACGGGATGGGCGAATTTCGATAATTTTGAGAATGCACCAAATATGCCGGAAGCTCTGAAAATAAATGAGAAGGCGTGCCAGGAAATCAGTGTCGAGCTCACCACTGCGACGATCCGGACCTCGTCGGATCTAGCGATCCTAGTGGAAGCCTCGATGCCTACGGAACACGCGGTATCGGACGTTATTAAATCTGCCGCCGGTACCTCAGAGACTACAAGTGCCAATATCGTTACGGACACTATCGAGAAATCGGTCGTTGAGATTGCTACGGTCCAAGAGCAATCGCGAAAGGCCCAGATCTCACACGCACCCGCTAAAACTCAAAAAGACCTCGAATCAGGCTCATCGGATGCTGACAAAATTCCGGAACACGTTCAAAAGGTCGAGAAGATCTCGGAAAAGTGCGCAAAGCTTGAAATAGTAGAGGAACCGCGCCAAAAGGACGAATCAGAGATATCAGAGGCTACGGTCGAACCACTCGAAAAAAACCCCGACAGTATTAACGATGTTGTGACTGTTGTCCCTACGACCCCCGAGGACTCGAAGAAATCCGAGAATACGAGAGTCGAGGAACCGGAAAAACGGGACAAACCGCAAACGATGCTGTAAAAAAGATAACAAACAATCCATTATCGTTCAGTTATTGATACTTGAGGATATACCGAGTCTAAAAAGTTCCCTTGCAATAATATAGGATTTCAACGGGCTCGAGTCCTCTGTCAGTCCCCCCCCCCCCCATTCGCCGCGCCTCTCGCTGTTCGGAAACTATAAATCAATCATACAAACATAAATCATATCAAAACATTTAATTTACTGTGTCTGAAATTCTACATTTTTAATCACGAATCGAATGGTTCGGGCGAGAGAATTCCATATTTGTTCATTAAAGAATAAATACATAATGAAATGAGGAATTTACATTGTGATGCTCAAATGCTTTAGAAAGAGAAAAATAGTTCGATGTCTGTACTCAAGAATTTAATTTCGTTTGGTAAATATTTAATTATTCACTCGGTAACGACTATAAGAGATTCGAAGGAAGGCAAGAAAAAAAGTATCTCAAGCTTATCACTTTTTGTGGAAGAACAAATATATATATATATATATATATATATATATATATATATATATATATATATATATATTACGTATCAACTTGTACAGTCGAATGTGAATATACGAGGGAATTTGGAATAAGTGGATAGAGGCGAGCGGTGTAATATGATCGAATAAATAACGCGATTACTTGAAATCTCCTTTTGAAATCATTGTTGCCTAATCCTATTTTTTTTTCACATACACTTCTACGTTAAATCATCGGATGGAGTACATGGCCAATCTTGAAATGAATTACATACGGAAAACGTGTCGAGCGCAATGTTTAACGATCGTTACACTGCGATTCTACACAGGCTTCTATTTGTTTTCCTCTTTTGTCGTTCTATTCTCGGCGCTTTCGACTGTTTCAATGACAATTACAATTAACAGAGAGCAATGATTAATTAGGCAAGGAGAAACCATGGCCTCGGAGGGAACGTCGTCAGGTAGCTAAACATTCGTTTTTGTACCAATCGCAAAACTAATTGAACATTCTTTTTTTTCGGCCTCGCGATTAAAGTGTTTCGGAGCTGAATGGTGATACAGTCACATATATTGTCGCGCTTTTATTGGAGGCTGCGAATTCGTAGTTAATGAGTTCGGGATTTTCGGAGAAACGGCCCGATAAGGCTTCTGTACAAATGTCTCTCGTGCTACGGAGCACGAAGGGACAACTTCAACGCTCGAGCCAACAGAATAGGTAGTTGATTTTTTCAAGTTTTTCACAAAGGAAGTAGCAGTGAAAGTTCTCAATGGAAAGTCGTATTCAATGCATGCTGCAGTGGTCAAGTATAAAAATATTCGGATCGAGACTCACGAAGTTGTCTCGTAGGAATATTTATTATCTGGAGAGTAGGAGAGAAACGTTGAAGCGGCCCCTGTGAAAATTGTTCGCACGAGTTTCCAAAAAGAGAATGACGTTGGCGTGGCCCAGCCTAAGTGGAAGGACGACGATGTAACGTAGACAAAAAAAATATAACGATCGATACAGCAAAGTACAAAAATAATTTGGGCATCTTCGAAAACCTTTAACAGAAAACACAGGGTAGTCAATAATTTTAAAGTTTTCGATATGGCTTTATGAACAAAAGATTGGTGGTGCACCACGAAAAATATTTCACGCAAATGATGAAAAAAATGTTTTTATTTGCCAGCCACCGCGACTGGCATCGTCGTCATTGATGTTAGTAGAAACGACTGTCAAGTGCTACTTAATTGGCGTGACCTCGTCGTCAAAAATCTCGAAGACAGAGATAAAAGGTAAACATACATTTTTCTCGCTTTGTTGGTGCTAGTAAACTATAACGATCGGCGCGCCTCATGAAGTGAGCCCTTACAGACCTATTCAAAATTAATCAAATCGCAGGAAAAAGCAATTGTTTATACAGATTTTCCTTTTACTCCTCAACCGAAGTAAATTATTTGTACTCTTGTTGATCGAAATACGCGCATCCGGTTGAAGCGGGAAAACTTAAATAGGTATAAATGCACACTTTGAGATATTACGATTTTCGACATCGTCAATAAAGCGAATAATTTATTGGTAAATATGTGAAAATGATTAAATTCATAATTAGCTATGGTTGCTTCTGCATGTTCGAATTTTTTGCCAAACGCACTGTAACATCTTTCGTATAAATTAAACAGTAAGCTTATACGTGGAAAGTGGCACAATAAGATTGTCTCTAAACTTTCAACAATGTGCAGAGTGAGTAAGTCCAGACATGAGCGAATCAATTGAATACTTTTTTATAGCAAATAATATCAATACAATTTTCATTCAACCGTCGCGCGAATGTTTTTAACAACAAAAATAACGTATACGTTTCATTCGTGGAAGATTGTGAATATAAATTGTCAAACATTTACTGTCTTTTGGATATGGTTGTATCGCTATTGTATCATACAATTTGAAACGAAACCGCGGATTTTGAAGATCATTTTCAAGATCAATATGTTCACTCAACAATTCGTTGAAAATATGTTTCTTTCTCTTCGTCTTCTGTATCGTTATAACGACACTTGACAATTCAGAGGACAATCATAGATCGATTATACACGTACACAATTAAAAAAATAAAACTTAGAGCGATCAATTCTCGTGTATGTAATACTAATTTCGATCGATACAATCTCTTTACTGGTATCGTCGATGATATATGTGTGTGTGTGTGTATATATATATATATATATATATATATATATATATATATATACATATACATACATACATACATATATACATACATACATATATACATACATATATCATTCGTATTGCTGATTAGAATTATCAATATTCCGGTTCTTTAAATATTTTTCGCATGTTTCTCTTTTTTGTACCAGGACACAGATCTTCCGATAGCTTAGATCTTAGTACAAGTTCTACGGAACTTAGTACAGTTGCAACGGAACAAAATTGTTGAAAGCTAAATTTGTTAATTAAAATTACATCATGAGTTATTGGAGTTGAACGTCGAACTCATCTATACACACTACTAGAACTCTCTTTCTAGATTATGCGCGCTCTCTCGTTCTCGCGCGCTCTCTTTTTCTCCCTCCCTCCCTCTCTCTCTCTCTCTCGCTCTTTTTACATATTGAACAATTTTTCATTTTTCGTAGACATTTCTTTGACTTTACACAATGTATATTATCGTAAATTGCTAGTTCCTTCTCGACTTTAATACTTGGAACATTTCTTTCGTGTACTCCGGGAGGTGGTTTTTTTTCAATACGTAGACGCGAGTAACAGGAGGCGAAAGATGGAAATATTGTGTTTCGTTCCTCGCATTCTTCTCGTTAAAAATGAGTGTTTTTATTCTCTCTTAAAAGCTAAAAGTCGGAATTTATTTCAAATCCAGCTCGAATTCGGGACTCTCGAGAGTGAAAGGTTTGAGATTCTCGACTACCGGTGTCTCGTCCGGATCAATGCGGATTCGTATTTTATTGGTTTCTAGGGAGCGCGGTAGAGTACGCTCGAGTTCCTCGCGAAAGGAGGCTTGCGACAAGGGTGTATAGGGTACATAGATTCGTACAACGTCGGGACTCGGTTGATGGGGTGTCGCGCGAGGTGTCGGCAAGCCACCGCTACCCGAGCTACCCTCGGACACGTTGCTCTGTGTATCAAGGCTATTATCGAGAGCTTGGGAACGCGTGGCCGAGCTAAATACCGATAAATCGGCAGTCGATGTTACAGAGGTATCGGCTAACGATCGACGAGAGCCGTGCGGCGATCCACCGTCGTCCAGGCTCGGATCGAGCGAAAACTTGCTTCCTGCAGATAGATTCCTCTCGGTAATAAATTGACGCGACGATATCCCGGCTGGTGTCTCCAGCCGTATCGAGGCACGAGCTCGTCATTTGATATGTGCGGAAACAATCATTATTCGACGCGGTCGTCCAACAAAGCACACACAGACACACACACATAGACAGACATTTGGTTTTATTTTAATTCTCATTGGGGAGTCATTAGAGAGAAACGAGACTTACCGGTAAAATCACCACCGCTCGATGCGTCCGCTGGTGTTGGACTGTTCCTGGTGTCCTCGAGATCTTCGGCGATTGTACGTCGTTGTACCACCGATTCCCTCATCGTGTGCTGAGCTTCGCTGAATTCCTCGGCTCGTCTTCCAACCTGTAGGATTGTTAAGAAATTCTTATAGTTGAAACGGACCGCAAAGAGGATTCTGGTACGTTTTTGCATACCTTGCTCGTAAAGGAGGGTTCCTTGAAGGTTCCAAAGGGAAATCGAGGTAACTCTGGTGGCAGAGGAGGTCCCGGATAATCGAGTTTAGCTCTCTTGAGCTCATCGGCGCTTCTCTGCATCGTATTTACAACGGTGTCGTCGTCGTAGCGAAAGTCCTTCTCCAGCTTCATTTGCAAGTAATTGCAAAACTCGTCGAGTCCCTCCAGGGCCATCAGATAACGTTTGTGTAGCTTCATTATCGTGTAAGCCATTGCTGAGAGTATACGATCGCCGTCCAGCAAGAATACGTCCCAAATTCGTAGTCCGAGACTCACGGGGGTCTAAAAACGACGATAACTATTGCACCCAGTAGCCTTCCGCCGCTTCGGTAAAATCGTTTAAATAGGAAAAAAGAGCTCACGCGTTCTTGAAACACGACGAAGAACCATTTTAGTGAATACAGAATGGAATCGCATCCGCACTTGTCCAGTTTTCGCTTTAATTTTGGTAGGAATTTGTTCATTATTTTGTCATGATGCTCGATAAAGCGATTCAATTTGGGAAAGCCGTCGATGTAGAAGCCTGAAACAAGGGAACGAATCAACGTATGAAGACGAGTGTTTGTCGAATCAACGACGACAGCAGCATATCGAGAAACAGCGGGGCATCGTGACGAATTTGTTAAACTGAATACGAATTGATCATTTATTTTCCCAGAAATTCTCAATTGTTATAAAAAATCTTTTAAAGTGTGTGAAAACGTATTTTTTTCCGTTAGGCCGGTTTAATTCTGAGCTTTCGACGAAAACTCAGTGATAGTAGTCGTAATTGGCGGAAAGTTTCCCATCGGAAAGACTCTTGAAGTCGATCGACCGACTGCAAAAATCTGCCAAAATACGAACAATTATTGTTTCTTAATAAAGCAAGCGTCATTTTTACGGGCAATTGGTAACGAAGAGAACAAGCACAAATAGGAGTCTAACATGTAAAGGGCAACGAAATGTCGAGCAATTCAGTGAAGAGACTTTTTTGGGCCGAGGTGGACAAAAAATTGGAATTTTTTATCTTTCTTTAATGGCCTCATATATATGTATTTTTACCACCTGAATACGAATTGAACATTTGTTTTCTCCAAACCCCTAATTTTTATATTTTAAAAATCGGCAAAAGTGTGTGAAGACACGTTTTTTCCGTTTAACCGGTTTGGGTTTGAGCTTTCGGCAAAAGATCGACGATTTTTGTAATCGGCGGAAATTTCCGATCGGAAAGACCATTGAAATTAACTAAAAATCGAAAAAAAAAAAACGTTTTTTTACCGCGTTTCCGGAATCACCAAAATTGCGTAACTCCAAACAGTCGTAGCATCGGTTATATTTTAGTGACATAAGTTCATCGGGAGGGTTTTAAGAGGGATTTTGATAAACTTAGAGAATGCCGTTGGATTCATTCCATTGCAAAGTCAACTGGAAAAATGACTGGAAAAGAGCCAATCCTGCCAAAAATATCAAACAATGATCGGAGCTCAATAAACCAAACGGCATTTTAAAGAGCAAACGATCACAAAAAAAGGAGCTCAGAGCGAAGTTTTTCATCGAAACGCGAAACAAATAGGCAGCGATTCAGTGAAGGGAGATTTTCTTAGCTGAGGAGCGAAAAAAGATTGGATTTTTTTTCTTCATAGATCTTATTGCTGTAGTTTCACCTCCTGAGTTTAAACTTTAATACATTTTCAGCGTTTGCTTGGACAATTAAAATTCAGCAGTGCTATGTTTTTCGTCACGGTGCTCAATGCACTTTGTATCCGGGCAGTCAGTGAGAAGCTTCGTTAGTTTTTCGAGGAGCAAAGGAGAAAAAGATTTTTTGAAATCAATGCGTAACGTTAATATAGATTTGCGTCACACAGGCAGGCTTAAAACAACAATAATAGAGGTATCAAATCGTCCAAACCATGCATGCTGTACTTCTTATCTGCGAGGAGAACCGAAAGTCCCCAAAAAGCGTCCTCCTCGTCCATGTAGAGCAAAAGCAAACCCGCCAATACCGACATTCCCTGGCAATATCCGACTTCCATGTTGTACATGCTGTAAGCGGCGAGCACATAGAACATCGAGCGTTGTTTGATGCTGTAGCGCTCTCTGAAACGGCCAAGATAGACCCGCTTGATTAATAACTTTCACTTACAAGGAACATCACTTAAGTGTCCACCGTCGATTTTGTACAAAACTCATATTTCAAGGTGTTCCAAACACCAACGATAATATTACAGGTGCTAACGGGTGAGCTCATGATGATCCAGATTAACCAAATACGACCTCACTAGAAGTGTCATAATTGAGGAGATATTCGCATTTTTTTTAAACCCGTGAAAATCTTTGACTTAAGGCAATATTTCACATATTACAGCTGCCAATACGGATATTTTTCGGTTCGGTTTTTTTCGTGCTATCAATAATAACCATACATATTTACATTGTTAGCTCTTCTGAATTTTCATCACTCCGTTTCATTGATAGTGGCATAATAAACGGACGACGCCGAACTCGCAACGTATCTTAAAAATGGGCTCATTTAGTCTAGATTTTTAAAAGACGCAACACGTAGGACTTTTTTTTACTGAAATGAACAATATTGCTATTTTATTAAAATAGTGTGTATTTCTCGAAAGCTACGACACTTTTACTGAGGTCATATATGGTTATTCTGGATCATCATGAGCTGGTCCCTCAGCACCTGCATTATTATCGTTGGTTTTTGGGACACCCTATACATGATAAAACGTTGAAAACGATTTGACACGTATTTTTTATCGGCGGAAAAACGGTTTCAACGGGGGAACCACCCCTCAAAGAAAGGCGTGTCGAGGGATGATTTTGCAGCCACCAACAAGCAGTCCACAGATTTGCCAAAAACCAAAATCAAAATTCCTCTAATGTAAAGCGATGAAAAATCCACTAAAGTATTAAAGAAAAATTAAATTAAGGAGTGACACGTCTCTCTTTGAAGGGTTGCTTCTCCCCTGAGAGCCGTTATTCCGCCGTTAAAAAAATACTTGCCTAATAGTTTTCAATACTTTGTCATATAGACGAGTTTCAACAAAATCGACGGTGGACACTTGAATGGTGTTTCTTGTTAAATGTACTAAAACTGTAGACTAAAAAAAATGGTCCATCATGGCTCACCGATAATTTATGTGATCTCTGTATTGTCTCGCGACATCCGCGTCTATCTGCCTTATCTCGGTGGACCATTGTCTGGCGAGTTGGAGCATCTCATTGTACTTGCCAGCCTGTTCCTGCTTCAAGGTTTCAACGCCGAGCAAGAGAGTCCACACGCGTCCTCTCAGTCTATTAGGAATCCCTTTGTATATTCTGCGTCTCAGTTTCTCCTTGGTGGATGCGCCGTTCCAGTCTTGCATCATTTTCTCCCACTTTTTCAGTCTCTCCATTTCAACGTGACGTATCTTGAGATCGTTGGTGTCCATGGCATTCGGCAAGCGCTTGTCACTGAAAGCGAACGGAGATGTGTGACGAGGCTCGAACGGGCATTATTATAAGTCGCATCGTCGTTGCGTGCAACATAAGTAAATAAACAACGTTCATCGTCGACTCACTGTATGAAACCGTATCTGTCGGTAGTGTGATAGACTTCATAAGCAGGATCCTCCCATGCGTCGATCTGCACGCCATTCTCTCTGCCTCTATCGTAACAGCTGAATATTCTGTCACGCTCTGCGGCGGACCGCTTCAGTAGCTCCTCTTCGTTCATTCCGGGAATGTACGTCGTCGCGTGTTGTGTTGGAACATACCACCGAAGGGAAAGACTGCCCGCTGAGTTTCATCGATTTTCCATAATCTGAAATAAAGCAAAAACATCACTCGACCGTTTTACACAAACCGATTGTGAAAATAGCTCTAACTTTGCATCGCGAGACCACGCTCGGGCCAACTTTTTCCCAGCTGTCGAAAGAATTAATCATTGACTGGGAAGGCGGATGCTGATGTCAGAAACACGGATATGATATCCGAACATGCAGAAAAGGTTATAACTTTCGATCGCTCGCGAATCAGCGGTTATCCTAATCTTCGGGCGCGCGAACGCGCGGAATTTTTTTTTTTTCAAGGGCTGTTGGCACGTTGAAAAATAACTCACCATTGTCGTATAAATATCATCGTCGTGACAGGCGTGAAACTTTTCGACATTGCGGTGTATCTCATGTTGCTCGATTTCAATGCGTTTGTACGTGTATCCGCTGTGAGGATAGTTTTTATTTATCTACCCATCATTCGCGTAACTCTGGCCATGGGCCAGGTGTGTTTGCTGTGGGGATTGCAAAATGATCGAAGAAAAAAAAGTATCCTTCAAAAACGCGAGTGTTGTAGAGCCGTGCGACCAACGAGCGAGATACGGGCACTTGAGAATTCCAGGCTTTACGTTATTGTTTCTCTCTCTCGCACATTACGCTGCGCCTGCGGCCTTCCGTCGCACCCCTTGACAGACGGTCGCCGTGAGCCTTGACATTCTCCCGGGAGATGACGCCATTAGGTTATTACTATATTGACAGGAACATCTTGAATTCCGCGCGCTTTAAGCAACCGTCCGCCATATTGAATACGGGGAAAAGCGATTTCCGCTCCGCTAGACATAAAACTAGCAAGTGACTAGAAAAGGAAAGGAAACAAAACGTACTTTTCCTCCAACCACCGAAATGCTTGTCAAAACTTTTGTGAGCTGTACTCCATTATTTTACTTTTTTGTACCGGGCTCAATGGGTCCAACCTACAGGCTTAGTGTTTTTCTATTGAAATAAGAAACAAAAATGCAAGAAAAATCACCTTCAGCTGAGGAATTCTGCAATTTTTAAACATATTTACACCGAAATTTATTTAAAGTCTCTCAGAGATACACTTTAAACGTAAACAATGATCTTCGGTTTGGGTTAAACTTTATAAGGATAAAACAAAGTGGATTTTACGAATGGCCTCGAGCTCGAAACTAATGTGTCGATAGAAAATTCTCGGGCACATCGATCAGATTATGAGTGTATGTATATATATGTATATATGACGCAACATCGCCGGCGCTGATAAAATAAAAGCGAGCGATGCTCGTTTTGGGAAAGTTCCCTTTTTTTGCCTCGTGGTAGCTCATCTCATTGGTTCCTCACTAACTTCGTGAAATTCCTTTGTATCATTTCGTAGCTTATGGCTGTATAAGTTCTAGCGCATTGCGAACCATGTAACGACGTCAGTACGCATGGTATAAAGGAACAATAATATTCCGTTACTTGAAGATAGGAAGGAAAAAAGAAAAAGTGAGAGTTTGCTCGGTTTTAGAACGGGAAATAAGCTGCCGTATCGTTCTCTCATCTTATTCCCGTAAGGATCGTATACTCCGATGTGCCGAATTTTTCCGCTGTACTCGCATTAACCAGAGCATTTTCAATGTCCGTCATTATTCCGGACAAGAACGAATCGTTGTCGCCCGTGCTTTCAATCTTCAAACAGGAATGTTGGTCGTTGGACGTTGATTTCTAAAAGCGGGAAAGATCCATCATATTTTGAGGGGTATATATCGGGCGCGTGTGTTTTCAAAGGACGCGTACGAACTTTTTCTTTGATCAAAAGGCACACGAGATGACCCATTACGGAGCGTCCGAACAGAGTGGCCGCACCGTCGATCTTCTCGACGAGGCTGAGACGACACTGATTGCATATTACGTCGAGAGCGTGGGTGATTCCCCGGGGGAAGAGCACGTCCCGTTGATTCTTGAAAATGAGCCTCTCTCGATTCAATTCCAGAGAGAAAGCGTCCTTTTGGCTCATACCCGTAGCCAAGAACTCGCAGCAAGTCAGACGTACGGCGAAGCTCAATCGTTCGCGAATCTCTTCGGGAAAATTGCCGAGAACATAGGATACGTGGCCCGGAAGTGCTTGCGGTATCGTGTCCAGAACGGTGATGAATATTCGAAAGATTTGACTGCTCGATGGTTGCAGGATCTTAAGGTCGCCCGATTTTCCAGGCTGAAAATTAATGGCAAGTCATGCTCGGGTGAGCTTAGTTACCTCGTTACCGGCTGTCGATTGTACTTACATTTTCATCGAGTTTGAGGCTCGAACCGTCGGGCGTTACGTCAAGACTCAAATTTCTTAGTACTTGACCACCCGTATTCTTCACTTCAACCGAGAGAACTATTTTGTATGCCTCGTTGAGCATTCGCGTGTCGGTCGGCGTCAAATCGTACGATAGGTCTACTCTCTCGTTACCGATCAATTTTTTAAAAACTGGCCCACTCCCGCACATCTTCTCGTATCCCTCGTGGCTGGAGCTCAAGTTAGGCAATATTTCGGCCGATGGCGTTGAGATCCCAGCGGTTTCCTCGTAGCCGCCCGATGATTTCGGGTTGATCGGCTCTCTGTGCTTTCGACGATGTTTCGGCTTCTCGTCGGCGTCAATTCGCTCCTTTTTCTTCGATTTGGAGCGTCTCGAGTGCTTCTTCGTTGTTTCGGTCTCGATGAGGTTTTCCGCTCCCGAAGATTCGCCCCTAGCCTCGGTCGTCGCAGCGGTGTCGTTCCCCAGCCACAGATCTATCGTTTTACGATTCTTACTCTCCTTGGCTAGTTTCTCCTCGTTCTTACGACTTCTGCTCTTCTTCTTCGTTTTTCTACAAGTCTGAAAGAGAAAACGAAAGCTTTACGTTAAGCTGGCCGCTATGCGCCGAACAAGAGGGCTCACGAAGAAAGTCCGGACACCTTCTCTCTGCTCTTCTCGTTGCCGGCGGCGATTTTATTCTTATCGCGCTCGAGACCCGGTGGCCTGTGTTCAAAAACCGGAAGTCTCTCGTCGTCGCGCAACGGTACATCCAAATCAACGTTCAGAGCACGATGAGGATCGTTCGCGTCAGTCACGTTGTTGTCGTCGTTGTCGCTCAGCTCAGCTCCGGGTGGCAATTCTCCGATGCCCGTATTGACGACTTGAGCGGGATATCTGTCGTCCGGCTCATCGTCCTCGGAACTCGACTTTTTGTCTGCAATAAAAAAAGGAAAGTAACAAAATGGAAAGAAACAAGAACGAAGATTAATCGAAGAAGGGGCCAGAAATGTGCCAAGCTTGTATTACCTTTCTTAGATTTTTTCTTGCTATGAGTTTTGCGTCTTTTCTTTCCGCTCTCGGTTTCCGAGCCCCAGAGTTTCTTCGAGCTCGGGAATGTGCTAGTTTTCAAGGAGATCGGTATGTCGAGCTCGGCGATCGGTATGCTGTCGAAAGCATCACCGTTCTTGTTGCTGCTACCAATGTCGTGATACGAGCTTCCGCGATTTGTGCTGTCCCCCTTGAGATAGTGTGGATTGTTCTCCTGCTCCATTATTCGAACTTCCCTGCGTCTCTGAAGTTCCTCGGACGTTGGCTCGATCGTGACGCGTTTGTTACCGATGTAAACCGACGACTTCTCGTCGCGCACGAATATGTCGTTCATGTCGAGATCCTCGGAATCCGAGCTCTCGGAAGGTGGCTCGTTGATCCACGTGTCCAAATCCAAACCCTCGGGTACTTGTACCTGAACAATCAAAACGACGCGCATCATATTTTCATCGAATTCATCAATATAGGTTTGTAAATTTTTCAACGTTACTCCGCCACTGACCTTGCGTTGGGCTTTGGGCGCAACGGGATTGAGTTCACCGACAAAGGTCTCGGCGAACTCGTCGATGAGTTCGGGATTGTCCTGCAAGCATTGAAAGAGGACAAGAGCCGAGCTCGATCTCTCCTGAACTTCGAGATCGCCGCTCCTCACAAATTCCGCTACCGAGTCTCTCATTTCGAAGATCTTATCCGTGGTGTCACGATCGTTCTCCCGGTGTGCTTTCGCTAGCGTCGTCGCAGCCAGTTTCAGTATGTTGTGCACGTAAACGGCTTGTATGTGGCCGGGTAGGCTGGAAGCTTGAGATTTCAACATGGCTCGTAACGTCGAGAGCGGATCCTCGAGTTCGCACGAGAATTCACCGCATATCCACGCGGCCGCGTAGAGAACCTCGCTCATCGTGGCTCTCGGTTGTCCGCTCAACAATTGAGCGTTCTCCAAAAGCGAGGCGCACTGTTGCACCGCGCACTTCCTTATAGCTTGTACCCGTATCGCAACGTCGAGCAATTGCGTCGCTACCAATTGACCGTGTTTCGTGCCCTCCATGCGCGTAAGATCGACCAGTATCGAGATGTACCTACAACGAAACGTCGAGTCATCTGATGGGACGAAACCTCCTATTCTAAAACCAAAGATACTCTTTAAACTCACCACTCGAAATACGTTATAAATTGATAATTGTTTTGTGAGCATATCTGTATTATTTTCGACAGTAATTCGTCGCGATAGGTAGTGCCCTCGGCTTTGTCCATGTGTATCATCAATTTTCTCACGATCTCCATCAGATTCTTCTTTGACACCATGCCGTAGAGCAAATCGAGGGCCCTTAATCTAATACTTTCGTCTTTGTCGTCAAGGCACTGCATTATGAGATCCTTGTGAGCTTGCACGCTCTTCGGATGAGTCTTCAGGATTTTCGACATCGCCAACAATCCCAGATACTTCAAATTCTGATCGGAATCCTCGATCAGTATGCGCAATTTTTGAACGCAAAGCTGTATGGAATCCGAGTGATTCGGCATACCGGACGATATGGATATAAGTACGGCTATCACCGTATTTATGCACTCGTACAGCAGAGACATCGCGGACGTGCTGAAATTTGACGAAGAAAAAAAAAGGAACCCGACAAACGAATGAATTTTTATCGGCTGTTTTTGGGAATACAGCGAAAGCTGCTACAATTTTTCGAATAAAAGCCAGCCAAGATCTACGCGACGATAAGCTGAGCTTTCCGTGTGAAATATAGCTGAATTCTTTTTACCTGTGTATCAAATTGGTCAAAGGTTCTATGAGCTTTTTTCCAAGCCTAGGTTCTAGAGGTGTCAAGGCGCCAAACTGCAAATTCAATTGGAATATTGAAAAAAAAAGCAAAACAAAAACTTGCTACAGAGTACACGAGTATGGATTTTTTTTCTTGTTTTCTCACAAGACCCATTTACACTCGTCTAGATTACACATAAATGGTACCAAGCCGACTAAATTATCATCGCTCGTTATATGTGTGCTGCGGGCGGCAGGAAAAAATACCAACAATAAGAGAAAAAAAAAGATAAAGGAAGATACGATAATTACTAATTGACGAAACACAATATTATCTAGCATTTAATTATTTTAAACGTGACCAATAACCTTGATATCAAGTCAATGAGGGGTTGTGTCAGCTGACGACCCAATTTTGGCTCAATGAGCGTTATCGTCGAGAACTAAACGAATAAAAGACAGGAATACTCACTGTGAGAAAAACACACTTGAAGAATTAATACGCGTTTCTCAACGAATAAATTTTGCCTCGCAGAAAAAGTAGAGCGGACGGAGTACCCGAAAGGGTTTAGTTTTTCCTCTTGCAGTGATTTTTGCTATGTGAATTTTGTAGCCCCAAGAAACTTTGGACAGATGGGTAAAGCGGTTATCGCGACTTACCAGCTTGATGATTTTTATGAGCATCCAATTGTTGGTCGAGGTGGTCATGAGTTTGAAAAAGATCGGCGCTAGGCTCAGATAATTTCGCGGATTTTTTCGTGCCAATTCGCACACAACGTTCACCGCCGCTGATTGTACACCGCTGTCGGGATCCTCGAGTTTTTCCTTCAGACGGGGAAAAGCCGGCCTGAGTGCTTCCGGGAAGCGCAAGAATACTTTGTACATCATGAGTACAGCTTTTTTGCGCAGATAGGGCTTCGTGCAAGTAAGGAGCGTCATTATGTCGTTGACAAGATCCCTCGCAAGATCGGGACTTATGAAGCACGAGAGGCCACTGAGCGCAAGGCCAGCGTCGTACTGATTTTGGCTGTTCAAATCTTTGCGTATCATGTTTGTCGTCAGCATCAGTAACTGCAAAGAGACAAGCGTGTGTATGCACCAAAATTATTATCTCTGCCTATTTTGTCCTATAATTGTTCTCTGGCCCTAAAGGACGGGAGAACTTTACCTCCGTGTCTGTGTGGAAGCTCTGACTGGCAGCCAAGTAGCCAATCCTTTTGTATGTAAATTTGCCAGACGACATGACTTCGATAGTATTGAAGCCAGCCCAGCTTATATCGTATCCCAACATTTGGAGCTGAAAAATAAAAACCGACGTCAGAGGTCCAACGGTGATAGGATATTTTGAAAATTCGTCACCTTACATGTCTGACGGATTAAAATTGGATTGGGCAAGAGCGAATACTTACATAGGTCAACTTGGCAACGGCATTTGCCTTAACGTCTATGTTGTCTTGACGCAACTCCTGCTTAATCTCCTCGATACACTGTGCGATATACTTGGCCTAAAAATCACGTTTACATAAACTTATTCTTTCTTTCAATGTAATTCCATGTAACATCGGATCTTTCAATATTACCTCGTTATTTTTGTTGTTGCGAATGCCTCGGACGAGATCCGTCAGGTTTTTGTCAAACATTCGTTCAAAGTTACCCTTCACTTTGCGAAGAGCCATCTTCGTACGATACGAGAGGAAAAAAGGAGAAAAAAATTTGCACGGATGAATACAGATGTAACCTATTGCAAAATTAGAAGAAAGCACCCGCGTATCTTTCACTCGGTTGAGATGTTTTTTTTCTTCCTGTAAACGAATTTTGGGATGTCGTAATAACGGACGAGGTCCGATCCGATTATACTCGCGAGATTATTATTTTATCGTTATGTATTTATCGAGTTAGTACAATTGTACACTACATTCCGGTAGCTAACGCTCTCTTTTCACTGTGAAATTTCACTCGCGCCTCTCTCTCTCTCTCTCTCTGGTGTCACGCTGGCGCTGCGGCGTATACACCCCCATGCACCAAGTACCGTTTCTTGCGGTAGGAGAGCGAGAGGAGCTACATTCGAGAGTAGAACGAACGTCAGTTTGACTGGCCGGGGCACGTTTGCTCTCTCGCTCCCCTCGAAAATGCTCGAAACGCCATCTGTGTCAGAGGCCAGGCATGCGGCGACGAGAGCTTGGCGGTAAATTCAAATTTTTCGCAGTACTCATTCGTGTATATATTGTCTAATAAGTATCAAACGAGAAGAAATATTCGACGTTTTGTATTGGATTAGGATGTACAGTTCTCAATGTCTTTCTTGTATTGTTCCTTAGGTGCGTAGTCTTCCGCGAATTTGACGATTTTCGGAAAGAGTCGAACCTCCTCTTCGGGTATATGATCCAGACGAAGCGGAACTGGCTTCAGCTGCTTCAATTGGTTCGTAATGTTGGCCGCTATGTCCTCGGGTATCTTGTCGTTCTCGTAAAGGTGCAAACGTTCCATCGTGTGCCGCCTCTTGAGATTCCTTGGCATAGCGCTGCTCACCGCTTTTCTCAGGATCTGAAAAAACAGAGAATAGGGAAACAGTTGCTCAGCCAGAGGCAGGCAAGGTCGGCAACAAAGCGACGTACCATAGTCGGGTCTTTTTTGTGCAGCTCCCAGGCCAGAGTCCACGTAGCTCCGCCGTGATAGCCAGTGTGATGGAAGTACACCCTCTTGGTCCATTCGTCTCCTCGCAGAGCTATGTCTTGGGTGTTTATCACAACTACGTGATCGCCGCAATCGGCTGAGAAAAAAAACGCGTTGAACGCGCGGTCGAATCGGATTCTCGTCGCGCTATGGTCACAAATGCAATGATGCGAAGAAATGCGATTTTGCGAATCGCGAACTCACCCATCGGATGATATATTGCTTTCTGTTTGCCCATCAGATATTTACCGATGAGCGGCGCGCTCTGAAAAGGATCTTGCCATTTGGCGTCGAAAACGTGCCATATGCGAGCGAATGTACCCCATTGCTTGAAAAACAAAGGAAAAAATAAACTTCCATCAACGCCGGGATACGATTTTTAGGTTAGAATAGTTTGTTTTCTCGATATTCCGCGCTCGACGATGCTGACATTACTGTTGGAAATTTCCGTTGACCCACCTGACTTTTCCGTAAAATCGACATTTTGAGGTTTTTCAAGTGTCCTGCGATATATTCCTTTTGTGTCGTTCGAAAGTCTGCAATGTTCGCCACTCGTCAATCCATTTTGCTGTTTCGAACAGCCGAATTACATGAACGTAGCCACGTTTCGATTGCAGACGATGTGAGACGTTCGCTCGGTAAAAATGTCTAACGCACGGACTGAAGGAACGAGAGATGTCACCACGGACTAAAACCTACAGAGCGGCCGGTAACGTATCGTGTCGCGCTGCTTCATGGCGGCCAACTCGAGATTCCGCAGACTTGTTCCATTCCGCTCGTTCGGTATGGCAATTTACTCAACTTTGAGCGCGACGGTATTCAAATGTTAATTTTACGCCGATTGCCGATATAGATAGCGAAGCGCCATTCCAATAGGCGGAAATTCAATGTTCAGTCGGGCGTTCGGGAAGAAATATGTATCGACCTATTGATGCAGAGGCCCGTGTACGTTCTGTACTCTCGCGCGATCATTATTATTTTCATTTCGAAGGAATACTGATAATAATGCTTATAGTTTGACAATAATCGTTTTTATTTCGAAAATGTGGATTTTCCCTGTTTCTTCGATCGAACGTTTTTTCACGTTTACAATCATTCTCTCACGGGGGTCATTTTTTATCATAATTTTTCAGCAACTATATAAATATATACGCCGCGAAGAATTGCAAAATATAATTTTATTAATTTAATAAGAGAAAGAGAGAGCTACGCACATTATCGTGCGTCAGCCGCTCGATATACGTACAACGAGACAGACGCGAGGCTGTGTGCATACACATACACACGCAGTCATGGATGAAAAAATGCGGAAAGGCTTTCCATTTTTTTCCTATTTATAAATACAAAGCGTAACTTTGGACAAAAGGGAGAGATAGAGGACGATGGATGAAGAACGTGAGAGGAGGCAATACATATTATAATAGTACACATATGAAATTCGCACGGTGTTCCCGTCAATCTCGTTTCATTATCATACAAAAGCCAAAAAAAGGAAAAATAAAATGTATATGGAGACACGAGACGTTCGCACAGCAATTGAATTTTCATTCTTACTCAACGCACATACGTGTATCTGTGTTGATAAAATTTGGAAAACAGGTTCGAAAGCGTCTCAAAGAATGCGAGTATTTTTCATAATTAAAATCGAGAACTCTTTTTATCAAGACAAATTTTAAAGCGTGAGTCTTATAATTTTCTTAATCATTCTCTCGAAGGCTGTTCTTCCCAAGTGTATACTCCACAATTAAGGGGTTAGGCTACTGTGAAAAAGACGAACACTCGTTTGTCGCTTGACTCAATTCACATTGAAGAGGGAGGTCCATCATATGGTGCAGCAATCGCAGATGGAAGGTAAATTTATGATTACAACAATAGAACTGCTAGTAAAACTTTAAACGCCTTTTTCTCAAAACTATGTTTTTCAAAACGGTGTACACGATTATTCGACATCTGACAAAAGGATTAACTTGAAATTTGGTATACTTATTCAGTGTAATATTAGTTTTGTCTCGAACGACGTTTTTCTTCATCAGTTATTCACAATAGCAAGGTTATTTGTCCTCGAAAAATCGAAAAACAATTTAATTGAAACACGATAACAAAAAATCTTCGTCAGGTCTTAGCCAATATTATCGATTCTAAGAGAAAACTCTTTTTTTGTTTCAGATCAATCGGGTGGCCAAAATCAAGTACACCATTGAGCCCCTCACGTTCAAGTACACCATTGAGCCCCTCACGTTCAAAGTTCCTCCATGAGATTGCTAACAACTTCTTTGATTATTAATATGTTTGAATGAAATTTGATTCACAACATTGCTAATGTACATATAAATAAATCAGAACGATTTTTTAACGAACTTACGTATTCCTTTAAAATTCATTTTTTCAAACAACCCTGGTTTTTGGGTCGTCACAGTAGCCTAACGCCTCAATGCATGAACTAAAAGAATACATGATGATCGGCAATTTTGCATCAGTCACGGTACTTTTGTACGAAAATTAATATACAGTACAGCGGAAAAAACAAGGTACGCACAGCATAATGCTAAGTAAACGGCGAGGTGCGTACCGCTTTTTGTCCAGTGTAGAGTATGTGTGTGGGATGGTACAACAGTCGATGTATCAAACAAACAGAACACAACGATTCAGACCGATTAATGCATAAGCCCTCATGGCGCGAGCTGCGAGACTTACAATTGTAATAAATTAACAAACATATGTGTGTGTGTGTGTGTGTGTGTGTGTGTGTGTGTGTGTGTGTGTGTGTGTGTGTGTACGTACGCGTGCGCGCTTAACTTATACACATAGTTACCTCAACGTGGGAATCGGAGTACTTAAATTAATTTTGTGTACGCCAAGTTGACACACACATACGTGTAGCTCTCGTTGCTATACGCGTCATCGTTACAATGTCGTTATGCATACGTGTTAACACTGTTAAGACAATCACAACAACGGTACGAGTGCCGAGGCAAGATACACAGGATTCGCAGAGACTATTTTACAGTAACGTTCTTACGCGACAACGCGTTTAAATAAATAAGAGACAAAAAACTGACGAACGAATCATCCTCGTTTCACAATGAGACAATTTTCCGTTTCACCGAAGACATTTTCATTAATAATCATTAAGAAGACAGTCAAGGAAATCGATGCAAACGATTTCGGGGCTTTCGTCTAAACGAATGAATTAAATAAATCAGTGGTGGGTGGTCCAAGGACATTAGCAACTATATTGTACGAAAAGAATAATAATAACAACAACAACAATAATAATAATAATGGTCGTGCGGAAGACGCGCGACGAGTGAAACTTTCGTACTTTAATATCACAGTCATGAGAGAGATATATACGTATATGAGGAGTTTAGGGCAGAGAGGAGATTAAAAAGAACAGCTCGAACGTTATAAACGAATAGTCGGAATATATGTGCATGTAAATATTATATTTACACACGTACATATACGCGGGCACACACACGCACATTTGTACAGAGTGGAAGAAGACACGACGGCCTTTTGGAGAGAGAACGGAATCTTTGGCGGTCGGGGGGGGGGGGGGGGGGAGGGCTTCGCAGTTTCTTGGAAAATAGAGAACAAAAATAAGAAAGAATTTAAAAATAAAAAAAATATTTCTAAGAACACGCACATTCCAATACTTTCATATTTTTCCAACTGGATATTTTGAGTTTGGTAGGATCGTTCTCGTCGAAATAGAGTATCTCGAGTTCGTCGAGTTTGCTCGGTGCGCAACAGGGACGCGGTGCTTTTCTCCTGTCCTCCTTCCATATGAGACTCTGCAGTAGGGCGTGATGATGCGCGGGATTGTAACGGGGTGGGCATCTACCCTTGCAATAGCCGGCGTCAAAGTTTTTCGGCTGTACGATAAATTCGAAGCCCTTGAGATCTTTGAATATGACGATCATCTCGTGACGGCAACACTTTTTGTTCTCGCCTCGACATTCGGTGCGTCGACCCTTGTGAAGGGACATTAGATGCTCGGGATTCGCCCGTCTCTTTCGCCGAGCCAAGCTCCGACCTTCGTCCACCTTGTAACTAGTTGTGAAAATATTAAAAGCCGCCTCGAGGATGAGTGGCCGTTTCTCACGGGGATCCAACCAACTTCCGGTCTCGTGAGACTCGAAGGACAATTCGACCACGAGCCCCGTCGCGTTTTCACCGTCCAACCATTGAATCGCTAATTCCGTTGCCTCGAGCTCGATCCACCGGGGACCACCGCCACCGTCGGCCGGAGAAAAATTCGGTAAAAGTTTTTTGCCGACGATGAGACGGAAGCTCGGTTCTACCAAGTGATAAAGGCTTATCACGTGTTTCTCAATCTCGATCGCGGTATCCGTTGGATCCAACAGGAGTCTCAGACTTGCGTGATCAACGATATAATTCTCTTCTGGTATTGAGATGGGAAAGTACAAGAGATGAGCGCCACTCTCCGTTGACGTTGAGACGTCATCGCCGATCAGCTCGTTCGCAGGGCTGCGACGCGATCTCCAGCCCAAATCTTCTGGAACCGATAGACATTTTTTTCCTTTTAATAATTGCGGTTTTTCGAGTTATTTTATTTATTCATATAAAAATCGCAGGTTTATGCGGGGCATGGAATTGCGATTAACAATTATTGGTCGCAGTCCTGGATTTGCCAACAGGCTGTATACACTGGCAAAAAAAATTTTTAATCTGAATAGCATCTATTCAAATCAAATAGGCTTTTTCCTTGTCTCACGGCCTACTACGATCTTCTTTGTTTCAAAGATATTTTTTTATTTGTTTCAGCCATTTTTTTCAAATTTTAAATATATTTAAATTGAATAAATAAAGATTCGATGCGAATAAATCTTTATTTGCTTACACTGTAAATCTAAGTGTACTATATGCATAAAATATTCAACAAATCCAAAAGGAAATGGAACACTTCATTGAGCGTTTTGCCACAACGATTTTTTGTATCGTAATTCGTCATTCCCTGGCCTTCTGAAACGATTTTTTTCGAAGAAAATATTTCACCTGTATGGAATCGAACCTAGAACATACCTACTCATAGCTACGCACGCTGCCCCTGTGCTACCGAGTGCTTGCAACATCTTGGTCGCAGATATGGCATAAGAGGTCAAATTAATTCATATAATGATTTGTTGTATCACATAAACTATATCAATTAGTTAATATCATTGTGATAATTAGAAAGTTTTATCGAATAACATGCTTTAGATTTTTCAAACATAACCTATATATAGTCGAACCTCGATACAACGAAGATTTGTCCATCCCCTTCCGATAAACACCCGAAATCTTGATAGAACAACATAATAATATACATTGTACCGGAATTGATGTTTCCTTGTAAAAATTGCACTAATTTAAACCTTTCTTTCTTTAAAAAATATCCCTATATTTATAGTACTAATATATTTTTTTAAAGAATATTTTTAAAACTAGATCTTGATATAATGAAACCTCGATATAACGAACTTGCCTAGAGATTCATTATATCGAGGTTCAACTGTGTTTATATATATATATATATATATATATATAAAACCTTTAGTTGGTACCCAAAAACGAAGTTTCGTGAAAGGGGAGTGTTGTCAAAAAATATTTAGAGGTCGCGAATCAAAATTGAAGGTTTCCCATTTGATTAACATTGAAAAAAATGTTTTTCTCATTATTAGTGTTACCACTCCGCGAATTTTGATATCGCGATATTTTCCAAGTGGGTTCTCATAGGAAATATGATACTTTACAATAAAGTTCTTTGAGCCATGTCCGTAAATTCAACCGTTTCAGCGGCATCATTATTTCAAATGAATATTGTATGAAAATATCTATTCAAACGGCTGTAACGCCTAAGCTATTAGATATATCGAAAAAAAATCAGATGAGAACTTTGTAGAGAAAGTAATTTTCTACAAAAAAGTCTTATAAGCCAAGCCCGAAAATTCAACTCTTTCTCAGCTATAGGTGGCTGAAGTAAAATAAATAGATTTTTTTAAACAAATTATGATATATATGATATATATATATGATTCCTCTCTCTTCACCCTCTCTACCCCCACACCCCTTTGATATGTGTATTGCAATAAAAACAGATTAGTTCAATGAAATAGAAAAATGCTTGACTCTACGAAATGTCTATTTAATTAAAATGTTTAAAAATCAAATCGATCCATTTAGTGGATTCAACTGAATTGTTTTTTGAACAAATGAAACCGAATCACAGATATACTAGGATGAAATTAAATATTTCGTTATTGGACGATATTAAAGAGATGTTATATTGAATAAATAAAAATGGTTAAAATAAATCATTTCAATAATGGAATGCAATAGGAAAAATTTTGTTCCACGAAAAATCTAGTTAATTAACATTTTCAACAATTAAATAGACGCGGTTGGTTAATATCAATAGAATTTTCCTGTCAGTGTAGGCAGCTGCCTAGGGACGGCGGATTTTAGAGGCACCTAAAAAAGCCTAGGTAAATACAAGTAATTAAGATAGGAGGGGCGGCGCAAAGTCAAGAGGCCTATGATTAAGAAAAGTATAAATCTGGCACTGATTGGTTGTCATTAACATAATGGTAAGGATTCATTTTGATGCGCGCAGAATTACGATTCATCGTGAAGGAATTCTCACCTCGACTTTTTTCGGCTGACTTATTTGGGTCGGAATGTCAAAAGGTATGTACTCCCGCAAGCGAACATTAGAATAAGATACATACATATATATATATACACGCCTGGATCGATGAGCCCCCAAAAATAAATCCTTTGTAATTCGAAGAACGCTTTCATCGGTCCGACTTAAATTTGGCACGCGGCTAGAGCAATCAATCGAGCCCCCAATAACGCGAAGATTTTTATTTTTCCCTAAGGTTTTCATCTTCATTGCGGTGGCCTGAATTTTTTCTGGAGAGCTAGGACGCCTGACAAGAAAACTGGTTTTGTTCAGAATCATTTTTTTTTAGATAATCACGTAACATACAAAATATTGAACTCGCTCTAATGATACGTTCATGTTAACATTAATATCAAGCTCTTGTAATACCTTGAAAAATCATCAACTAATTTTGTCTCATTCTTTAATTCAGTTATCAGCCTACATTTTACTTTCAGTAGGTACTCAATTAAATAAGTCAATTAAATAAGTTAGTGTTCTTAAAATTAAAGTGTTCTTAAAATTAAAATTAAAGTTAGCTCAATTAAATAACTCAATTAAATAAGTTAGTGTTCTATTTTTTCTGCAAATTAGCCTGACACGTTTTCAGCTGGATTTTTTTTAACAATGTCATTCTCTATGTTCAGATGTGACATATGAGAGAATCGTGCCTGAAATGATGAAAATAATGCTTTTAAGGAGGTTGGAGCGTTAGCCAAAATCCGAGGTTAAATTTAATAAAAAAAAAATACATGTTATTGTTCACACTATACTGAGTCTTAATGAATTTTTTGAACTTTTTTCACCACCAAACACCAGAGATAAAAAGCAGTTTAACGTATGTAATTTAACGTGCGGTTAGATGGGCAAGACTTTCACACTAAAGGTTATGTAATTTTTATTGTTATTTAGGACCAAGGTAAACCATTTCTAACCAAGGATTAACGGAAACTGATCCTTTGTAAACATTTAGAAAAAAAATCGTCATTTTGCCCATCGTAAACCATGGGCCAATAATCTCGTGACATAAATATGAATAGGCATAATTACAAATTACTCAAAATTTCATTGTGAATTGTATAAAACATTCGTTGTTGTAATTTTTTCATAATAATCATCGATAATGTTATGCTTTTTCAAGTTGGTAGTAACACAAAAGTTTTTCTACTTTACGTAGTAAAAATATTAAAATGCATAATATTGCCCTTTAATTATATATTTAAGAAAAGAGCATATACAGAATAAATTTGTACCTCGTATGCATTTCTTTGAGGATCATTACAAAAATATGAATAAACCGTCTTTCGACTCAAATGAATCGCTCCAACCTCCTTAAGCGGAGTTTTTTTCGGTTTCATGGCAGAAAAACTTCTCTCACAGCCGGCGGAGCTTACTGGGAGTACTATTCCCGAGTAGAAATCTTGTTCCGGCTACAAGAAGATCCGGATCACGGTTCCTGATTTCTTCTTAAGGCTTTGATCGGAATGTTTCATCAAGCCCTGATCAGCTTTAAAATGCAATCCCTGACTTTGGCCTGGCCAGGGTGGAAAATCAAGGCTTGATCAGGCTGAAAAGTGAAGGCCTGACATGCGTTTCGAAGAGAGAAGCTTGCTGATGTGAATGTCGTGAATGTGAATCTCTTCACATTCTTCATTGCACTGCCAAAAACATTAATAGAAATAGGATCTATTTAAATCAAATAGGTTTTTTTCCTCTTCTCACGGCCTACTACGATCCTATTTGTTTCAGAAATATTTTTTAGAATATAAAAAAGCATATTTCTAAATCCAACATAAAATAAAATACTTCATTTAGAGCATCATTACGTGGTTTTTGTATCATAATTCGCCATTCCCTGGCCTTCTGATATTGTCTTTGACGAAGAAAATATTTCGCCGCTTCCATATGGAATCAAACCCTCAACCTACTACACCTACCTGTAGCTATGCACGCTGACCCTACGCTACCGGGTGTTTGCAGCATTTTGGTCGTCGATATGGCGTAAGGCACCACAGGAATTCCTATAACTATATGTTATATCCCATAAACTGTATCAACTAGTTAATATCATTGTGATAATTAGAGAGTTTTATCGAATATTATGCTATGGATTTTTCAAACACACACACACACACACACACACACACACACACACACACACACACACACACACACACACACACACACACACACACACACACACACACACACACACACACACATATATAATTTCCCTCTCTCTCCCTCCTTTCTACCCTCCACCCCTTCGATGTGTGTATTGCAATAAGGCAGATCTTTAGTTCAATCAAATAGAAAAATGTTGGTCTCTACGAAAATGGTATTTAATTTAAATTAAAAAATTAAATATACACATTTAGTGGATTCAACTAAATTGTCTTTTGAACAGATGAAACCACATCTCAGATTTATTAGAAATAAATAAAATATGAGGAATAATAAAAAATGTATGCATGGATATGTCTCGACGCATTGCTGCTTGAAAAGTTTACATAACTTATACCTACTCCTTTTTAATATGCCTTTACAATTTTCAGCATTATGTCGTTATTTTTAAATTAAAGTATGTTTATTATTAAGATATTCAAATAATTATTGATGGAATCCTCTCGGTTTTTCATATCCTGTTTAAATAATGCATCAAATGCATGAGCTAACGGGGGATTCTAAAGTCGGCATTTTAGATTTATAGTGATATGATGAATGTCGATCTTCAAGTATTCTTCTGGCTTTTATCGGTCAGCAATTCTAATGTATTGCTTTTGCCTACAGTTGACTCATGTGCGAAATATGAATATTTATTTAATTTATGTAATGAAATAGCTAATTTTTATACAAGTCACGAAATTACGACTAACTTCAAGTTTTATGAAATTATGTCCCTATGCTTGCTTGGGTCAAACTCAAATAAAATGAATCAATCATTTGAATTTAATTACTTTGGATCGATTTTTTTCTGGGCCGCAAGCACCGGTCTTTCTGAGGGGGGCAACCCCTGACCTCCTCCTGGCTATGGAAATGTCCGGTTTCGAACGTAGATGTTTCAATATTCGTACAAAAAATATGATCTCTTTAAGAAAACTGTCAGCGAAACATTACCCTTCGCATCCAATGTTCGATAACCTCGATATAAAATACCGATCATACAAATGCTCGATTGTTAAACTATTCTGCGCTCAGAAGTATTGATAACTCGATCATCAAATTTCCCATCTAAGAGAGTAATCGAAAATAAAAACAAAAACTTATATCTCGGCCGTTGAAGTGACGATAAATGTGACGTCCAATAAAGTCACAATATGATGTATACTCATCGCCTGTCCCGTCAAATTCGAGTCCACTATTGAGAACCGAGCATGCATACCGCGATATCTTATTTTCTCCCACAAAAACAAAAAGCTCGCCGAGAGAGTGAAGGGGAAACGAACAAAAACAAAAAATAGGAGGCGGATTGAAAATAGCGGATAAAAATAGTTATAGAAAAGAGAAACAAATAAACGAGTGGGCGAACGACTCACACACACACCATATATTTATATATGAAGACGTGATGAGTGAGTGTATTCGACAATACGTGACGAGCACGTTCGCGACTTCTTTTCTCTCAACTCAAGCACACCCACACACGCGCGCACACACATATTCTGTTGGGGCTTTCGCGAGGTCCGAGAAATCCAGATCAAGAATCTGTGGAATTCGTGTTTACTCGAATGGTGGAAGCGCGGGCGGGTGCGCTCCTCTCGATGACTCGTCATTCCGGAATGAACACGAGGAGTGTATTAAAAGTTTTCGAGAGGGGGTGGATTTCACACCGACACACATATATACGGCTATGTTTGTTGGGTTACTGGTTATCTGGTAGAATCGATCTCTGATATCTCAAATAACCTACGGAATCACGGCTACGCGAGCCAGGGCCGGATTGGGGGGCTACAGGGGCTGAAGCCCTGGGGCCTCCACTAGACAGGGGCCATCAAAATTAAAAAAATTTTCTAAAATTTGCTGACGAATGCTGGGCAACAATTAGAAAAGAAGAAAAACATTCCACAGATCTTTATAAAGAAAAAAAGTTTTCACATTTTCATAGAATACTTTTTCAAAGTAACGAGTCAAAGCGTTTTTCTGTAAAAAATAATAAAAACCATCAAACACGATCAATTTTTTATGGAAGAATATATTCCATGGATTATCATTTTCTTAATTTCACGTAGACCGAGCTTTCGTATCGATTGGCTGTTTCATATTGGGCAATTTCGATGATTTGGGAAAAGTGACAAAATGAGGTGACATTTTTTTCAAACGATTTGACGGGACTATGCTATGGGAAATTTTACGCTCATTACCAATATCGATATACACTTGGGAAAAAAACGAATAAATTTTGTTTTCGTTCTTTGGCCAAACAATGTTTCTTCACTGAATCACCGCTCATTTCCTCTTCATTTCGATCTGAAACTCCACTCTAGGCTCATTTTCTCCGTCATTGTTTGCTCTTTCAAATGCCGTTTGATTAATTGAGCTCCGACGATTTTTTCATTTTCGGCAGAATTTCAAAAACTGACCATTGGTGTTTGCCAATTTTTCCATCGATACCTTTACCTCTCTTTCGGCCATTTATTAAGCGAACTTTTCGGAATAACTGAATGCGATATCGGAATGAATTCAACGACATTCTCTAAGTCTATCAAAATTATCTTCATACAATTAATGTCACTCAAGTAGAACCAATGCTACGGCTGTTAAAGATTTCGCGATTTTGGCGCTTCCAGAAAAGTGGACAAAAGGGTGGAAATTTTTGTTTTTCGAACATTATGCTGATAACGAATACAACCGAGTTTTTGCCGAAAGCTCAAAATTAAGCTGGCATATTTTCAAAAAAATTCGACGATTTTTAATGAAAATTGATGGTTTCGGGGGAATTTAATGGTTAATTCGTATTCAGGAGGTCAAAATATATCAACAAGGACTTATAAAAAATAAAATTTATCAACACCTTTTCCCACCGCGGTGAAAAAGAAATTGCTTTACTGAATGGCCGCTAATTTATTTTTTGTTTTGACTCCAAACTTAGCCCCGCACTCATTTTTTATTGAAAAATAATTAGGAGCCGCAGGGCCTCCAAACCTTTAAATTCGGACCTGACGCGAGCCGGGTATAGCTTTATCAAAAAGGCATTCGATCGAAAATAGATATCACTCGCGAATGTAGGAGGGAGAGAGAGAGGGGAGAGAGAGAGAGAGAGAGAGAGAGAGAGAGAGAGAGAGAGAGAGAGAGAGAGAGAGAGACGAAAATAGAGGAGAATGATTTTTTTAAGCACCGCGTTAGCTTCCCACGCTTTAAGAATAGCCACGAATTCCTAGAATCATTCTCTTTAATAAAACTCATTGTATAAATATACATTTCCTTCTTTTACATTATTTTAATAGCATCTCACTTTCTCAAACGGGTATATACGATAAAATATGCAGACACACTTGTGTAGAAACGATCCCCCCACCCCTTCTCCATTCGTCATATACGCTTTTCTCACGTACCTAATAAAATACAATGTAATGATGAGGAATGAAGAAAAAGGAAGAAGCGAAAGAAAGAGGTATAAAAAAGGAAGATACGAAAATAAATGATAAACGAGTACGAGATCCACGTGACGAGGCTTGTGCAATTGACGATGTCGCGACGAGGACGGCACGTTTTTTTTCCCCCTATATCGATATGCGTGTATACGTACTTCACCATTATAACACGAATATGATGACAGTCGTTGGATAATTAAATGCGTGAACGCGAAGTAACGTGCCTCGCACTGGTAATGCTGATCCGATCGCGCGATACGCACACGCACGGGCTCTTTGAATGAAATATGGCTTTTCGCATCGCCGTTTAGCTGTTCGTCTTTTGACTAAGAAAAGCCCTGGACGATACAAGAAATAATGTGGAAAAAATAAAAAAAGCAATTGGCCCAAAGCGATGCGATCGTGAATGCGAGAGAGTGCGGTTGATTTGGCCTGGAGTATGCGGACAGATCTCGGTGTCGTTCTCATTGCGATAGAGACAAGGGGGGGGGGGGAACTCCTGTATTGGGGAAGACACGTCTCGGACGTGGCGGAGACTACCGTGTCGTAGTCTTGTCCCGTAAGGTCTCATCGTCGTCGCGACAAACCGGACGGCGCGGGACCCTCGAGTCTTCTCTTTTATACTCTTTACAAACGATGCCTTTTACATGGCTCAAACTTCTTACTCTTCTCTCTCTCTCTCACTGTCTTTTTTCATGTAAAACCCTTCCTATCACTCCCTAACAGCACTTCGCTAATGTAACCTAACATCCGTTGCATCCACAGCCGTTTTAAGCCACACTATACCGCATTTGCCGAGGGTGCGGGGTATATGGATAGGGTAATTTCAGCTACTCGAATGGAATTAGCAAAAACTGCAAAGTATTTAAAAAACGCGGACGCAACCCAGCTACCCCAATGTTAGAAATCCGATATTTGAAGAGACAGAGAGGAGAGATGGGCCCTTTCGTCGAAAGTTATCAATTTACACGGATTAGAAAGGCCGAAGGAGACGATGAAGGGACTGAAAGGGCCTGCGAGTCTCACGGCATCTTCGGACACATACATCACGATGAATGAAGATCCCGATAATATTAATATATTATACACGAACTCGTGACTGTATATACACTCGAGGTTAAGCGGGGGCGAAAGTTTCGACCTCCTTTACTGAGAAGCGTTGCATGAATTTCATCCCAATCACAAGTTACAAACGCTATCGCTTCACTCTTTTTCTCGCTCTCTCATTCTCCCTCTTCTCATTTTATAAGTACATGAAAATACGACATCGTCACCCATCGTCGTGGCACGCATAAATCGGAGTAAATTTAATTATTTTTTGGGCATTTCTCACTCTTTCTTCGCCAACTCACTTTTCCTCGCTTTGATTTATCGTTTTTGATTTTTCACACCGGAAAATCTCCAGACGTTACACCGAGATATCTAATCGCTTGGGACCTCTCTATATCTTTCTTTTTTTTCGCTCCCGTAATGTGTACAGTAAAAAAAAATCGGGAGTCACGAACTATTCAACATTCTACGGCGCCTCCATCGCTGCTGTGCTCTCTCTCTCTCTCTCTCTCTCTCTCTCTCTCTCTCTCTCTCTCTCTCTCTCTCTCTCTCTCTCATCTTCTCAATGAATTGACGCCTTTCTTCGTTTCGTCCTTATCAATTATTTCTTTCTTTCTGTATATCACAAAGTCTGGGAACAAAAACCGTAAGGGTTTCGGTGTTTGAAGGACGAGTCACACGAAGATTACAGAGAATATGCATTCGTGTAAGCCTTTTTTTCTTCTCGAATTATTGTGACATCGAGCATGCCAGTGCTATTATCAATTGGAAAACAAGAAGTTATGAATGATCCAACTTTTACGAGGATGTCACAATGTAGGCGCCTGGCAAATTGATAACGAAAACGGTATATACGTGCCTCGATACGTTGTATGTTTCGTGCGGACGTTTATTGATTTTATTTATTTTTTTATTATATTGATATTTCTGCTATATATATATATATATATATATATATATATATATATATATATATATATATATATATAATATTGTATTGAAATTTCTGCTGGTCCAAAAAAGTGTGATGAAAAAGCGAACCTTATATTAGGAAGCGAATCGAAAGGTCAAGTAAAAAATGACAAGCGATATCGAATCAATTTAAGTATGATACTAAACTTGAAAATATGGCTACACACCTTGACGATGGTTAATGATAATAATAGCAGAGAAAACGAATGATTTCGGGTTCCATCACGATCAATAAATGTGTGCCTAAAACTTTTGAAAATAATGAATCACTTATGCCGGTCTTTGAAAATAATAACATAATAAAACTCTGAAAATAATATATGGTCTTTTGCCGCTGATTGCTATCTTACTTTTATGCAGGTTTAGGGGCCGTTCATAAATTACGTAACGCAATTGGGGGATCGGCCAGGCGTTACGGTCTACGTACGTAGGGGGGGGGGGGGGGGGAGGTGTCAAGGTTTGCTTTACGTTACGATTTTGAAACTGCCAGAAATAGCAAAATTTCTGCATGTTCAAGTTTTTAATTTAAACCTCGAATGCAATTTTACCGTGGATAGCTCGCAAGTTTCTACACGCAATGTCAATTAAGGGGGAAATCACTGTGCAAGAACTTGCACAGTAGCTTTCCCACATCCGCCATGCAAAATTGGAAGGACATTTTTTCAAAATAATTGTTGAAAGTACATGTATTGAAAAATATGTTGGCAACATTTTTATTCACAAGTCCGAAAATTGACGGAGTTATAGTCACTTTAGTGAGAACAGGTAGCGCGACCGGTTAGTGGCTTCACTCCCTACAGGTGTGGCATCATTTACAATAGATAAAGTACAGGCTCTTATTATTTTGCGAATTATCATGAAAATGAAGAACCGTCATATCGCCTGCGACTAGATACTTCAATGTAAGTATCAATATTCTAGAAAAAATCGTAACTTTATATCAAGAAACACGGAACGAAAACTTTGAACGCGTTTTTCTCGAAACTAGTTTTTTCGACCTTGCCCGAGCGAATACTTAAAAACTGATCAACCAATTTTCAATTTTTTACAAACATTTTTGTAATCTCAGTGACTAAGGCTGTAAGTAACCGCCTTTTTAACATTTGATAATTACTATTTTTAAAGACTGCTTGAATACAGAACAAGGGTCTTGAAAATGCAAAAAAATGTTCAAACTGTCGGCATTATGTAAACAAAAACAAAATAAAAGAACGGCTACGCATAACGATAGCTACAGTTGTATAGATATCGATAAATTGTTGACTTTCAATTTACAGATAACCTTTCATAAAGATATCGATGGGACAATAAAGAGAATTTTTTTCGGCGTCAAATCAAGGCATATATCTCGGTTAATTGTCAAGATTTTGTCATAAAAATTGGTATAAAACTAGATGAATATATACTTCATAAAATGAGCATAAACTCGATCCTTTCATAATTAGTTATGTCTATAAAAAAATCGCAATTATTGATGACAAACCATCCGTTACGTAACGGAATATGGGGGGGTTCTGGCCAAGCGTTACGGTTCGTTACGTGGGAGGGAGAGGGGCGGTAAAAATTGGGAAATTTTGCGTTACGTAATTTATGGACGGCCCCTTATGAGTCGATAGATTCGTCGCTTCCATCGACCGATATATTCAATGACTACACGTACACAACGGAAGGTTATTAATTTTCGAGTAAGGATGAGGATTTCCATCCTCGCGTTTAATTTACAAACGGCACGCAGCTTATGTCTCGCCAATGACGGCAATGATGCTAACACCATTATAGAATACCACCCAGGTGCGCTTTTTACGTAGCATCCTTGTATCAATAGGGTTTAATGAAAGATCATATAAGATTATAATAATTCGTGCTATAATAATTCGAGGCCCGCTTCGTATCGTGCATGAAAACTATACATTATCTAAGCACCAATTGCCAATTGTACTTTATTCAATCTGCAATAAATGTGGGAGAAAGTAGGACATCCACATTTTTATCTAACTTAACATCACTGATGTGATTTGTACTTCACGGGATCATTAATTTAATTACCATTCATATAACCAATTGAGGGTTACAAAGTGTTTAATCTGTTTATGTCAAGAGGTTGGAGAATGATTTTACTTCTTTGAAATAAAATCATGCAAAATCCATTTGCCAGAACGACCATTTTTCCATGATGTGAAAAATCCCTATCTCCAACCACTACCACCTGATTAAGTAATTTCATTGTTTTGAACCTGAGAGTTGAATAGTCGGGAAGTCAAAATCCTTCGTCGAGCTTTTTTTTACTATGCACGGCAAGCCCTTGCACATAATTTGTGCAAGTATATGTATGTGCATTGTATTTGTGCACATAATTAGTAAAAGTGTACTTGTGAGGTTCATACATTGTATTTTTCTATAACGGTGATATCAATTTTTTCTTCCAACAATGTGATTTTCTTAATAAAAATAGAACATTTTTAACAAGGTTATTTCTAAGGTTTAACAATTTTGTGTACAACATTTCGTGTACATTTGCAGAACACGTACATTGTACTTGGCTAGTTTGTAAATCATTACAATTATTTTGTACAATCGATTAATGGAAACATAATGAAACGTTTGTTTGAATGACAACAAATAATAATAATTTTTTACGTAAGCCATCATTTTTTATAAGTTAAAACAATCAGCAATGTTTTCAAGGGTATTTTTTTTAATTAATTGGCGTACTTTTTTGACTTTTTAAAAGTCTTCACAAGAGTTATAATAAACGTGTACTCGAGACGCCGCATAGTCGAGACACTATGTTACGAAATAGAAATTCCGACCGCTACGGAATGCTGAACGACGAGTCTCTCTCTGCATCTTTTTTTCTCGAAATGCAACAAGCTAGCGCTTCACAGCGCATATGCACATATACGTGTATCTATATACATATATATTGAGCCATCCCATACGGAAAGAATAATTGCGTTCGAATAAATGTGGTCATCCAGGCGTTGATGTTTCTTAGATGATGATTGACCTCATAATCGCAAATAGGCGACATATGTACCTTGAGTATTCGATAAGAGTGCGTTTGTCTGTATGCGCGAGTGCAAAAGTGAACAGAGAGAGAGAGAGGGAGAGTGAGCGAGCGAGCAAGAGAGAGAGAGCGAGAGGGGGAGAGAAGAGGAGTTGAAAAAAAGAAAGATTGAAGAAGCCACGCGGCGACTCTGCTCGGGAAAGTAAACAGGATGCGAAACATTATGCGGTGCCCGCGAGTATCACCTCTCTCTCTCTCTCACTCTTCCCTCGGTACTATACATTGTTGCTGGACCGCGGCAGCATCGCGCGTTTATACGAAGCGGAATGAGCGAGTGTCTGAGAGAGAGAGAGAGAGAGAGAGAGAGAGAGAGAGAGAGAGAGAGAGAGAGAGAGAGAGAGAGAGAGAGAGAGAGAGAGCCCACGGCGGAGGAGTCACTGACAGATCGCGCAGACTTTTTGGAAGTGGTGGATTTTCGAGTGGGCAGAGCAGCACACGAGCGCATATTTCCGATTCCGCGCGTATGCAACCATCGACGGAGCAATATCGAAAGCTCGTATAGAATATTACCGTACGCCTAACAATACGTCCAATGTTGGATCGACATCTGGTCCGGCTTGGGTACAGGAAAGGACCTCACGTATTGCCTTATTGCACGCTAGTTCGAGCGGCTCAACTGTCAATTCCGTAATCGATTCGCGCATGAGACGAGCAAGCGATTTTATATATGTATGTGTGTGTGTGTGTGTGTGTGTGTGTGTGTGTGTGTGTGTGTGTGTGTGTGTGTGTGTGTGTGTCGTTGTACACAATCGTATCGATATATACGCAGAGATATTTCGGAAACTTCCCACGAGGTATTACGAATAGTCGAGGCGTGATTCGTCCACTCAATTATAGCGATGCAATGGACGGAACGTTACCCTAGTAGCAATTTTCTAAAAGTTGTCGCAAAATCGTCCAAATATACCTAAAATAAAAGGTACCAAATGTCATCCCGAAGATTGCGTTGATGTTAACAACCAACCAAAAAGATAAGCGTTGGACACATGATCACTTATGGGTAACTTCCAGATGGACATTTGGCACCCATTTAGCTAACTTCTGAATGACTATTTTGAAATTGCTACCTAGGTACCTCGTTTCCTCGCCATCTTGTATAGGACGACACCGGAAGCTCATTCACGAAATGGGCATACTTTATTGTTTTTCTCTTCGGTTTTACTTTTCTCGGAATATTGAGCCTCGGCAATGCTTGCTTTGATGAATTTGCACGGGCCGATAAGGATTGTTATCTGATCTTGGATTATAGCTTCGCACCGCATTGAGCGATTGTAGGAATCCGTCAGAATTTCGATTAATTTATCTGGTGCGCCGTGCACAACACAATGTATATTACGCGCACACACACACACACACACACACACACACACACACACACACACACACACACACACACACACACACACACACACACACACACACACACACACACACACACACACACACACGCACGCACGCACACACACGCGCGCGCGCACACACACACACACACACACACACACACACACACACACACACACACACACACACACACACACACACACACACACGCACGCACGCACACAAGGCTCCTGGTCGTTGGTCACGATCGAGTGAAAGTCCATGTTTTTCGCGAAAGAAGGAAAACGGGAGTTTGTACTTTTTGGTCGGGTTTGTGAGACCCAAGAGTGTACAACTAGGGTTAAAGTGAGGGGTAGACAACTTCAAAAGTTAATTTAAAAAATACTGTTGTATGGAATCAGACGTTTTTTTATTATTTGTTATTATTTTTGAGGACACAGTAACGAAGAATTGTCAACAATAAAATAAGCATAATTATTAGACTTGCCGAGTTTTGGAGCCCTAATTAAAAAATGTTTGCAGATTATTCTTATTTTATTATTGATAACTCTTGGTTACTGTGTTCTCAAACTACAAAAAAATGTAACATTTTGATTGCATACAACAGTTTTTTTTATTATTAATTTTCAAAGTTACCTACTCTTCGCTTTAAAAAAATGATAAAAACAATAATATCTCAAAAAACGTTCACTTTTGCATAAAGCATTGCTGGGTTATTTGATACCGAAAAACGTGCCCTACAAGTCCTTTTACGGGGTCGTGACCAATAACTAGTAGCCCTATATACAGGGTGTCCCTCTTGTCTCTGCTACCCGAAATAACTCGGTAATTGTCGACGTCAATAAAAAATGTTCCAGACAAAAGTTGTACGGTGCGACCAATCAAACCAAAAATGTGATCAAATGCGACCAATTTTTATTATTCCGGTGGTGGCGCTGACGTACAGTGAAGGTCACTTCCACTTTTTTAAATGGAATCGTACATTTTTTCAACCATCTTGTGGAGCACCTCAAGCCGCATAAAAAACATTAGGGGGTCAAAGTCGTTCAAGATCATTCAAGATCACCTATTAAAATGAAACACAAATCTAAATATCTCGGATCACTACCAAATATTTGGTAGTGATCTGAGATATTTAGGTTTGTATCACCGATACTGACCTTGAACGACTTTGACTCCTTAATGTTTTTTATGCGGCCTGAGGTGCTCCCGGAGATGGTCGAAAAAATGTACCATTCCATTTTAAAAAAGAGGAGGTGGCCTTCATTGTGCGTCAGCGCCTCCACCGAAATATAAAAAAAATCGGTCGCATTTGATGGCCCCCTTCACACCGTATAACTTTGTCTGGAACATTTTTTTGTGACGTCGATAATTACCGAGTTATTTCGTGTGGCAGAGATAAGAGGAACACCCTGTATATATATATATATATATATATATATATATATATATATATATATATATATATATCGGATTAAAAACCGTTTTCTTCATTTGTTCCCGAAAAGTTATTATTTCACTGTAACCGCAATAATTTATCTCGAGAATACTCACTAAATGTTGTTTGCACGAATTAAATTTCAGTCTTTAAAAGCAAAGGGTTAGAGAAGTGGCGGGACTCTCAGATTTGACGGACAGACGTGTCGAAATTACTCCCATAGCTGACCGTTCGCTTGAAAATGTATTCCCCATGAAGGCCCTCAAAGACCGAACACGAACCGTTCTCGAAAGACACTAATTATATGCGTATTCGTGATCATCACGGCCGCGTCCTCGAATCACAACCAATGGAAAGAGAAAAACGAAAAAAGAGGTCGCATGGTCAAAATTGTGGCCACCATTTCTGGCGGTCGCTATTACGCGTGTGACTATACAGACACACACGTACACATACACACACGCGCATGTGTATATGTAATAATCGTGTATTACTCGCGGTGAAGGTGTTTGGTGTTTTACCTGCTGGTGCGGCTGCTGGATGAAACGTGTCAAGTCTCCTCTGTCTGCCGTCGACGCTGTCACGGGAATGCTGAAGCCTCGTCAGGTACTCTTCGTGGGCTCTACGGTATTCCGCCTGACTCACGTTCGCCTGCGAACAAAGTCGTTCTTTCGTTACCGATATATATGTGTGTGCGCGCGCGCGCGTGTGTGTGTGTGTGTGTGTGTGTGTGTGTGTGTGTGTGTGTGTGTGCGTGTGTGTAGTCACGTGTTTGCCCGACGCGAGAAAGAGTTAATTAGCGAAATTTATCATATGTATAGCCCTTTCCTCCCTCCGTTCCTTTCTCCAGCGTAATACACACGAGATTTTCCCTCGGCGTATATGCGTGCGTGTGTGTTAGAGAGAAAAAGAGAGAGAGAGAGAGAGAGAGAGAGAGAGAGAGAGAGAGAGGGTCATTAGGGGTCAGTCAAGTTATCCCCGGATTGCGAGAGGGTTGCTGGAGTGTCCAGAAGAGCGACACTTGACGCCTGCCGAGAATCATGCTTGTTACAACTGTACGTGCATGTGTGTGTGTGTGTGGATGCACGTATACATGTGGCATCAAAGATGATAACGACCAAATCGAAACCCAGGAGCAAAAGCGACGGAGAGCGAAAGAGAGGGCAACCGAAACTTTTTTAGAGATCCTTGAACCACTCCGCAGGAACTCGAGTTGTTTATGTGCAAACGTTTGCAGCAAATTTCTCGGGCGCCGAGAAAAAAAAGGCAAAACCCCATCAGCGGAGATAAAAAAGAGTTGGTTTAATTATCACGAAATTTCGGTGTTGATTTATATTTTTGCTTTGCTTTCTTATTTTTGATGTACGAAAGGTGGACGGTTTTTTTTTACTGCAAGTTGAACGTATCTTGATCGACGCTAATGATCAATTTGTCCGTGAGATTTGATGCTTATAATTCGTTGGTCGAATATCGCGCGCGGTTTGTTGTGCACGAAATAAAATAGTGCGGAATATTCGAGGCGGTCGGTTGGTTCGAATTGTTATTGCTCTGATGTTTGTGTGTGTCTTCATCTTTCAACTGTTTACTGTATCCGAATTGATATTTTATAATTTTTTTTCAATTAATATGCATCGTATCCTGCGTTGGAACGTTCCATTCTTCGATAGATAACTTTTTCATTATTCATGGTATTTCAGCTATGATTAATTGCATTGATACATAATTCGGATAAAGATTTACGATCGTATGTATAGATATATATTCATGTGTGTGCGCGTATTTTTTTCCTCTCGACGGGCCGTCAGTAATTTGGCGCGCCACGCTCTGATTTATCAAAACGTTTGAACTTAGGCCCCTTAATTGATTTCGCCCTGGGTCTCCGGGCGTATACGAAGATTGCGATAATTGTCACTCGCTGATCTTTCGAAGCGACTCTTCAATGTGACATCTCGACACATTATCGTTGGGCTCCTCTTTTTCGGGGTCAACGAGACCTTAACGCGTGGGGCTTTTTTCGTCTTCTTTTCTCTCGATGAAATATGCTCGAAAAAATGTTGGCCTTATCGAACTCGTAAAGACGCGGAATAGAAAAAAAAAACGAATTGACGAGAAACAAAAATTGAACGCGGTTGCAAAACACGCCCGTGGACAATTTTTCCTCAGTTCCGTGTACAACGAATAATACATCATTGAAGAAGAAATAAAAACACACGTTTGCGTATATTAATCTTTTTTTGTGTACTGTTTATGGAACACAAAAATATCCTCGATTTTCTATTTAGTTTTCAATATTTTACGTCCTCTGCCCAATCGTCCAGTACAATTTACAATATATCGTATACAATGAAGGTGTGTCAAAAGTGTCAGTGACAAATACGAGGCAAAATTGTCCGTCCACAATGAGAATAAGGCGGGTTAGGTGAACAATCACGGGAATTCATAATAAGCTCGCCATAAAAGAAAAATGCTATTTATCACTCTGACAATTTACAACACCATATCACATAATTTATTTTTTATTGTATTACGAAACGAGCCTATTCCGCGGTTAACGCGAAAGATCGCGACGAGGATCGTGCGTATCTATACTGAATACATAATGAATAATTTTCGACATCCGTAGTGTCGCAATGTCCCAAAATACTTTTAAAAGAGACTCACCCGTGCCGGCGAACTTTGACATTTATCGATATATTGCGCCCGATTGGAAATCGCAGTTCGATCGATTTTCTTACCGATTCATTCCATGGGCAAAAAATACAACGACAAAGAAACAGAAAAAAGAAAATACGAGAGACGGGAAGAGAGAATTAACGGACGTAGATTCAGTAGGAAGTGACTCGCTTCGGCGGATTGAAAGGTGAAGTCCCCGTCCTCTTTCTTGCCCTCCCCGGGGGGGGGGGGGGGCTCACGCAATTCTTTCGTGAGTCATCTCCTGTGAGGAAGACGGGTTGCAAAAGATATGCAGGAGATGGAAAAAAGAGGAACGAACATGGAGAGAGAGAGAGAGAGAGAGAGAGAGAGAGAGAGAGAGAGAGAGAGAGAGAAAAGGGCCATTTACCGGAGACGGCTCTCCTCATCCTTCTAGTCGTTTGTTTAAACTCACTTAACGCTCGAGACTGTCCTCCTCCTCCTCGTCCTGCGAAACACGCACAAATATCCCAATATACGTATACACGCGTGTACGCTATACCCCCGTGGTAGCCCACAACTTTGTAGACGTCGCGTGCGCTCCTTTTTTCCCCGAAAAAGTATATGCACTTGCAGTCTCGGACGATTCTTTTTCTCTCTTTTTTTTCTTCAATCTTTTCGGACGTGCCGGAAACTTTTTCTTTCAATTTGTTCTTCGCCCCGTCGCGAATGTAAAGATCGAAAAAAATGGCTCAATTATAGCGAGTTTTACTTTTCGCGTTTGCTCTGTAATTCCTAACTTGATACAAATTAAAATTTGTATTCTCATAAATCTATATGGATATAGGTATGGGGCAAAACCTATATAGGGACATTCGCACATGTAGAGACTTCTGTCAGGCGCTCTTCCACCTTACGGGATGCCATGCCGCGAGCAAAGGATTGCCTTGGAATTTCCTACCGACATTCCTCGCGTTCCTCATCGCGATCCGCGAGTACGAGGCGAGATACGAAAAGAGCGAGGAGCTCCGTGATCCGGCTCGTCTCTTCGACCCCTTCTTCCTCCAGCCTCCCTCCACCCCAGTTACCCCGCTCCGGTCGTTACATCCAGTATTTTTCATCGGCCTCTCTTTATGCCGAGGAGATCCGCCGCTCTTTTATATACGGCATATATACGTGTTTGTCTGCGTGTGTGTAAGTTTACCGCTCGCCTTGACTGCCCTTCTCTCGCTCCATTTCATGACGCTTCTTTTTCTTTTCTTTTTGGTACGAATCTCGTAATAACGAGTCCGCGCGCGGGAACGCAATTCCACGATCTTTCACGCACATTTTTCTCCACGCGCAATGTACGCTTCTTTCCATGTCGAATATAAATGGAATGTTCGTTTGCAGTTTTTGACTGCGACGGTACCGTTTCTGAAATCTCGAAATACTGAGGACAGTACCGAAAAACTTGGACATGTTGGATCCGAGTGACAGAGAGAGAGAGATAGAGAGAGAGAGAAGCGAGCCCGATCACGCGTTTCACGTTCGACACCTGTTGCGAGGATCGTCCATACGCCTTACTCGCGTCAAAAGCTACTATTCAGCCGGTTACACGTCATATCGTACCACAAATTTACCAGTAAATATGACAGACCCGCGTATCCGACGATTATTAGCCAATGGAATTATTCATAGGCGCCTAATTGGTTTTTTTTTCTTCTTCTTTTTTCATCCACGAGACCCGGTCTAGCAACGAGTCTTGCCAATAAATTTCTTTTTAGGCTCTTCGATCAGTGTCCTCTGACTTTCTATTAATTGGTTGTCGAATGAGGCGTCTGCGGTATCTCGTACAACATCTTGCCACCGTTTGTAATAGGAAAATCGTTCGCGGGCTGGTCCGTGACTTGCTGCGATCGAGGTCTGGTGGTAGCTCGAAGAGAGCGGAGTTAGTGCCAAGCAAGAGATCGTCTCGCGACGAGAAAGAAAGTTACGATATGCCCGTACGAGCGGTTGTTCCGCGGAAGAGCTTCCTACCGCCTCTCGGCAGAATTGGATTCAGCAACGAGTCAACCTGACCCGTGTTGCTCAACGCGTGTCAGGCGATACCGCGCCGTTAAGCCCTTTTCCTTCTTAACTCATACCTATCCGGGCAGGCTTTCGCAAAGCTTCTGCTCGGGAGAAACGATACGAACAACCGTGCACGCACGTACGTTCGCATTAAACAAAAAAAAAGGGGCGACCGGAAGGGCTCCACCCCGCTCCCTCTCGCGAAGGAAAAATCACTTTAGAGGTAAAACGCGCGGCTCAATTGCATTATTATTATAACTATCATGATAATACCGCGGGGTTAAGAGTTGGAACAGGCGGTGGAGAGAGAGAGAGAGAGAGAGAGAGAGAGAGGGAGAGAGAGTGTGCGAAATACCTTTGAAGGATCGGGTATCCTCTTGAGACCGAGACCCTCCACGATGCTTCTCCTTATAGTGTCGAGTTCGGGCTCGCGAAGCTGGCTTCTCGTCTCGTGCCCGGATTCCCTCGTATGTGGAATAAGCGAGGCCGGAAATGCGTCCTCCTCTTCTTCCTCCTCCACATCCTCTTCCTCGTCGCGGTTACTCGAGCGTCGCGACGCGTACTCGACGACGTCTCCTCGGTGGAGCCTCGTCGTCGCCCCGGCGACACCCTCCAAATTCACCGCTCGATCGTCCCTCGCGTCACTCTCCTTGATAACGAGAAAGTCACTCGCGCCCTCCCGTGGCGCGTTTCTCGCCCCGGTCCTATCGTCGAAGAAGTTAGGAGCGCTCGCGGATGTACCAGTACCGCCAGAGGCGCGAGCATCGCTCGTCGCGGAGCCGAGCGTGGGTATAGCCATTGCGGGTCGCAGGAGCACCGCGATCGCGAGACCAACGAGGGCGAGGAAACTCCCGGAGACGAGTGGAGCCGGTCTGGACTTTGAGAGCAAAAAGAATCGTCGGATCACTTGACGCGGCTTTACATTTTTTCGTCCGGATCGCGCTACTTCCGTTTCGAATCGCGACTCTTTGGCTCCTTCAAAAATCACTATTCTTTCCTCGCAAATTTCCTCGGCTACCTCGAACCTACCGCCTATCTTCTTTCGCGCTTCTTCAACGATACGATGAGAATGCCGATCAGCACCGTTGGCCGCGATCCTGCCGGTGTAGCGGCAATCGTCTAATCTTGCCTCCTCCTCGCCCGTACCTTCCCCACACTCGTTGACACTTGTTTCCGATATGTTGATTATTGAATTCTCGCCCATAGCCTCAACCCTGCACGCGGGTGACAATTACACCTCTTCTGTTGTTCCTCTTCGTCGCTTTTTATCCTCCCCCCGCTCCCCTCTCGAAGAGCACCGCGACGTGCTCCGTTCGATTATCGAGATCGCGGGAGAGGGAACAAATTTGCGAAAAGGAAAGATTTGTCGTTCCGGGGGCAAGTCCCGTTAAGTGCCGATGCTCGAGACTTCGGTTCCCTCGTTCGGCCCGCAGTCGCCTCGATGAAACGATCGACTCGGCAATCCCGACGCGTTACAATTGACGTTGACGAGGCAAGAACGTGTATTTACTTTCGTTAATTCACGAAACCGTTCACCGTTAATGGGCCTCGCTCTGCCACGGAGCATTTCGCGCTTTCACCGCGGGAATTCCCGCGAGTCGCACCTTGCCGATTATTACCGATTATGTCTACGCGAAATCAGGCGGCTCGATCTCACATCGATTCCACCGGCATATTCAACGCATCGCTGTTAATTTTTTCATTATATTTCCTTGTGGCGTGAACAAAAAAAAACAGGCGATCTCAGATACAACGGTCAGTCGTGGACAGATCGTGGCCCGCGGACGGAAAATAACAAATCCACGTGGCACGTGAGTGCTTTCGAGCGCGAATATAAAAATGCGCGGGTGTGTGTGTGCTCGGGAAGCGACTGACTGCGATGCTCTTATCCTTTATCGAGCATCACGTACACGATTGAGCGCGATTTTCGTTTTTTTGTTTACTTGCGCGTTGAATAAACTGCACGTCGCGCGTTATATATTGTGTTTTGGCCGGTTCGGCGGATGAGGATTGCCCGGAAAGATTAAACTGCATCGGATATCGTCGATTGTTCCGACCAACGCTGCACTTTGACGACACTGCACGATACGGCTTTTCTTCTCATCCTCGTTGGAAGAAAAGTGAAAGAAAAAACACGAAACTCACGACGCTTCGACACGCGTATCTTTTTTTCACCGTTAATTTTTTGTCAATGTTTCGTAACGGTGGCGCCCAATTGACGGCTAAATGGTGCTCTTCGGTGCCACGAGAACCGATAATTCAATATAGACGATTACTCGCACTTCCCGTTCGAACGAAGAATAATAAATAAACCGATGAAAAATGTATACTCGTATCATTCAAATATGACGGGAAGAGAGTTTGTTTATTTTTATTCTTTCGCTCGAGTACACAATTTTATTCCTTTATTCGGTACACCGAAATAGCTCGATGAAAGACATCCCCTCGTGGATGTTCGAACACTCGAGGATGTTCCCGCTCGGACGGCTGCCGCGTGTCGACTGTTTGCGGGCATGTATCGCGGCCCGTCTATATATTAACGTCGTCGTCCGTAGTCCGCGCGGGCGTTTGTACTGCGGCGGCTCCCGCGCCGCCACCGATCTTCTTACGTCTATATACATATACCTATCGATACGCACACACACGTATATACGTTTGTTCCTCTCTCTGTCTATTGTATATACCTACAAAGATCGAAAGAATTTTATACACACATCTCTCTCCGATGCTAGATTGTATCTAGAGAGAGAGAGAGAGAGAGAGAGGGAATGTCGTGATGTTTCTGTCTTTCAAAGTATTAGTGCATAGTTCACCGTACCATTACGGTCGACTACATATAGCCTATATATGATAATTTTCATTGAGTTATAAAGTACACTTTATGCCCTTCACTCGTGCACGATATCTGTCTCTCTCATCTTGCATTTGACGGACTGCAACGATGGCACGAAACGATGCACAATTATATAATACGCTGACTTTTTCCAGTATAAAATTATAGGATCTTTCGACAGTTTGATCGACGCAGCTTCTCATTGATTGAGGCACTATGTGTGTCTAGAAATTTAGAATGGTTTTTTAAAATTTATTATTGTACAGATAGTTCTAAATACCTCTATGAAAAATGTGAATACTCATGAAGTAAGCCGAGTCATAGAAATTAATGGGAGCACAATCGAGACGCAGCAACTTCGAACGCGTTTTTCTTGAAACTTTGTTTTTCAAATTGGCAAACACGATAGCTCGTGACCAATTGGCTGATTGAGCTCGGATTTGGCATACACCTTCAGTAGACTGTTTTTCAACGGTTGGTAGCAGAGTTGGGTCGAAGTAATTTGTTTTCATTTTATGTAACTAGCGCGGTCAGAAGAATAGGAAAAATGGATAACCAAAGTTTAGCATGTCGCCATTTTAGAAGATTTTTTTTATTTAGTACCAAATATCACGATACTCATACAGATTAAGGCCGTATTCTAGTTTGGATGGGCAAAAAAATGTTTTTTTTTACACTGCACAACACGACCCCTTCTAAGCTAAAGAAGGTATCCTGTACGACCCTGGTATAGCCGATTAAAGGTAAATTGCTGAATTCGGAATTAGCCACCCTATTACTGCACGAGAAATTTAAAACGCGTTCTTTTTCAAAACAACTTTTATGAAATCGGGCGCGAATTTTTCTCAACAACTACTGAGCCGATTGCTTCGTAATTTTGCACAGATGTAGAGTACATGTCGGGCTATCGTTCGGCTCTCTATCTTTTTTATAATTAATATTGTTCTGGACCGCGAGAAGTGAACAATTTATTATAGTCTTTTTCTAACATCGCCATTTTGTAAATTTGTCCTAAATTTTTTTATTAGACGGCCGAACGATAACCACATTTGTAAAGAATGGAATTTTTCAAAATCGTTTGTTCCAAAAGACAAAGATGGACGCAATCACAATGTCCGACGATAAAAAATGTTTGGACCATGACCTGCGCAACCATTAAATATCATGTACAATTTCGAATAAGATTCTTTGAAAATATTGAAGATGTTACCTCAAACATGTATAAATATAAATGTGAAATAATAATACTGTAGATTTAACAGTTTCTCTAAATTGAATTCCCAACAATCACCTTGAAAAAGGGTCCTCACACTAGGATACGGCCTTAAAAATATGTTTGGCTTTTTAGTCAGATTCGTACAACGTCGAAAGTACAAAAGGACATGATAATAATTTGTTTATTTGTACATATTCCCGAAGGCTCAGTAAACATGTGTGTGTGTGTGTGTGTTTTTTAAGTTATTCGATCCTGAAAATCGCCTCCAAATCAGCGCTCTGCCCGAAGGATCAGTTGTGCGATCGTAAACGACCGTACGTAGAGTACAAAATCGGATTTCGATTCGCGGTCGTAAATTTACTGCCGAATGCAAGACTCGGGTGTACGCGTTGCTTGGATTGAGGTGAGACAAGCATGTAGACGTTACATAACGCAGGTGACTCTCACGGGAAACGACCCTTTGTCATCCGCAGTAATAACGCGATTTCGAGATCCGTTATCGATAATCACTGTGCTGTATCCGGCGAGGGTTATTACAGTTACGGTTATTCCCGCATGAGGCATCGGTAGATTGGAGACTCGCGCGTGCTCGCGACCTTGGCCACTTTCCGCGACAGCTCCTCCGTAGGGTTTTTACGTCGAAGGATCGATCGTATAGACATACGCGTGTGATTGTTTAGCTGCATCGGGCATTTCATTGAGCGATGATATGCCGACCCCGAGAAATCGTGCAAGGTTTTTTCTTATTTCTAAACACGAACGAAAAATGCCTTGGTGGAGAAATGACTTTATGTTCAGGTATCAATGGTTTTTATCGTACCTATTGTACGTGTGTGCGTTATTATACGTGATAAATATGCAAATATTAAAAATACATGAAACATATAAAAATATTAAAAATACTTGATAAATATTAAAATATTGAAAATACATGATAAATATAGTAATATTAAAAATACATGATAAATGTTGAAATAGTGAAAGAAAAAAGAAACTGTCACGAAATAAAAGGAAAAGAGGGAAAAGTTTCGATCTTCAAATATTTTGCGCTATTTTGACATGTTTTCTGCAACATGTCAAGAAGCTGCACCGTTTGCTTATTCTCATACCGTAATTAATATTCATGAGGCCAAAACATTTCTAAAAATACTTCTTGCCAGATCCATCTGGTGTAAAATGCATAACTCCTCTCTCTCTCTCTCTCTCTTCTTTCTCACACACACACACACACACACACACACACACACACACACACACACACACACACACACACACACACACACACACACACACACACACACACACACACACACACACACACACACACACACACACACACACACACACACACACACACACACACACACACACACACACACATATTTTTCGAGCCGGTCTTCCGTTTCAACGTCATACGGAAACGAAAGGATTTTCGTTCCGATAACGATTCCCGATTAGCCCGGTGTCGCTCGTCGTAGCCGACAATGAGACGAGACACGACAATTGCATGAACGCCGTCCGAGAGAACGGGAAATCTTTCCAGGAAACATAATCCGGGCACTCCCACTCCTGGGACGTTACCGTGAATGGGCATGACTCGACAAACTCATCGTTCCTCGCTACGTTACGATATCCTTTTCGTGTTTTAATGTTATTCAGCCAACCGCACGCACACATATATACAGCGCGGGCGTCCGGATCAAAATATTCAGGTGAAATCGTCGAGCAGCTGATGAGGAAATCGCCAAATTTGTAACTGCGGAAAGACGAAAATGACCCTATCAAGTATCGTCTATACGCCGAGGAGAAAATACTACATATAAATATATACTACTGTGTCCAAAAAATAAGGTGACATTGTATTTATTTCGAAAATTCTTTATTTATTTTTCCAAATCAATTTCATCCCCTTCAAAGTAATCCCCTCCCGATGCAATGCACTTATGCCAACGGATTTTCCAATCTTCGAAACACTGATTGTAGTCAGTTTCCGGGATGGCCTTCAGTTCCGTCTTCGCTGCGGCTTGAATCTCCTCTATCGTATCAAAACGGTATCCCCGGAGCGATCTTTTGAGCTTGCTGAACAGCCAGAAGTTGCACGGCGCCAGATCAGGTGAATACGGTGGTTGCGAAACGATATGGGTTGAGTTTTTGGCGAAACGTATCCGCAGCAGAAAATTGATTCCGCAAACAAAATTTAATGCAAATTCTTTGCTCAACAAATTTCGACATCGCAAAAAACGAAAAACTCACTTTTAGCAGCTCACAAAACAACGCGTATCTCAGACACTAATGAATATTTTGACATGTAAATTTGACATAGATGTAACTGACAGTACTACCAACCTAAAAAAAAAATAATTCTCCAAATCCTTCGATGCGCGCAGTTTAAATTCAAATGTCACCTTATTTTTTGGACACAGTAGTATATATGAATATATTGAGAGAATGGGCTTTTCGGTAATTGAACCAATTCCCGATGACCCGGATAAATTGTACGAAAAAAGAAGTATAAGGGGCGTAAGGACGAGCGATGAATAAATGGCGTGAAAGAAGGCGATTAATGTTTTACAACGAAATACTCGTGTGTTTCACTGGAATTTCGAATCGGCCTTAATTTCGTAACGAATCGATGGAAGTTTAAGGGGGGAGGTACCTGTAAACACGGAAAAAATTTGGTAATTCTTTAGATGAGTGACTTTTCCGAAAAATGCGTCTAACTTAATTTTTTCGCTGTTTTCTCATTTACTGGGTTATACATTATGATATTCAGTCGGGGGAAGCTGCAATTTTTCAATAACAAACGTTTACCAGCAAAAAAATTTTTAAAATAATTTCGAATATTTCAAAAACCCAAACAAACCGAATATAGGCGTCGAAATGCTAAAAAATGCCCTATTTTATCACGTGTTTTCGCGACTTTCAAAACCCCATAACTTTGTATGGTGGGGGGGGGGGGGGGGGTGATTTCAGCGTCCCCCGACTGAATACCATCATTTATATCCCAAAATTTGAGAAAATAGGGGGAAAAAATAATTTCAGGCCCTATTTCGGAACAGTCACTTATCTAATGAATTACAAAAAATGGCTGATTTTCATGATTTTTTTTAAAGAATAGATTTCTCCACTGTTTTTGAGAGTTACGGAATTTTTATTACTATATTTGGTTACTACACGATATATATTTTTTTAATGTTTGAAAATGACGGAGGTATGGCACGGTCTTCTAAACTGCATTTTAAAAACTGGCGTGACGCATAGCTAAAAAACTAATCGACCGATGCTGATGGAATTTTGTATAGATCTTTCTAACTTTACTGTCTAAAACATGAACCTAAATGTTTTTGAAAGTAAAAAAGGTTTTTTTATTCCAAAATATAGCATTTTTCGGAAAATCCAATTTTTTTGTTTCAAAGCCTATCGTTTCATCGATTTTCACAATTTCTCACTTTTTCTTGGTTCATATTCTACGTATGAGTGGTATTGAAGAAAAATCTTCGCCCGTTTTTTTTCAGGTTAATCACGCCGATTCTACGAGTCTCGCCGTCTGACACTATCCGCCGCAACCCGTTTAGAAGATCGTGCCATATCTCCGCCATCTTTAAAGATGAATGAAAAAAATATCATGTGCCAACCAAAAGTAGTAATAAAACATATCCTGAGTCTAAAAAATGGCGATGAAAACTTTTCTTAAAAAAAAAACATGAAAATCCTCAATACTTTCCTGGCCCGAAAGGTTTCCCCCCCTTAAGTCGTCTTCTCACTTTAGACGCTGAAAAAGGGTATTTTCGTGTATTTTTTTGATAGGTTTATATTATAGATATTGATATACAAAATGTTACACTTAATAGATATACTTTCGAAATACGTTTATTTATTTAAGTCACTATTGATAGACGAAAAGGGTCTTTAAAACAATGTCCTAAAAAACGCGTTTAACCCTTTAACGGTCGCGGACAGACACCGAGGGCTGCTAACTCCGTGTAATTCGCCCACCTACGATTGACGCGCGCGCTACGTAAGGCGAGAACCACCTCAGAGGGTGTATGCGTGCAAAAGGTACAAGAAAATAGGAGTGACCTGGATGATATCATTTCTTCAATTCCAGGACATTATCGAGCGATTCTTAAGAAACGATGAGTTGCAGGAATTATTCCGCGGTCCGTACGCGTCGATCGTGGAATATAATTCCGTCCGCTAGAGAGAGTCCAACCCTTTGTGCCTCGGATGAAAGACGGCTGGCCCGATGTGGCGGGCGTGCACTAACCTAAATCTCTTCTATCGATTGAAAAAACATCGGATCCTAGGAAACGGCGATTCCGGAAAGTGTCGAAGAAAAAGCCTTCGACGCTGCCCACGCGATCGGTAATCCTATTTATTCATCATTGTTCGAACGAGTTTTTCACGCCCGACGAACGTCGCAGGCCGGAAGAAACGGGGAAATTCGCGGTTATTAGCATTCCCCCGGGTGGAAATCCAGGAAGTATATATTTTTTGTGCCTTGGCTGCATCGTCCAATTCGTTGGAATTGCGGATCGATGTGGGGATGGTCGGGGGGATTGGAATGAGACAGACATTTCCCGGTAACCCAACCCTTTCGCTCTTTATCCCACATTCGTTACTCTTCGTACACTCCAGACATTTTCTCCTACTTTCATGTATAATTGCGTTGGGTTTTCGGTTGCGTTGACGAGCTCGGAAACTTGGTAAAGGCGCGACTTTGCTCGCGTAGCGTATACCCTACACTGAGAAAAAAACCAATTGAATCAAAAAAACATTGGTTGATGGAAATGAATGCCTGAACACGGAATGCCACCGATATATGACTTTGTTACAATACTATAAAATATTGGGAAATACGATTGATTTTAATAATACATTATTTTATTTGAAAATCTCCTCTGTTCTCTCAATATCTCCATTATCCTTAAAATAAAATGATAATCTATTGAAATCATTCTATATACAAACTGTAGATGTATGGATGAAATAATTAAGCGATTGCTACATTTTTTTATTTCGTGAAAAAATATAATCACTAGAATTAATTATTTCTTTACTATATCGAAGCGAATATGCCATTAGACATAACATTTTCGTACTACGTACAAGATCAAAAGTAGGATAGCATGCGATAGAGACAAGTGTATATCATGATTGAAAAATTAACAATATGGATACCGAATAATCCTATTTTTGTGCTACAAAGTAAAGTTGTCTTCTGTAGCAACGCATTTAGTCTCTAGTAGAAAAAAATATAATATTTCAAGAAATAAATGTTCATTGCAATCAAAAGAATATATTTGTGAATTCGGGAAGACATGTATTTAATATGATTCTATGTGCACTTGCAAAGATTTCTTGATTGTTGGTTCAGATAAATGTACACTCGTAGGAACTGCTGAAAACATTTGAAAGTTCGTATGCAGTTCTTTGGAATAGGATAGGATTGTCACAATATGATTGATCGAATTTGTTTTATTTATAAATTGAATTTGTTTCATTTGTTTAAAAACTTAAATAAAAAGTTGGCATTAGAACGATCATACTACATCTTGATCTTAGCCCTAGGCCGATAAGTGATACTGAATTGAGTTTCTCCGGCGCTTAAGGGGCTATACCAGTGTGAACGCTGAAAGTTTAGGTGATTTCCGAGAATTTTTTGGAAGAAAACCACTCAATTAAATGTTTCGGAAAATTATGAATATATTTGGCTATATTTGACCCAAATTACACAATTTTTTTCATAGAAAAATATTGAGATCCAAGCGACTTATGCGCTGCCGTCGAAGGCGCAAAAAAAGTTCCCCCACTGCTGACATGATTCCAGCCGATTGCGTAGCTGAAACCGAAAGAGGAAAAAATGTCGTTCAACTGGAAGGTATTTTCTGTACAATGATGTAGGATTTTCGAAAAATATCAAAATCTAACAAAATGGCGTAGTTATGAAAAAAGTCTGTTTTCTTGCCTATAAAATGGTCGTTCTTTTCAATGCCAAATCGTCAATTTTCACCCAATCAACAATATCCCACGTCATTGTAAAGTAAATATATACAAGAGTACTCAGTTCAAATTTCAAGTCAATCGAATAAATGCTCCTTGAGTTACAATGTCAGCAAATTTGAAAAATCTCATTGCGAGAAAAACGCGCTTAGCGATATAACTCTCGATTTTTGCAAGATAAAATGATTAGGGATACGGCCTTGACATTTGTTTGTTTGTTCGCACCTATAATTTCGGTGGCGCTCGGCCATGTCCGGCATCATTCGGGTCGGTAGATGAATGAGATTTTATGTATGTTGAAGATCTCTATAGGGAACCTCTCAATTATCTACTGTGCTCGCACACCTTTCATAATTTATCTTGAAAGAAAAAGGAGAATTTTGATATAAACAAATTTTGGCTGGACACGGAGTGGAGCGAAAATAATTGCGTCTCTCATTATTCTGTTTAGTCTGTCGATACAATTTTTTCATCCACAGTTACGTGTCATCGAAATAATTCTGAAAAAATTAGCATGGTACGTCAAATCTGTGATCGCATCCCCAACTGAAATATGTCGAGTATGGTACATCAATTTGCACGTACAAATCGTCTCGCACCAAATGATACGGAAGAGTAAAACAGAAAGAAAAAAGTATTGAATCGATTGCTGTAATGTATTCAGTTTAAATATACACGGGTTAAATGAATAGCATATTCTTTTACCTCAAATATATAATTTTAATGGACACAGATGTATTTTAGTAAGACATTTAATCAAAACAAGTACATATAAGAAACTAAATAAAAATAACTACGATTCAATCGCTTCGCAAGAATCAAATTTTATTTTTGCATAATTTTTTAACCAATTCATAAATTCGCTTAATATTTTTGAATCATAATAAAATACTAATATTTTAACTAATAATGTGCTTGAAAATCAACATCGGATATGGTGAAGACAATAAAATAATACATTTACTCAATAGAAATTTTATCAGAATCAAACGAGCGAAATTAAATTTTTATTGTGTACTCGAATCAACAATATTCATGTTATGAATTGAAAGGCTTTTTTCTTCATCGCAGAAAATGCATTGAAAACGATATAATTTGTTCGCGATAATTTTTTAGATAGATTCAATAATATTTTATTCTCGGCTAACAATACATGTATTTGAATTTTAAAAACCTTTAAATTTCATCATGTTATTGAAGTCAATAGCGTTTTGTTTGGACTAATAAATCCGATTATATACAACAACAATTTTACAATTGAATCAACGAAATTTCATTCAATAACACCAATGATATTGGGTCAATAATTTTTTTCTCAGTGTACATAAACAAAATAATACGGTAAGATCAACATTTATGTAATTGTAAATCTAAAACGCCGATTTGAGAATCTGCCGTTAGCTCATTAGTACAGTCGTGCTGTATATTGGTATCGGAAAAAATTAGACGAAGTGTAGTTTTTTGACAAGTGATTTTGTAGGTGCCGCGGGTGCTAAATCCAAGTTTACCTAAAAATCGGGGCGTAGGGTTTTTTAGGGCATGGGGTGGATTAATGCCAAACTACAATTCCCACGAGGTCGGCGCCGGGAGACAAAATGTTCCGAAGTTTTGGAAGTTCATTTTGGGGCTGAGAAAGTGGGGTGAAATTGAGAAAAATCAGTTTGAATTCTATGACTCTTTAGGAAATATTCATACAATTTTTGTTCAAATGGGAACGTTGTAGCCCTCGAAACAATGCGTCGATCGACTATTCGATCATCCCTCTCCAATAATATCTTCACCCCCAAAAAAATTGTTGATGTATCAAACAAAAAATTGTTTATTGAATAACTCGAAAACAATCGATTTTTCGGGGACGGTTTAAATGTACGAAATGTAGACAATAATTTACTCTATTTTTTTGTTGCTATGGACCACTCTTGCATTTTGCTTTTTCCAACCCCTCTGGAGGGTTGAAAATTCAAAATGAAATTCTGGGAAAAGGAATTACTATTGACCTAAATTAAAGAGATACGAGTTTGGCGCTGTGGACAAAAATGTATCTGAGAGTTCTAGCTACAAATTGTTCCACGATGGCGCATTCGCGTGGTCAATAGTTTTCCCAGAATTTCATTTTGAATTTTCAATCCCCGAGAGGGGTTGGAAAATCAAAATTCAAGGGTGGTCCATACAAACGAAAATATAGAGAACACTTTTCTTTCCATTTCGTACATTTAAAACATGCCCGAAAAATCTATTGTTTTTGCGTTATTCAATAAACAAATTTTTTTTGGTATTTGAACAATTTTTTTTGCCGGTGAAGATATTGCCGGAGAGAGCTCATCAAATACTCGATCGCTGCGTCCTTTTAAGGGCTACAACTTTCCCATTTGAACCAAAAGTGTACGAATTTTTCTTCAAGATTTATTGAATTAAAACTTATTTTTCAAAATTTCACCCCACGTTTTCACCCCCAAAATGTGCTTCGACGATTTCGGCGCTGTGGACAAAGCTAAAGGCCAGATTTTTCTGAACATTTAGTCTCGCGAGGCCGACCTCGTAGGGGTTGTAGTTTGGCATCAATCCACCCCCACCCGCCTTCATTCTGCACCCGGATTTTTAGGCAAACTTGGGCCTAACACCTGCAACAACTGCAGAATCACTCGTAAAAAAACAGGCCTTCTACTCTTTAGATTACGAACCCCCCAACGTACAACATGCAGTTGACGCATTTTTGATATTGGATATGAGGGACAGAGAGGATTACATCAATAATTATTTAAAAATCTTAATAATTTATTCGTCAGCCTTAGAGGCTGAAGCGATGATCACGAAGAACCTACTTTATTTGAAAAATAACGAAATAAATGCTGGACATTCAAGAAGGCATATTAAAAGAAGTACTGCCCTAACTCTTATAAACTTTTCCAAGCAGCAGTAGTACTCCCAGTGAGCTCCGCCGGCTGTGAGAAAAGTTTCTCTGCCATGAAGCGGATAAAAACGTGGCTCAGAAGCACAATGTTTCAGGAAGGATTCTCATATGTCACTGCTAAATGTAAAGAATAACCTTGTTTAAAAAATGCAGCTCAACAAATGTAGGGCCAATTTGCAGAAAAACCCAGAAGACTTATGTATCTGAGTACCTGCTGAAGGTAAAGTTTGAAGACTGGTAACTGGATAAAAAATGATGAAGTATTAGTCGATTATTCTTTAAGGTGTTGCAAGAGTTTGATATTAATGTTAAAATAAACGTGTGATTAAAGCTTCAGATTTTATGTGTGTCATGAGATTATCAATTATTACATAAATATAATTTAAAAAAAATGATCTTGGACAAAACCAGCTTTTTTAGCAGACCGGCCCCTCCTCAGCCCCCCAGAAAGTATGATGACTACGCGAACGATCGTATACACACGGAGAGAGTTGTACCCGAGTATAAATATTGTCAGGCTAGCCTAACATTCGACCCGGGCCTGATGTACGGAGCACGATACGGGCACGCTGTAGTACGGAGACCTTACTTGCGAGTCTTGATTTTCCCGATCCGGCTGGTTTCAGGCGATGGTCAGGCAACCCCATTTACCATTACCTCTAGTTGCCTGAGCCCGCTAATTTCAGGCGGTAGTCATGCAAACCGACGGATTTACAGCTTACATGAAAATCGTTTGATCTGGCTACCGTCACGCGATGGTCAGGCAACTGGACTTGAGCCTTATGTCAATTCGCCTGATCCCGCTAGCTTCACGCAATTATCAAGTAACTGGACCTATATACAGTTTGGCGCCTTTTACACGCCTAACAACTTGTCAAACACCAGACGAACTATATATCGTCGTCAAAATGCCGATACATGTTGTCCACTCTATGCATACATTTTTTGTTATTCCTAACATTTTATTTATTCCTAATAAATCTGTGATTCGGTTTCATCTGTTCAAAAAACATTTTAATTGAATCCACTGAATGTATATGTTTAATTTTTTTAAATTTAATTGCAATAGAATTTTCGTAGGGACATACATTTTTCTATTTGCTTGAATTAATGGTCTGCCTTTATTGCAATACACACATCAACAGAGAGGGAGGTAGAGAGGGGGGAGAGGAATTATATATATATAGGTTACGTTTGAAGAATCTATAGCATGATGTTCGATGGAACTCTCTAATTATCACAATGGTATTAATTAATTCATATAGTGTATGACAGATACAACAAATAATTATCGGAATTCATGTGGTCTCTTATGCCATATTTACGACTAAGATACTACAAACACTCGGTAGCGTAAGGTTAGTGTGCATAGCTATAGGTAGGTAGGTTGGCGGTCCGGTTCCACGTGGAGACGGCGAAATATTTTCTTCGAGAAAGAACATTTCACAAGGCCAGGGAATGACGAATAATGATACAAAATCATTGTGGTAGAACTCTAAATTAAGTATTTCATTTCATTTTGTGTTTATGAAATATTCTTTTCTATATTATACATTCTAAAAAATATATTTAAAACAAATAGGATAATAGTAGGCCGTGTGAGAAGGAAAAAACCTATTTGCTTTAAATACATCCTATTTAAATTGATTTTTTTTGCATTGCAATGAAGAATGTAAAGAGATAGTGGTTTCCGAAGCAACGGCGAACTTCTCTCTTCGAGCTGCATGTCAGGCCTTGATTTTGCACCCCGGTCACGTCGAAGTCAGGGATTGCGTTTAAAAAATGATCAGGGCTTGATAAAAAAATTCTATTTAAGGCCGGAAAAATAAATCAAGACGCCTGATCAGGTCTGTCTCGTAGCCGGAGCAAGATTTGTACTCGGGTATCGTCGTAGTAGCGCTGAAAAGAATAAAACTGACGAAAGGATCGATAACTAGGTGCAACCGCATCATAAGGGGAAACCGCAATACGCGTCAGCCGGGGGAGCTGGAAATTGGAGCTTTTTTAGCGCGAACTTTGCTTCACGGAAACCTTGTTAACAAGAATTAAATCGCTTAAGGACACTCGATTTACCCACCACGGTTTTTCCACTGTGTGCCCACGTTCCCTCCTTCTCTCTCTTTCTGGAACCTCGGACTCGCCATCGGCTAGATCATAATTCGTTCGACACACCGATCCCCAACTCTGCCTGTGACTCAAACTCGAGTAGGTGGATTCCGTTCGCCGAAAAATGATATGCCCTTTGGCCGTTTTTAACTCACCGAGTTCATGACGACCAATAAATCAAAACACATTAAAATAAATAATAATAGTAATAACTACTTATTTTTGTGTGTGTGTGTGTGTGTGTGTGTGTGCGTGCGTGCGTGTGCGTACGCGTGTGTGTGTGTCTGTGGATGTGTGGGGACATGAACCGTAAGGCAGTAGTCGGGAAGTTGGCGTGCGCATCCCACGATGCGGGACCTTTTCCGCGCGTTATTATTACGTGATCCTGGCAGCTCGGCGGAGATCGCGCAACTAAAAAGCGAATAGCCGAGCACGCGTAGCTTCAAAGCTGCGTATGCCGCCACTGCATTGTTCCGTGCAGCATGTGCATCAAGCCGTATGCCGGCTTAGATCACATTGGGGCATATATATGTGTGCTCAATATATTCGCCTTTGCGCAACGCAGCTGAAGCCTCGGTATCTACGACACACATATCATAAAAGCGTTATTAACATTTTTCAAACTATTCTGTAAATTTTCGCTCGATCGAGAGCATTAGTAAACTTAGCACTGTCGTGTCGCGACATTGAAACTGGCCTTTCATTTCGTTTGTCCTTTTTTTTTGGTAGCGTCGCACTCTCGGCGTTTACTGCTCGTGCGAGCTGACATACTTTCGACCCTCCCCCGTGGTAATCGCAATAACGACCCCGATCGAGCATTCGAGGAGTTTTGAGAAGCCGCGAGGGGGTGGTTGGGTGGCCACGCGAGGGTTCACCCGCACACGGCCGCACGAAAGCCACGCGTACCTGAACGTCATCCTTCTCCTGCGCGAGGCTTTTTCACCGCCGGCTCTCTGTCCGTTCGAAGCGCGGGGCTTGCGAATATTCTCGGAAGTCGAACGCGTACCGGGTATAGAGGATACCGTAGTGTCGTTGCGAGGCATGATTCACTAAACGATCCGTTCGTGTGATGACGCTCGACCCTCGTAATTATCGTTCTCGCGGCGAACAGGAGATAAATGTATAGGTATACCATACCACGAGGACGCGCACGAAAATTTAGTTTTCGATCGTTTGACGTTCGATAGGCCGCCGGCAGATATAGTAACAGGGGACCGAAAGACATATTCATTTCCTTTTTGATCATTATTGTTACTAAATATCTCAATAATATTACTATATATTTGTACAATAAAATAATGATCTTAATCGAATAATTTGATGAAATAGTAAATGAATAATTATTATTTTACAAATAATTGTTATTAAATTATTGTAAAATAATAATAAATCAAATAATGTGATTGAAAGAAAAATGATGCAATTAATAAACGAATTCACGTAACCCGGAGAAATACAAAAGGAGACCGGGAGACATATTCATTTCGTTATTCATCATTATTGTTACTAAATATCTTAATAATATGACTAAGCAGTTGAACAAAAAATGGATTTTAATCAAATAACTTGTTCGCATAACAAATGAATAATTATTTTCAAAAATTGTATTATTACTAAATATGTCAATAATATTAGGTCGGTAAGATAGTTTTGCGACATATTCACGCCTAAATAAACATAACAATTTGTTAAGGTAAGATTAATTTATATTATATTCTCCCTCTTCATCTATAACTCGTGTCCAAAGCTCTGGTAAACTTTGAATGTCAGATTTCCAGAAATCCTTAGGTCTTGAATTGACAAACTCTTCAGGGATATTTTGAAGATCCGTTTGATTATCAAATTGTTGATCACGTGAATAGTTTCTCAAAGCCTGAAATAAATGACAATCTGACGAGGCTAAGTCCGGTGAGTATATAGCGGATATAGTAGTACTTCCCATTCTATTTCTGAAATCGTTTTTGTATCATTTACGCTACGTAGGGTTGAGCGTTGTCGTGAAGAAGACGAGCTTGTCGACGTTTACGACGTTTTTGTTTAATAATTTCAGACAGCTTCTGTCATTGCAGTTTTAGATGAAGAGGGAGACTATATTAGAAATTAATCGAGGGCCTTCTTTATTATGAGCTTTATAATTTGAATTTTTTTCTTTTTCATTTTTATCATTTTATTTTCATTTGTATCAAGCTCCTAATACCAAAGGCCCTCGTAATCCCACTGACAACAAAGTAAAACGTTTCTCTCTTTACGGAATGGTAAGGAGTTGGATCTGGTTTTCCCCTTGAGGTAGCGTTTGGCGTTTTCGTGTTCGGCTAACGCATAACACCCAGCTTTCATCTACAGTGACTATTTCCTTGAGCAAATCCTTTCTTCCCGAACGAAGCAACAATGAAAGGCAAATAGAAACGCCTCCCGCTTTGTTCGACTTAATGAGTATCCAAGGTGATATTACTTTTCTATATACGAGCTCTTTCAAATGTTCGAGGATGGTGGGGTGACTGCAGCCAAGTTCGTTTGCTCACTCTCGTGACGGTGCATTAGGTTTCATTTGTAGAAGAGATCGCTATGCTTCGTCGTCAACAACAGTTTTCCTGCCGGGCCTAGGTTTGTCTTCAAAGAGATACTGTTAAATGCCGAACTACCTTACTGTTGAACACACTGCACGTGTTAGTAGCAGCAGATCTTGCAGAACGTCCTTGTAAAAATTCGTAATAGGCGATTACTCGAAGAGTTCTTTGATCCATATTTACTAATACTGTCTGATTGCAACAAACGAGCGCCTTGTATACCCTTCAAAATGGAAGTTCGTAGAACATTCTAACAATTCATATTCTCGAATGTTTTCGAACTGCTTTACAGGCCAGTAAAAGAGACGAAAACCCAGCACTTTTTAGCGTAGAATATGAATGTTTGACTGAAGGTAGATGGTTGCATACTGAAAGTGACCCTAATCAAATTTTGCGTTGAAAATTTAAGGTTTCGAACAAAAATGGTTTGGAATAATAAAATTCGTATAAAGTTGTCTGACGTTCAACCCCGTATCTTTGAAAATCGCGGTACAAAAACGATTCGAAAATTCGGGGTTGATTCCTTTGCGAGCGGAGTAGACATATCGCTGCGTCCTTGTCTGGGTCAGTGGTGGTCTCGTGTTTTTGTGCTGTTATTTTTAAAGATAGGGCATTGGACGTCAGATAACTTTATACGTATTTTCATTATTCGAAACAACTTTTTTTCGAAACATTTTTTTTATCGGGCTATTAATTATCGAGAAACGGCGATTTTTAAGTTTTAAACCCCTATTTTTTAGGGTTGGGACGAATTGAGAGGCAACTTTTTCTTAGGTTTACTTCCAGTATGCAACCATCTACCTTCAGTCAAAAATTCATATTCTAAGATAAAAAATGCTGGGTTTTTGTCTCTTTTACTGGACTATTTAGTAGTACAAATATTCAACCGAGCACTTTAGTGTCACAAGACTTTCTTACCAACCTAATACTATGTAGTATTTGTGTCACGGCCCCAAACGACCCCTATTCCCAAACCCAGTCTCACGACAACAACCGACATTTCATACCGCTATCAACCGTTTCCCACGGCTAAACTTCAACACTCATCTAAACGTAATCTTCTTTCCTAGAAACCTTTAACTGCAACTTCTAGGTCTCTTCGTCCCTTTATCCTTGGTACCACGCGCTTCGCTACACTTGCTATCATTGTATCACCCCCTCCACCTTCCCATCCGCTTGAATCATACTTTTTCTCCCTGGACCCAGAGGAGTCAGTTCATCTCCGAGTCTCCAACCGTTACATCGTACACTCCCTCGACAGTTGCAACTCGCCATTACGCAATCGCATACGTAACACTCAATCATCCGTATACTCATTCTGTATCTCCTCGACCGTCTCAGCGCGCATCCGTTAGTCATCCGGACGACCGTCACATTTGTACAAAAAAATTATTTTAATCAAATAACTTGATCGAATAATAAATTATTATTGATTTATAAGGAATGCTAATTAGATTATCATACAAATAATAATAAGTCAACTAGTTTGATTTAAAAAAGGATGAAACTAATTACCGAATTCACGTAATGCGGAGAAATAAGAAATGGGACCAAAACACATTTTCATTTCGTTTTTCGTCATTATTGTTGACCGAGCGAAGCGAGGTCTCACAATCTACTGGAACAAATCGACGTGCGTATGTTTGTTCGACGATAACTTGCATTGTTGATCCGATCTTCATGAAATTTTGTATGCAAGTAGCTCATGTTAAGGCAATTTTTAAGTTCTAATAAGAGCGAAATCGGTCAAGGGGTTGTCAAAATATAAGGGTTGCAAAGTTCGGGCCATTTAGACCGAGCGAAGCGAGGTTTCCGTGAACTAAAAATTTAAAAGACAGACAGGCGGAACGATAGAGTCGCTTTCGCTTTTATAATAGTAGGGCATTATAATATGTATAGTGTAGTACTATAATATGTATAATTTCGTAGGCAAGTAATTCATGCAACTACAATTGTTAAGTTCGGATAATGAGCCATCTTGCAAATGTAATGGTGTGAAGAAAAAAAAAACCAAAAATAATTTTTTTTAAACAATGAAAATATAGTAGTTCATATAATAATTATGATAATAATAATAATACACAAAAAAACATAAGTAGTTTATGCGATATGAGAGAAACACATGGACGTACGTAAAATACATATATATTCTCCTTCCTTTTTGGGTAATATTTTACTACCCTGAAAGGCTACCAACAACCTCTTCTACGCTTCTAGGGGTAAATATCACAGATTCCTTTCATAGTGGGTGTGCACATCATAAAAGGAAACTACTGTCAAAATTTTACGTTTCTATATTCAGCAGCGGGCTGGGCTGTGCGTTGATTTGTCAGTCAGGATATGTCCTTTTATAGATATAGATAGATAGATCACACTCGGAGTGAAGACGCAACGATTGACACTTTACCCCTCAAAGTACGTTAAGTAGTTTATAGGATATGAGGGAAACACATGAGCGTACGTAAAATACCCATACATCCTCCCTTCTTTTTTGGTAGTCGGGTAAAAACGGAACATCGCGAGGTTTCAGTTCGAGGATATTTAGTAACTACTAGTTACTAAATATCTCGACGACATTACTATTTGTACAAAAAAATTATCTTAATCAAATAACTTGTTTGAATAATAAATTAATAATTATTCTTTAATAAAGAATGGTAATTACATTTTCAGATAGACGCATGTAGCTCATATTGGCATCATATGTACATCTTCACTGCGGCATAGAAAATTGCACAGCTATGTATCCCTTATGAGTGCTCCCCTTGTAGTCATATTGTCATCACATGATGATTCACAATAACACATCCAAATGAAGCAAAGTTGTTCTCACGCGAGTATACATGCAGTGAATTTATCAGCATTAGCAAAATTGGCTCACAAATATCCATCAATAATTGAGTGGATATGGGTGTCACGGCGTGACCTAAATATGTTGTGCTCATATGTGGGTGGCATGGTGTGACGTAATTATGTTATGCTCATATAGGTGTCACTGCGTGGAAAGTAAAAAAAATACAAAAATGTTGAATAAATAAAATCTGGTAGTATGTTTTGTTTCCATATGCTTTATTTATGTTCCTGCCTATGTGATAATGCATTTAAACGTATCCTACCTCGTTACATTTTTTATCTACTTACGGTTTGAACCTACGTCTTCGAATTCTAGAGCCGAGCGCGCTACCTACCTAGCCATTCTGACACTTGTGTAAACTTTCTTTGTTTCTTTGCCTATTTTTATCATTCGTGATTTTTAACAATTTGCATATCACCGTCATATTGCGCCCATCGAACGTATTGCTGCGAAACATGTATATCGCTGTTATAGAATGTACCACTGAAAAACATGTATATCACCGTCATGGTGCGCTCATAAGAAGTATCACTCCGAAATATACATATCGCCTTCATATTGCGCTCATTGAATGTATCACTGAAAACATGCCTATCGGCGTTATGAAATGTATCACTGCGAAACATGCATATCGCCGTCATAGGATGTATCACTGAGAAACACGCATATCGCCGTCGTATTGAGCCCAACGACTGTAACACTGAAAAACATGCATATCGTCATCATATTTCTTGCATGGCATGTCTACTACCAGTGCTAACCCAGTGAGTACACTAACGAAAATCATTGGATGACTTCTATATAACGTCAATCTCCAAACATTCATTGTAGAACTCATATTGCTGTCTTATGAGTTCATCTTGTAGTCAACGGATGATGCATTTGGAAACGACAAAGGTAAGTCACAATGCATCACAAATTCATTATACTGAATGAGCTTATGAAATGTCTTCATCAACCATGAATGCTATCATAGTGAACACATGCCAAAATATTTACATATGATTTCAATGTGACGTAAAATTTGCGGATATTAATTGCGGTCACATCAGCACAGCGATATGAGATTGCCGTGGTCTAAACGTACGATGCATTTGTAAACGACATATTGAGATGAACATGTTGTTGTACATTCACGATACTAAATGCGTTCACGGCTTTGCATCACAACATGTAGTCAATATGCTGTAAAATTTGCTTCATCAATTGTATGCACGGTGTGTCACAAAAAAACAAATTCATTTCGTTTTTCATTACTATTATCACTAAATATCTCAATAATATTACTAAGAATTTGAACAAAAAAGTCATCTTATTGTTAATTAAATAACTTGATTAAATAATAAATAAATAATCATTATTCATTTACAAATCATTGTAAACACATTATTATACAAATAAAAATGAATAAAATAATTTAATTATAAAAATGATGGAATTAATCAACGAATTCAAGTAATCCGGTTACAAAAAGATGGCTGAAAAATTCTCGTAACTGTATCGTCATTATTTTTCGGGATATACGGGAACGTCCCCGGGCTTTTCCCAATTCTCCAGTTGCCTAAGGTCGTCAGGCAAGATCAGCACTCCTGTTAATTAAGTATCCACGTAGCCTGAGCTCTTGTACGATGCGAGCTTGCGATATATCGGCTAGTACAGACGGGACACGTAGGTGGTGTATGTGGCCGGCAACGCGACGCCCATGACTAAGCCCATTTTATTATTTCACTTCTCATTCCCGCCCTCGCATCGCATTTACACTCTGTACATATAGATACTTTTATGTCTGTGTATATATACGTATAGAGAGTCGCTCGACCCTTTATCGACATCGTCATACTTATTCCGGAATTGTTTTAATCGGAATTCCCGCTAACTTCCAGGTAAGCCTTCTCTCCTCGGTGTATGCGCACTGAATAACTATCATATACATGTTTACACGCACATGCCGCGGTCCTCCTATCAGTCAAACCAAAGAGTCATAACTCTCCGAGGGCCGTGCCTATTCTCTGTATATTCTTTTTGCAACCTATGTACACGCATATCCAAACAGAACTTTACGAAATATCATAGGTGGTGGAAGAAAGTGTGAAAATTGGAAAGTTGGAAAGTTAGTCAAGTTCGACTGTATGGCGAATTCTCCGCAAAGACGTTCCGGCCAGCCAGGACCCTCTTATAAATTATAAAATAAAACAATACGCGAACCGAACCGCGTACTTGAATGAGAGATTGCTGTAGGTTTCGAATTGAATGCCCTGCGCCGCCCGGCATACCTCGTTATATTCGTCATTAAGAGGGCAAAAAAAACGAACGTCATCCTCGCTAATGTCGTAGTATCCGACGCCCTCCACTGAACATCTCCGACAACACTTGTACACTCCGAGATCGTTCTCTTCTTGACGAATATTTTCTCGCGGGCTATCGCCCGCCGACGATTTATTTCTTCCTCCGCGTTCGACGCGTATGCTAGTTCTTATCTGCGCGGGCCACGTGACAACGAGCACTGTGCAAGTATATGCCTTTCTCGGGGCGATCAAGAACCATCCACTTTGTGGATTATTGGATGTAGCGTGTGTTGGGTCGTGAACGATTTTTTTGCGCTCGTAGTTTTATCGTGACAACTGCGATCTACCCGCGTCGTAAATGGAAAGGAAATGGTCGAAGATTGAACAGTATGCAAATTGATCATCGCCGAATTGAGAAATCGTAGATACACACTAATAACGAAATTCGTATCTTAGTGATAAAATAGAGATTATAATTAGGTACTTGATCAATTGATTAATCACTGATTTGTGAGGAAGGCATTTGCAAACGGGTATCAATTGAGCATTGACGTAGCGAGGAGGGGACAGGGGTGGGCGAGCCCACCCCTGTCCCACCCCCTGTAGCTCAGTGCCTCTCAGAGAAAAATCGATCCAAAATCATTAAATTCAAGTACAGTAAAACCTCGATTATCCGAACGTTCGATTGTCAAAACTCAATGATTGTCGTTTTTTTTTTCTTAGTAAGGGGTCTTCTCACTTTAGACGCTAAAAAGACTATTTTCATGAATTTTTCGATAGGTTTATATTACAGATATTGATATAAACGTTGTTATACTTAATAAATCCACTTTCGAAATACATTTAAAAAACATTATTTATTCTAGTCGCTATTTATAGACGAAAATGGTAGTTAAAAATGTCCTAAAAAATTGTCGGTCTGCGTTGTTGATGAAGTCTTGGAGATAGATTATTCGAAACAAAAAAAAATCAAACGGTTTTAGATTCAATATGTTAATGGCTATAGCGCACATCATGCGATTTTTCGTATATGCAAAAATAACAACATGGCGAACATTTTTCGATAAAACAACAAAAAACGAGTTTTTTTCAACGTTTATGGCAAAAAATAGTGAATATAATTTTTCTTAAATCCTTGATGCGTGTTATAGCTATAATTGCAAAGAATATGTGGTTAAAATTTGATAAGGATCGGTTCAGTGGTTTCGAAGATTTTATCAACAAGCCGTCGAAAAACGTTGTTTCGAGAAAAACACGTTTAAAGTTTGTTTGGGTTACATAAATACAAAAAAACTCTAAATGTATTTCGAAAGTGTGTTTATTAAGTGTAACAACTTTTATATCAATATCTATAATGTAAACCTATGAAAAATGCATGGAAATAGCCTTTTTTAGCGTGTAAAGTGAGATGACCCCTTAAGGTATTGCCCTAAGGCATCCACCTTTTTTTTCTCCAAAAAAGCTGTTTCTTAACACTTCGAGATATTTTCAAAATACATTATTGCCTATACGTAACTTCATACATCAGATCGTATATACATTGTATGCATATACGAGAAACAGACCTAGAATGGCTTGAAACTCAACCAGAAAATAGTCCCACACAGCTGCTGCTCTTGAAACGAATTCGAGACTTAGGAGCCAAAAAACACGCACATACTATGCGACAGCCAAAAACTGATAATTATTTTTCGTTGTTCTTTCTTCGTTGTTAATTGCTATTGAATAAAGAATTTAGGGTCGTTGAATTAATAAAGATAATTTTTCATACTATTTATATTATATCAATTGATTTTTCCGAAAATCCGAGATATATTTTCGATTATGAGAATTTTTGATATCCGAACGATGTCCGGTCCCAATTAGTTCGGATAATCGGGGTTCTAGTGTAATTGATTCTTTTTATTTAACTTTCACAAGTATAAGTTAATTATTTGATAAATCGGCGTAATTTCGTAATTTGTATAAATAGTAGCTATTTCATTACGTCAATAGCATAGATATTCAAATTCCGTAATTAAGTCAACTGTGGGCCTATACACAACCCGAGGAGTACTGAAGACCAACATTTATAATACCTTGAAAAATCTAAAACGTCTATTTGAAAATCTACCATCTACCATTAGCTCATGCAGTTGACGCATTTTTAAAATTGGATTTGAAAAACGGAGCGGATTCCATCAGTGATTATTAAAAAATCTTAATAATTGATACGTCAGCCTTAAAAGCTAGAAAGTACCCTAACGGGGGGTTCTCCTTCCTGCCCCTCGCTGGGTACGCCGTTGTTTAAAAGTTGCAGCGATGGTTATGAAAAACATACTTTAGTTTAAAAGTAATCAAATAAGTGCTGAAAATTAAATAAAGCATATTAAAGAGGAGTACTGCCCTAAATTATATAAACTTTTCCAAGCAGCAATAGTACTCCCAGTGACCTCCGTCGGCTGTGAGAGACGTTTGTCTGCCATGAGGTGAATAAAAGGGTGGCTTAGAAACACACTGCTTCAGGAATGATTCTCATATGTCACTGCTGTACATAGAGGATGACATTGTTAAAAAAAAATTGCAGCGACAAAGACGTTGGGCCTGTTTGCAGAAAAAAAAATAGAAAACTAATACTTATTTAATTGAGTGCCTACTGAAAGTAGAGTTCGAAGGCTGGTAACCGAATAAAAGAATGATGAAAGATTAATTGATTATTTTTTAAGGTATTCCAAGATTTTGATGTTAATGTCAACATGGACATGTAATCAAAGCGAATTTTATATTTTATGTGTGTTACGTGATTATTGGTTATTATGTAAATTTCATTTGAAATAAAAAATGATTGTGAAAAAAACCAGTTTTGTGTCAGTGCGACCTCCCTCGCTCCCCTAAAAAAAGCTGGCCACGCCAATGCAATTGACATACGTCGAGCCAAGGAAGGCAACGTTACGCATTCGTCCAATCATTTCGTAACAAAAAAAAATTCCTCCAACAATATGAACTCGTAATTTACGAACTCGTTCGAAACTTTAACTAGAGATTTTCCAACAAAGTGCTTTTTTCTTCAGGGGGGCAGACATTTCCCAAGTCTCGAAAACAGAGTCGAGTGTTTCAGGGAGAGAATTAGAGCGCCGCACGTGCTCCGGAGAATTTTGGGTGCTCTCGTTTGAGCCTGCATCCGCATAATCGACCATAAATCCTGAGGTTCGGTGGAAACTGCGTGCTCCGTGAGCACGTACGAGCTGCTGTCGCAGACGTCCGCATCTCACGCCAAGAAACGTCCACATTTCCAAACATTCACGTATGCGAACCACCACTCGAACGTAAATTATGGGAGCTTGTTGTCGGAGCAGTGGCCGGAAAAGTCTTCGCTGTCCGGCAAAGATCTTACGATTGACTCGTGAAATGAGAGTTAGGCCGTAAATCAAACACTCGAGACTCGAGAGGGCATTTTTTTTTCGAAAAAACGAAACTTTTCGGAAGGAAAATTATTGAAAAACAAAAGGGTTTTCGAATTTTAACTGGAACGTTGAGAAATTTTTGAAAAATCTTGGAGGACGCGACCTCGCGCGATTCTCGCCTCAGCGGGAAAAGTATGGAAGACGGCCAAGTGGCGCTGATCGCGAGGAACAATCAGCCGTTTGAGCGAGCGAGACTCGCTGTAAATCCAGTCCAGACGTCCAGTAAAGACGTCGCACAGTGGGGCAGAATCCCAAAAAGCTGGCCAAAAGTCAAATTTTTGAGTTGTATATATTCGTCTATATATGTTCAGATCTTGTTTACTGATAGTCCTAGGACGAAATTCCGGACCGGGCAGGTTTATACCTGCTCTAGGGTCGCCTCGACATCAGTCGACATTCAGCCGCCGTTCGGTACGCATTAAACAAGCGTACGCGTCGAAAAATTCTTGCCTGTTTCGAAGTGCTGTGAAACGGACGAAACTGTCTCAATTTTAATTCTGCAAAATGGAAAAACTTTCTGAAGGTATGCAGAAAATATAATTATGCACAGTTATTGCTTATTTTATGTTTGAAATATCTAAATTTTGCAACAAGTAAACATAAAAAATTATACATTTTTTTTCGAAAATCGATTTTCTAAAGTAGTTTTAAAAATGTCTTCGCGAGTTTCGACCTTGTTTCAACAAGAAACTGATAGTGTACAGTACTAAATATAATATACTAAAAAACTGGCTGCTCAGGAGTGCTCAACGAATAGTTAGACTAATTTTTAGGGAGAAATACGTGGCGCGACATTAACGGACGTGTGAATGTAATCCATTGATTATTACGTTACAGCGCGTTGGTATATTTTCTGTCTATTAACATAGATTAATATTTATTTATCAATTCCATTTGTAGTATGTTCATTTATTGATTAATATTCATAGATCATTTAAATTTTAATACAGTAATTTATTATTCTAAATGTACGCTTTACGAAAATCTCAACATTTTATAAAATATTTCTGCAAGAACTCTCAGTAGCTAGAACTGTGTTTCCCCCATGTTTGTACGGCGTAACGGTTTTCGGCAGTAAAGGTGTATTAGTGTATACGTACATAGTGTATACGTAGTGTAGACGGCGATTCGGCAAGGACTGACGAGGGGCTCCTAGAGCAGCCATGTATGAAAGAAAGGAGCCCGCCTGCTGTTCAGGCTTTATTATACCTGTTGTATACTGACACAGAGGTGATTCTCGTAAAGACAGATTTCATGTAATTTCGGTTTTTTTTTCGTGCAGAATGTATGTAAATATATTTGTTAATCATTTATATCATAAATATTCGTTTTCTTTATAAATATAAAATCATTTTTAGTAGTAATAAATTATTTTTGTACATTTCGAGTCAGAACACCGTATATACCCGAGTCGAAATTTTCGAGCCGCGTTCAACCCACAAAATAAAGGTGAGCAGAAATCGGCGTGAGCGGATTATTGGGTATCTAAAGGAGGGTACAATGTTTGAAAGTACCATGCGTTAGAACCTCCGATGAACCTCCGGCATGGCAGAAAGTAGACTTTTTGACTCAAAGGAGGTCAGTGAGGTTCACAATTGAACCTACGGAACCTCAGGTCGGCCTACTTCGAGCGCTCGCGCAGAACCTACTTCCCCCCCTTTCGGCCTACTGTATACTCAAATAAACAACAAAATTAATTTATATAGAATCTATTTAAATAAAATAGGTTCTTTCCTTGTCTCACAGCCTACTACAATCATATTTCTTTCAAAGATATTTATATATATTAATAAAAATGAGATTCCAATTAATCTTTATTTGCTTACAATGTACGCTGTAAAGCTAAGTGTACTATATGCATAAAATATTTCATAAATCGAAAATAAAATGAACTCCTTAATTGAGAGCTTTACCACAAGGATTTTTTATCGTAATTCGTCATTCCCTGGCCTATAGAAATGATTTTGTTCGAAGAAAATATTTTGCCCTATATGCGCCTTGAACCTAGTCCTACCTATTCATAGCTACGCTCCGCTGCCCCTATGCTACCGAGTGCTTACAACATTTTGGTCGCTGATATGGTATAAGAGCCCTAATGAATACGTCTAACTATTTGTTGTATCACATAAGCTATATGAATTAGTTAATATGATTGTGATAATTAGAGAGTTTCATCGAATAACATGCTATAGATTTTTCAAACAAACACACATATACATATGCATATATATAAAATTCCTCTCTCTCCACCTTCTCTGCCCCTCGTCCCTTTTATGAGTGTTGCAATAAAGATGGACCATTAGTTCAATCAAATAGAAAAATGGTTAACTCTAAGAAAATTCTATTTAAGGTAAATTTAAAAAAAATAACTAGATCCATTCAGTGAACTTAACTAAATTGTTTTTTTGAACAGATGAAGATGTTGAACTGATGAAACCGAATCACATATTTATTAGGATCAAATAAAATATGTAGTTATTGGACGATATTAAATAGATTCATTTTCTATAAATAAACATTTTTGAAATCAATCATTTTAATAATGGAATGCAATAGGAAAAATTTGGTTATATGAAAAATCTAGTTAATTAAAATAAAAAAGAATCAAATAGACGCGGTTAGTTAATATCATAATTATTTAGCGGAAAAAAATAAAAATAAGCTTCATACATACACGTGGAAATATTTTTTAAATTTTCGACGTGCTAAAAATGAAAACAAAGAAAAATCAAACATTTTATTTAAAATCGACGGTAATCGGCCGTCGCCATTTATCAACTCATTATTGAATAAACAAAAAAAAACAAAACGAACATAAACAAAAAGAAAAAATCGAATGAGGTTGAATTCTAAACCGACAATTTCAATCCTTTAAAACATGAAATAGACTATAATTAACTCCCTAACGTTCCATATAGATATCAACATTATATGTTATTTAGATCTACACTGCCAGCCAAAAGTTTTCGGACACTCCACATAATCGCAAAACTTTTGAGCGCAGGATAATTGCCAAATAATGTTAGAGTAATATAATTCATTTCATTTATTATTTCACGAACATACTATATAATTAAGTAATTATACAGAGCTTTATAGTATCTTCGTAAACTAATTATTAATCTACCATAAGTTTGCAATGATCCAAAGTGATATTAAGTTTTGCAGTTATCTGAAGCGTCTGAATACATTTTACTGGTGGTGTATATTAGAATATATTAATACAATCACATATTTCGAGTATAATATATATATATATATATATATATATATATATATATATATATATATATATATATATATAGTATTATATAATATATACCGTCGCTTGAAAGTTTGGATACACCAGTCGATATTTCTTGCTGCACGAACATAGCTTCGTAAAAAAAAAGATAACCAACTTTACCGAACGGCGTTTTGACGGGAATAAATTCAGCTTTATATTGCTTTTCTGAAATATTTTTTTATAATTTTCTTTTCGACCCGGTACCCACTTTTATACGTGACTGATTTTCGGCTTTTTTCGACCATCGAGAATTGGGCGCATGACTTAGGCAAAAAAAATTTGTTACGTTTGTCCATGATAAACTTGAACGGGGTAGCAAGAACTCCATTTGCGTTTTTATAAAGTGTTGTATGATTTTTCTTCGCAATGTTATTTCATTTTTTGCTAAAAAAGACTAATTCTAGATAATGCAATGTAACTCAAGAACTAGAGGGTTTAAGAAGAAATGTCAAGGACGAAAAACGTCGCGTAAGCTTATACTGGATAGACTGGCATTTTTTAAGAATTTTCCTGTGAGATTTTTTCTAACAGGAAAACGCCCATTAATCCGATAGACTTGAAGTAAGACTGTATATACGAGCATTCTTTTATGAATTGCCTATAAAATAATAATAAATCGATATTGAGAAAATTTGATTGTTTTCGCATATTAATATTGCATTAATAATTTGATAAGGGGACGATGTATTTTTATTAATTTCGTATTGTTTTCGTCATCGAACAGGTTACCGATCAGGCCAGAATGGAATGATGATGGAGGAGATATCGAATTTGGGCCGAAAGCAGGTTAGGTGGGGTCGAGGCAACAGTTTGAGATTGAAAGCAGGTTAAGGAGGCCTGTGCTCTGCACGTTTCACTGAAACTGGGGTCGAGAGAAGGTTTGGGAGGTCTAGCAGCGGCTACCCTGGACCAAGAGGAGGTCTCTTCATGGCACTGATCTCGACAAATGAGGTTTCGTAGGTTCAACGGAGGCTGGCGGCTTATGTATTACAAAAGAAATAGGTCCTGCGAGGGTTCAGAGGAGGCTAAAAATTTCGACTCGGGTAGTTTTGTTAAGTATAAAATGATTTCAAAATAATGTCATTCAATTTTGTACATGTTTATATTGGTATTTTACAGAGTCTTCCCAATCTTCAAATATGGAATTATCAAGAAGAGATGTTTTTTTCATGGTGAAAGACAGTTTAAAAAACGAACAGAAATTCGTTATTGGAGTTTTGAAAGATGCAATTTTCAAGAAAACAGAACATGTGATACAAGTAGACGAGGATGAAAAGTCATTAGGACTGTTATTTGCAAATTTTCGATCCAGATGGAAAGCAGCAAATAGAGGCCAAGAAAAGTTTCTAAAAAATAATGAAGAATGGTTGAATGGCACCGTATGTTTTTCAACATTATCCGATACTGAATGCACAACATCAACATCTGAGAAGATTGTGAAGAATGATGAAAAAGGAACATCTGGACGACCTTCGAAATCCTTTGCTTCATCCAGCGATAGATCTAAGAGGCGAAAGACTGAAGAAATACGTTCTACTTTATCTACAGAAGAATTGACGTATGCTGCTCAAATGAGTTTAAGGACTTCTGGTCAAGTGGATGCTGCTCAAGTTCTTAAAGATGTCACATTAACCAGCCCAACAAGAGCCTCAAAATATATAGCTGCTGTTCGGTCAAAAAATGAGACACCTTTAACCCCAGACGAAGCACTTTCTTTGATGATCGAGAAAGGAGAATCAAAGCGCTCTTATCAGCTATCAAGAAATGCAGCTAGAGCACGTAAATGCAAATTATACCCATCATACCATGAAGTAGAAAAAGCAAAAAATCGTTGTTATCCATCAGTTGTGTACATGAATATTACTGAGTCGTGCGCACAAATTAAACTACAGGCTTTACTTGATCATACCACATACAGAATTATACAACTTCAGGCTGATGTCATCGATACTCTAAATTCTGAAATTCTGCAAAAATTAGTACTTCACTGTAAATGGGGATGTGATGGAAGCAGCGGTCAAAGTGTTTATAAGCAAACATTTGATGAGGCTGGAAAATCTGATGAAAGCATTTTTTATACTTCTCTGGTACCTTTGCAATTAATCTACAACAATCACGAGACGGATGAAGGAACTATTGTGTGGAAAAATCCTAGACCTTCATCTCCTCGATTCTGCAGACCAATACGATTGCAGTTTGTACATGAAGATGTACAATCAACATTGAAAGAAGTTACCGACATTGAACAGCAGATTGCGGGTCTTGCACCATACACTACTGAACAAAATGAAAAATCAATTTCAGTAACCTATTGTATGTCGTTTACGATGATAGACGGCAAAGTCTGTAACGCTGTAACCGGTACCACTTCTGCACAACGCTGCTTCCTGTGCAAAGCCACCTCTAAAGATTTTAATAACATCGACAAAATTATAAAAATGGACATTACTACAGATAATTTAAGATTTGGCATATCTACATTACATGCGTGGATTCGTTTTTTCGAGTGCTGTTTGCATTTGTCGTATAAGCTCACAACTCAAAAGTGGCAAGCTCGTGAAGAGGAAGTGAAAAAGATTGTGAAAGTACGCAAGGAAGACATACAGACTCAATTTAAGACAACACTGGGGCTTATCGTTGATCGACCAAAGCCAGGATATGGCAGCTCAAACGATGGAAATACCGCCCGCCGCTTTTTCGAAAATGCTAATATATCTGCTGAAATAACAGGAGTCGATGAAAACTTAATTCACCGATTTCATGTTATTTTGCAGGCAATTTCGAGCGGGTATGATATAGACGAAGAAAAATTCAAAGACTATTGTGTAAATGCTGCCCGTTTATTCGTTGCTTTATATCCATGGTATTACATGCCAACATCTGTGCACAAAGTGTTGATGCACGGAGCAGAAATTGTAAAATATGCCCTTTTACCGATCGGACAACTTTCTGAAGAGGCCCAAGAGTCACGCAATAAGGACATAAAGAACTACAGGTTACATCATTCAATCAAATGCTCTCGAGAATCGAATATGAGAGACATTTTCTATAGGCTCTTAGTATCATCAGATCCATTTCTCTCAAGCATCAGGAAATTGCCCTAGAGACCGGCGAAATCTTTACATAAAGAAGCTATAGAAATGTTAAAACAACCTGAAGTCACCAGACAAGAGATAAGGAACGATTCCGATTAGGATACAAGTGGGTCAACATCAGAATCCGAATCGAATGATTCCAACATTGAAGATGACATACAAGATTTTTGTTACTAGAAGTAAATAACAGATATTTGATTTATTGCAAATTTTGTACTCAAGAAATTGTTCAAAAATAAAAACATGGCTCAAGAGATTTTCTACTCATTTAAACCTAAAAATATTATGAAACATTTTCTATTAAAAAATATTTAAAAATCGAAAATTTTTGTGGAATCGTCTATATATCGCGTCTGCTATTTTGAAAATTAACATTCCTATAACAAATTCGTAATCAGCGATCCCAAAAACCCTTAAGAAATATGATTGGGTATTTTTTACTGAATTATTTGACTAATTGGTTGAATTATGTCCGCCATTTTGGGTCCGCCATTTTGAAAATCGTAATTCTGATAAGAGATTCGTATTCAGCGACCCCGAAAACCCCCAAGAAGAGAATTGGAGATCATTTTGGACACTTTCCGAATTTTGGCCAGCTTTTTGGGATTCTGCCCCACTGTGCGTCGAGTAAATGAAACGCAAACCCAGCACTTTTTAGCGTAGAATATGAATTTTCGACTGACGGTAAATGGTTGCATACTGAAAGTAACCTCAATAAAATTTCGCCCCTCAACTTACCCCGACCTTAAGAAATAGGGGTTAAAAACTTAAAAATCGCCATTTCTCGATAATTAATAGCCCGATCAAAAAAGATTTGAAACAAAAGTTGTTTGGAAAATGCTGGGTTTTCGTATCCATTATATTGTTATGGTCCATCCGGTCGGAGTTATGGTGTATCGGACTATAACTCGGACGCGGTGGGTAAGGATCCGAAAGACCCTCGTGCGCACGAACCCTCGTCAGTGTCTTGTGCGAAATTTTCGCAAATCTTCGTGAATTCAAAATAGATTTACCTTGAATGGGAGTTGAAGGCGAGCGATGTCGAAGGCACAGCCTAGCCGCGCTATACATGAACGAGCCGTGGCTATGTAAGAGCAATGACGGGGATCGGGAGTCCGAAAGTATCGAGAGAAGATAAAACTGTTGCTCGTCTCGGTCACTTGTGGACTCTCTTTGACGACGATGACCCGTAGGCTACGAAATCACTCGTAATTTATGGCTCGGGGTTGCCTCATATAGACTTGGAAAAGAAAGAAGCGAAATTATTGAGGGGAGAGATACCTTAAGGCGAGGAAAAAATAGCTGATTGACATGATTTTTTTTTCAAAGGAAATAAATTTTCACTATTCTTGAAAATTGGGGTATGTTTTATTACTACTTTTAGCTGTTACATGGTATTTTTTTCTGTTATTAATCTTTATAGTGGCGAGGGTATTGCACGGCCTTCTGATCTGCATTTCCAAATCTGGTGTGACGTATAGCTAAAAAACTAATCGATCGATTCGGGTGAAATTTTGTATAAATCTTTCTAATCTTATTGCATAAAACATGACCCTAAATGTTTATGAAAATAAAAAAAAGTATTTTTTGATTGCAAAATGTAGCCATTCTTGTAGGAAAATTCAATTTTTTTGTTTCAAAGCGTACCATTTCATCGATTTTCAACATTTCTCACTTTTTCTTGGTTCATATTCTGCATATGGGTGTTAATAAGAGAAAAATAGTCGTTGGTTCTTGACAGATCAATCCCGCTGACGCTAAGTTTCACGCCGTCTGACAATATCCGCCGCAGCTCGTTTAGAAGACCGTGCCATACCTCCGCCATTTTTAAAGATCAATAAAAGTTTCAAAATAAAATCACTTAGAGTCCAAAAGTAGTAATAAAACATGCCCTAAGTCTAAAAAATGGTGAAGAAATCTGTACTTAAAAAAATCATGAATTTTTTGCCCCCAAAAGGGGAAAGCCCCCAACTTGTCCATTCCATGTTTTTCCTGAGGAAACACGTGAAACGTTGCAACAATTTCGGATCAATTTGAGATCTGACAAACGACGTTCCACAGCCTTGCGACATTATTCTCCGGGTACGAAACTTTTCGCGCGATCAACCGCGCTCTACAAATTGCCACTAATTGCTCCAACTTGAAGGGGCAAAGAGAAAAATAGCTGAGACGATAGGCTCGAATGAGTCTCGTTGATTCGCGATAACGGATGGACTCGGCCGAGTGATCGAACCGCTAAAATCAAACGACCGATGGAGAAAGCAGGGAAAAAACAGAGACTCGTTGAAGATTGCCGGGAGCTTGATTTTTTTCATCATTGTAAGGGGGCGTACGCAAATGACGTAACGCAATTGAGGGGGGTGGCGGGGGGGGGGGGGGGGGTCCGGCCAGGCGTTACGGTCTACACACGTGGAGGGGGGGGGGGCAGATTTACGTTACGTCACAATTTTAGAAATGCCAGAAATAGCAACACTTCTGCATGTTTAAGTTTCGAAATTAAAATTCGGGCGCAATTTCACCGCGGAAAGTTGGTAGCTTTTCATACGAAATGCCAGTTAAGGGGGGAAGTCACTGTGCAAGAACTAGTAGCTTTCGCCCTTTCCCACTTTCCCCAAGTAAAATTGGAAGAAAGAAAAATTTGTTTTTTTATGATTTTCGAAAGAATATATATAAAAAAATATGTTGGCAACATTTTCATTCACAAGTCCGAAAATTGACACCGTGACAGTCACTTTAGGGAGACCAGGTAGCGCTACCGGTTAGTGCCCTCAGTCTCTACAGGTGTGGCACACTATAGATGAAGTGCAGGCACTTATTATTTTGTGAAATATAATGAAGATGGATAACCGTCATATCGCCCGCGACTAGACACTTTAATGTAAGTATCAATATTATAGAAAAAAACAGAACTTTATATCAAGACAAACGGAACGAAAACTTTGAACGTGTTTTTCTCGAAACAACTTTTTTCGATCTTGTCCCAGCGAATACTCAAAAAGTTATCAACCGATTTTCAATTTTTTAAAACATTTTTGTAATCGCAGTGACTAAGGTTGTACGTAGCTGCTTTTTAAAATTTCGATAACTATTTCGATAACGGCTGCGCATAACGACAGCTACATTTATCTAGATATCGATAAATTGTTGACTTTTTATTTACGGACAACCATTCATAAAGATATCGACGGGACAATGAAGAGAATTTTTTTTTCGTCGTCAGATCAAGGCATATATCTCCGTTAATTTTAAAGAGTTTTTAAATAAAAATTGGTACAAATCTAGATGAATATGGACATAATAAAATGAGTATCAACCCGATCCTTTCATAATTAGTTTTGTCTATGAAAAAATAACAATTATTGACGATAAAGCACCCGTTACGTAACGGAATAGAGGGGAGTGGGGTCCGGCCAGGTGTTACGGCCCTGGTACGCAGGGGTGGGGTAAAAACTGGGTTTTGGCGTTACGTATTGTGTATGCGCCTTTTTAGCCCTTTTTTCAAAAACTGCAACAATTGAAAATGGGCAAATGAAAAAATGGTCTGAGGAGCCTGTTGATTTGACCCGAAGGAGCCCATACACATAGTGTAAGGTCCACGGGAACGCAACTTTATTAAGACTGCTCTCATCTCTTGCTACGAAGGTTTTTATTGTTCTCGAAGATTTGCGAGCCGCTGACCATGCGCAGCCTTCACTCCCCCGGTATATCCGAAGCTTTTGCGATGCGGTAGGTACGGATCTATACGTAGGTGTATACATGTACCGTGAGGTGTTGCCACAACGAATATCTTTATATCGCGAAATCGCTATAACTCGCGCGCGCGCCCATCGTTGCGGCACGGGGAGAAATCGCATAAAAAATAATACTTTAATTACATCGTTAAGGAGAGAGGCGAATGGATTTGGATTTCATTGAAAGGGCCAAGGAATGCGAAAAAAAATGAGGCCCCCTACTGGTCTCCCGTCGAGCGGAGGGCACGGTACGAGAGTCGAGAGGAAAATACTTGCGAAGAAGTTATTTTTCGAATGGGATGGTGGGGGAGCAAAATGCGAATGCGGCACGACGGAGATTAATGAGAGTCGTGGGGCGACGAACGAGCAATTAGAAGGCTCAGCGAGAAACGCGTCGAGCCGACAAGCGTGTGTGCGCGCGCGCGTTCGTGTAGCCATCGGAGGGGGAGGCCGACGATTCGTTCCAATGTCACAATAAACAAATTATATAATCATCGTTATAATAATAAGACGATAAAATATACCACATTGTGAGGCGCTTTCAAGAGCCTTTTAATCGTATAGAAAAATCCGACATAATATCTCAACGAGGTTCAATGATCGGTAAGCGCGAAGATTGCGCGTTTCAGGGGTTACGTGCGTTTCGAAGCCGAAAAAGCATATTTTCTGTATTAACAAAAATGTAATATATACATTATTTTATTCAAAATGTTAAGCACTTAAAAAAGCAACATTTCAACATTAAAAAAAAAATTCATCAAACAATTTGGGTAAATCAGCCGGTAGAACGTGGTTTCCGGAGACCCCTAGAAAAAAGTGTCCTCGTGGTGGTCGGGATAACTCACGATAGGTTTATCTGAAATTAGGAAAACAATTATTTTTCTGTTCGTAGACAAGTATAGCTCGTGATTGAACGAAGGATTTTAAAAAAAATTGAAATTTTAATTTTTGGCAGAGTTGTATGCAAAGTAGTTCAATTTGTTGTACAATTTAGACTACGTATAGCCTTGCAAAATTAGTTGTAACCGAAAAAAAACCTTTGTTCAATCACTAGTGAATGATATTTTGAAGAAGTGTGCGAAATTTCCATAAGATCGGTGGATTCGTTTTTGAGAAATTGTGTCCACCGACTTCAAAAATAGTGTTTTGAGAAAAATGCGATTAAAGTTTTAAGTAGAAATAAAATGAAGATTTTTTTTTACGTACATAGATTCGTCGGTTCCAGCTCCATAAAGCAAAGATCCTGCTGCAGCTGCGATGTCCAGGACTTCCTGTTGTTCCTGCCTTGATTTTGTGAAATTTTCAAACCCACGTAACCCCTTAAAAAGGTTGGAGCGGTCCGGTTGAGTCAAATTACTGTTTATGCATTTTTTTTTTTCAATGCACTGCAATGAACTGCATACGAGGTTTACATTTATTCTGTAGATGCTGTTTTTTTATAAAATATATAATTAAAGGGCAAAGGTATTTTGCTTTTTCATATTTTTATCACGTGATTAAGAAATACTTTTGTGTTACTACGAACTTGAAAATGTAAAACATCATCGATGACTATTATAAAAAAACTGCGTGAGTGAATATTTTATACAACGCAGAATGATATTTTGAGTAATTTATAATTATTTATATCACGAGATAATGTATTATTACAACTAATTAATATCAAGTGTTGCTCAAATACGGCAACTTCGTGGACATTGAGGTTGGTAGCAATTGATGGCTCAATATTGAATATATATATGGTTTACGATGAGCAAGATGGGAGTTTTCTTTTCTACGTGTTTACAAAGGTTTAGTTTACGTTAATCCGTTGTTAGAAATAGTTCATCTTGGTGCTGAATAGCCACAAAAAATACATCACCCGTAGTGTAAACGTCTTGCTCATCTAACCGCATGTAAAATTACATACATTAAACTGTTCCGCATCTCGGGTGTTTTGTGGTGAACAAATTTCGGAAAATTGGTAAACACGCAGTATAGTCTAGACAATAACATATTTTCATTTTCTTTAAATATTGGCCTGTTGCTAACGCTCCAAACTCTTTAAGCCGTTACATCCAAGTAGACAAAAATGTTCGCCCTTTATTATTGGTTTAAATGAGGTATAAATATCACAAGAATCATCTACAATATAAATTTGTAGGTGAAAAGAAATTAAAAAATGTATCTAATTTTCCGAAGGGCTTCCGAGCGCTCCGAAATGCACCAAAAAGCCTATAATGATGGAAGCACCGCTTTGGAGTCGATTAGTCCAGTGTCGTTGTAGAAAAAATATACAAGAACCTAACCACTAAAGACCTACTGTCAAAATGTCTCGGTGGGTACACGCAGAATTCAAATGAGAGGTTCAATTCCGTCGTGTGGACCGTAGCTCTCAATTCAGCATTGAAACTTTAAACACGATTTTCTCGAAGCCACGTTTTTGAAATCGGGAAAACGTGTAATTCGGGCAGGTTTCATCCGATTGCTTTGAGATTTTAACTGTAGCTCCTCAGATGGATTCTCTTAAGGAGTACACACGATTTTAACGATTCATCAACAATTATCGTTTTCATTAACAGACTAAAGATGATTTTTTTCGGCGAAAAATAATCAAAATTATACCGTTTTGCAAAAAACCATATTTCCTAACAACCGTGTGCAATTTCCCAGCAAAACTAATGTAAATGATGGTTTTGTTTTTGTTTCAGGTGCTAATCCAAAAGAAAATTCGCCACCTCCCGCAGAGTGCATAAACACGCTTTTAGTGTAGCTACACCGGAGTCGCCGTTAAATTTTTTTGGGTCTATGCATAATTCCGTAGCGGAAATCGAGTAAATTTTCAACGCAAAATATTTATCGAAAGAAGTGTTTTTAATCAACTAAATATGATCCATCCTGTGCATTGACTTTCTGCCATCTCTCCACGAGCTTCATTATCTCTCTTTCATGGAAGTCCTGGAGATCTTCGGGCAAATGAGTAATCCAAGTGGTTTTTGAAGACGTCCAAGGAACGGAAGGTTTTATTATTCAAATAGTTCTGTATCGTCTGGAACAAGTGATAGTCTAAAGGTGCAAGGTCCAGACTATACGGTGGATGCACCAAAACATCCCACCCAAGCTACAATAACTAGCTTTCTAGTTATTGTAGTTATAACGGCGAACTTTCTGTTCGCCGTTGTGAGCAGTACTTGGTCGAATCAATCGTTTCGTCGGGTGGTAGCAGCTTATAATAGACGATTCTTTTTCAATCCCACCAGATACAGGGCATGGATACCAGATACAGGGTATGGATACCTTTTTCGGGTGTAATGCAGCCTTTGCAACCATCTGGACAGCCTGGCTGAGCTTCGAGCATGATCTTCTTTGACTGATATTGTTGTACACAATACACTTTTCATCGCCACCATTAGTCTCAAAAATAATTCCTGAGAAAGTCTAATTTTTCAGTGAGCCGCATTAAGATTCTCAAATTCGCTGGCAGGGCTCCTCGGCATTGTCCAGGGCGGATATATTGCCTACTTTTCTAAAGATTTATGCCGAGCCACGAGTCTCGCGCCTGGTCATTGCCACCTTACCATGTAAATCCTCGTCAAAGTTTCAAGAACAAACTGGCGCGTTTTTTTGATCGATCGTACGGGCGGCGAACGCGCGTTACATTTTCGCGCGATCGCACGCGCCTGCGTCTCAGCCGTCACGTTCAATCGTACGACAGCCATACTACACGTACACGAATGCGGAGCAGGAGCAGCAGCAGGAGCAGCCGCGGGGTCGGTTCGCTGCTCACGGTGCTCACCGATCTGCCTATCGTTCGGACAGTTGCCTCTGTTGGCCCTTCCTTTCCCTTCGCCCGCTTTATGGACAAGGGCCTCGAGAAATAATACAAAAGGGCCTCGTTTTCAATTACTCGTGAGAGAGAAACCACACGCGAGCGTTTTTTATACAGCTCCCCTTGCCCGTACGAGCGCCATGTGCGAGAGCGCCATGAGAGAGAGAGAGAGAGAGAGAGAG